>JAJTUH010000010.1:1023674-1623674 GCA_036971555.1 Drechslerella coelobrocha | reverse complement strand
GATAAAGAGGGAAGACACACGCATATTCCATTCATCGAACTCCGGTTGCTCCATGGTTATTTTGCTCCGAAAAAATATAGCGAAAACTAAAAGGAAAAAAAGGAAGAAAGAAAAAAGAGGAAATAAAACAAAACCGCACACTTGTTGAAACACCACCATCGATCGTTTGGTACACTGTTGAGATATCTGAAATTTAATATGCGCTCCAGTTGTTGTAGAAGAACAGAGATATAGGGATATAGGGATATAGGGAGTTAGGAGAGGCCAAGGGAAACGCGTGAGCGGGTGATATAGCGTCTAGGAAAGAGTATAGTAGTAAGCTGAGAGGAATCTGAAGGTTTCTTTTTTTTTTTTTTTTGCTGTGGATTGAGTGCCAGCAGCGATGCCGACAAAAGGAAGAAGGGTCGACACAAGGTGTATATTAGATATAAGAAGTCTTTAATATATTTCGAATCCAGAAATTTCCCCGCTCCATTTTAATAACTCCCATTGGATGAAGGCAAAGATGATGATATAGAGAAATCCGAGTCCAAGGAAAGAATTAAAGAAATATAGTGTGGATTGTGCAGCTCATTCCCGTGCAACTCCGAACAGCGGCTCTACCTGGCGGAATTGGCGATACGAAGCAGCTCGGGCCTGGACCTGCAGGCTGGTCCGCTCCACGCTGTCTTGCAACCCCAGCCCCAGGCAGTCCGCCTCACGCAGCACGTTCTCGACTTCCGACTGTTGCATTCCATAAGCTAGCAGATGGTCTCTCAAAGCATTTTCATGCAGTAGTCTCTCCGAGTTCATCTTCTGTACCTCTTCCCACGTGGGGATATCGTCACCCGTTGTGTCGCGGATAATGGTGCCCGTCCGTGCCTCGAACGATCGTCGCTCCTTCAGCGTGCCCCACCAGGTGACCACGCTATCGATTTCGCTATCGCTCAGGCCGAGGTAGTCTATGGCTTTGAAGAAGCTGCGGTGCCATGGCCACCGAGACAGCCGTAGTCGGATCTTCTCGTCGAGATAGTCGAAGCCGGGATACTGCTTTTCCAAGTCGGAGCCCTCGTTGCCGTAGAAGGAAGCAACTTCATGTTTCAACTCGTTGACAAGAGTCTGCACGATCTGGTCCCATTGGACCACGTCATCGTCAGCGTTGCGTTTCATCATCCGCGAATGGATGGCTTGGTGGATTTGGCGGCGGCCGACCATGGCTGGTATGATATGTGTTAAAAGATGGGCGGTTTAGAGGCGAATTTTGACGGCGAATTTTGGGCAACTTGATCGAGGGAACAAACGAGAATGCGATACCCCCTAAGGAGGCTGGAGGTATCGATCCCGACTGTTCCTCGGGGAGAGTTTTTGGCCGGAGCAATTGCGAAACCTGGTCGGAAAGTGTTGTTTTATTTGGAAGAGGTGATTGGATTAAAGAGGTCTCGGACGATAGGACGGGAACCAAGCCGGTTGTCCCCCCTCTCTACCCCCCCAGGCACTCACGGGCAAAGTCACGAAGAGAGCGAGAGAGACTGAGAGGTTGTAATAGTGGTGAAGCCGAGTGCGACGGGTGGTTCTGACGGGAGAAAACGCAGTTGGGTGTGTCGCTACCCACGATCGCGGATGGGAGGAAAATAAAGGAAGGAAGGAAGGAAGGAAGAAAAAAAAAAAAAAGGCAGAGGCGGAAGTTATTCGGTCGATTTCTTTCAGAGGCACAGTAGCTCTCTTCTTATCCTTCTCGTTCTCTCCCGCTTCTTCTCCTTCACCAACTCTGTCGTTCTCGCTCTCTCTCTCTCTGACTCTCACGCCGCTCTCGTTCCCCCTCTCTTCCTTTCGTCTGGTTTGTGTTTGGTGGGAGCCGGGTACAGCCAACTGGGACTGGATCTAGCGGCACGCAAGGGACACGGCGGTTCGAGGGTTTTTGATTGTTTTGAGGCGGAAAAGAACGGCCGGCTGGTTGGACAGAACAGCGGAGCAGCAGCAGCCAGCCCGACAAGGTATCCCTTCTTCTTCGGGAAGTTTTCGTGAAGTTTGCTGCAGAATGCAGATGCAGACGGCAGACGGCAGACGCAGAGGAGCAGAATGGGCAAGTTTGGAAAAGATGAGGAAGTGTGAAGCTGAGAGTAAAAAGCGGTGAGGTATTATATTAGTAACGCAGCTATAATCAGCAGCAGAGGTTAATTAATTGCCTGCTTCCTGTTCACGGCGGAAGGTTAAATATTTTTATATTAAATTGGATATATTAATAGCATAGGGGATCCTTCTATGGCGGCGACCAGGGCGAAGGACCGAGGCCGTATTTATATACTTACTTAACAGTTCGAAGAGGAATAAGTTAAGATCTTAAGAACAAACTCGAAGTGGTTGTCGTCGGTAGAACCAATTTAAAAGGCTCTCAGGTGATGCAGCTGGGACGGCGGGTTAGCGTATCTCCATTCGACGGCGGTCCTTCACACCACCTCTGCCAGATAGAATGAATGATATTGGTTAGGTCAAGTATCTCGACAAATATACATTCGGTCTCGGGGCAGGTAACATCAACCGCCCAGTCGAGTATCCGCAGCCGTATTAAGTCAAGTTATAATATTGCATTGTTGGACCCGCAGAAAAAGCCGTGGTAACGAATCACCAATCCAACCGACGAAGAGCAGAAGAACAGCATAGTATCCTACCTGCTATACCCCCAGCCCGGTCATCCAGCCGGAAGCGCATATACGCTTTCGTCGACCCACAGCCTGCCTACCTGCCTGCCTGCTTGCCTGCCTGCTTGCCTGCCTGCCTCCGACCACGTCAATAGAATAGACAACGCTGCTGCATTCCAGCCGCCGTTTCATCTCCTCCGCCCCGGATCCCGCGATTCGAAAGCCTGTCTCCGTCTCGCCTTGCTCCCGTCGTGGGCGAGAGAGACTGGCTGGGGTCGCAAAATTCGGTGGGGTGCGTGTGTCGGCTTTCGTACATGTTGGACATCCTATATAATATTTGAATGGTGGCCCCCTGTTCGTATTTCGTCACCCAGCTAACGTTAACAGCCATGTTCCTCCCTTCGCACCCCTGCAGTAGCTTGCTTAATATAAATTCAATATCCCTTTGCCACCGTCTGGCCAGCCGTTCGTCTCAAGGGCGCCCAGCCCCGGTTGATTGGAGAGAGACAAATTATATCAATCCTCAGGTATGACCAAACCATTTGGTGGTTGTGGGGCCAGCTTTTAAGAGTTTCATATTGCACAGTCACGGGTTCGTCCGGTGACCTCAGTTCGTAACATTAGACTTCAAATAATCTTTTTGGAATGCATACGGTTACATCTCGACGAGTCCAAAAGTATGCCAATATGCAATACCAATCAATTGGCCCACCTCCTAGACGTTTCCCGACAAGTTATCTCACGACATCTGTGTATCGCCGTCATCGTCCTCCTTCTCTGCCTCCTTCTTCACGCTCTCGACAAATATCTCCACACCTCCCTGAACCCCAGCATTCGCTAGGTCAAGCTTCACCCCTAGGCTGTCCGCCACACCTCTCAATCCACCCTCTCTCAGCGCCACCGTTAACATTGCCGTCGCCTGTGAAAATTGTGGGCTGTGGAGCACTCGTCTCAACAGTTCTTTCTCCTCGAATTCTGACTTGACACCAGTCGTCAGCGCTGGCGGTAGGTTCGCCAACAACTTCTGTCGTATCGCCTTGGACTCTAGAATTGTCGTCGTCGCACTTGGCTGTAGCAGGCTCGGCAGCGTGAGAAAGCCCTGTTGTGCGGGCGCAGACGCTCCTCCTGGGACTGATATGCCGCGTATTAACGAGGCGACTAAATCGGACTGAGATTGTCCTTGCTGTGGCGGCTTTGCTTGCTCACTTCTAGATGAATTAAGCCCCATGGTGGGACGGCCAAAGTAAGCCTATATATTCATTGTGGTGCTAAGCGTGACATGAAAAGAATCGAAACGAAACGAAACGAACGCCGTTTTGTAGCCCCTCAATCGTGATGAAGTGAATGAATTCCGGCTGCCCGCCCGCATCTTGAGGATATCGACACCATGTAACACTTCTAATGACTTCCCTCAAATACGATGAAATAGTGAAACGCCCCCGACCGTTCCAATCATCCCACGCTAATAGACAAAATATCAGGGTAGGCTGGGTAGGAAGTCCGAGGGCGGGGCACTGGGATCAAGCAGTTTGTACAGCTACCATGGCCCCTTTGTGCGGGTAGCGGGGTGTCGCGTCTTGTTCTTCCTTCTTCCTCATTCTCGTCCGTGGATGGATGGATGGTACAGCAAGGGCAAGTGACAGGATAGAGGACCTACGCTCGACCGCCATCCGCACCCCCTCTCCTGCTACTTTCCCCGGCGCTAGGTGCCGCTTCATCGTCCAGCTCCATTAGGTTGTCGTCAGCGAGCAGCTCTTCGTCCGTAACGCCCTCGAGCTCGCCGTTGGTTTGGATCAATCTACGACCGGAGCCATGACGTTAACACAGCTCCACGAAGCAATTTCAGTGTCACCCACGCAGGATCTGGCAACACACCTATCAATCTTCTTAATAATCAGCCGATCCTGGCGCGAATGCTTCCCAGCGTCACCAGATGCCTTTGTCTGTAACCAGAAAAAGTGTCTCTGATCACTGCTCTGGAACTTCAGTACGCATATCCGGCCGTCCTTTGGCGCCCCCGTCGAGTTCTGGTAGGGTATAAAGCTGGCATCACCGGGAAAGACGATGAGGTCGAAGTGATCTTCTCCCGCGCTCAGTCCGCGTCGCGGAACCCACTTGAAATGTAACAGCTCTATCGTGAAGTTAGAATACATGCTTGAACCGGGCGGGAGGTGGTTATTGAGTACCGTCATCTGGAGATAATTCGACTTGGATTTCTCCCGGGACATCAGAGGGGGTGACACGTCTAGGGTTGTTCTCCTGTGCCCGTGTTAGCACAGATAGAGCTCAAGCGATCGATGTAATGTGTGGCGAGGGCAGATATAGCGGCCGCTTACTTCGGGGAAGCACTGTCCTGCTTTAATTCTTATTGAGGCCATGGTGAGACGAATGTATAGAGCTCGGAAGGGGAGTTTGAAGGTCTTGGTGACGAAGTTGATGAGGTGGTTGATACAGGTGTATGTTGTGGCGGGAGGTGGCGGTGGTGTAGAAAGACGAAATCGGTGGAGCTGCACGCACGCGTCGCCCAACAACTCACTAAATTCAACGTTTGGCAAGGCCAATATATGGGGAACGTCCTGGAGAGCCCGAAGCAGAACGGCAAATATTCTAGCTACTGGCTATTATGCCATCTCTAGAGCTCCAGAGATGTCCCTCATGCCAAATACATCTTTACCATAGCCCAAAGACAGCATTTGGTGCTAAGCTAGGGTCGCTCCAAATTGAATTCCTACATACGCTTTCAAAATGGTAAGTCTTGACATACTCCGGGATGCATGGTGCCTTCAAACAGCCCAAATAAACTGACCTTTACAACAGTCTACCTTCAACGGTATTGTGAAGGGTTGGTGAACACATAACTACAGCGGAATGATATATTTGCAGACTGTCGCTGATTCTAAGCCTAGAGTTCCCTCAGATCCAGTGTGAGTACCCTCGGCCTAGGACTACATTCAAGGCACTAACTAGCGAGTATGTAGTCGACTATTTCCGAAAGGTTGAAGGGCAGTTACCATCGCTGGCTAACTTCTTATCCCACATCCACTCGTGGGTAACCCTCCACTAATTCTCAGAAATAACTATACTGGGCTGAACGACTAGTGTGCACGTAGAGACCACCTAATCGGCCTGGCTGGCAAGAGCTACCGGGCACCATTTATATACTGCTCTGCTGCGACTAAGAACCTACTACTTAAGCTTGAGAGACGGTCCCATCGACTCAACTACGCCAAGAAGCTGGTTGAAAGCCATGAATACTCGTACTTAGACTATGCAAAACGCGAACGTATACTCGTAGGTATTTTTCGGACTAAGTCTCGCATGTTAAACCTATGCTAATGCGAGTGGGTAGAGAGAACTACCGTTGGAGACACCAACAGAGATTGAGCTATGCCCTGGTTACACTATCTCGGTGACATTATTTGATGTAGGAACCCTACCTAGCTCTATTTAGATAGAAAAGGAGGGTAGGATAATTGTTTACATCAAATAGGCGAACCATTGCCCGGGATCCACTATGTTCCTTGTCGAAGGCAACGGTAAAACCATTCTGTATACCGGCGATATCAGAGGTATACGCAGATTGCTGCAAGAACCATCATAAGTCCTGAACTGACGAAAATCGACAGCTGAGCCATGGTGGCTTGAAAAGCTCAAACGGAACCCAATTCTACTACCTTATTTCCGGGGCATAAAGACACTTGACTGCCTTTACCTAGACACTACACATGCTAGTTTTGAAGCCTCACATCTTAGTTTCAGTCCAAAGGTACAATTACTACCCGCCCGCCTAAATATCTCACGACTAAGCATATATACATCTGTGTTTATGGGTAGGCCGACGGCATCGCCGACCTCCTTACCCAGGTCTCACGATACCCTGCGGACACGATATTCCACTTGAACACTTGGACCACTGGCTACGAAGATGCATGGGTCGCACTCGCAGCGCATCTCAACACCCAGATCCACCTCGACGACTACCGTCTCCGGCTATACTCTGCTATCGGGAAGAAAGAGGAATGGGAGCATGGGCCTTACCTTCTCGGTCGCTCGCTGAGCGATAGCATTCTTACGGACGATCGGGGCGCGCGATTCCACTCTTGCGAAAGGTGGCTCGACTGTGAGGTTAGGGACCGCGCACGGAAAGAAGGTAAACTGGTCGAGATATCACCTTTAGTTGCAAAATACAGAGACGCTAGAGGCGTGGAATATCTTCTTCGAGAGCCTGGGGAAGGTGGAGGCAATATCGATGGTATGTTTATCGCTGCTACCCGACGCATCTTTAGTGTTTTGATTCTAACAGAGACTTTGTAGCGAACGCCGTGGATGAAGTGTCTAGCGAGCTGTTGATTGAGCTGGCAGCGACGATGAAAGACCGCGAGTTAAAGTCCATGATTGGCCAAGCTGCTTTAAAGCCGGGTTTCAGTCTACCGCTTATTGCACCAGCCCCAGAACCAGATATGACGGTTGACAGGTTTCTCACAGTCCTCAAGAAGAATCTCGAAGCACTGATACTCGCACGGCATCAAGAGCAAACGAAAACCGAGAACAAATCCCATGAACCAGACGTAAAGTCTTTACCATCTTGGTTTGTAAGTTTGTCATACTTTGGTTGCTCTATAGGTTCTCCTCGGAGTCCATTAACATGACCGATGACACACAGGGGTATGCATGTTCCCGACACTCCTCCTTCTCTGAACTCCAAGAACTTGTCAAGTCCGTCGCACCGCGCGACGTCTACCCCTGCGTCGCGGCAGAAGGCTCCTGGTATCAAAAGGACTCCATCCGCAAGCTATTCGGTAAGTACTGCCGCGGCGATACATTTGCTTTCGACATAGAGCGTAATCTGGACCGAGAATACGCCGCAACACACAGAGAAGAACAAAATGATATTGCTATTGAAGAACGAAGGGCTGCAGGCATGGAAGACGACTCGCAGCAGGCTAGGTCACAACAGTCGTATTCGTCACAAGGTTCTTTTCACAGGCAGACACAGACAGATCACAGTGTGGCAACGCGGAAGGGTATCTCCAATTATAATGCTCCCGTACCTACATATCCCCATGGAGAGACTCAAAAAGATGCATATGACTCCGATATCCACGCCAAAGTCGAGAAAGCGCTGGAGGAGGGCCGTAAATTTTCAAAATCGATACTAGGGTCTAACTCTAATTCTCGTGAGGAAAGTTTATCCAAGCCGCAGCCTGCAGGACGTAAACGAGATGAAACGGAGCAGGAAGATGCTGGTATAGCTCTGTGCCTATCAGAGACGGGAGGATACCGGTCCTTTAAAGTAACTCAAAAGAAACCCTTTGCGAAGGAGCCAACACCGGCTCCATCCCATCATCAAGGAGGAATGTTGCAGCAGCCGCTTAGGTATAGCCAGATGAGCACAACTGCCAGCACAATGTCTTCCTACCGAAATATTACTCTAGGCGAATCGGATGAAATGGATTGCTCACAAGACTCGCTGGAGGATCAAAGTATCGGAGAGTTAGATAGTGACGAGGTGAGGGAAGTCATGCGGGCTGTCGAGCAGGGCGAGTGGGGGGACAGAAGTAGGGATCTGTTCTTCAATACCCTGCGATGGCGGTACGAGGAAGAAAGAGAATTATGAATCAAGATCTCTGTCATTCTAAAGTCTAAAGTTTACCGCGTGTCTACGCATTCTAGTTCTAGTACTACTATCCTCTAGTCTAGTAAAAACGTGTTGCATCGACGTTGCATTCTTTCTTTACTGATGTTTGACCGAAACCCTAATCCAAACTGCCCGATCTGGTAGTTTGCCCTAATCCCACCATGCCAAGCCTCACCTCCCCGTCAAGTTAGCACCTTCAAACAACACCACCGCAAAAGTCTAGAGCCATATCGCCAACGAAAAAGTACTGCCATCATATAATCACCGTCGACATTCACCACTCGTACGTGCCTCTCGAGCCTACTTGAATACAGTCTGCGCTTGCTACTGCCGCTATCATTCCCCAAGCAGTTATCGCTGACATTTCCCATCCGAATTGCTAGCCCGACCATCTACTACCACCGACAAAAATGGCACCACCAAAGTCCGGGAAGTCGAAGCCAGGCAGGTCGGCTATTGCTGACGTTGTCACAAGAGAGTACACGATCCACATGCACAAGAGGGTACGGAGCCTTACGTCCATTTGTTGATTTCGTACATCGTGATGGCCGGGGGGAAAGATCGATCGGGATGGGAGATTTAATCGGGGTCTGTGGACCATTCGGAAGGGGGATACACTACACCAACATTTATCAAGACATCCTGCGGTCAATGGGGGAAGCAGTAGCTGGAAACCCGACAATCGACAACGTTACCGACATGAATGAGAATACAGCAACAACAGCACGATGATATTGGCAGTTGTAGTTCCGAACGAAAGAGCAGGACCCGCAGCTGGACAGACCCAGGGCCATCACGATGCGAAGCTATTAGAAGCTATCAGCAGTCACTAACACTAATTTTACCTATAGGTTCACGGCGTCTCCTTCAAGAAGAGGGCACCGAAGGCCATCAAGGAAATCAAGGACTTCGCACTCCAGCAGATGGTACGAACAGCTGCCACCACCCACTGCACACCGTGTACACCGCAATCTCGCTAACACGTCTCCTTCGCATATCTACAGGGCACCAGCGACGTTCGTCTAGACCCCCAGCTCAACAAGGAAGTCTGGAAGCAGGGTATCAAGGGAGTTCCCTACCGCCTGCGTATCCGTATCTCGCGGAAACGTAACGATGAGGAGAACGCAAAAGAGAAGCTGTACAGCTTTGTCGAGGCTGTGAACGTGAAGAACCCGAAGGGGCTGCATACCACAGTGGTACGTTGGCTTGGCCCAGTTACATGATAATCATTGATGTGGTTTACTGACTTTTGTCTTGCTTTTTGATATATAGATCGATGCGTAGCTTGCTTTCCGTTTTCTTCTAATTTCTTTTTCCTTGTTCTGGCCGGTTTTTCCAACGTATTTTCATACCTGACGATCCGTGGTGTTTTCTCCTTTTTCTATTGTAATATTTCCATCCATCCATCCATCCACCCATCCACTACATCTGCCCGCATCCCCCGGGCTTCTATTCCGTTCGGTGTTCATATATAACATTCTACCTTATCACGACCGCCACTCGGATATTTCTCTGTCCGACACCACCTCATTCGGTAACAGTGCCTGTCGCCACCCACTGTCACCTGCACACGCTAAACGATATATTGGATATCTCTGCATACGATACCTCATCCTTTCTTTGTCTCACTACTTATTTTCTATGTTAGATAGACATGATGAAGGAGAATGACAAAGATGAACACTCGCAATTCGGAGTAAGGTAGAAGGGGTGCGCCCTGCTGATGCATTGTGCATGCCTATATATAGTTTCGTAATTCCTGCTACCCGGGACGCATTAGCTCGACTGCGCTGTGGTTCTGTAACACAGTGGCCTTTAGTAGCGATGGAAATAAGTGCGACTAGTGAAGTGGCTGATACAATACGCATGTATAGCACACTAGTACCTGGCATGCACGATCACTGCATCGATCTCATTTTGTATCAATCACCTTCGATTAGTTTCTCTATCGAGTCACAATTCTCCACGGATATAGAACAATAAACCTTGGACTGCCCATAAACAAAGAAGAAGAAGAAGAAAATTCTGCGCGCGCGCAAACACCTAACTTACACGCTGGATAGATGAATTGTAAAGAAACTAAACCGAAAGGGCTGAAAGTAGGCACCACCATATATATTGCAAGCAGAACTATAACCAAAAAGAGGGGGGAGGGGGAGTTACAACCACTATTAATGGATTAAACTTGCATCTGCACTCCAAAGGGTAGTGAGTAGAAGTGGTAATTGGAAGGGCCTGGGAGGATGTAGGAGTAGCGAGGAATCGATAAAAGTATTGAGTGTAAATGGGAAAACTGATCGGTCTAAATAGGAATTGGGAACGTGCCGATGCAAAGCTATCGCTAGTTGCAAAAGCTCCTCTGTTCAGTCAAAATTTTCATGACGCGGGAAGGCAGTCTACAGAGTTGATCCAGTTATGTAGGTTGATAAACGCTGCTGTTCCACCCTCTTCTCCCAGCTCGCGCAACATAACTGTGGTCTGCTGGACTAGGCGCTCTAATGGTGCCTTCGAAGATTTACCTAGCGACACTGCTCACCAGGGGCAAAATTAGCGTTCCACTGCAAAGCAAGATACCCAACAACAGTAACCTACCAAGGATAGCAGAGTTCAGCGCCTCGGCAACTATTGCGCGCCCATCAATCGATAGAAGGTGTGCCACTGGCGAACTCATTGGGTCAGGGTATGCCCATAAACTGAACACTTCTTCCATTTCTTCCTGCAGTTCAGGTTTATCCTTGAAGTCTCTCTGCATTTGTTGTCCGTATTCAAGAAGTTTTTCTAACATCTCGTTCTGACTAAGTGGACCGCTGTCGGCACCGTTGCCATACTCTTCAAGATCACCGTCCATATCCCAGTCGCTTCTCGTACCGCCATCATCCATGTCTATATCGTCGTCTTCATCATATGTCTGGAACGTGCGACCCTTATTTTTGGATGACGAGCTTGGCAGAGAAGTTTTCTTACTGTTGCCATTCGATAGCTCGGCGCTCTGTCGCATCATTTCAATGAATTTACGGCATCGTAGACGAAAATTGATCTGCTCGTTGCGTAGAAGCACTTGCGGGTAGTAGGTCTGCGTCAGCTTCAATGCCCTGTCGATGTTACCGTCAAGGATCGACGCGCGGATATCTAGAAGAGGCATGCCGATGGTTAGATACTCGCTTGCAAATCAGAAACGTGGAAAAGGGGACAGTCGCACTTTGCCTGCGGAGTGCATCCTTGTCTTCCATCAACTCCACCGGCTTGGTTGACTCTGATCTCCCACTATTCAATGCATGCTGCTCTGCTTGTAAATCTTGTGCGAAAGCTTTGGCGGTTTCTACGAATCCGTCATGTTGTAGATATGATGCCACGAGAGATTGTATTAATGCTGCTTCTTCAAGAGGCGGGCACAACTTGTCTACTGGTGTGCCATCAATATCTTCGTACGCGCTTAGCCGCTCAGCCTGTAATGGGAGTTAGCAATCATGAATTGAGGGGGCTATCATCGAATGAAACAAACCTTCATGTAACCATCGATATCAAAGCTGAACTCTTCCTGTCCAAAGTTGACACGGATATGTTCACCAAGTTTTTTCATGCCCACGGCCGGATATAATTTCATCTCCGTCGGGAGATCCCGGAATGCAGTGCCTACGAAATAAAATCGGTTGGTTAGATTTGTAACTTACGAAACGAGAATTCACAGCCTAGTGTTTACCTAGCAGATGGCCGTTGCGCGTAAAGAAGGCGGTGTTGGTTCTGAAATTGACACCACATCCAATGACATCCTTGGTTGTGAACTGCGGACCATATGGCTTTCCAATCCCCGTACAACAGAATGATTTGCCATCATCGCCGTGGTATCCCCAGGAAAACGGTTCCCACCCCGGTAGCCGGTTTAACGAAACGTCGCCCGCGCAAAACCCAACCCCGATAAGGCTACGATAACGTAAAAATATATCAGTATTCCGATCGAGGGTCTAGTGTGAGCGAGAGCTTAGAAATGCAAACTGAGGCTTACCCTTCGCGGCTCTTATTCATTATGGTGACTTCATAATAGTAAACGCCGCACGACCGTGGCATATGATGGTCTGCTCGCACCGCCGAAGACTCGTACTCGTTCACCTTGTTTGGTCCTGGCACTCAACGGGAGTTTCAGTCTATTGTCTTGGATGGTATTATGGGACGTTTTTCGGCCTGGAGGTATCCTCAGTTTCCTACCTAAGAACTGAACGTCTAGTCCGTCTTGAGAAACGTCGATACCGCCGCACTTATCGTTGTCATTCCACTTCGTAGGTAGCGGTGTCGGCAGATCATCATCCGGAATCTGGCTCGTATCTCTCACATCTAGTCGAAGGCCGCCACCCCTCGCCTGCGCCACCAGCGCCAGCGACGTCATCGACGGGCTCCTCGTCGGTAGACCAGCTGTGTTTACTGGCGGACATCTTGTCGCCACCAGCCGTTCGCAGTATAACGAATCCTCCAGGTAGCTAGGCACGGATGTCGGGAGTTGTGAGATTTTGGAGAGTGTGTTGAAGGCATTCGATAAAGCGGAATTGTGGTATCGACCGGACTGCGACGCCAGATCGGACAGATTCGCGGCACTGCCGTTCCGCTGACCGCGGAGACCGGTGGAGGAAGTGGAAATGCGAGGCCGCGATGGCTGGCCGGAGACGATCGAAGCCCAGGTCGCGGTCATGATAGATTATTGTGATGACCTCGTTCGGTATTTGGCGTAACTACTGGGAAGCGGTAGGGTTATATTACGGTGGGCGGTGGTGGTTAGTAATTGCGACGTGGTTGGAGCAACGCAGAGTGTGTGCACTGGTCGCCACAGCCGCAAACCCCACAAACCAAAAGCACATCAATCACGATGCCGGCGCCGGGGCAGGTCCTCTGCCTCCTTCGAACCCTACATGCACATAGGCAGAGCATGACTATTCCAAACGCGGCTTGAGACGCCGCACTGACAGCAGGGTTTAAGGCAAGGTGGACCCGCACGCATTTCATCTTCCCCAGAGTCCCCTCGTCTCCGCAATGTATGATCTCCTGCCATGTTTAGGAGGTCAATGCGTTCGCACAAGTCGGGGTCTTGGTTCCGGCAGCTCTGTAATATCCGCAAGTAAGAGCCGAGCTTTCTTTAGATATGGATATATCTGTCGAGTGTAACGGTCTTGTGCCCGGTATCATAGTAATATCTTTTGCTGGAACTAGCTAATATCCTCGCGCAATCGCGGCCGGCGACAACCGGCAAGCATCAAAAATATGGTGTCCTGATCTCCATTCCTTACTTTCTCTGCTAGCTAAATTTAACTAAAACGTCATTTGATTGATATACACGTCTGTAACCCCCACTGCATCCTTTGTGAAATGGTTCAGAGCTATCGCAAGATATGCGCCCCATGCGTGATAAGTTATTCTACTTTGCCCAACATGCAACATGCACTTAGACGCATACAATTTCAAAATTTGTGGAGATAATCTCCGACTAAGCACTTAGCTGTTTTGAGAAGACCAAATTGCCCTCCTACTTCTATAGCCTTTGACCGATTGGTGATCTTACATTCCCGTGCCGATACGATGGAGAATAATCAGATATTAGAAAATATATAGCATATCTTCCTATGCGTAGAAATCATCAGCGTCTCCAAAGTAACCGAAGCCAAGCCTAGCGCTATCTCGAGATCTCATTGCAGCCGTCACGGATGAGTTTCATCCTTTGGACAATTTGTATGACTGATTCTTGTTAAATCTTTGGAGCCGTCTATTTCATAGCAGGTAGCGTTCCATGGGAATCACACGTACATTGGGAACGGGGAGTTACTGGCATCGCAGCAAACCCAGTCCATCTATCCAGAATAAACTTAATAAAGAAGGAAAACAAGCAAACCAATTGATGCAGCTCCTCCTGCAAGGCCAAGTACCAGTAAGGGTAGATATCCTAAGTTAGACCCAAGATGTGGATTGGCCCATATCCTTAGGACACTGAATATGCAAACGAGGCTTGAACCAAGTAGCGCGAGCAAGCCATGGATAATGTACCACTTGGACGCAACCTTGAAATAAACTTTGAGCTTTCCTGCCCTGCCTATGCTCTCGTGGATATCATGCGAGCTCTGGCCATCGTTCGACTGAAGGTCTATCGTGCGGCATCGGATGGAGCCATCATCTCCCAAATCCTAGTTTGGATTTAGAATGGTTAATGGGCAGTCCTTCAGAGCATGGCCATCACTTTTATAATTTGTCCATTCATTCTCGAAGAGTGCCACATACAGTTAGAACGATTCGATGCTCCCTATAAAGGGGCAGGAAACGGAACGGGTAGTAGGTCCGTATCTGCCACATATAATCTCTATTTTGAGTATGAATCTGCTGCTTTGGTATGGAGAATCTGCTGAAGGGCGAGATTTGGAAAACTGGGTAGACGAATTGAACGGGGAGAACGGGGGCATCTTCTTCGCCTTCGTTCTGCTCGACCTGGTGTCCTTGAGGTGGACTGTTGCTTGCCATGATGAACGGTAAGGACTCTATGGAGATTGGGCTGAAGAGGAAACCTGCCATGGCATGCGGGCGTAGGATGTAGGTAGTATATATGTGGGCTATTTGACAGTACTTGTGATGTACGCTGATATATGCAATAGTTCTAGCAAGAAGGTTGACGGTGATCCTATCGCATCGAATTAAATTCTAAAATGGATACTTAAATGCTTGGTTTATCTGAAGTCTTATATCCGGAAACACTGCATGGACATGACAATTAAAACTACAAATTAATTCTGCGATACACGAGCTAAATGGCCTCTTCATCATGATATAGATGCGCAGTACATCGCTTAGCAGAGAAATTAGTCCGCCGCTACAGCGAAGGTCTTGTCAGCCCGCTTGATTGTAATTTATTGATATGTGAGATATCTTTGCGGTTTACACCACTTATGCAACTGGATAATTGTATGCATCTATTGGCACATCTCACGCCCTTTTCGCCCTTCATTCACACCTCCGCTGGCTTTGGGACCGTTTTCCAGTCGCCCTCAAAGCCCCACTCGACCTCGAATTCCTGGAACTTAACAACAAGTTGCTCATTTTCCTTCCCCGCCTTGCGCAGCGGTCTTGCAGCATAAGCACTTACTTCCAGCCATGCCCCTTTCCCTTCCTTCTCTTCTTGAAACTCCGACGCGAATACCCAATTCACCTCCCGCACAGGCGTCCTCTTCCCTGCTTTCACCAAATAAATCCACAAGCTTCCCCCTAGCTCATCTGCTGATCTCTCCACCTCGACCGTAGCAGTTACAGACTCCTCCGTTCCTACAGCTGCCGCCGTCTCCTCGGGTGCGCCCAGCGGGGCAACAGACCAATCTGCCCACCGGTCACAGCAGGCGGTGCCTATCCACGGCTCATCGAGATAAAATTCCACACCCGTTTTGATCCACTGAGATTCTTCCTGCGGTACGCCTGGGCGTTTGATGTGTAGCAGGAGACCGCCCTGGTCGTACTTGTTCAATTCGGAGCGGCGGGGTAGGGCGAAGCTGACGCGGGCTCGTTGGAAAGTCTTGAGCGGTGCACCGCCTAAGCAGACGGTAGGCGCATTGAAGTCGTTTGTGGAGGGCGGTTTACGCCAGACGTCAGTGTTGGGCCTTGCATGGATTTCAAACTCCGAGACCATCTTGCGTGTAATTTTTGAGGTTTTTGGCTATAAATTTGTTGCTCGTACAAACAACAAGTCTGGTAGCGAGACTGTGCAGCTGTGTGGACAGTTCGGAGAGCGTTGGTAATATATATATGTGGTGTTGAACTCCTTGAGCTACAACTTGACTGTAGCTGTCTATGCAGGTTATATACGAGGCGATATATCATGCGGATGCTATAAACTGTCTAGGTGAGCAGACGACGTATCCTGTAGATGCTTCAGGCCAATACAACCGCCTCTTGCCTCGGTATCCATATTCGGCAACGCTGTCGACAACCTTAACTCCATATTAGCCGGTGAGCGCAAACCAGGTCGCCCTCCGCCGATTCAGGTTCCGAATCCTCCAGAACAGGATATGCTGCCGATATTTACCCTAGCACACAGCATAGCTTCTCCGGGACACCAGGCCTAGCATGGAAGTTTTATAATCATCCGGGGTGAATGTTAAACCGTTACTAATATAACGTTGCAATTACTCCTCCCAACTTGAACAATAGAACCCGTATTGTGATTAGCACACCCTATTATAACATGCTAATAAACAATATCAAGATCTCTGTCATCGACTTACTTTCAATTAAATTTGCAAAACTTAAGGCTCGTCCACAAGAGATCTCATAAACAGCCAAGCGCAAAGTGTTACCTTCAAGTCAACTTCGACCCCACAACGCGCTTCCAAACACCCATCAAAGGCGTTTCCCAAATGATAGCCTGTAGAAATGATTCTAATAATATAGTCGTCTTTTCAAGAACAATGCGCACACTTCTCTCGTATAGTGACACTTACAGAATGGACAATATTCGGCAGGATTCACCCCCAGGTTACCACAGGTTGCCATTATGCATTTCTCTGTCAGCTCTTTTGACCTACAGCCGCGATTGAATCAAGACAGCCATCGGCAAATTCGCATTCATATAGAAAAACGAAGAAGGCATGCCCCAAATTCTATTGCTCGTATTTTACCAATCCAATCGTCTCTTTCGCAGACCTCCTTTGGAGCTAGTCCAACTGTAATTTAAATTTTCACCCCCGTTCCATGCCATAATTGTTTCAGGCTCTGTAATGACACCCGTCCCGTAGGCATTGGTCTATTTATTAAAGAAGGTCTAGATACGTAAGGATAGTCTTGGTTTTGGCGCAAGAAGCGTCTAGATTGTCAAGCTCTAAGACCGATAAAAGGAGTGCTAGTACTTTACATACAATATGGATGCCATATGTGTGCTTAACAAGATCCTGCATAAAAATACGTAGCCTCGAGAAATCGTGGTGAATTCGGCATCTGAGGCCAATCGGCATAGAGACTCGGCGTCTATAACATATTTGGAACTTTTTCTGAGGGCGGGGTCGTGCATTGCGAATTCGGTTGCACCTAAAGGTAGGTCTAATTGGTAAATATCCTGCAGTTTCACTGCGTAATTTTCATAGGCTTCCGTTTTGTAATGCTTCCTAGGAGCAGGAACCTGCGCCTACATTTATCGCATCAGAACTACCTAGGTACTCGGCACTAAAGTTTGCAAGTATCGGCATATTTTGCGAACACAATCTGTCGTCGTTCTCTCGTGAAACCATTCTACTTTCGCCAGCAAAGCTAGACTACCTTAGGCATTGTCGTCGCTATAGTTAGGATTTTTGGGTGTAGCCTTTGAAAATTTCTAAAGCTCTATAGTATATGCGGCGAAGTATTTATCTAAGTCGTCATCGGATCAAATGTTATCCGTGTTTGTTATATGCATGACCCATCTTGGATCTTCGGTCGAACTCGTTATCCAATGTAATGTGATTTCTGGGGTGTAACGGGATCGGATCCTAGTTCAGTATGAAAAGGTGAAAGTGGAATGCCGATAGACAGCCTTGCGTTAAAATTTCCATTGGTTTCTATGACGGAGCAAATTCTTTTATTGATTGGAATCTCTGCTCTTCTTCTACTTCAGGACTCAACTTATCTCGTTTATGGTGAATTTTATTAACACCTATCGATTCAAACTAGCTGATGTTCCGTGAAAAACATCTAAAAGCACTGAGAAAGACCAGGTTCTACTAAGACGGGCTTAGAGCCACTCCCGCAGCCGAGGCTGGGTAGGCGTCCGGAACTTGTTTTCTCCGGATACCCTTCCCAGTGTACATGTGCCTGTTTGTGAAGGGCTGGCTTAATTGTGGAATTCATTTATTCGGGTTTGGGTCGACACAACCGGGCTCTCAAGTTTAGGTTCTAGTTCACGTGCAGCAAACCTACATTTTATGCAAACCCGAAAAAGCGGCTTAAAGTTATATATATTCACTGCAGGAGCTCGAGTGGTCAGATTCGTTTTTTGCTATAAATTAACATACCAAGATATATTTGGATTGCAGGCATGTAGGCGAGCAAATCTGATTGGCTGCCCGCCATGCACATGCATGCATATCGGACCTGGCAGCGCAGCCTCGTCTACACTATCAAGACTTTTTGGTAGCCCGTAGGTTCGAACCCCACCCCAGCGAAATAAGAAATGATATCTAGTCTGATAGCTTGTGAATCGAGACGTTCGAAATTGAAGGGAATTCGGGACCTTCAAGATCCGGACTGTAAGAAGTGGAACTCGGTGGTATTGCGTTGTGCGGGGGGAGAATGCGGATGCTGTAAGCCTTGTAGCTTGTGCGATTGTCGAAATCGTGGTTTGTAGGTTTTTCAGTTCCTTTGTCCCAGAGTTTGCCTTAATCCCAGGCCGTTGCAATATATCTTATCATCCGTCGGATTACTTGCCAACCTTGGGTTAGTGGGAAGGGATAACTATCTCAAGTTTAAGCCCGGCGAGAGTCTGATAAGATGACAGCAGTCTTAACAGAGGGCTTGGCGCGGCTCTCAGAAATAGAAGTCTATTCCTTCGTCCCGACAATGTCTGAGTCGCTACGCGGGATGATATCGATAGCGAGTAAGAGGCACCGACCGGCGGGGGTGTAAGCCGCATGCATACTTGTATTGTTGAAAATTCAAATATCTTTAAAACGAATAGCCTTGTATTGACTTCAAACCCCCACCCGTGCCCTGCGGGGTATGCTAATGACTGCAGGATTCAGCCTCAAGCGGCCCGTAGTGTTCACACGAATACCAGGCTTTAGTTCTCATAGCAAACTTACGGCTCTAAAGGTCTTTATTGATACGAGAATTGCCTCTTGGCCTGGTCGAATCGAAAATTTTCTGCACAAAGAATGGGTTTTCATACCTGGCTTATTTATCATAAGCTATGGCCCGAAGCTTTTTAATATATATCCCCATTTCCCTAGCTTTATCCTTTTATACTCTTAAACGACTTCCGCCCACGAAATCTGTAGCAGAGATTTTCGGGTTCTCTGAACTATTGCCGCTATATTTCAAGATATCCTAGGATTTTGTCTTCCAGCAGAGAAACATGGGCCAAACAAACTCGCGTGCTACTTGCAAGATCAGTGTCGAGAGCTGTCAGGACATACCGAAAGGTGAATTTGGAGCAGACCCCGATATCGCGGGACTAGGGGTATAATAATTTCTTTATCCCTCTCTATGAGTGTTCATGTTGTTAAATCTTGATGTTATATTCAATTGAATAGGATGATGTTAACATGGTTAGGTCCTCAATGCATTTGCTGTCGGTGCCTTCTTGGCAATAAGTCTGAGTATCATCTCTGCGGCGACTCAGTTACCCCAAATTTTCAATTTCTGCGGATGCATCCCAAGTACAAAACGAGATGAACGGGTTAGAAAGGCTATAGAGCGTCGAAAGCAAGTGATCACGCGTGATTTCATAAAAACTATAACAATCTTGCTCGCAACGGATATGTCTAACACTATTTTCTTTTGAGCGCCAACAGAAACAAGCAGCTCTCGGGCTCGGAAAAGATCATCCAGGATGTTGTCATCAGTTTGAGTGACCAGCAACTTGTGCTTGGGTTATCGTTTCTTGTCTCGATTCGATACTACCTTGGATGTTTTGTCAGTGCCTACCACTACGACATACTTGCCAACCTCGTCCTCATCACGATGACAACCCATGTCTGCGCGATTATGGTCCTGCCCAAATATTTTCTGGTGGTGGAGCTAGCACTTCTGCGCATAATCGCCATCGGCCTTATCATAGTCTGGAGCGGACTCCTATTCGTCAACCAGGACACAAAAAATGGCCTCCCGGTCGGGTTTCCGACAGCAGTCCCAAAGTCTCTTCCTTCTGCAGGCAACCAAAGGTCGCAAGCTATGCTCTTCCCGGCGGCATGTTATCAATCCGAAGACACAAATTTTGTACAGAAAATTGCAGAGACATTCAGCAGCGCCGATAAGTTTTATGCCACAGTCAAGAGGTCCTTCTACGGATATAGCCAATGGATCGTTCTGACATTCCTATACGTTGTCGCGCTGTTGGTCAATGCCTTTCAACATTTCCTCTACAAGTATGATACTAAATGGGTTCGATATGGCAAGAAAGTAGTCTGGCTGTTTAAATTGGCGGCTATTGCGGCTGGATTGTTTGTTTCTATCACTTCATACACTTACATATTGATGCTGCGTCGATGGCTGGACCGCTCCGACTGGTACCAACCCGGTAACAATGGTGGAAACCCTGAAAATGCTTGGTTTAGTTTTGGGCAACTCGTGCCAATGTTCCTATTGACATTGATTCCTGCTGCTGCTCTTGAAAGCTGGGCTGGTAGGTCCTAACTATCGCCCTACCCCCTCTGGTGGAATGGTTACATAAAATAATCATATTCGATGCGCATCGATGCTAACAGTTGAATTCGATGTATCAGACTATAGAAGGGACAAAAGAGCCAGGAGAGCTTCTATCGCCATACCTATAGTAAACGTTAGCACCGAAAGCGAACGCAAGTACACTTCGATGAATTCGCCCCCAATACCGCCACCACCACCGGGTGTGCACTACTATCAAAACGCAGGGCCTATCTATAGCGCTCATCAATTTGGATAGCGAAGCGTCTGGGAGATGAAAGTATGAATGTGTTGCCTATGCAAGATGCAACAATATTATTCCGCAGGTGTATGGATTTTCGGACGAAGCCGACATACCAGAGAGACCTTGTATATATACCAAGCTTTCCATCCTTATTGTTTCATTTTACCCGCAATTAGCCTGGAGTAGGGCAGGGTAATATCGAACGCCATTTACCTTCCAACCAATTGGTAGGATTTAGGATGTCAATCGATTGCAGGAAGTGCAGTATCACGATATCTAGGGAAAGAATACTTTAAGCAGCAGCCCTGAAGGTGCAATCGCAAAGGAAGATATAATTTAAACGATGTTAAAGAGCGTCCCTTAAAAGAGTGTTCCAAATGGTGATCGATATTAGAGCTAGCACCAAAAATCAGATATCAGTAGCAGTAGAGAAGCGATAACTATGTTCAAACGGTTTGGTGGGTAGCCTGAACGACCCTGTCTTATAGCGGCGGTGCGGTCTAAAAAATTTCTAGTAATATACACGGCGGGGACGAAGCAATGGCTAAGTTTTGCTGGAAAGGGCGGGTCTTGGTTCGTATCAGTTAGATATCATCTGTTGTCCCATACTTCGGCCGGGCAGCCGAAATGCGCAAGATCCGATGACGGCGCTTCGGGGCCAACGCAGACCGAACCGAAGAAATATAAAAGGGACGCCCAACACCGGACTACCAACCCGGAGACTACAACCGACGCTTCCTGAGCGCTTGGTCGAAACAACCGGCTGGTGTCATTTCTCAAAAAATGTTCGATCTCCCGACACTCGTCTTCGTTCCCGGGGCGTGGCATAAGCCTATTTGCTACAGCAAGATCATTAAGCCCCTAGAAGAGCAGTATCAACTAAAATGCAGCCCGGTCACGCTTCCTTCAACGACCGGAGATCCAGAAGCAACTTTCAAGGACGATCTTGATGCCGCACGTGCAGCTATAGCTAACGAGACCACGAAAGGACGCAATGTAGTTGTTATTGTTCACTCTTATGGTGGCTTGGTCGGAAACAGTGCGATCAAGGACTTCACGCAGCCACCGGGCGATGCCACAGCTTCCACTCAAACCGTAGGTGAACCTCAAGGTTCAACCAATGGCTACGTCGTAGGCCTCGTACTCATAGCCTCTGGCTACAACTTTACGGGGTACTCACTTATGGACCCAATGTTCGGCATCCCGCCGCCTCAATGGAAAGTCAACAAGGAAACAGGGTTTGCTGATCTCGTGGTATCTCCTGCCGAATTTTTCTATCACGACGTGCCAGCGGACGAACAGGAGTATTGGGTGTCGCAACTCGGCACCCAGAGCCTCAAGGCTTTATTTGAAGGCGGGGAGCATGTATACGCGGGTTGGAAGCATGTTCCTTCGTGGTATATTGGCACTATCGAGGATCAGGGGCTACCTGTAGTGGTCCAACGGATGAATGTAGGCATGGCAAGGGAGATGGGAGCCAAGGTTGAGCATAGAGAATTACGGACTAGCCATTCCCCGTTCTTGAGTCAGCCAGATGCAGTCGTGGATATTCTGGTAGAGGCTGTTGAGGCTTTTACTGGCAAGAAATTAGAAAGAAGTCAGGCGGAAAGGGAAGGAAAAGAGATAACATCGCCAGCTGCTAGACTATGGCAGCCCCTCACATGGTTTAGATTTGGCTTGCCGTTATTTTTGGGGCACATCATCGGAAGAGGCATCATCACCTTTGGCTGGTTTAGGCGGTTATGGAGTCTCGGTCTCCGCTGAAGGATTTCTTTTAACCTTGAACCAATCCATGATCACGATTGTATATATAGCCACCCTAAATATCTCAGCTGACCCAAATCAAGCCTTTTTAGTTATATAAGTGTCCCGCCTTTGGAATTATCAGTTCTCATATCTTCTCGACTAATAAACTATAGAACATTTTCATGCACAGTTCGTAAATCCTTAACATCAAGAGCGCTAGATGCGCGATCCAAATTTGCAACAAGACAACACAAGACGCTAGACGCTTGTCAATAATGTACACTATATAAGCTAAAACAAGAGAGGTAACAGCAATTTTACAACCGGCTGCCTGTGTACAATCAAAAAGAAAAAAGATCTCGGCGATGAAGTTAACTATATTACCTCCAAACTTACAGTGGGCGGGCCTCTTTGCGCACTTTCTTCGGTAGAGCTAGACTCGGGTGATCCGAAGAAGGCCCACGTTTTCTTGAGCACAAGGGTAGCGAGCTCGCTAGCGGAGACTCCATGTCGTTGGGGATTGTTGTTTTCGACAGAAGTAACTTCGCATAGGCAGCGGCCGTAGCAGCAGCATATTCTTGCCAACAATCATTCTTCCGAGAATCAGCATAATCGCAAATCCCCCGAATAACAAGACAGTTCCCTGCATTCATAACTCCAGCTGCCTCCATTTCAAAGCAAAGGGCATTGAACTTTGTGCTCAACCGATCTCTCAATTGCGCATTCTTCATAACCTGATTTCCGGACGCAATTACGCCGTAGTGGACCCGTGGGTGGTTCCCAAGTTGCAGCAGGCCTTCTGTTCGAGAACTCATCCCATGACTTCCCCCACCTATACAGCTAGTCTCGGAGAGCGGATCAAGCAGATCGCCTGGATATTTATACTCAGGTCGCCTTTGTATAATTTCTTTAATATACGGTTCCAACGGTTGATAAGGTATGTCGGGGTCGGATGTCAAATTACTTATCGCGCTCATTATAAATTGTGGTGGGCGTTGCAGAGATCCAGATACTTCGAATTCGCCGTTGTCAAGAGCCTTGCCAAAGTCGTACTGGATGACTCCTGGGTAATTCTGAGTTGGGTGGCTAACCACAACATCACCAAGCCGTATATTTTTGGAGGGAACACCACCCCCAATTCCAACTAAGAGGCAGATTTTTAGTTGCGGGAAACTCCTGATCATATGTGAGTAAACGCTAGCGGCAGCAGTTGTCCCGTATTCTCCCGCGGGCAGACAAGCCGCCACAACGTTATGTGGCTGAATATAACCAAGCGCGTAATGGTTGATATCTCCCCGTAATGATGTTAGAGACTCGTGCTTGGGTTCAAAAAGAGTCCGCACTGCTAATAGTTCTTTTGGTAATGCACACACTATTCCAACCTTGTAGTCTTCGCAAGTAAAGCTCGACGCGAGGCTCTGGGTTACGCTTGGTCCAATCCCACTGTCACTTGACCGAGCATCACGCTCTCCAAACGAAGATAGGGGCTCGAGATCGTCGAAGTCCTCAAAATCCTTCCAGAATCCTTTTAACTTCCTGCTTCGGCCAAAAATGACGGCACCACCATCCCTCAATTGACCTTGGATTTTGTCCGGTAGCGTGTTATAAATGCTTGATGGTAGAGGGATCTGAGCAAAATCTGAATGTTTGCCTTTCCGTTTCTTTTTCCTGCTGCATTTGCATTCTTCAAACAGAAGCCCTGGGGTGTACCAAATAATCTCGTCAGTAAGCCTCCTAGGGCTCGCGTATTGGTCGCCATTCTTTTTCATAATCTCTCTGAGGTCATCGACCGCTGCGGCGAGATAGTACTTTTGTTTCGGTAATTCGGCCCACCGAGTGCATGAAGTTCCCTCTGGCTTGATGATTTCGCCAAAGCCACGCCCAAACAAGGGTACCGCGTCAATACTTCGAACGAAGTCAATCCAACCCCCGCTAGCTTTTTTGAACGTAGCCAAACGAGGATAAATAGGGTCCTCGTCCATGGCTAAGTGATTGAAATCCCATCCTTCGAGGTACTCCTGCCCTATACTCTTTGGGTTCGCCCTGCCTCCAGAGTAACCGTCGACTTTTGAGTTAGGATGAGGTACGGCGACAAGAATCTGGTGATCTATTATTTTCTCCAAAATGTCGAAGAATTGATCAACTCGATTTTCAACCCGAAAATATCCTCCAGGTTTTGGGTATATCTCCTGTTTCAAATTAACCTTATTCCGAAGTACCCGTATAGCGGAGCAAGCTTTATGTGTTACTGGCGCCTCCTGCAGACTTTCTTTCTTGAAACAGAATTCAAAGTGGAATTTATCCGTAGCAGCACTATTTTCTTCCAATGATTTAAGCAAAAGGTGTAATAGAGTACTTGTTCCGTTGACAAGCCAGCCTCGCTTGTCGTCTTCGTCCCACAGAACGAAATATTTTCTGTCGATCCATTGGAGTTTCTGTATGGGGTCTTCTCGCGATATATGAAATGGGGTGTCTTTATTTCCTAGGCCGAATGGGGAACCACCTTTGATAATCCGTCTCCCTTGTATGTAGATATTCTCAAGGGCATACTCTTTCCCACGGGGTTTCGGAAGCCCGGACTCCTTGATACTATTGTAACTGGCATCTAGGGCCCCTAGTCAAAAACGCACTATTAGCAAAATAGACATTCATGTAATATGTATAAATATTGCCAAATCGGTCCTTTCCTTCACATAAAAAGGTTCAAGATAAAAATCTTCAGACTTTCTACTTTTAATAAATCGAAAGCAAGGTGCGATTTCAAAGTTAGTTCTTGGGGAAGTCCCGAGCTGGGCAAGTAGTTAAACAGGCTTTATCGGTGACAAGCCAAGCTAAGGTCTTTGAAAAGTCAGAGATTGAGCTGAGGGAAACAGGAATAGCAAAAACTTTTGGCTAACGATGCAGGAGTAGCATTTCCCTGGGTATTTCCAATTTTCTTACCAGCATAGTATCCAGCCTTTGAGCACCAACCAAGAACATGCCGATTCGTTTCAAGTTCTGAAAAAGTAAGACCTTCAGCATGAGGGGTAGAAACACTTTCGAGATAGGAGACACGATCGCCGTCTTGACGATAAGATAAGTGCCAAAAGACAATATTCCCATCTTTTTTCGTCGGAACCAGAAGCGTCGAAAACCCCTTTACGAAGAAGTTTCCATTAAATATCTGCAAGTACTGCGTCCGAGCAAGGCCGGCCATCATATTCAGCGGGATCTCAATTCCATGCCCAGTACCAAGACTAAATCTCCGTGGTATCGGATAGCCCTTGACTACTACTGGATTCCGGAACATATTATGCCAACATTGGCCATTAGAAAGAGTGGGAACGTCTTCCGTTACTTCAAAAGTAACTCTGATTCTGCATATAATACCTGGCGAGTGAGCTATTTTATATCCAGTCTCCTGGGGCTTAAGGATACGAATATTGGAGATAGATGGCATGCCGGCGACGACCCCAACTTTGCGAGGGGAAGAACTAAGGGCGGTACAAAGCCATGCTAGCTGCTGACCGATTTCTGCCACAGAATACCCAGTCCCAAAAGCCAGAGCAACTAACTCCGCTCCATCAAGATGCATTGTCAACTTGGTATTGTCGGGAAAGATATCTATATTGGTGACGGTTATCAGAAGCAAAACTTAAACCGGAGTTCATTCTTAGCTGGGGCACGTACGTGTATGATGGCTGCCAGGCTCTCCACTGACTACATCTTTCAGCAGCTGAGAAATATGCTGCCCAGTTGTAGGCCATGTTTGATGTAGGTATTCTGCACAAGTAAGCGCTTGAGCATCCTTGGTTGATCCTGTCAATGTGATGGCTCTCGAAATTGCTTCACCGGGTCCATTCTCATCTCCGTATTGTTGCTCACTAAGAAAGACTAACGGGTTCCAGCCTGTTACAAAAATCACTTTGAAGGCTTCTGCAGATCTAGATTTGCTAATTCTGTGAGATGATGGAAGAGACTCAATAATCAGCTTTATGATAGCTTCCATATAGTCCGGCTCCATTGGGGTGAGAAGGGCGTCTCTTCGTAAACTTCCAATCAGCCATTCAAATACCGGGGTCTTGAATATAAAGTCTCTATAAGCAAGCACGGAGTGGTCGATCTCTGAGCTTTTATATTCAGCTTCTTGGATGCTTTCTTCTTCGTCCTCTACGAAGTAATCACGAGAAGCCGTGGCAGAATATTCCGACCTTTCCCGCCAAAAGGCCATCTTCTCGTTCAGAGTCATGCCATCGAAATCCGTGGACCGGGTATTGGGGACAACTTCTGATTCTTGATCAAGGCATCTCTTCTTAAAATAATCTGCCACATCACTAAAACAGAAAAGCAATTTCAGTTAGACTATTCGGAATGCAAAGAAAGAAGGTATGTTAGCTTAGCGCTGCAATTTGGAAAAGTTAAACCGACCCCCGGGTTTTGTGGACGAAAAACATTATGTCACGGTGCATCTGGCTAGGTGCATTATGGCCAATCTTAAGTGCGAAAGCTTTTAGCAGCTCAGGGAGAGCCTCGGAAGCTCTCTCCAAAGCCTTGTTATCAGGCTTGTCCGTGTATAGGGCGTTGAATAAAGTATCAGCTAACTCAGATATGTAATGTTCTCTTGTTGAAGTGGGGACACTTGATCCATTTGAGTAAACTGTTTCAGTATCATTAGGCTCCAGAATATCCTCCGCAGAGGGTAAAAACCCCGACGTAGATATATGCCCATGCATTCTAGATTGAGTGCTTTGTAGCACCTCACGGTTCCGGTACCTCAAAGGCGTATAGTCAGGATCCGTAATTTCTAGAGTTTCTATGTACGAGACGCCGTCCAAACTGATGGTCTCCCCATCAAACCTTTTAACCGTGCTAGAGGAAACCGGCTGAAAAGCTTGCTCTTCATGATCTATCTCGTCATAAATTTCGAATAGGCGTTGCCGGTTTGGCTTCATGCTAGACTTCCTGCCCACGCCGTTAATTTGTCCAGGTATAGATGTATCTATCTCGTTCTGTTGGGAAATTCTCATTTCATCTAATGAGAGACTTTGATGAAATATTCGACTCGCTATTTCCATAAAGATATCCTCTTTCTTTGGCTCCCATATTGTCTGGGTAGCATTATTTGTGAAAAACGTCTTGAGTATCCCCAGCAAATCCTGCTGGGTATTCAATAACCGAGCGATCTTTCTGGATACTTCGTTCTCGGGCCCAAAAAGCCTCAAAGCACTTATAATGACTGGGGAGATTTGGCGTTCTCTGTAGAATCCAGCCTATTTATCATAAAATTAGGTTATCCCAGATTTTATATCTATCATAAATGCCGAGCACTACTTACTTCCACTTCGTTGATGTAAGCACGGGCATAATCAAAGCCTGCTAGGCCGGGTCTGTTATCAGACCCGGCCATGAACAGTCTGTTTGAAATTCGCCGCATAAGAGCAGTATTATGCTGCATGGGAGGGGTATGTTGAATCTGGCGGGGTGTTCCAGGAGCGAGAACTAGGGACCTTGGTGAGGGCTCTCCGGAGCCTTAAGAATTTTAAATTTTGGGAAGTGAGAAACGTCAGTGTATCTATGATTTGTTGTATAGTATACTTTATTCATAGTACCTTGTTGCATTGTTAGGGGCTCGATGATTGGAATGTCAGGTTTTTGTCGTAGTTGAAGCTTGGGTCGCTGTTCGTTCCAAAATCTCGCCTGATGATCGATGTACTTAAAACCCATCCGATCAAGTGGTTTACGTAGCCCCCAAACATCGAAGATTCGGTACTCATATTGGCGTTTACTAACGCATTGAGAACGCATATTAAACTTTTTCATTACTACTATACTCTCAGCCACATTTGGATCTTGAATGGGTGGTTACTTACAAAGCGATGAATCCAGTCTCCATTTCCATCACATCCATAACTTCCGCAATGGTGAGGTTTTCCGTTATATAAAGATCTTGTATTCGACTCTTGTGGCATTCCCACTCGAGAGGTGTCACCCGCCGTGCACGCCGGTGTAGGGCCGCCAAAGCCTTCTCAGCCGTTGGCCGCATATGGTCTTCCATACTCCTTATCTAGATTAAGTAAAGAAGCTATAGGAAATTACAGAATGCAAAACTACAACAGCTTCAACTCCCGGATGTTCACGACCAATAAATTTTGGGGGGTATGCAAGGTCAAAGTGAATTCGGCCTCCCAGAGATTCGTGTTTAGATTCGGAGGGCTGACCGAATTTATATACCCCGCCCGACCGCAGCCTTGGACAGAGGTCAACCAACCTATTGGTTGGAAGTAACTCGGCCCTTGGCGCGAACCTTTACCCGGATATTAGATTCGATCCTGATACCGGGCTTGCCAGGCTGCTTGTAAGACAGGACCAACAATATGCAGAGCGTCACTTTGCAAATTGAGATTAGATGTAAAATCTCGGGTCGAATTGCATACGCGACGTTTTATCTGCACGCCTGCTGCGAAACCCAATGGCGAGGCCAAAGCGAACAAGAAGAAGCAATTGCTGCCAAAATGAACAATCACACACGCAACACTGAGATAGACGACAGCTAATATGTATCCCCATATAACTCTATTACAAGAAAATTTAAAATCTAAGTTGGTCAAGAGCGAAATAGGAATGCGTTGTTCTATTTGCTCTTATTATTAGCATTCATCTCGTCGATCGATGCAGACCAAACTAACCATCATTTTCGCTTCATCCTCCTACTCATCGCACATCCGCATAAGACATGAATCTAAACAGAAATTTCATCCGCCAGCGCTCAGTTCCAATAGGTTCTTCATAAGCGCGTCACTGGTTTATACATATGCCTAGTTTTGCGACCTAGTTTCGCTAGCTTGTCTCGCAAGCCAGGGTCAAGGTTCCCGTCGCTCGGCCTCTCTCTCATCTTCGAGGTTACACTACGCTACTTGCCCTTCAGGCTTTCGATTTAACAGAACTTGGAAATTTTAGTCCTCAGGATATTCTCTACAATATGAAAGTCGGAGACTATCTTGACATGGTTGTGGCGCCGAATATCCAGCCGCCGGGCGTCAAAACTTCTGAAGATATAGTGGTGCCATCCAATCCCAGAAGACTGCCCACCAGCATGGTCTTTTGGAACCATTTCGAAACTGAAGTTGCAGAATTTCTATCCTCACATTTAAATAAGAAACTGGTATGTACCCCTTTATTCAACAAAAAATATAGCGGATTTGGAAGGGCTGCTTATCTGTCCCGGTTTATAACCTAGAATGACAATCGCATCATTAACCAGGCATCCTTCGAATATAGGACCATGCCCCTCTTAAATCCAAGCAACGAAGCCAATATCGTGGATCTGGCGCGCGAGGCCTTTGAATACCCGGCCGGCGAGCTCCTCAGACAAATATTCAATATCGATGGCTTCTTTTATGCACACCGGACTACTTGTAATATAGGCAATCCGGATCGTGTATTTGCGGTTAAGGGGCCCTCTGGGCCATCCGCTGGATCCAGCTCTGTGCACCCGGGGCAAAAAGCGCGCCTGGTAATAGAGCTCAAGACTCCGTGGGCTCTTGAACTGCCAAGTGACTTAGCGAAAGCATACAATCAGCACAAAGGGGATCCTGGTCATAAAATCACCAAAGCAGTCCATCAACTATATGGCTATATGAGTTGGAATGACGTGCGATTTGGGATCCTCTCTAACTACACATCCACTTTCTTTTTTAAGAGGGACAAAGCGCTCGGGCTACATGTTTCTGCAGAGTTTCAGCATTCTAGGAAAGGCCCGAGAAGTGTAGTGGCTGCTCTGTTGTATGTCTGCCACTATGTCGCCACAAATGAGTACTACTATTGCTCGCCCGTGGATGGCCCTCCCGGGACACATATCGTATCTTTCGATCATCAGCTCCCCATTTTATACGGGGGCACATGGGAGAATAGATTGAAAGTTCCTTGGAGAGAAATGGAGATCAAGCTCGACGATTTAATATCGAAGGAGATTGCAACTGTAATGAGAGCAAGTTTGCGCCATAAAAAGTGGAGGGATCCGCGGAACTCCAACTTCCAGCACCCCGCAGTCTGCAAGATCTATGACCTGACCTCCAAAGATTCTGCCAGGGAAGCTGAAAATGAACTAGAGATGTAAGCACCCCGATATCCTTTCAAAAAAGAAGAGAGAGGGATACTAATAGACTATGGTGCAGGTACCTGCGCCTTCGGGACCTGCAGGGCAAATATATCCCGAAGCTTTTGGCGGCGGGGACATACTGGGGCTTGCTCAGGATCCTGGTGCTCGAAGACTGTGGAGACAAAGTTCCCAGTAAGCCTCCTTATGGATTCTGGGCGAAGGCTGGGATTGCTCTTCAGGCTCTTCACGAAAATAATAGCATACATGGGGATATCAGGCTCCAAAACTTTACAATTAAAGCTGGCCATGTCTGGATCATTGACTTGGCCCGAAGCTCTACCCCTAGCAGACGATCTGAAATGCGATCTCTTCTTCATGAGGAGCGTGCGGAGTTCGAAAGGCTGAAGAAAGAAGTTGAAGAGAGCAGAAAAGGGCGTTGATAGGAGAGCTGTAGATTAGTCGAGGAAGAGGACAAACAAACAAATAAATTTATCCAGGCTGCCGCTATTTTTAGGGCATATCGCCAGGAGCCGTATCGTTACCTTCAGCTAATTTAGTTGGTTTAGCTGATCAGGAGTTTAAGGCCGCATACGAGGGGACTGGCTGACCGACCGAATTCGCTCACAAATACGGACCCAGGCAACTCGTGTAGCTCGAACTCCCTTCCTTAATAATATTTTAAATCTTGTGGAATATATCACTTCGGGATTCATACAAATATACAATGCGAGTGTCAATATCTGAGGCTTCATTCTACCACTAAAACAGCCGGTCTCCACTCGTTGTTGCATGTCGCGGAAATACCTTTGGTTAGCTTACGCTGGCTAACTTGCGCTTAGCCTGAAAACAAGGCGCTCGAAGCAGCGTGCATAAAATTATTTTGACGCGATCCGGGGACCTTAGTTATACATTGCTAGTTGGGTGAACATATTAATTTAGAGCTTTAGCGGACCAATTTTAGAATGGTGTCGTGAATCTAGCTCCATCTTGACACTCTTCGTCATGTTGTAGAAAGATCGATGGATCATGGAACAACTCAAAATTCAGAAAGTTAAAACAAATTACCTCCAAGCCAGATTACCGTCCGAGTCTTCACTTCTACCCACCACCACAACCACAACGATGAATGTCACACGTCTCCTCCGTCCTCGCTATCTCCTCTCTCGCCATCTCACCGCCTCGCCAGTAAGCTCCCAGACATTTGGTTATTCTACGGACTCTTATCTCCCTCGGTTACTTGCTAACAAATATACTAATTCTTCCCGTAGGCCCCGCCAATCAATGGCACGATGGATCAAAAAATCGAATTTCTTATGGTCAAAGTGATCGAACATAACAAGGTGATACCACTCCAGGACATTGAAATATCTAAGAACAAAGCGGTTGCTAAAGTCGAAGTTTGAACAGGCGATAGCAGCGATCAATGTTCAGCTCCGTTACCTGACCGCTGGTATGGTTACCATATATGCTAGTGGAGCTGGGGTAAGATGTCATATAATTATTGTTATAACAGATTCGATTCCAAACTTAATTGTCTGACATTTCTATCGTATCCATAGCTGCTTATATGGTACATCCAAGATTCGATCAAAGATAGGAGGAAGTCTAATGGTAGCTAGCACTCTGGTTCAACTGGTGGAGCGCGTATGAGGGACTTTGTTTCTTGAATTAGATAACAATTCCGAGGACTTCCACAACGATATTTTATAATTTATCAACTGAAATAGCGATGACTTTCCCGCCCTGAATAAACCCGTCCAAAGGATGCGCAAGACCTCCGTCCGTGACGACATATAAAATATGCTTATCACGCGGCGTCCTCCCAAACGCGCAAGCGGTATCACCCTCAAGCACCGTGCTGTTAGGTGAGCCAAAAACCGTCGTCCACTTTCCATCCGGCGTTATCTTCAGGAGTATATTGTTCGCATGGCCTGTGGCGTAAACCACCCAGTCGTCTTCTCCACTGGTAAAAAATCTTTTGTCTCCCTTCGGCGAAAACGTGAAATCGTCCATCGCTCCTGGCGATGCCAGCACTTGGTACGGTCCTGTCGCCGTACCAGTCCGTGTATTGATTCGCACGCGCGCAAACAAACTCCTCGCTGTATTTGTGTAATAGACATATTTGCCATGGATCTTCAACCCATTGATACCAGAATGCGTAGAACCTGGTGGATACGTTCCCATGCTTTCAGCGTCTTGTAGCACGACATGGTACGCGCCAGTGCGGACGGACACGTGGTAGACGGCACCGGCACCTGCATCGCCAACGAGCACAATGCCAGCGACAGGGTCGAGCGTTGCGATGCCATTCAAGAAGTTGGCCTCTGGGATTGGCGCGGCGCGACGAAGACGGACGCTATTGCTGTGCGGACTAGAGAAAGTCGCGGTCCATATGCTATAGGTGCCAGGAGTGGTGGAGAAGGTAGGAATAGACCAATTTCCTGCGACTATGGCGAATTCGTCAGGCCCCACTTCATCAATGCCGAGGAGGGCAGTTACGTGAGGGAAACGGTACAACAAGATTGGCGGATGGCGGGACTGGGGATCAATGAGATAAAGCTCTGGTCGGTCGACCAAGGTCACGAGGAGGTCGCCATTCGAACGGACCGCAATGCTCTCAATCCAGGCCGTGCCTGGAAATTGGTATACTGTGTGGTACGGCTTCTGCGATATTCCATGGGTAGGACTGCCTAGGGTGTAGGAGACGAATAGGTTTGAAACCCATAGGAGTAGGGGTGCGAATAGTTCTAGTCGCATCTTGCTTGAATATAGAAGCTATAAATTCAAGTTTCTGAACCAAATTTGCTACAACCAGGCCTACCCTATTCTCAACCGCAGAATTTATACAAGTCCGAGACGGCGACGCTCACGGCAGAGCCGAGCTTGTCCGTGGGATAAGCTTTTCTCAACCAGGAATATTGCATCAACTGTGGAGCCAAGCGATCACTAATCCGTCAGCGAAGGCTTGATTATTGCAGAGAGCTAGCAGTGTAACTGAGGAGACCTCTGCCGTGAAGTGGGTCTTGCGCCAGAGCTCTGTTGCTTGGCAAAACTTTGAGATGAACATAAATTTGTTGTTCTATATTTTGGAAGGAACTCCTGAAGCGTTCCGGCCCGGCCCACGGCAATGCATCCGCACTATAGTACTACGCACTCTTTCTTAGTAATAATTTAACCACGTCACCGTCGCAAAGTAGAGCCGCGGTAGAATACCCCCAATACCTTATGGCTGAAGTGATTGTACATGCTGCGCCAGAATTCTTGGATGGTGTTGTGCAATTGTGACTGTGGCTAGACTAGAGTTGAAAATAACGAACAAGCAATTGCAAGGCTGCCAGCAGCGAATAAAACACCAAACTTTGTTGGAGGCGACAAAATAATAGCGACACGACTCTCACTTCATTTAATGTTAGCACCCATTCTACTCATTCTTCCAGAGCTTCTTAAAGTGACCAATCTTTTAGATCTTCCAGTGCGTTCAAAATGTGATTGTTTTATTGGACTTCTACTAAATAGAATTATAAGTCGTAAATTTTTATTATTTGTCGCTTTATGCTGAAATCTATCACTAAATCTAAATCAATGACCTTCTAAGCATTTATAACCTCGTAACATAATTGCGCATAGCTTGTCGAATCCAGCGACATCACTAAAAAAACCTGAAAATTTTGCTCCCGACTAGCCCTAGCCGCTCGGACCTGGTTCAGATACCGCGCCAGGGGTCTCGGTAGCGCCACCACTCATCTTCTCATTGTGAGGATTGTTAGGATAATTGTAGGCCGCTGTCGCAATAACAAGATAGACCATTAACAAGAACAACCCTTCAAGCCAATGTGTCTTTCCGTCCCGTAGAAAGTTGCCAACGATAAGAACGGCAAGTAGAAGCGAGAATACAATAAAGAACTCGAAGTTAAGGTCCATTTTAAGATTGGCTGCCCAACCAACGAGAACGACAAGTGGGGTAACGAGCAAGGCTGTTTGAACGGTTCCGCCAAGACAGCGCGAGATTGCTAGTGTTTGTTGATCTAGATTTCATACTCTGTTAGCTTTGAAGAACTCAATGACTTCTATGGAACACTGTGTGTTGAATGCTGGGCAGCGTTTTTTTCTAAAAAGAGAAATGCGGCAGGTTACAAGAAAGGGACTTACTGTTTAATGCCTGGCTGATAGTTGTTAGATGCTCAGCAGCCTTCTCGATGAGAGGGACTAAGATGAGACCTAAGAAAAGCTCCGATACATTTTGCTTTTCAACTATATTGGGAATAATTTGAACCATAAAGTAAGCACAGAATGAGACTAATGTCAACCCAATCAGTATAAAAACAACTGCTTCCAATACTGAGAGTTTCTTTCTGTACTGGTGCTTCTGGTGAGTGGAATGGTCCTGGCTTTCAGCTCTTTCTATGATTTGATGAAAGGCAGAATGATGGGTTTTGAGTTGGAAGAAGATAAAGCTATAAATTGTGAGTAAAGAGTTTTCGGCGGCGAGATATTAAGTACGGACTCACCAGATATATGAAAGCAACAACCAGAAGCACACTATTCTGCTGACCTGCAGAAGCCTTCTATCTACCCTTTCTTGCGTAAGATCAAGTCTACTATCTATAGACTGGAAGAAAACGCCAGGCAATACCAACCCTGCAGCGCTGATCAACAGGGCAGCGTTGGAAAGCTCAGCAACGTATTCTGCTACCTCTTGCTCGTTATATTTAATGCCGCCAGCGAAGAAGCAGGCACCAGTAACAAGCAATAAGTTGGCAAGCATGGATCCTAGAAGAGCATCTCTAACGACACCAAATTGATGTTCAAATAGAAGAATCATGGCTATGATGAGTTCAACTATCGCGCCAGTAAGGATTTCGAGGTATGCCGCGATTGTCTAGAACATAGGCTATGGAGTTAGCAATTTTTCGACCGTGAAACATCGAGCAGTATACACGGTTGGGTAAATTCTGCGGATTGAAGAGCAGAAATATTTCCTCAGAGCTTTATTCCGGGGCAAGAAGATTTAAAAAAAAATGAGGCTTTCACTTCGCTTCACGTTGCAGCTTGTGACCATTTGCACCCATCTACAACTCCCATGTGCGTGATTTAAGCAATAACAGATGAACTTCAAGTTGGTGACGATTACTTTACGTTCTCGCCTAAAAATTCCTCTGCAGTTGCTATCGGGAAATAGTTGTGGAACATATATTTCAACTTACCGGAGGAAGTCTATGTCCAAGCTCCCCACTAGCGAACGCGAGCAAGTTTCCAGCTGGGATGATTCCGACAAAGTTGAACGCAAATACCAGGCGCGGGTGCTTCTCTCGAACCAGATACCATAGAGCAATTCCAACACCAGCAGCTGGGAATAGAAAATTGCTGTAGGAGCTTAACCTCGAGGTGCTTTTGAAAGTAATCTGAGCCGCGACGAATGGGTTAAACCGATATGGCGGGGGCGTACGGCCCTCATGAAGTAGTCGTTCATGCTCTTCGGCTTCCTCCTTGGAAACACGACCATAATGAATTGGAATTTCTTGATGGCTACCAGCAAGGGGCGAACCACTATCAAACTGGTTGTTATTCGAGGCGTATCCGAGCTGAGACTCGATGTGCCCTTCCCGTGCCGGCCAGGTTTGGTTCTGATAGGTAAGGTCTCGAAGCTCAGTAGAGCCTGACATGATCTGTTGGTAATAATATCTGGAAGAGCGCTAAGGGCTGTTGATCGAATTGTAAAAGGTGAAGAAGATTCCAGATAGAGATCAGGGAGTATGCTCGGGAAAACGATGTGTCCGGCTGATGGATTCGGTTTTATAGACGAATTGTTGTTGATAGTTCTACGCGATAGGAAGGTCTATGCAGAAAACCCTCCCAGGGCCCTTGTGACATGCAAAGCTTGACATTCGGTTCGACCTGATGGAATCACGGCAAGCGCTGTATTATTTCAGTCTGAGGCTCCTAATATTGTCTTTCTTATGGCTTGGTCTTCAAAGCAATATTGCATTGTTTGATATCTTGAAACCGATTAGAGTATCAAAGAATCACATTTAATAATGTAAATGTTTAAAAACTGTTAATTCTTTCGACAACAATAAAGTTGACATGACCTGATTACTAGTAAAATTTCTGGCAAGTCTCTCGGAAGAGGGAAAAGTCGAATCAATCCTCGGACGTCGCAGACGTATACCCATTTCTAAAAATGTTCGTTGACGCCTAACCTGCATGGAGACACGTAAGGCTGACTCTTCTGGATTGCCGAAACTACGACCCTGGCTATATCACCTTCTCTTTTGGGGAGTTTCCGCTGTCAGACGTTCGAAGGGGGCACTGTTTAAGGCACAAATGTCTTGCGTATTAGAGACTAAGCGCTGTTCGAATTGTTGTCTTGACACTTGGCATTTACATCCGAAAAGCTTGTTTTTTCCGGGTGGCTTTCCGGGATTGGCCGGAAGTCATGCGCTCTGGACCAACATGGTGCGGATTAGATTCCCATCTATATCGTCATATCTGAATGAATCAGATAAAGCGATTGAAGTACCTGCTGTATGCGAAATGTAGGTTACATTTTGTATTTTAAATACGATGAATTCACTAACTATTTTAGAGAGGTTGTAATAAAGCAGCCCCAATTCCATTCATTAGCCACGTATGTTTTGTCTTATTTTTACTTTTCTCATATCCAAATGCGCCAAGATGTGGCAAGAAAATTTGTGACATCGCCAACCACGGCCTCGCGAGGCACACTTACAACGCGAACCACGACAATGAGATAACTTGCACATAACTCTATAAAAGCAGAGTGGAAAAAATGAAAAAATTCATATTTACTTTTTTGGCTATATACCTGGGAGAATTAAAAGTCATGGAGAGATTTATTAAATTTTGGTAGAGCAATGGTGAAATTGTGAGGTTGTGAAGCTAAGAGGATTGTGTGGTGGCCCAGAAAAGCGACCGACTATTGTATTTAAACTCAAGTTTTGCATCTGTCGAAATTCTCTCGAGCTCTCAGGGATGTCCCCCTGGGAGTCTTCTTACTCTAACAATTTCTATTGAGTAGAAACTAGCATGCCAGAACCTGTATGCTTATAGTAGCCAAGCAGACGTTGTCATATTCTAACATTAATAACGTATCCGTTGAGCGTCTATAGATCTAAAGACGGTTTAAATTTACATTAAAACCCGGGTACCTTGAACCCTCCTTGTACCAATGTTCCAAAAACATTTTCGGGGTCATACTTTTTCTTCATTCTGGCCAAGTGTTGCACGCTCTTGCTGCCGTAGCTTGCGATAGGATTTTGGTTGATTCCTCCATAATTAAGGTATTCGAAGGGGGCATATTTGTTTGCTCTTATTGCAGCGGCTTTGATCTTTCTAAATAGTCTGGTTAGGAGCTCATACATTATTTCGTCGTCTGCCGCGTTGATCCAATACGGGTTCGTAGAAACTATCACCAGTGGGGCTGTGATACCAAACGAATTTCCACCGTTCGTTTGGGCTGCGGTTATGTACTTGTGCCCTAAAGGTTGGAAGGCGATACTGTTCGAAATCCCGGGAACTGTGCTCTCGTAAGGTGCTACAGTTGTCCTCCAGATATCAAGGATCTCTTTGAACAGCTGAAGATCAGCTATGATTGAACAAACATGCCATTGGCTTCGAGTTGCGTCTCCCAGTGGGACGATTAGGAATGTTGTGATGTCGGCCATGCCTGTTAGATTTGACATTGCTTGAAAGCTCCATGGGACCGAACCATCGCTAAATGGTCGCATGACTGAGGGCGGATTGCTTAAAGAAACTGGTGGGCCGGACCAGAAAGGAACCGATACAATGGCTTCGGCTTGTCCGATGTCTTTCTGGAATATCGTAATGATATGGAAGTTAGGGTTTGAGTCCTGCTCGTTAATAGCGTAGTTGTAAAGTGCTTCGAGATACAAGTTGGCGGAGCTAATCGGGTAAAGTATGATGCCGCTCGTGATTGTGGTCAAGCTATAAGTCTTTGCTGTAATGGAAGTCACGATCCCAAAATTTGACGATCCTCCTCTGAGTGCACGCAACAAATCAGCGTATTGGCTGTGTTGAGTTGCGTGTACGATTCTGCCGTCTGCAAGGACAACCTATAAAAGTCAAGTTGTCAGTATCCGTTATTCAGTACCCTCTTTAAGAGATAAATTATTGCGAATAAATTCGCCAACTGTTTACCTCAAAATCCACGACGCTGTCAGTGGCCCAGCCATGCGCATTGGATAAGAATGAAATGGCACCACCCAAAATAGAGCCACCAACGCCCACAGATGAGTCGCGGGCGCCGAGTGTGGTGACGCCAAACTGGTCTAGATAAGTGTAGACGGCATTCCATCGATTCCCGGTGCCAATTGTCACGAGGCTATGATGCGCGTCATACTGGATACTGTTCAATCCGCTTAAAGAAACTAAGACACCATGATTCGTGGAAGACCACCCGAGGTTGGGCATGTGTCCACCGCTTCGGATGGCGAATATACAAGACTTCTGTTTGAAAAGGGCGACGGCTTTAGAGACATCCTGTGCAGATTTAGGAGTGAATATACAAGTCGGAGTTTCGTATGAAGAAGTTGCTACAATTTCGATGTTAATACCGTGACACGATTTACAAGTAATATCATTAAATTTCTTACACCAGTAGGTATTTTCAGCAGTGTATGTAGCAGATGTTGGAAAAACCACTTTCCCCTGGCCAGGGAAGAGATCGTTCAACTTGTTGCACTGTGGAGCCGGTCAGTGAGATATAGCTTAGTTTATAGGGAAAGAAAGCTTACACATGATGCAGGCCAGGTCGTAGCAATAGCCTTGGGTATTGCCTTCGCCAGAAAGCAGAGACGTAAAAAGGTAAGTGATATATTGATTCGCATGGTGATCTAGACCTATGGACTGATCAATTATTCCGTTATGCCCAGCTGTCCTGGCGCCCCTATATATACACCCTGAAGCATAGCGGGATTATCATATCTTCCCCTCCCACAAAGCGGGGGCTTTTCGTCCAGCTAGAATCGATTGTCTCGCGCAACCTACCCCCCAGAGATAGGTCCCGACGTCTGGCGTGCATGTATACTATACGTGCATTGCATTGACTGTGTTGTGGTAGTACTATAGTCTCGAGGCTAGTGTTGTGGGGCTATCGTATGCACGTATGCACGAAGAACTTAAAGTTAAAGTTTATTGTAGTTACCAATCAAGCCCGACTTGAGTCTCCACTGCTTCCACTTTAGAAACCTGGTTTACGAGACCATCTTCGCCCAGCGAATAGGGCCCTGTACCGCTTAAACCTCAGCTGGAGCGTGGAGCTTAGTCTCGAGGCTTCGTGGAGCTCATCTAGTCATCTGGTCTCTCTAGTGGGCACCAAATCCGTGCCGTGCCCCTTCCCTTGTTGAATCGTTTTCTGGTAGTTCTCTTAAGCTTAATTAAAATCTTCCCGCTCCATCCCGCAGTCGTCCCGACGTCCCGCTATGTTCGCCCACCAAATCTGCGCAGATCTGCGCAGAACGAGTTATCCTGTCCAAATTGTGCCATGGTGTTGATGTGAGTCTAATCGGTGCTTTAAAAGGGCACTCGGAAGTCCTTTCGAAATTTCTCAATTTTTTTTTTTAAAAATGGGAATGATTGCTTCAATATCTCCGTTTCTCTGGGTCTGTCCCGGGCCTCCCTCATGTAGTGGCTAAACCGAATTCAGAGTAATCTCAATTGTGGAGCGTCCTAGTCTCGGGGAGCCCGGTGAACCCATTCAGATCAGATGGGTCGCAACGCCGCCTATACTACATTATATTAAACCTCCCTTTGTGAAGGAACAGGTCATAGTTTTTTCGCAGATAATAGAACCTATAAGTTAGTCATCACGTCTATGCGCTGTTTCATGCCTGCTAATGCGTGCCTATAAGTGATTTTCACCTAGTTCATACTACATGTGCTCCCGGATCCCCGTACCCGCTACCTCAAGAGACTAACTTGAATCCACAAATTAATGGCTACAAGGCTAGACCTTTTGTCTGTTTTGGTAAGTTATACTCATAACCGTCGAGCACGGCCCACCGTCTACGAAATCCACAAACGTCTGAATCACTTGAGTCTCGCAAAGGTTCACTTTCTTTACCTTCATCAATCCTCCCTAAAGGCTAATTTCGTGAGTTTAACACGTGAGATAGTAACAGTGAAAATTTCTCCCCGAAAATAATATCGTATGTATAATATTCTGCTGTCAGCACTGAGTAATGGAGATTCATATACGTAGTGGCGGGGCACTAGGCTCACTTTGCAAATTTAGTAGCCACGCGCACGTGCACGGTTTGTGGCACACCTCGAACAGTATCGACAGTAATCTCAAGTTATATAGAGTGCTGCTCTCCTCTTAATTAATCCTAAGTTACCTAAGGTAGTCGGCTTATACTCAAAGGTAAACATCCCTATCCAGCGAGGCGTAACAAGATAAGTGAACGAGATTCGATAGCTTGCGCTTGGTCGTATTTGCCTAAGTCTCATCACCAAAACAAACGCGTTGCGGTGTTTGGTTTGGATGCAGACTGTATTTGCCTTATGGATACCTTCACCACACCTCAACACTTCCAGATATAAATCCAAAATGGATTTGAAGACAGTATTAGAGGCCTCGAGGTGCACTTCTATAATTCAGCCTGTCTCCTTGACCCACACTTTTTTAACTCGGACCCAGATTCATGGAAATAGATATAACATGCGAAAAGGGGGTATTTATTTTTCGTAACAAGGGTATATACATTCAAGAAAGAACCAAACAATCCATGATGCAGGAGTCCACTCGCTAGAACCGGCATCTCATCTATAATAACTTTTACATTATCATCTTCGCTACGCTATATCCAAAAGCGTGATAACCACCGCGTCTTTATATTTACGCCGCCTGGGTTTGGCTGCATCCGCCGTGCTTGCTGTGCTTTCCCTTCGAGGGGTTCGGGACCATGGCCTCTCCCGCAAGTCTTCTGGGCGTAATCTTGGTAGCTGGGCGAGGGAATGGGAATCCCTCGATGCTTCGGCCGTACTTGGCAAGAGCATCAGCCATAGACTTGGCACCGGTGACAAATGCACCATAGTCCAGGTTGTTGTGGTCATCGCAAGCCTGGTGGTAGCACGAATCATATGGCTTTCCGGCTGTGCCTCCGAAAAGCTTCGCCTCTGCCTCAGTCTTGATGCCCTCAGCACCCATGAAGACACCACCAGCGGGGATACCAATCTGGAGGAAACCGTCGTAATCCGAGCGGCCATCAAATTCGGTGGGGACGGAAGTCTTGCCATCCTGGACGAAGAAGTCGATGAAGGTCTTCTCGATCAAGCCGCTGCCGACGCTAGCGTATGGAGACGCGAAAGAAGAGCCATCGCCATCGTAGATGGAGTAGAGCTACAGAAAAGATAATTAGCATCAAACAATTTATTTGACGAGTGGCAGGGTGAGGAACGATGGGGCCGTACATAGTTTGGAGAAGCCAACATATCAAAGTTGAGGTTCATCACAATCTTAGCAGCCTCTTCTGCTGCGAGGTGAGAGGCATAATATTCGGATCCAAGAAGCCCGTCCTCCTCAGCGGCCCACCAGCAGAATCGGATAGCATTGTTAACGGAAAAGCCGGTCAACGCCTTTGCGACCTCAATCTGAGCAATCGTTCCAGATCCATTGTCATTGATACCCGGACCGGCTCGGACAGAGTCAGTGTGGGCACCAGAGGTGATGATGGCATTCTGGTTTCCACCGAGAGTCGTGGCGATGATGTTGGCGGTATGCTTAACATCGTAGTGGAAAAGAGTCGTAATAGTGGTAGGATACGAGGTTGTAGCAAGCTTGGCAACGAGGGCCTCACCGCCGGCCTGACTGATGAAAGCCGAGGGAATGAAAGATGTAACATTGTACAAGTCCGGGCTGCCAAGGGTTGGGGTAAGACCCTGTGCAGCATTATTCCAAACGACTACGCCAACAGCGCCAGCCTTTCCAGCAAGAGCGTTTTTCAAGCCAAAGTTGCAGTTTCCGCGATGAACAAGAGCGATCTTGCCTGTGACAGCGGCGGAGTAATCAGACTATGTTACACAACCAGACGTGTGCATATGTTAGCCTCGGGCAAAATGTAGCTCAGAGTTCGGGATCGGATGTATGAACCATCTCGAGCCGGTTTCAATTACTTACAGCATTGCAACCAGAGTTTGGAATAGCAACTATGGGTGCAGTGACAGTGGCGTTGGGTCCACCGGTAAACCCAAATACGTCCTTCTCGGCAACGCCACCGACGGTGACGGATATCTCATCGAATACGGTTGTCGAGATGGGGACTGCAAGCACATCATTTAATATTAGCGAACGTGATTCGTTGGTTTCAAACAGCATGCCAACCGCATGTGGCATGCTGTCGTGATACAGGTGCTACCTACAGTATTGCCTCTCGACTTTGTAGTAGCTTTTGTCGATATGGCTCTCAATCCAGTCAAGTGTGTCCCAATGGCCTGCATTACAAATTCATTAGCAAACCCATAAATTCATGTTTAAGCAATCTACAACCACGTAGGCGCGGTTATTTGATATCACAGGTAGCTTACCAGATGTGCCCCATGCACGAGTTCCATTGCCCTTCTGGGCAATTGCAAACAGCTCCTCAGCTCTGGCCTGCAAGTTCGAGCGAAGCATAAGCCGCCTGAGCTTGTTCGACTCAACCAACGGGAGAGCAGCCACCAAAGTGGACGATGCCAAAACTGGCAATGCTAAAACCGAGATCTTCATTTTGTCTAAACGACAAAGATACAAAATTCCGAAACGGTGCGGTTATAGAAAAGAAAGAAAAGGCAGATGAGAGAAGAAGATAATCTCAATCAATGGAATCCAGCGGGAACAATGGACTGATCACCTCGAGCAACCGTTCAATTGCCCGTCCGGGACGCCCATTCTTATAGAACACCGGCTTTTTCATGTGCCTTCAATCATGAGATTGGGGCTTGAGCACTGGAACAGAGATCTGCAACAGCGCCATAGCGCAGTCCCAAGACGGCAGACCTTGAAAACCGAGGATTCCTTGCCCGTTGGGACAGCTGCCTAGGAATCATCGATGTCAATGGAAGGTTTGAACCAGCAAGCCCATGCTTATCGATCGCAGAAGGTCGAGAGGAAATCCAAGGGGCCACCCGCCTATTCGCAGGTGTGTGTTATCGGTGACACAATTGCACAAGACACATTAACTCCAGAATGGAAGATGCGAAGCCCAGGAAATACGTACACAAGATTAAAAATGAACGCGACCGATACCAACTACCCCGGCTTCTGCTGAAGAGGGCCATGCAGATCCCGCATGTACGCAAATATATGTGCAAGTAGCATCGGAAGACGTGATTGCGCCTCGTATCCTAGGCCATGCAGGACAGAAGCCAAGAGCTAATGCACCTACCCGATTCAAGCATCGACATCAACCTTCCGCGTGTGGGGCGCACCTTGCCCTTCCGCCAAGCGAGGCCAAGCGAGCTAAGAAGGCGCATGCTTAACCCAACGCTGCGTCGGGAGGTCGTCTGGTGGGGGGCCGGAACATACTAAGGATTTGTCTTGGTGGAGCTTATCGGTTCCTCGGCCCCTTGTCCAGGTTAAGCAGGACGCTGGTTGCATGAAGCTAGAATATTTCGGTTGAGACTTTGCTGCGATGCCGAGTTTAACCAGGTTGCGGTCCTGATTCTATTTGTATTGGCGCGCTATTACGGGAAAGGGAAGTGTTGGCGGCTGCCTGGATGCATAATTTCTTCGCAATCACGAGGGGCATCTTCTCCTGATTTCCGACTAATCGATCGGGTGTGTTCTTTCGAATGTTCGGGACCAATTGAGTTTAGAGAGTTCCGTGTCTGCGAATGATTTTACAGGGGTGGGAAGGTGGCATTCCAGTCGGAAAGAATGGATGGATTCATGGGTCCGAATGGGTTTCCCTTTGGTTGGTTGGACGGAAAGCAAATTCCCCCGCCTGTCGTGCCGATTGTTGGTGTTTGTCCTGCAACAGGGTGTATGTTATATCTAATAAATCTATATGCAATCCCCTCGAATTAATAGTAATAAAAATGGCGATACTCTGCAATATGTTACTCGAGTAACATATTGTAGAACACCAATGCTTCGTTGCCGTACGATTGTGGATATTTACTAAATTACGTCACAACTTCAAATACCGTTTGCAACGTTTGTCAGTAGCTTTGTCTACATTCATTTCCTCTGCAGCGGTGATCCGTACCGACCAACGGCCCTGCAATTTTGAATCTGGTACGAGATATCTCATGGTGGATCCGGTCCAACTCCAACGTCGCATTGCATATTGCTCTCGATGCCCTGGCACAGTATCACCATCGATTCGTAGAACCGGCACTAGACATCGAAAGATATCGAACGTAGATAAGGTGCTCGTCAGGTCACCATCGGCAAACCCGCTAGAGAGCACTGTGGCAAAGACGATATCAGATATTATATATCTACAAACTATATCGCTCCCCGTGCGGCTATAATAGGCACCAGCTTTCCCCCTCTTTACACCGTCATGACCATACAGTTACCCATTGATGCATCATTTATAGTTTGAGAAAATCCTGGTTTTAAGATATATCAGCCGGCCCTTGGCACGGACTTCCCCGGGCTGCAAACAGCATCCAGAGATACATGTATACACTTCCACCAAACAACCTTTACGTACATGATATCTGTACAATATTTGCCTCTCTCTCATCGGCAACCAAAGACGGCAGCTTCGATACCAGGTATTCATCTTGCAACCCCGCCAAGTGCTGTCCTTTTCGCTTGTGAAACCAACACGCACTCGCGTGTCGGACTTCAGAATGCCCTCTTTAGGAAAATTTACGAAGAAGAATGCGTTGTTTTAAACCATGCAAAGGCGCAGGCCAAGGCTGCGCTGCTTGGTGGAGAGGAAAAGCCTGTATGAACGAATTAATTTAACGGAGTTATGCTTGCTCGGAAAGAGGGTGGACTGGACCCAACGGATTTTGTCAAGTATGGCCGATTCGGTAAACTCTGCTTTCATTACTGTGTATACTAAGGACTATACACTATTACCATTGCTACGCATAGCGTAAGACCGGGCAAATTACAAATAAAATTCTGTCCTGCAGTGACTTTCACCGGGGAACGTACTATCGCAGGGATTGTTGCGGGGATTAATCCGGATTCATGAAATCCGATGTAACATGCAATATCAGTTTGACGGGACGAATGTGTAATGCCTTTTACGAGTTCAACGTGGAATAAAGCCGTCTCCCAACTTTGTTCGTTTTGGTATGCTATACGCGCATATCTACAGCATCGCAATTTCAGCCTATGGACCCTCCCTTCGTATACTGCTCGTTTTCGGTATCGTAATATATATACAGATACCTATGAACGCTTGGACTAGCTAGGGTAGCTGTTTACATGGATGCAATGTTGGATGTATCCTACATGCACATGGCGGACTAGGTTATATATCACCCCTGGCGACCCACAGCTTCTACAACAAAGTTAAGTGAAATTCCCAAACGAAAATATATTATTAGATAGCTAGCGTTACATGAGCCCTTATATTAAAAAAGAAAACACCGATTTGAGAAGCTATGAACTAAACAACCGTACTTAATCTTCATCTTCATCATCTTCTTGCGCACCCACCCCACTGACGGGAGTAAGCTTCCCTGTATCCAACGGAGCTGCAGGACCCGTCGACGAAGCGGCCGCCCTGCGAACCATCTTAACGAGGGTAGTTGGAACTCCGCTAGGAGGAGAAATAAACTGGAATCCTGAGGGCAAAGGAGACGGTGAAGAGGGAGAAGCGCCATCAGTAGGAGCTGCCGCCCCCAAGCTGGCAGTAGTACTGAGCGTAGAGTTGTTACCCGTCGGCTGTGCAATAGAGGATTCAACGGTAGAAATAATCTTGAATCCTTCCGGTAGGCTGGAGGTGAACGCAGCACCTGGCCCTACAGCGCCCGTGGAAGCAGCTTGGTCAGACCCGCTGCTTGGAGCAAGGATGGCGGGAGAGCTAGATGTTACATCCGCTGCAGGAACGTTCGTAGGGGAAGCTGCGGGAACATCAGTGGAACTAGCTGCTGGGTTAGCACTGCTTTCGGCCGCTCCATTCGGAGCGGAAGGTGTGCTCTCCGGTGCGGAACCTCCACCAGCAATTACTGAGAATCCTGGAGGGAGATCGCCAGTAGGCGGTAGGCTGGGGGAGCCACCAGTGGTAGGTGGGAGCTGGGGAGCGCCTGGTTGGATTGGCTGGCCAGGCGGAAGTTGACCAGGCGGAAATTGACCAGGTGGAATTTGGCCAGGTGGAAGTTGAGGCAGGCCGCCAGGACCGTTAGGGGGTCCCGTAGGAAGGCCAGGTGGGAATTGAGGCTGACCAGGTGGAAGCTGAGGCTGGCCAGGTGGAAATTGGGGCTGGCTAGGAAGTCCAGTAGGCGGCCCCGGTGGGAATGGAGAACCACCCGGGGGGGCACTAGGAGGGCCTGGAGGGAATGGAGATCCACCGGGGGGGAGGTTAGGGTTTCCTGGTCCGTTAGGGGGCCCAGGAGGTACTACACCAGGAGGAAAAGGAGACCCGTCTGGAGGCCCAGGCGGGAACGGTGAGCCACCCGGCGGGAATCCTGGTGGTACAGTAGGCGGACCAGGTGGAAATCCCGGGGGACCACCCGGACCACCAGGTGGGAAAGGTGAGCCACCAGGTGGACCACCCGGTCCAGGAGGTACTAAACCAGGAGGGAATGGGGATCCATCCGGTGGTCCAGTAGGCGGACCAGGTGGGAATCCTGGGGGACCGTTAGGACCGCCAGGTGGAAAAGGCGAGCCACCAGGTGGGCCACCAGGTCCAGGAGGCCCTAGACCAGGCGGGAAAGTTGGTCCAGTAGGTGGGCCTGGTGGGAATCCTGGGGGGCCGCCGGGACCGCCAGGTCCACCAGGTGGAAAACCTGGAGGTGCATTCGGTGGCAGAGGAAACGGCGGCCCTCCTAATTGACGACGAAGTAAACTGCGTCTCCACCTCCCATAGCTTCGTCCTTCGTTTATATGAGCATTTGCTTGAGCTGGGGAAGCTACTGATGGTTCCGAAGGCGTTAAACTCTGGCCAAGGGTTGACGAAACAGAAAGCAGAAGGGGAACGATTATTAAAGCTGTAGTCTTCATTGATATCAATTATAAGATATGAACACCAACTAGAACCGGGTAGGGATATGTGATTAAAAGTGAGGAGAAAATTTAAGAAAAGTAAGTATGCAAAATTAAGAGCGCTACCAGAACGCTCAACCTCCCAGAGGCAAGAATTGAAAAACTAAACAAGAAAGGAAAAGGAAAAAGAAGTCTCGTTACTGACAAATGACTTTGCACTTGGTGAATTGAAGAAGGAAAGAGCCTCCCAGAGCCGGCAAACATCGCAGCTTATAAACGCCGTTTCCACACGAGCCTCGAGAAAGGACATTATACCGGCCAAGAAATTCTCTGCTAGGTTTTCCGAAAACCATACTAGCTGCGTATGGTAGAAATCTCAGATGTGGAGTCAGTTGATCGGTGGACGCATATGCGGCTCAAACTGTAGCAGTCTTAAACCTGGACAGGATTCGACGAATATGGCCGCCGGAACAACAGCCGGGGACAGTTGTATCGATGGCAGAGCATGCTGCCTGAAGTTTCACACAAAGCACTCACAATATTGTTAAAATAGAGATTTAAGAGGGTAGATCTAGATCGATAACATTGATTTTGTGCATTTCTCGGTTACAATCAACGGATTCCTAAATGGAGAGACGTCGAGACTGTTATGCACGTAAATGCAGGCGCTTGAACCACTCCGCATCCACGTCGGATATATTCCTTTTCAGAGGCTTCCTTCATATCGCTAACGCCGTAGAACAGTATATCGAACGGAAATCCCTTCTTTCTCTTCTTTCTCTCCCAAGTTTTTTGCCTCTCTTGTTGCAGCTGCACATAGTACGTATACTGCTAGCGCTGGCGCCAGAGTTCGCCCACTTTCTCATGCAAAACAGATTCTAGAAAGCTCCCTGACTCTTCATCAGGGACGATATAAAGTCGCTTCAGTGGTAAACATCTTTTTTACTTCTTCTATGCACCGGCACTCGGAATATCGTCATCTCGCGTCCGGCTTCATCCTGTCTCTCCATCAAACACAATCGGAGGCCCAGTTTTATGCCCACGCCGCATTCTGCAACAACACCTTTGCGCGCCAAGCCAGCCGACGACAAACGCAGCCAATCAGAAGCCCGGCCGCAGTTCGACCATTCCCAGAAAAGCGAACACCAAACCTGATCGGAGATGACTTGACACAGGAGCGCTGCCGCTACTCGCGACTCGACATGCACCTGAACGAAGAGGATTCTGGTTCACGCCCCCCTCAACTTGGCGTCCCGATCTCCTCATCGTGCATACGGCGTAACCATTCGATGGCTATTCTTAGCTTCGGCCGCGTGTATCTGTCAACCTCGCGAGCCTCAATTCCGCCATTCTCATGACACATTGAATCCGAATTCGAACTATCACGCAACTCTCCAACACGCTAGGCCAGGAACCGATGTTCCAACGAGCTCGACAAGCTAGCCTTGGGGATGACTTACATCGGATCCACGACTCTCATCTAGACATCAACTGCAGTGCTGGAGCTGGTTGCACAGCGGGGAAGGGGCTAGATCTGTTCTGCAGTACGAACCTGTTGTTTCGCCTGAATATCTACCAAGTTACGATGCCTCAGCCTGGCTACACAAGCTGCGAACCACTAGATTAGCAGGGCAGAGTTCCGGATACGAAATGTTAGAGCTGGTGACCGACGCCGGGCAACTACGCCTTGCGTATGGCTGCATAATGACCACGAAGCTTTTAGAAACGAGGACTAGGACTTCAAGAAGAGCCCCAAGACTGTTTTGGTTTTCATTGCGAAACTATTGCAAGCCCCTCGGTTGGATTTTGATGTCGAGCAGTTGTCAGCCGTCGACTCTATCTTGCGATGCCGACATCCGGTTTACCTACTGCTAGTTTAAATAGCAAGAGGGTCTCGCTCCAATCGATCGTTTCTTCATGTTAACCTGGCGATAACATCCAACCTTCAAAACTTTTATATTCTTTCCCGAGATTTAATTCTACGGGCCGGGCTGGTTCCCATTAACGCGGAGCGTTTCTTTCAATTCCTTCATTTTCTTCTATTTTTAACGTAATTTTTTTTATAATTCTCGTCTTCTTTTTTCTTTCTTTCTCTTATTTTTCTATTTAATTACATCTATACTGTAATACTGCAAGATCCATTCAAATCGCACCCCAGTCTGTGACTCTGCGATCAAAGGAATCCAAGATGAAGTCGACAAGTCTGTTTTCGCAATGTCTGCTAGCCACAGCAATCGGCGGTGCTTTTGCAGCACCGATGATAGCAATGGGGTCAGTTAAAGCACAAAGTGCCGATGCCAGCGAAGAATATCTCGTCCTCATGACCGCCAATGAAACTCGTCCGTGGACAGAAATATTCTCCACCATGGGCCACAACCAAACCGAAGCACGTACCTTCGGCCACAATATCCGCGGGTTCACCATGACCATGAAGAAATCCGACGCTGAGAGCATGCAGGCGCTCGAAAACGTCGCCGTTACAGCAAAGAACTTCCTCAGAGCCGCTGCGGTGATGCCTGCAACGGTAGAGCCATGGGAAATGCCAGCAAACCTAGGTCTCAAGACGGGCTTGGGGAAACGGCAAGCAGCAGGGGTCGTTGAGCAGAGCACTGCGCCGTGGGGGCTATCGCGAATCAGCTCTCAGCAGCCCGTCGGCATAGCTCAGGGTCAGAGCGTTACGGATCTAGCTTTTAAGTACCGGTTTGACCGGCTGTCCGGTACCGGTGTCGATGTATACATGCTAGACACTGGTATCAACGTCGCTCATACGGACTTTGGCGGCCGCGCCAAAATGATTTTCAGTGCCTTTGGTGACGATGGCAGAGATACCGATGGACATGGGTAAGTAAAGCCTTTCATATATTTGCACATTTTTTGTGCACATATCATTATTGCCCCCCAGTTCAGCAAAAGCAACGGCGCTAAGCAACATGGCGTGTATATAGGACACATACGGCCGGCACCGTCGGGTCGTTGACATTCGGCGTCGCCAAGAATGTTAACATCTTCGGCGTGAAGGTCCTAAGCGGCGGAGGTGGTTCAGATTCCAGTATTGCAGCTGGTGTTGACGCCGCGATCACAGCGCACCTCCAGCGCAAAACCCAGCAAGGTTTCATGGGTTCTGTCATCAGCATGTCGCTTGGTGGGCCGGCTGGCAGCGCCATCATCACGGACATTATGAGACGCGCGACTGAGGCGGGTATTCACGTTTCCACAGCGGCGGGTAACGAGAACCAGGACGCCTGCTCCAGCGAGCCTGGAAGGCTATCCGATCAACTGCCTCTTATCAATGTGGGCGCCACGGATATTAACGATGCCAGAGCCGAGTTTTCGTAAGTTCCCCAGAAAAATAATCCCTGATCACAGGTCGAAAGAAATACTCATCATTCTGCGCGATAGGAATTTCGGAAGATGCGTAGATATCCACGCCCCAGGTGTTAAAGTCGTTAGCACTTGGTTTACTGGGCCCCGTGCGGTAATGTCTTTGGATGGGACTTCGATGGCATGCCCCATGGTCACCGGAGCTATTGCGGATGAGTTGGCTAAGAACCCGAACTTGAAGCTGAATCCGGCGGGAATGAAACAGCTGATCTTGTCAAAGGCCCAGAATGGTGCGATTAGGGGCGTTAGCGCACTGCCGGCAAATGGGATGGTTCTGTTGAATATTGGTACCACGACCACGACGCCAGGGTTGCCGCCGAACGGAACAGCGCCGCGTGTACGGCGGTTGTAATTCAACAAGTCAATTTTAGTCCGCGCGGTTTGGAGTTTTGGGTCGAGCGTCTTGACGGATTATTTTGATTATCGGAAACCTAATATAAATGCATCTTCTCTATAGCAATAGTAACTCATAAAATTTAATCAGAACCCAGTCCAGTGAATACAAAGGTTTGCTATCTTACAGCAACGATATAAAGCAGCCCATTTTGAACCACATTTTAATAATTAATATAATACCAAAAAGTAAATTTTTCGCGCCCTCCGATGGTCCCTAACCAAGAGATTCGGCTGTGTGGCTCTCAGCTGCAATAGTTTCCTAGCCTTCTCCTTTAAATAGGTGGATTTTGTTCCGCGAAAGTACGTTCTCCGCCACTCTCTCTACATCTATATCCGGGTGCGATGACAGCCTCCATATTACATGCTGGTACTCGACCGAGACGATGAGCAAAACCATGGTCGAACTAGCATCGTGGACCGCGGTGACTTCGACTCCATATTCGGGCGTTAGTTGCAAGAGCCACTCTACGATGGTTTTGGTCTTTGCGTCCGAAATGTTTCCAGTAGTGTGGACCTTTAAAGCAACGTAATGGGTAGGAGGAGCCCATTTAGATTTTGACATTGCCATTGAAGTAGAGTCAGGGACTTTTTCGCCGGGTTTCAAAGACGGGAGGTTCAGTGTCTTAACAGGCAGCAGAATGGGCGTAGTACCAGAGAGCAAATGATAGACGGGACTAGCTCTTTGGGAACCTTCTCTTGCGGACATTTTTTTAAAGAGGTAAGGGACGGTGACAACGACGGCTCCCGTCTTCACAGCAGTCCGGATATCGTTTAACACGCGCTGTGTGAACGAGGGTGGATCCGATCTTTGGTTCGTGGTGGATGTTTCATCGGTGGCGGCCAGTAGTTCGATTGTTTGTGGACCGTCCAACACAATACTTCTAGCGCTTCCTGAAAAACAACAGTCCAAAAAGTAAACAATGTCCAATTCTTGGAAGTCGTAGTAATGGGCACGGGTATTGGAAGAGTTTAAACTAGGTGCAGACAAATCCTGAGCAATGACGTCCCAGGAGACTTCTTGTGGAAATCCAGTTAGAGTTCCGTTGAGCTCTAGGGTTTGAGATCCGTTCAGCCTCCCATGACCGGCGTAATGAAATAGCATGAGTTTTCGTCCGTTGGATGTGGCATCGATTTGAAGGATTCGGGGAAACACGTGGCCTCTCCAATATTGCAGAGAATCCTTATCTGCTGGGAAGACGAAGGAATATATATCTAGGGCGAAAACCCCAAACAGTTCTGTGGCCGCTTTTGCGAAGCTTTGTGCGTCTAGATCGGCACTAGTGTTGTCACTTTCGAAGCGTAAGGTGACTACAAAAACACTTTCGTATCGCACCTTGCGCTGCTCGATTGCCTCATTGAGGGCCTTCAATAGCCCTGCTTCTGAAGGTGAAAGTGACATTGCGGATAGGCTGCAGCGGTGGTAATCGTGGTGGAGTTTCTCTGGCGGAGGAAGTCGAAATAGTTAGCTGCCTAGAGGTAGTTTGAAAAGATATATTACGAAGACTGAAGTCACCGGAGATTTATGCCTACCGTCTTTTCGTTTCTGAAGGAGAAGAGGCGTGTTCTCGTACAAGGAAGAAACCAGAGCATTCCTCTGATGGTCTTATTTTAAGCACTAAGAAATCACGCTCGTTAGCCGCAAATTCCCTCCGATCATCAAAAAACCCCAAAGATCTATCAATGATACCAATGAACCTACTCAGGCGTCAGTCTAGACTCTCAACTGCTCTCTCACAGGAGTGAATTTACGATGTTGCTTCGAGGTGTTGATTCTCCACAAATTTTCGAGCCTTTCCCTTTGTTGGTAAAGTGGTATTTTACAGATTGAGATCAGCTGCAGCGGTCTGATTGGTTGGTTGGATGATTTTCGATGCAGGTTGAGTTCTTTGCGGTGTGGTTGGTTGAAGCAAGCTAAAAGGACTTGCCTTGACTTAATTTTTCCCAAGGTAACTACGGAATGAGTGACATAACCGACAACCATTGAATCCACGAAGACCAAGCTTCAAAGCTACCAGCTCCATCTCCCCACCTCTGTTCATATCGAATCACTCGAGCCGCTAATCGTTTGCGTCCGACACCGAAACCCGAGGCCGGATATCGTGCGACGTCTAACACGACACATGGAAGAGCCGCAGAGGAGCTCGATTGATTCCCTTCCTGGGATTTCACGATATCCTGCATGCGGACGAAGAAAGTTCGGTGGCATTCGTGCCGCTCGGAGGAATCTCGGGCTCGCGGGAAGCTAGCTTACTAATTATCGATAGCGGACCAACGTCCAATCGAGGTCATTGGCCACTGCAACGGCCGGAAAGCGCCCAATTCGCCTATGACCTGGCGCATCTATCTGGGGAGCACTAGCCTACAAAGAAATCCCCATTGCGACCGCGACCTCAGCTATGGCGTTTACTCAGGATTGTTCGTTCCCCGGTCGTTGAGTCACATCGATGCTCTGCAAATGCATATGCATATGCAGGCGGTGAGGCCTTATCAATCGGCTTTGGCGCTGGCCTCGACGCGAGGTCGCCTCCCGTCAAACTCTGTTACTAATGCAGCTCGGAAGGTTTTCGTTATCTCACGATTTCTATATATACGCCTTCACCCTTTTCCGCGAATGCACATGCGTCGTCCCGTCACCGCTCGAAATGTCGGATTTCTCCCGAATGTCATTTTGGTCAGGCTCCTGCGTGCGAGCGTACAATAAAAAGACCTCAAATGCGACCAATTCGTCTACATCTAAAAAATTGCAACAGCCATCAACACGACACTTTAGCTAGCAGAGCTAGGTCTCTAGCTGGATGACGAGCAACCCACGCAACCTCAGTTGAAGATTGTACAGATTAGTCGATCAACCGCAAGATGGGCTTCAGACTTAAGGCGCCGCCGCCGTACATTTGGTATGCGCTTTTCATGGCGCAGGCTGGCCTCCTCTTCAGGTAAGTTCGCTCTAGCCTTACCCAGACGCTTGAACTTCGATGCGTCAGTATTTTATCTGACATTGTGACGCCTCCAGCTTCGACACCGGTTCTATCGGACCCATAACCGTAATGGACCAGTTCCGGAAAGATTTCGGCGAGACATCGCCAACGTTACATGGAGTAATCATATCCATGATCCTCTTGACTGCTGCAATATCATCTCTCTTTGCAGGCCATCTAGCCGACAAATTCTCTCGGACGCACATCACCTGCGTGGGAGCCGGCATCTTTGCTGTTGGTTCGCTCCTGCAGGCAGTCGCAGGACTATGGGGCGGCTCGCGTTCTAGCAAGCTAGGAGTTCTCCTCCTCGGTCGCTCTATTGCTGGTATAGGTGAAGGCCTCTTTTTGACATCGGCGCAAGTCTACGTCATTGAGATCGCGCCCGGGCATGTGCGTGGTCGTGTCACGGCCATATTATTTATGGGCATGACCGGCGGCCTCTGCCTAGGGTACTTCCTCTGCTACGGCACCTCGCGCATCGACAGCACCATAGCTTGGCGCATCCCATTTATCTGGCAATTTGCAGTCGCCGCGAACCTCTCCTTCGGCAGTCTTTTCATACCCCACTCTCCACGTTGGCTGCTACATGTCAACCGGCGCGATGAGGCCATGGTCGTCCTCGAGAAGATGGGCATGGGCGCCGCTGCCGAGCGTGAGAAGCAAGAGCTGCTTGCCATCCGCGAAAACGTCGCGACCCAGGAATCACCCCGAGGCTTAGGGCTAAAAGCCAACATTATTCACGCGGCCAAATCGGTCAAGCTTATCGCGAAGAAGCAGAACCGCTGGCGAGCATCCCTCGCCATCTTTATGATGATCTGCCAACAGACCACGGGCATCGACGGCGTTCTCTACTACGCCCCTGTGCTATTCAGTCAGGCTGGCCTGTCTTCCCAAAGCGCTAGCTTCCTCGCCTCTGGTGTAACCGCCATCCTCATGGTCATCTGCACCGGCATCTCCCTTGCATACTCGGATCGCTGGGGCCGGCGACCAACGCTGCTTTACACCGGTTTCGGAATCGTGCTATCGATGTTCCTGATCGGCGGCTTGTACGCCAGTCCGAGCGCAGGAGCAACTGGCGCGAAATGGACCATCGTGGCAGCGATATACCTCTTCGTGATCACATTCACCGTTGGGTGGAGCATGGTGCTCCGCATGTATGCCGTCGAAATCCAGCCGATGGAGACGCGGGCAGTTGTGAACAGCCTTAGCCATAGCGCTAATTGGGTTGCAAACTATGTTATCGCGCTTACCACACCGGTGTTTTTGGCACGAAGCGCGTGTGGGCCGTACTTTTTCTTCGGTGGGTGCACGGCATTCGCTTTGCGTAAGTGAAACTCCCAATTATTATTATTTATTTATTTATTTATTCCTTCGTCTATACACGATGCTAATTGCGGGCTACTAGTAATATATATCATGTATATGCCAGAGACACAGGGCATCGGCTCACTAGAGAATATGGACAAGGTGTTTGAGATTACGCCGTTCAAGAAACTGGGTATTACTCTCAAGGAGAGGGTCAATCGAGCGGGTAACAATACGGGGCCGGTTCGCCCTTCGGAATTTGAGATGCAAGTGTGAACTTGTAGATAGATATAGCCTCAGATCCAGAGCCTATTTAGGTGTTTGCCCATGCTATTGGAAGGGTCCCCTTGCACCTGCTCGCATGTATATCCTACCCTTTACGGGGATGCCCTTCTTCTCAGGTTCATTAAAGGTCCGAATAATTAAAGACCTTAGTGTATAAAGTTATTTAAATACATTGTTTTGGAGGTTCAACTTCCAAAGATGAGTTAAATACAAAAGCGCTGGTCCCACACACAAGCCAGCGTCGACGAATAAAACATAGCATGCTCGTCCGTGTCTCATTGCCCTGCAACACCCAAATACACCAATTGCAACACTCGTACACCATTTTTCCCCCTTTCGCGCCACGATAAAATTACATTTTCCATAACACGCTCGTCTGGCAAGCCAAAACTAGCACCCGTTCACTTCCATGCCCGCCCTCTAACGCTGGCTACTCTCAACTCACGGGCCTCGAGCCTCTCAGATATGCAGATTGCCAATATTCGTCGAAATATAATCATACGTATCGGATCTGAAATTATCGTCGATAGTCGTCGAATAGAGCGAATACATGTTGAGCAGCTTCTTAGCCGAGCTCCAGCGCGGCCAGTTAGCGACCAAAGTGCCCTTATTCGGATCCAAATTGTAGACAAAGTTGATATAATACGAGCGGAAGGACACCGACGCATAGTTTGGTAGCACGCCAAAGAAGACCTGTAGCAGGTCGCTGCCGTGGAATGTCCCCATGATTGGCGTTCCGTAATCATACGAGGAGAGATACGACCAAGACGGCACCGTGGGGTTGACAACGTTGGCGATATCCAGGAACGCCCGACGGGTGAGCGTGAACGTCAGATCGCCCAGGATGGCGGCCAGTCGCTTGAACTGAGGATACCAGTTGTTCAGCCCCAGCGTGCGGAAGGGGGATCCATCAGTGGTGACGTCGGGATAGGTGTCTACCAGGGCTTGTATCTGCGCCGTGCTCGCTCCGTTGAAGAAGTAGCTCTTCAGGTAGTTTACAAGCTGGGGGATGGTGGTGATTGTGGACTGGAAAAGCGCGAATAAGGTACCCTCGTCTTCCTGGTCGCCAATGATGAATGGAACCTTGGCAAACTTGCCGGACAATGCTAGCACCTCGGGAGATTGGGTCAAGACTACTCCGTCGGGGCGAGGCAGGTACGACAGCGCAATCGACGAGTAGCTGAGAAGGGATGGGACAGAGTTTGTGGCGTTGAGGAGAACCGAGTAGGGTACCGTTCGAAGGCAGGCGAGTGTGTCGCTCGCGGAAGAACATCCGGCGGCTGCGACAACCGTATCGTAGACCTTTTGCCCTTTGGGACAGTCCATTGGGTCTGCTGGAACGAGACTGCCAGAGTTCATGATAGCCCCACGGAATAGCGGTTTGCCCTTGTACGTGTTATCTCCACCGTATAGAGCCATCTGGTCGAAAACGGAAATGGCGCCTGCGGATTCTCCCCAGATGGTGACCTTGGTCGGGTCACCGCCAAAGGCAGCGATGTTATCCGCCACCCATTGCAGCCCCAATCGCTGGTCCAGAAGCCCGAGATTTGATGAACCGTCGGCCAAAACCTCGGCGCCGGGCAAAAATCCAAAGCCTCCAACGCGGTAATTGACCGTCACCACGATCATAGGCTGTCCTCTCGTTACAGACGATGAGACCCAGGTCGAGCCATCGTACATTGCGTTCCAGCCAATCTCGAACCCACCACCAAAGATCCAAAATAGGACCGGCAGCTTTGAGTTAGGGGTGGTCCCTGACGGACGGTGTATATTGATATACAGACAATCTTCACCAGCGTTGAGGATAGTCTGGAACAGAGGAGTATCGACGAGAAGACCAAGGGCTGACGTTGGAATGGCATCGTTTAGCACGGTGCTAAAAGTAAATTGTGGACAGGCTTTTCCATTCGCTGTCGCCATGATAGTGCCCAAGGGTGAAGTCAACGGCTGGGGAGGTTTCAGGCGTAAGGGGCCTACTGGAGGCTTTGCGAATGGGATTCCGGGAAATATTTCCACACCGCCAGCTACACCAATGATTGTAGCTTGAGGATAGCTAATCTTGACCGTAGGCGCGGCAGCACGTTCCTCAACGGGAGCTGCTGGTGCAGCGAGAGTTAATCTCAGAAGGCTGAAGAGGATAAGGATCTTCATATTGGCGATTTTTTTTTAGTACTAGCTAGACGACTTCTTTGCAAAGCAATATATTACACCCCTTGCCGGTTGCCCTTGCGATAGATAGACAGACCTTCCTTCTTCAACGACGTCAGGCCCGTCTTAAATGTACAATCGATATACGCATGTCTGTATCTACCCATCACGATCACTAGATCACTATAGCTTCACATGGGAAACAGCTATCATCGTCGTCCATTGCATTTTTTAATCTCGGCCTCGGTTTACAAGTTGAATAGCAATCTTCATCTGATCAGCATCTTGCATAAACTGCCTCCACGAGCTCCACAAAATTCCGTCTCCACAATTTCACAGGACATTTTAGAAACATTCCACGCATAATTTTTTTTGTTTCTTCCGTAGGCTCCGGGTGTGTCGTCTGCCGGTCGTCGACGGGGAAATGTGTCGACAGGTGTGGAGATGTCGAAATCCAATTTCTTGTTTAAGTTATATCCGGTTCGGGCCTTTTTCCTGATTTGGGTCGCAGTCATGCTGGTCTTTGGACCGCGACCCCGCCTTTTTACCACAACCTTGGCATTTGTGGGGAATTAGACGAGCGCTCGCTTCCAAGAAGATGCAAGTGCTGCCAATCGACCCATGCCCATTGCCCAACCACCTTTCGAGCCGTGGGTGCTGCAATATTGGCTAGTGGAAAACAGGCAAGATTTGCTTAAAAATATCTGGGGGATTAACCGGCTCGTCGGGAGCGTAAAGCGACTTGCTTGTTTGCCCTTAAGCTCTTCTTAAAAAGCTAAAGGGAAGCTTGCACTTGCAATTGGTCTGCAAAAGTGCACTGGCTCCGCGCCACATCCATGGCACCATCGTCCACAGGAAATCGACAGCGGGTGGCATGTGAACCATGTTCCTCCCGTCCCCAACTATCGCAAAACGTTGCTAAGAATTTCCAGGATGGATTGGACATTCTTTTCCACCTTCTACATGTGAAGAAGCACGGCATGAGCACGTATACGTACACCTCAGCTGACCGGTCTTGACCCCTGATTGTGATCCTCGATTAGGTTGGCGCACGGTCCAGAAATATATCTTCATGCCAAACGGAAGTACAGTTACCCGTGTACCTGATATTTTAAGCCTTCCTCGCATTGAAAACGTCTAGACAACTAGTTCAGTAACCGAGGTTCGGACGGTTGCTATATTCTATTCTAACCCTACCCAGCAAACCTTTGCTATACGGACGGTTGATCTTGATTTTGATCTCGGACCACCGGTAAGAGGGAAGGAAACATGGCTAAGCGCCTGGCTGCCCCACGGGCCCACTTTCTTCCTGTTGACGCTGGTGTTGGTGTGGGAATTTGAAGCGATACGGTTGGGAGTTTCGCGCTGTAGTAGCATTCCAAACAGGCGGCCAAAATCCCATATCAATATAGCTAATTTGATCAATAACGTTTTCGCCCATCTAATCCGCAAGACTACAGCTTCATCGTGTAAAACATTCATTTACTTACACAGTGCACTGTCGTTCTCAAAGCTTCCGTTAAGATTTACCACACAGCAACACAACGAAAAGGCTCCCATTTCGCATTAGGAACTTGAGCTCTTAGGCAAGGGAAACTAGGCACCGAATTAAAACGAATTCTCTACCACACCAGTATGTGCCACTTGTTCTCGTGGTTCTATCATTGGCCAATCACCTCTCTTCATATCCGAAGACAGGCTCATATATATGGGCTTTTCTGGGGTCTTTTACGAACAATGGAAAAGCTATCACAGGAGCGAGAAAATGGGTGTTTTGTAAGCCTCATAAGCTTCTAACCCGGCTTGACGGCACTCAACCGAAGGCTCATTTAGGTATCTCAGTAAAACTTTCTTACTTTCACGGTATAGCACCAGGTCCCATTGAAATTTACCCCAATTTTTGTTATAATACCAAAGAAGCAATACGCTCATAACTTCGGCACTCTCAAAATCCCGGCCTGTGGCCGACGGATACCATATAGAGTACTGACTGGTGCTAGCCTCGCCCTCACGGTGCAGACCCACGCAAGACGAATTGCAATGGTAGCCTCCGACCCTAAGTCCTAACTTTTATTCAAGCACATGTCTAGCAGAGATCCCAGCAACTCCACAATTAGCCTCTATGCCAGGCGCTTCCCTCTGCAATATAACTTTACTAGCTTGCGCTTCGTGCAGCTCATTTAAGCCTCCGTGGTTGGAGAAATCTCTCAAGAGAGGTACCAAGACGAACTAACTATCAAGCAAAAGCGGGGCCTGGCATGTGAGGCTCATGCGGCCACCGACACTCCGTTATAGCCAAGAGATAATAATGCATTAATGTCGCTAGTTATACTGCCACGATTGCGGATAATCATCGTATATGCATCTCGAGGCCCCTTGAAACCATGCAGGTGCTCCCGGAGCGGAGGACAAAGCGTGGAATATGTGCGTAGGCGCCATATTCCGAGGTGGGGCGCGATTGTTACAATTGCAATTGTCACTTTACTCTACTCTAACGATCAGCTATTTGCATCTTCAGCCGCTCTGTGTATGTGCCGTTCATTTAGCATCCCCTTGCCAAGCATGTGAGTCGAATCATGCGGGACACCAGTTTTCGGGTTCGGCTTTGATTCGAATCGCCCAATAGCGAAGGAGGTCCTTGCAATCCTGAACTTCGGCGCTATCGCACTGCCAACTTAATTGGAGCGGGGTTTTAGTATGTTGTAGTTGCACAAGCGGAAGTGTATAATTTCTAAAGCCACTCTCTTCAAGCTTCATCGCACACGCATCGCACCCTTCACATTTAACACCAAAAGTAAATTAATGTACAGTTTGGTACTCGCTCACAATGGCCTGGGAAAAACTTGTAATTGATAGATACGATTACTTATCCACCTATAAGCCAAAATCTTTTGTCCCTGGAACCAACAATTCGCATATTAAAGAATCATTTATTTATTCTTGAAAGGATTTTAAACAGAAACATACCGCCCTACCTTCGGATTACTTCGTCGCCAATGTCAACAGTAACTCGGGAAAATTATCATCCAGTCGTTGCGCAATTGTAAAGAGAAGAAAATATGTCTCTCTAGTGCCGGATAACCCGGTCTACCAATCAGGTCGCATGTATATACGTAGACAGTCAGGAGACTATAACGAATCAAACTAGCACTAGTTAAGAAAGTACTTAGGTTCTTGCTTACGAGAGCATGGCATCGATAGCTATCACGTGACTAACCGTTTGTTGTTGTCGGCGCGGAACCTAATTTCTGTTTCTTGCTTTTTCTCTCCACCAACACATCTCATCCTGTCAACATCTAATGTTAGCTCCAGCTTAGCGCGTTCCATATCCATCTCTATCTATCATCCACCATCCCTCCCACCCTTCACCATGGCCCCAAGCATCGTCAAAGACGAGCGTATGTATCGCCCCCAGCATCCGATTCACGGTCGGGAAACTAACGATCATACTGCCATCTATAGAGAAGCGAAAACAGTCCGAAGATGGGGACATATCCATGTCCGAGCCATCGCCGAAGCGGCTCAAATCGGTCGACCCAACCAGCCCGGAAACCTCAATGACAGCTGGCGAAGAAGAGGAGCGACCCGCAAAAACGGTCATCCAGTTTAAAGAAAAGCCGGCTGTCATCGAGGAGCGCACGGGAGCAATCGAATTCCGAGTCGTCGCGAACGATAACCAACGAGAGTCCATGATAATCCTCACAGGCCTCAAATGCATCTTCCAAAAGCAGCTCCCGAAAATGCCGCGCGATTATATTGCGCGACTGGTCTATGATCGCACGCATTTGAGCATGGCAATCGTCAAGAAGCCTTTAGAAGTCGTCGGTGGCATCACGTATCGTCCGTTTAAGGGACGGCAATTTGCTGAAATTGTGTTCTGCGCCATCAGCTCAGACCAGCAAGTCAAAGGATACGGTGCTCACCTGATGTCGCATCTAAAGGTATGCTCTCCACCTAAGACGCCCGTTAATTTGGAGCAAGGCGTGAACTGACAGGGCTTTCTTGAAGGATTACGTCAAAGCTACTTCCGACGTCATGTACTTCCTCACATACGCTGACAACTACGCTATCGGCTACTTCAAGAAGCAAGGTTTCACCAAGGAGATCACTCTTGACCGTTCAATCTGGATGGGATATATCAAAGATTACGAAGGCGGTACCCTGATGCAGTGCTCGATGCTCCCGCGAATAAAATACCTTGAATCCGGCAAGATGCTAGCTAAGCAGAAAGAGTGTGTCCACGCCAAGATCCGTGCCATCTCCCGCAGCCACATTATCTATCCTCCGCCTAAGCAGTGGAAGAATGGCATTGTGAAGATCGACCCCCTCGCTATCCTCGCCGTTAAGGAATCCGGTTGGTCCCCCGAAATGGACGAGTTGGCACGCCAGCCCAAACATGCCCCACATTTTGCCCAACTCCAGCATATCCTCAATGAAATGCAGAATCATCCCTCCGCGTGGCCGTTCCAGCGACCGGTCAGCCGAGAGGACGTTGCAGATTACTACGAGGTCATCAAAGAGCCAATGGATTTGGAAACAATGGAGAACCGTTTGGAGGCGGACCACTATGCCACGCCCGAAGACTTTATCCGTGACGCGAAACTGATCTTCAATAACTGTCGGTCATACAATAATGAGACAACAACATATTATAAGAATGCCAACAAGCTGGAGAAGTTCCTCTTTTCAAAGCTGAAGGAGATCCCAGAATGGAGCGTAAGTTAACAGGTTCCCCACGGTCATACCTATAGCATACTAACATATTTTTCTACATAATAGCACCTTGTCGAGTAGAGCGAGACAAGATTTATGATACTCCATTTCCCCGTCCATTTTGAAAACATACGAAAGTTAAGGCGGACCAAGAGGTCGAAACCCTCCGACAGAATAGAAACTATTGAGGAGGAGAACGAGCCGGTAGCAGAACAGGAAAATATAGATACCCATTATAGCGAGATCGAATACTTTGCGGAGGCGGAAGACGCCGAAGAAACCGAATATTATGCAGAACCACAATATGACGAGGGAATTGAATATACCCAAGTATTAGAATATGGCCACGAACGCGAATATATTCCAGAACCCGAAGATACCCTAGAAACGGAAGATGCTGCAGAACTTCAACCAGAACAAAACAACGAGAATCTCAACCCAAGGCCGCCAAGGAAGAGTAAATTCGTTGCACGTAATCTACATGAAGATTTTATCCTGGAAGAAGAAGAAAACGAGGAGGAAGACGACGAATTCAAGTTTTTGCAGGAGCCAATGGTTGAACCAGATGATTCAGATGATGAAGACTGGCACGCAGGACCGAAATCTGAGCCGCCAGCATGGCATAGCCAACCGACCCGATCCTCTCCACGAAAACCCCACTTATCACAAAACCACAGCGTTGTCGGGAATACCCCCGCAGAGTCGAATAAACCTCTAAGGGGAAGACCACCGGGTTCCTACAAAGTATCAAAATCAAAAGGAAATCAACAATCAAGCAGACTAAGCTACGAACGGCCGGCCCTCCAGACAGCTGATAGGAATGCCTACAATCATGGCAGATATAACATGCGAAGCAACCCGAATATAGGAAACTCTAGATATCCGCGGCGCCAAAGAGGTCCTTAGCGTTTTTCTCTCCAAACATCTTGATCCTGACTGCCACGATCGTTACTTCTTACCACGACCTATTTCCTTTCCCACTTGACTCTTCCTGCGGTTAGCGAAATGGCTTGCTTTTCTTGCACTGTTACGGGACGGTGTCATTACTCCGCTTGCATATTGTCATGAGAATACTCGCATCGTAATCACTTTGCCTTTAAACCACGCGTAGACGAGCGAGGATCAGGATCAGGTCCCTCCGCGACGTAGGGTAAATTCTATTTTGGCCACCCGTAATCTGCGGGGACGGTATGGGGACAGACTCCAAAACGCAAATTGAACGCGTACATGCAACCTCACAATCCTGCTTGTGTAACCCGTCTACGATTTTTGTACACAGCTGCCTAACGATACATACGTGCACAATTGGACGCGACGATGCAGATTTTCCACGCCATCGATGACCAGAGGGCGGCGTTTGGTACATTATTATTATTTCTAGACGTGAATTAAACTAGTATCGGTCTTGTCCGGATCTGGCGGTATGCACGATGACGCGATAAGGCCCAAAGAAAAAAACAAGCAAAAGAAAAAAGAAGCAACGAAGAGCCATTTCGAGTTTTTAGCTATGATTTGGCCGACCGCACAAAGTCCCATAGGAGGCCCAAAGATTCTTCAAGATCACAACATAGACTCATCCCAGTTTTGCGTCTTTCGACAGTGCGTTAGATAAGCAAAGGCGTATTTTCCCAATTAACCGCTCGTGTACAGTCAGTCAGTCAGGTCGACAGCTGCATGCTGCACATCATCTGCATAGGGCTGCCCGCCAAAACGTGACCCTTGCTTCCTTCCAAGCCAGGGCTGAGCTGCATCGGAAACAAAAAAAAAAAGAGGCGTCGGAGAAGGAAAAGTGTGCACCAACCAAAACGTCCTGCTTCGCGCATTGCTTTGTATTACATGCATATTATTACCACCTGTAATATTTTAGAAAGTACCATTCTCACGCTTGGCTTGCTTGCTTGCTTGCCCGCTCGCTGAGAGAATAAAGGTGTCTGTCTGTACCGACATCGCTCAGACCGGGAATCCCGACCTTCCTTGGCTCGGGCTTGGTCGATGCTCATGCAGGCATGCGCCAAAATCATGGATACCCCTTCACTGTTCATGCAATGAGGCAGCATCCTGCATCCGGAGTTCGCGGCTGCATTTTTTTTTTTTTTTTTTGTCTGCAGATCTAGGGGTTTTTTTGCTACATGTAGTTTTTATGTATCACGCAAGCTCGCAAAGAATCACCAAGGACCCTATACTGCAGCTGCAACAGTAAATAGTAGTAAATAGAAGTATTCTATTGTACGGTGAGCAATAAGACCACCAGGAGTAGTTACACATTCTTTCCTCGATAAGAGAGCCAAGGAGCAAAAAAAAAAAACAAGAAGAGAATGAGAAAGAGAATGAGAAAGAACAAGTACTTTCTGTTATACACGAGATATTGAGATCCCTCGCTCACTCCCTTCCCCCACTTTTCACCGTGTGTACGTGCCTCCCCAGATTCTATCTTTTCTTGGATCCCTAAACTTTGCCTCCCCTCTCCCCCCCTTAACCACTCTTCTAGGGCTGATTCCCTGGTCAAAAAGAACGCCCTCCACCTCTTTTGTTCATTAGACGTTACGTTGTTAAGTATATCCGCGTAGTTCGATAAGTTTTTTGGTTCTGTGAGGGTATCATCCTTATATATACCGTGAAAAGAAGAAAAAACAAGACGATAAAATAAAACAATTGCAGTGCCCAGCCAGATAGTGAGAAAGCTGAAAAAGTGCAAAGGATAACGGCTGGGTCTGTTTTGATTTTTAGTGACGTCGAACGATCACTGTTGATAGAGGTGATTTTGACAATCAGTAAAATTCGCAGGTTGGATAATATGGCACTGCGAATAGAAAAAAAAAAAAAAAAAAAAAAAAAAAAAAAAAAAAAAAAAAAAAAAAAAAAAACAAAAAAAAAAAAAAAAAAAAAAAAAAAAAAAAATGCATGTGACGAAAACAATAAGGACAAAGCCGGGTTTGGTTGTCAAGGTGTGGAGAAGAAAGAGCAATTTTGAAAGCTGCGAAGAAACCCCGGACGAAGAAACAGAACTTGCAATAAATCTGGTGCAAGACAATGTTGAAAGTAACAAGATCGCAAATGGTCATTAAAGTCGTTAATAAAACAAGGCGACTGAGAACATGCAGTATAAATTCGGAATTTGCGCTTGATGGAATATGAGGGAAAAGTTCGGTATGTTGCACGCAATAGAATAGCCGGCTCCTGGGAGTAAAATAGAAAAAACGCCTTTGCCTGCCGTGGTAATAAAAGTTAAAAAATCAATAAAAAGCATGCTATGCGAGTATGATGTAAAGAAACGCCGATGTCGGGGAAGAAGAGTCGAAGCGAATCAAGAATGCGCGGACCTATGATAAAGGATGCTGAAAGCCGCACGCTGTTGAGAAAAGCGTAAAATAGAGATGAAATCTCCACAAATTGACGAGCCGATGAGTACATTGGGCATTTAACGGTATTGCTTTAGCCCGTTCGTGACAACGTTCCTCACGGTGTTCCCAGCAGCATATGGGCGAGAGAACGTGGATGCGTTGAGATCCTTAGAATTGGTGATGGATTTGCTGCTGTAAGAAAAACCAGAGACACCGCTACCCAGACCAAGCATGGTTCCAGGCATAAATGGCCTGGCCTCCCCCTCCCTTTCCCCCAAAGTCGTTGTGCCGCGGGATGCACGTTTCCTGTATTCCTTCGCGGCTTGCTGGACTCGCTTCATCATGACTCCATGCTCGAAGGTCTTCTTCATCATGTTGGATATCGCCTTCGAGTGGGGCCTGGTTTGCAGCTTAGCCCTGGCTTTCTTCCTCACTTCTTCACGTGCTTCTTGAATTTGTTGGCCGACAGGCTTCAAGAAGTTGGACTCGAAAGCCGTCAGCTTTGGCTCGGATAAGGGAGGAAGCACTACTGGAGGGCGCTTGGGAAGTGCTCGTTCTAGCCTCCCCATTCGGAGAGGCGGAGCGGCGTGCTGGTGGTTAGCTGCTGATGGCAGGCGTGGTGGGGGCGGGAGCTTGGGGAGTTCGATGACCACGCCCTCACATCCTGCTTCCTTCTAGGAAGCAAGGACGGAGTTGTGGATCATCAACTTCATCTCCGCCAGACGGTTGTGCAGATCAATGACCTGCTTAACCCTCTCCTCAGGAGGGTTCGGGTCCTGTCGGACCCTCTCGTACCGGCTCCGATAGTCGTCGTGGAGCCGCTTGTACTTCGCCAGCAGGGCGATGTTCTCCTCCGCGTACCGGTACCGGGATCTGCCCCCTCGTGACGACGCATCACTCGACGACATCGACGCATTGCTAGTGGTCGATGTGGTCGAAGACGCGTACGTCGTCCGAGGCAGATCCCGCCTCTGCTGGCGCACCTCCTCGAACTCCTTCTTGGAGACGCCGTTGGCGACAACCTTGACAGGCCCCTTCCTGGCCTTCGTTGCGTCCGATGACTGGGACGTCTTCGGCGCCTTCCGAGCGACCGTTGGTCGCTCTTCTGGCACCTCCTTCCTCTTCCTGCTGCCGTCGCTATCAGAAGCAGAAGAGAGGACCCGTTTTCGAGGTCGCTCAGCCACAACGGGTGGGTCTTCCGCTTTGCGCTTCTGCTGAGGGCTGGCCGATCCCCGCTCAGGGATGTAGCGGGGTCTTGACGCAGCCTTCTCAGCAGAAGACTTCGGTGTAGCCACAGGAACCGATGTGTATGAGGTGTGCAGATCCATCATTGGTGTGCCGACATCATCAGGTGTAGCAAGGACGGAAAGAGGTGACGATGATGTGGTCGATGATTGTCGCGCATCGGGCGCTGTCATGGGAGGAGATGAGCCGAGGGGAGATCGCTTAGCTGGCGAGGCACTCAGACTTGTGTTCCTCCTATGTCCATTGGTAGGAGGAGACGCTACAGAAACCGACGTAGTAGTGGGTGGTCGCTTTGATGACACGCTTTGAGTGCGCACATCTGTTTGCGTATTAGCTTTGGCTGACTTTTTGTACAACGGCTGTCCAGATGAGGATGATGAAGAGGACGAAGAAGATGATCCAGGCTTTTGAGAAGGCATGTCGACATCCATTCTGTCGCTATCGGAATCAGAGTCTGATATGAACTCAGCTGATTTATACTCGATACGGGATTTGGTTGTCGTCTTCGTTCTGCTAGATGGTGGTGGTGGTGGTGGTGCCGAAGATTGAAGAGCGGGTGACTTTGATGAGAGAGTGGATGAAGGTTTTGAGAGAGTTGCGGAGGTGGTCGAAGTTGTTGAAGCAGTCGACTTTTTCTCTTTGGGGGTCGTGGTTTTGGCAGCCACAGCCTTTGGCTTCACAGCGGCCTTTTTATTCCCAATTATCTTCTTCAACGCGTTACTCTCTGCGTTCCCTCGTGGCTTCCCGACCGCTGTTGCTATCGGTTGGGATACAGAACGGGCCATTGGCTCGGCGGTGAGAGCGGGTGAGCTCACTGCCGACTCGTTCTTACTAATCTTGATCGTTGGTGGTAACACCGGTGAAGCTGCAGCGGCTGGCTTCTTTTTCACCGGTTCAACATCTGGCTTCCGTCGTGGCTGTCGCGGCGGTCGGGGTTTTCCTCTGTCTTCCGGTTTCCGAAGCATCTCCCATTGTGGCGCATCCTCCGACAGTTTTAGTCTATCATATGCATCTTCTGCGTTCTCGATCGCTGATTCACGCATATCCTGTTTCGGGTACTTGAATTTCCACACATCGAGTTCCTTGTACATCTCGTCAAAAAGCTGCCATCGGCCCGAGATATCACGGTTAGCAATTTGGATAACCAAACTCGAGCATCTATCAAGACCAGTGTGCGTCTTCATGGCCAGAATCTGCTCTCGTTCTGGTCCAAGAGCAAGCAGGTGTATTAATGGCAGATATAGGGGGTCTTTTCGGAATGATTTGGGCTTCAATGGAGCAGATGTCACATATTTGCCTGCAGGTGATGTTGACGCTGTTAAAGCTGGTGAATTCGGCATGGAACTCGAAAACTTTGTTCTCTTGTTAACTTTCGTCTTCATCGAAGGGGCGGTAAGAATGCCTGCTTTTTTCGCTGCAATGAGCCCTCGTCGACCGGAAAGCTCGGGTCCCAGCTTTGAGGGATTCGAAACCAGTTGAACACTTAAGACATGCGGATCAGCCACTATTCCAGAATAGCAGGGTTTGTCGGAGCCCAAAGATACCTCTTCTTGTCCTTCTGTTTCTGTAACTCTTCCATCTTTTGCTTAAGCATCAGGAGATCTGCGTCTGCCCCTTTCTTTTCCACTACCTCCAGCAGTTCCAGCTTATCTTTCAACATACCGAGTGGAACCACCACATCGTCGTCGTCGTTAGATTGTCGGTAGAGCTCGTTATGGAAAAGCTCGTGCGTGTGCATGTATTCGAACTGGTTGCTCCCTACTTGTAAAGCCTGATGCCCCAACCCAAGAAAATGTTATGTTAGTAAAAAATATGCCGCTGCCCTCTATTCCTTGTAACTGCGCGGGAAGACGCAATTGGTTCGGAAAGAAGAGAAACACACCATTCGTCCTTTGCCTGTGTGGAGTTGTAGAGAGTTCAGTTTTCCGCTCGATAGTTCTTCAAGAAACCGCTCGGTAACGTTGATCTTGACGGCAAACGGCGCCGGGTATGCAGCTCGTGCATTAGGTTTCTCATCGGGTGCCTGCAACGACGGACCGGGGACCGTCAGGCCATCATCGGGTATGTTTAGGTTCAGCATCGTCAATTCCGTCGAATGTGAGTCTCGGGTAGGCGATGGGGTGTGATCGGGAAAGAGGCCCGTGGCTTGGAGTTGCACAAGAAAGGCCGGCCCAAGCGAATGGTGGTTGTGTCCAGAAGCTATGTTCTCGACCGCTGGAGGGATTTTGGGGTGGTGTTTCGTTCCTCCCTTAGATGAAATGCTTTTCGTTCGCAAAAATGTCCAGAAAGAAAGTACGTCGGTCCTCCTGAGGTCCCTGTAGGTTGGTACCCGCAGCGGACCTCTCGCACCACGATCTTAGATGTTGAACTGCGCCAGCGTAGAGAATGATCGAATGGGCCAAACTGGTGTATAGTCAGGTTTCTCAGGAGCGAGTAGGGTGAGGCGGGGAGGGGATGCACGGGCTCGAGATTCGCTCGTGATGAATGGGTCGGATTATGCGAGCAGCCGATAGTGATTCCTATGCGTCCGTGAGAGTCGGGAATCGAGGGAATGGGCGTGGCAGCGAGTCGACCAGGCAGGATGGGATTCGTTAGGAAGGATGGTTGGGATAACAATAATAATGAGACTCGTGTCTGGGGTTGTTGGTTGGCGTAGGACTTGTCTTGTAAGGGAGAACAGAACAGACGACAGCCAGCAACAGCAGAAGCAGCGTGGACAGGGAAGAAGCAAGACGAGACGCCGACGAGAGAAAAACAAAAGTTGAAGACAGAAGGGGAGAAAGAGAGATAGAGAGAGAGTAGAGTCCGGGTCGGAAGCCGGGACAGTCAATGAAGTCACAAAGGATATTATTCTGGACGTCGGCAAACTAGTTGGAGCGGGAGAGGCGAGCGATGGTCAGAGAGCGGTCGAAGGCGGGTGTGGTGTAGGGGAAGATGGATGGACGGATGTCGTAGCGTAGCGTACTTGGTTAAAGGTTGTTAGTGGTTGGGTTGGAGGACACTTTCGGATGGGTGGACGGATCCTCAACAGGCAAGATCCACGGCCATTATTACTAAGTCGACTACTGACTGCTGCTGCTGCTACATGTACCACGACCACGACCAATTGCTACTTCTGCTGCCACGACGCTACCACTAAACGGGATGGCATTCGAGACTTTGAAACCGCGACGGCTACGGCAAGGAGAGGGTGAACGACAAAAACATCACAGGAACGGCAATACTATGTAATCCTGCGTCCGCCGCCGGTGGGAGACAAGCGTGATGGTCTGTCCGTCTGTCTGTCAAAAGAGACAAAACTGCGAGAGAAGGGCGAGAAGGAGAGAAAGAGAGATTGCTTGCTGATGCAGCACTGCAGCGGGAAAAAGAAACGGGAGAGCAGAAACAGGTGAGAGACAAGAGACAACAGGGCAATGCATACATGTTACAGGCCAGGCAGCGGAAGGAGAGGCTAGACTAACTCGCTGCTCCAACTAGTCACATCCATCTCTTCCCACCCACCGGGCGGGCAGCCGACGGGGGGAAGACTGGACTGCCTGTGGTCAGCCAGCCAGCCAAGCGGAACAGGCGAATCTGTTTTCCCAATCTTCTTTGCACCCGCTGGACGCCATCTCAAGAACTTGACTAATGACCGAACTAACGCTGCTAATATAACGCTACACAAAACATGATATGGGTGGGTTCCGTAATTGTCCTAGTCCCGAACACCTCTTTTTTTGGGGGGGAGAAGTGTGGTGTGGTGCCTGCCCTTCCTTTCGAGACTTCTTCTCCAGTCTTCTGGGCTTACCAGGGACCAGCTTCGACCTCTCCCCCATCGATGGTACATGTTGCCTCAACATCGGAGCATCATCCGATGCCCGTGGGCAGGGTGGAGGGGGGGGAAGGGACACACCACAGCGACACATGCATGGCGGTTCCCAAGTCTCGGCTAAGGCAGAGAAATGCGACGAATTGGAAAGCATAACGCGAACGCCAGTTAGGCAAGGGAAGTTTAAAAAAAAAAAAAAAAAAATTCATCTGCCCATGAGGGTCTTTCCCGCTTTCGAATCCTCGGCGCGACCAGGTGACGCCGAGCCCTCTCTCACCGGCGACTCACAGGCCAGAAGCCGTAGACGAGGCGCAGAATGTCACTGCCGTCCCAAGTCATCGCACACACCACAGCACAATTCAATTCCTCACGCCGTGTGCAAGGACCAATGAATCCAGAAAGGAATGAGGAAAAGCAGGAACCGGTGTGTTACTCACGCTTAGTTCGTCCTTTCTAGCAGCCTTGTCGAACTGTCAGGTCACACGTTTCCTTCCTGATGGAACAGCGGAATTAAACGAATTCCCACCAGACCCATAATGGAAAGTGGGATGGAAGGTGACAAACGAAGGCAAAAAATGCCCTCGATATCCACCGAAGCATCCAGAGCGAAAGTACCTCATACTTAGTCTATCGACAAAGATGGTGAAGCTTTGTTTGCTTTAATTCCCGAGATCTGTAATAACGAGGCATCAAATATAACGAAATGGTGCCTCAGAACGTCGGCGCCTTTTTTGTTTGAGAACAACTATGCTGCATTCAAGGTGTCTAAACGATGCGATCGATCGGCTTATTCTGTATTCATTCGCGCCCCCCCATATTAAATTCTTCAGACCCTGGAAAGAGCTACGGCATCCCGATGGACTGGGTGTTTCTGAACTTGCGTTAGTGTCAGCGTTGTTGGGGAGGGTGTGAATTCCCGCTTTGTCTTCCGCTTCCGAAATGGCAGCCAGCATCGAGTACACAGCTGGAAAAGCGCAGAATGTATACGAATTGGCAGCTTTATACAACTAAGATTTCTACAATGAGGCGTTGGACGTAATTGTAATGCATGAATCAATTAAGAACCTCATAAAATCCCGTCCGATTGATTACCTTGACCCCAATCCGGCCTTGCAACTGAGGAAAGAGCGAAAATATTTATCAGAGACAGCCTGGTTATAGAACCAATTAATTCCTAATATTGATTGCGAGATTAATTGCTAGTGCGAGGTGAAACGGGCGTTACAACCAAACAACAGAGTCCGGGTTAAAGTGCATTTTCATTAATAACGATTAATTGTCGCGAGCTTCGAAAAAAACAGGCCCCGGCACCACTGCGGTCGCTGGGAACGTTCCAGTGAATCCCTCCAATCGCAGTCCGAGGCTCGAGATCATGCATCGAAAAAATCATATGGCGGTTCTCTCTCGGCATAGGACCGGCCCTGAGTTCCACAGGAACCACCAGCGCCCCCGAATTGAATATCCCCAAAGTGGGATCTGGAGGATTTAGGTTTGCCTTCTTGCACACCAGACACCGCATGATATTTTTTTTGGTCCTATGGGCGCTTTTGAAAACCTCCCCCCCGGAAGAGCCCACACAGCACGTTTTAGCGTGGCGGCTGCGGCTTCTCACGAATCCCCAAATAACGCACCCTAGGCATTCCTGAGGCCTCCAGGCATCATCTCGAGCTCCACTGCAAGAGGAGTCCAAAAAGCTCACCATGGTGTAACCTTGTGACTTGAAGTCCTACCTAGCGACCATTTGAATTCAAACGAGGAAGAAAAAAAAGGCTCATGTGCGGAACACGTCGATAGCCCGTCTGCAACGTCTGCAAATGCATGACGAAGTGGCCCACGATGTCTCGCCCACAGAATTAGAAGCGGTCCGGATTGACAGCAAAGATGGCCATGGCTCTGGCTCCTGGTCTGGCCAGCCGCCGGCCTTCACGTCGCGGTCGTCTGTGCAGCTGTGTTGGGCTGAGGTCCTGCCGGCTGCGCACCTGCGGTCGTCCCAAATAGGAAAGTTTGCCGTTCCACAGCACGGCAGCGCCTTCTTCACTCGTCCACCGCACAACTTCTGCCAGGCTATGCTGGGCGCTGAGGCACAGGACAGACCTTACTTCCGACTATTTTAGGCGGGACTCCTGCGAAGTCCCGTGTATCTCAGAATTTTTTTTTTTTTATTTCTCGCTGCTCGACAGAGGCTAGTTACTTGGTCTCGCCCCCGGCCGGTTAACGGCAGAATCCTACCGGTCAAGTTGTATATGGGGTCATAAGACATTCTTTCGAGAGCTAGAATTCGCTACTACCGCCGAGAGGCATGCACTCGATCGATCGCGATCGATGCTGGCTAGGCGACGGATCTAATCAAACAGAGCAAAAAAAAAAAAACGGAAACTAAGATAAACTTTGGCAATCAGAAGAGATTCGTACAAGGGGACTCTTTCAATGTCTAACTATATTGATAAACAAATTCAGCAACCCTGGGACTCTCGTATCAAGAACACGGACTTCTCGATAAACTAAATAGGTGCATGTTGTTCGGGGATGCCCAAAAAAAAAAATATTCACTAGCCTCCATGCAAACCCGCAGGCTGATCAGGGCAGTTTTGCAGGTCTCGACCAGCTGTCAATCCGGCTTTCGTGTTCGGAACTACGTACAGATGCAACGGGGAATATTCTGAAAGTGCGTCCTGTATGTACACATGGGATAGAGAGCAATAGAAAATAACGCGAGCAGTGCAGGAGGGAAAAGCCACGACGGACTGATATTCGATTGGCTTGCACATGTGGAGTGATCAATCGAAGCACATTGGCTGGTGCATGCTGCAGTGGCAGACAATAAAGAAGCAGTGAGGGGAACCAAAGAAAAAAAAATCTTTCTTCCGTCCTAGGCCCATTGCGTTTCACGCATAAGTATGAAAATGCTTCAGAGTCGAAATTTCATGCCTCAGGTCATAATAAGAAACCGAGGCATTCACCAAAATGATCCAATTTCTTTCTTGCCCTGGATTCCATCGAAAAACAACGACCGAATCTCCGTCACGCAGCGGGTACCTAGAAAGATCAGTCCTTCGAGTGAGAGGAAAATTCCTTCCCTTCAAACAACCAACTAGGTGTAATCTTGTCTCTTACGAAACAAGCCGCTTTCGAAGCGAAGCATGGGGGTATCCCTTCCACCCCCAGGATACATGGCGTTCCAATTAAAAACGTGTTTTATGCAGGTCAGACCTTCGACCCTTCCTTCCTCGCCACCTGAAGCAGCCTATCGCATGACGCGGGAAGTAAAGAAGACAATTCTTCACCTCCAAAGCCGGCTTAAGCCTTTAACAACTAAAGGCGAAGACTTTTCACACCAAAAAAAAAAAAAAAAGGTGGTTATTTTAGGCTCGTCAAGCAAGTATTAACTATAACCTAACCAAGAAGGAAAGACCGGGAGAATCTGAGTAACAACTGTTCACCGGCCTTCAAGAAATAGTGTACAGCCACGTACGTACATCATGCAGACGTGAACGGCGAGTGCTAATGCAATGCCGACACGCCCAGCCAGGCAGCAATCCAGCAATTGAACCGCAAGAAAATGATATACACTAATTAACCTGAATGTATTCCACATTTCCACCTCGTAACTTTTTTTTTTCGTTTGATGATGTCAATATCGTATTATTACTTTTAAGTGCATCCCCCAGAGGCGAAGCAGCCTATACCCCACCCATCTCTATTGCCAGAGTAATATGCAAATGTAATATATACCCAACGAAAATACCGTCTGCAATAGAACAGCAGAAACTAAAAGCGGAAATACCATCTTCGGCTGCCAGGCATATTTGCAGCATGCAATATCCCTGCACTAGCTCCTAGAACGATTCGATGAGCGGACATGCCGCGAATGAGCAGACAAACGGTCAAACATTGCGCGAGATGTTAACGCTGCCCCCTGATCATGGGATTACTAAGACTTACGAAGGAGCGCCGCCGCATCGACTTACTTTGAGGAATGCTGTCCGGGCCTCCTCTTTTTTTCTCAGCACCCGAATTGGCCAACTGGTTTCCTGAAGACATGTTTCGGTTCTGCCCGCCCGCAATTAACGACATCTCGACGGGCTGGTTGGCCGGCCGGCTGGGTGAGTCGACAACACAAGTGCTTATCCGTTGTGTAACCGCCGCTGATGCTCTGCAGCTTCTTTTGCATGCCTCTATGTTCTATTCTTCGCCTCGCATCTTCCGCATCATGAGCTCCTGAGCTGAGTGGGTTTTAAAAGCTTTCCCTCGTGTTTCTGCCACCCGATATCGACCCTTGTCGACCACAATGTTGTCTGACACATGCGCGTAGAAAATAGAAAAATGCGCAACGCCTTTGCAGTTTAGTAATATAATCTTCCATCTTTCGTTCAATTTCTACCGCCAAGTTTACCGCATTACATATAACATATACATATATATATATATATTTCAGTATCCGTTGGGCTTATACAGAGCTCTCCGCAATTAATATAATCATAATTTTATATCTATCCACGTCGGTTCGATTCTGATCCAGAAATCGTCGCCTAACCATGGCAAAAGGCTAAGCACTCGCAAACACTTTGGTCAGACATAAAATTTAAAATGTCACATCTAAAAGATCGTTTTCTGTTTGGAGCTATGCCATGCATGGGGCCCGGATAACATCCACCGGAGCAAGTTACTGATGGCACCACGCCAGGCAAATACCGGGTAAAACCGTAACGTCCCCCTGGGCATGCATACGCTTGCAAATGCACATTACACCGATATAGATACTAGTAAAATATTAGAGGGTAATTCAAAATGCGGATGGTTGGCTAGAAAGAAATCGCAAGCAACGACCGGTTGACCGTTCAATATATAAAAAAAAGTCTCGTCGGAGCTGACGAACCGACGATAGGCTGACTTCGCTAGATTCGTATGTACGCAATTACATGGATGTTCCGGAATATGAAAACCGGTTCCGAGTTGCGACCAAGACTCTTTCGCGCATTGGCGCTGCTGTGGAGTAGCTGTATTTATCCCGTCTGGGGTACCGGCTACCAGCCGCTACGGAATTGTTTAATATCTACCAAGGAATATCCAGAGGTAGTGCCATCGTTTTGCCAGGTAACTATGGTGGAGGAACAGAGGTATTATGGTACATGGACGCGACATATTAGTACATTGCTCAATCCATGGGATCGATGTGGCCCTCGACCATGAATTGAGGTTTCTTTACGTAATTTGAGATAGCAGCGGGTAATTGGATTGTCCGATATCAGATGTCGTTTATCGTATACGTACTCGGATCTGATAGTTATACAAGTCAGCCTCATGGCGACACTTGAAGGTATGGGTTTCGCGGCATTAGGGCCGAGCATCTAGATCTAGCAGTGGCTTTCGAGATAAGTTAAATGTATCTAACGTATAACGGGATATGAAATTTAACGCATCTGAGCTCCTATCATTGAAAAACCTGTTCTATAATTGCAGTCTAAGGTATGGAGGTATGCTCGAGATCGCTAGATGGATCCCACCTCGGAATGCTATGTCTCGAGGTCAGGCATTCGGTATCTCATACTTGATCCTCTCAAGATCTCGATCTAGGCAGTTTTATGTTAGACGTGCCCCCAAATATATGAGAATACTCTATTTTGTACTTCGTAATTCCACTTGATCTAGCTCCCAAGGACTCTGCTTCTACCTGTTCACCTAGGTAACCCCGTGAACATAAAAGCAGCACTCCTAAGCTCGTTAGCACTCAGTCCGGACCGAACTAGCCACCCGCCAGCTAGCCCGTAGACCTACAGCTGAAACAGTCACTAATACAAATACGCCACCTAGAAATTCCAGGGCCCACCGGATGAAGCGGCGCTTCTTATACACACAATACATGCGGTTCCCACCGTGCACCGTGCACCGTTCGCTGCTATTGTAATATACACCACCCTACCATCCGTTTAGTGAAACATCAGTATCCTCCCCCAGATATCCAAAACCCAATCGTTAGGCTTATCTGCACTTTTATGACATCATACCGGTACACTAAATTGATGTCAGAGAACCAGCATATCGCCCACATGCTTTCGCATTCCTTTAGAAAGTACCTTTTCTTCTAATTAAAAGCCCGCCGTCGACGTCGACGGCATGTAGTATATAATATAATTACTAATAAAGTAGTAATCAGGGGGGGTGCTCGTAGCATAACTGTGAATTTCTGCTGCCGAAGTTTCAGAAATTCACAATTCCAACGAAAACCAAACGCTAGATCCATGTCCGTGGATAGGCACGTGTTATAATAATATAGTATTTCGTTACGAGCACAATTGCAACCTTCGTCGTCTTTGAAAAGATAACCTATACCCTAGCTAGTGTTCGCGAGTCTAGCTATGAAAAATACATGTATCCAGTGGCTGGTGGCCGCTGCATTTGCACTCCACGGCAGATAATTGACTGTGCTGACCGGTGCAGTAACGTAGCTGCGCCCACGCCAGGAATGCTAGGCGTAACGAGCTCTGCCGCTCTCGGAATCGAAGTTGTAAAGTAAGATCTTACTGTACCTGCAACCTGGTTCCCCTGGAGGTCTGCGAAGGAGACAGGCAACCTGGTATCGAACCGCGCATTAAACATTACGTGCATATATAATCTCCGTCCGAGTTTCAATATATGTAATATCACTACTTGGTTTTCATTTGAACTACAAACCGTCATCTATCTATAGACTCATGCCATTGTATATATATATATATCGGTATGACACTCTCCTTTAAGATGAGTTATATATAAGCCTTAAAAGCCGCGCCATGTACCGTATAAACACTCCGAATTACTCCATTTTATAATCCGCTGGTTATGAGATAGATATTCGCAATGCGATATATGGACAATGGAAAACAGAAATAAAAAGCAACCCCCCCCCCTTAAATTCCTCCAACCTGTGCTGTGAACAAAAAACAAAAAACAAAAAAAATGACTGCCATGGGACGTGCTCTCAAGGATCAATTTAGCCTCGACCGCGACCTCGACCGGTGCCCCAGTCCCCAGACCCTAGCAGCCAACCGGTGCACCTGCAGCCTCCGCACCGGCCGGATAGCTCAGCCGCTCACAGCCTCGGCCGGAGTGGATAAAAACCGCTCCTGTTAAAAAAAAAAAAAAAAGAAGAAGCATAATCCTAACACCGCGCTAGGCAATAGATTAATTGACAAGAAAATCCGGGGATTCTTCTTATTTGGATTTGTTGGTAATGCTCCAGCAACGCATAGATAGTACAAAATCCAACGTGACATTTATGTAGAATCTGGGCACATCTAGAACTCCCTGAGCTCGCAGCTTTCATATATAGACAGAGCTATATTTAATTTAATTTGAGGGGGATGCATATATCATATTTATCATATTTAATTCGTAATGTGTTTCTCTATTTTTCATAATCAAATCGCTAGCTAGTACAGTACACAGCATTACAAACATCCACAAAAGTATCAGAGAAGAAACGAAGATGATAGAAGGAAAGGGAGAAGGAAAGGAGAGGCGTATGCTAAGAGCAGTATATGCATACACCTGATTACAAGGCCTAACAAAAACAGATATATAGAACCTACAGATGTTACCAAGGTAGATACCAAGGTAGATACCATGGTAGTAGAGGTAAAAGGTGCAGTACTGAAACCATGCCAAAGCCAGCGGATAATATAAGGAAACCAATGAAGCAGAAGATAATGAAATTCAAGAGTATATTAATGTCTTTGACCCTCATCGCCTCCATGTTGCCACAAATACATCCTCATAGCCAAGTATGAGGAGCTGTAAAAATAACAGCTACAAAGAACAGCAATTCACTATAACGAGACAAAAGAAAGAGACAAAACCGTACACCGTGATCTGCCAACAAAGGAAAATATATGCAAAGAAAAATGACAAATGCGAAAGACATCGTAGTTCCATAGATACCGAGGGTCAATGTTATAACACCACATCCTCGCGAGCATCCTGGATCAAAAAGCAGGGTTTGAAAGAAAAAGACGCGTATCCATCGACGTCAAAAGTGAAGAGTGCAGGTATGTCAACAATAAAAAAAGAGAGAGAAAAAAAAGAAGAAGAGATTAAGGAGATCAATCACAGTCTCTTCCCCGGCACGAAGGTATACAGCAAGACTAATGCGGCGTCCAACCAAATGATCACAAGAACGACCCAAATGGCGCGCTGCATTATTATACGCCTCACATAGGGTTCTTGGACTTTCATAAAAGTCATGAATGTGTACTCACTGTATCCGGCGAATGCGAGGATCGGGTCGAGGTTGTATTGGTGGGCAGCTAGGCAGTAGATTCCAATTGTGAACGGGAGGATGAGCTGCAGAGGTGACAAGATCAGGTTAGTAAAAACTGGATACAAGATCACCGTGCGCGGTGGCGAAAGGGTGATATGATATGGTTGGAGTTGGAACATACCCAAAGTCTCGTTGCTTTTGGCTTGATATCTAGGAAGATTAGGCAGAATCCGGCCCAGAAGGCACCAAACATACCCAACAATCCAACAATCAATCTAGCAAGCGATGATGGCGGCACGATATTTCCAAAGGCTTTAGCTCTAAGAAACCCCGGGAACGCGTCTCGCTCCATGGCTTGGAACACATAGTCCTTCGCCTCGTCGAAAACTTCAGGGTCATCTCGCCCGTCAACTTCGATCGAATGGGAGATGGACGCAAGGATCTGTTCAGGAAGGACAATCTCGCGCTCGGCACCGCGGAGTAGATATGTGTACAGGATTTTTTCAGCGGAGGCTCTGATATCGGCTCTAGCGACAGTGTGCTGTGGAGATCCGGAAGACGTCTGCTCGGGCGTGGAGAAGTAGGAAGGGCGGATGGGATTCATGTCCCCACCACCGGTGGTGCGGGAGGGCCCGCCTTGAGGGGCATAACCTGAAATTGTGACCGCATGCGTCGTGTTGTCGTTTCGCAGGAAGGCAGAGAGACGCTGATCGTCGTTCTTCTCGCTCTCCTCATCGCCAACGCCCATATGATCGAGGGCTTGCGAGGATCGCTTGCTGCCAGCCTTGTTGAGGTCGGGCGTGGAGACGAGCACCGACCTACGGAGCTCTCGCACGTAGTGCCGACACAGCGACATATGCTGGGAGACATCGAGCCTGCAGATTTGTTAGTCAACCGGTCCACGCCTTTTTCACGTTTCCTCGCGCGAGTGGGGGAAGTATGGATCTGGAAGATCGCCAGCCGACATACCAAAAGTCCAAGTAGTCAACGGAGTGCTGCTGATCCCGCATGTATATGTAGAACGAGAACAGATCGACTGGCGGCCTCGTCCTCCTGCTGAGAACCTCGAACAGAGTCGGCAACCTATCCCGCTCAATGATCTCCATGCTATCCGTGTTCCTCGCCATCCTGTAAGAGTGCGATTGCGATATCGGTATCAGATATTATCCTGAACAGACGAGCGATGCGTGCGGCGAGGTGTTCTGCAGCGGTCGAGACGCTATGTCGTTCCGTGGGGGGTGCTGTTTGCGGTTGTGGTTGAATTGGAGATGGCGTCACTGTGCGTATGGACGTGCGTTCTGGAAGTGGAAGATGAAAGCGCGCCCCCTGATTGAAGCCAGGGGTTTCAGAAGGTTGTCGGGTCGGGCTGGCGGTTCGATCGAGAACGAAGGAAAGGCTCGGTGATAGAGGGCACGAAGTGGGAATCGACGGAACGGCTCTCTCAGCGTCGGCTTCAGCGGAGGGGAGAGCCGATGGCTGACGATTGTCGATTGATGGATGGATGAATTGGGGTGGTGGGAGCGATGGTGGAGGTGGAGGTTTAGAGCGAGGTTGCAATTAGCGGTGGAGTCAGCATCCACCCCAGCCAGGGGAAATTTCCAGCCAACCAACAGGCCAGCCAACCAGGACCGAATTTTCACGTCCAACAGCGTTTCGCCAAGTTGGTTGGTTCCTTCAACTGTCTGCGCCCAACCCGGTTTCACTCCGCTCACAACGGGAAGGTCGCCAGCCTGCGACTCCGATGCAGCTGACGATCATGGCCATGGTAAGTTTCGCTGCGGTGCATGCGTGCGCGTCGAAAAAGATCAGGCATTTTGATTCGGAAAGCATGACACGGGTGCTGTAAAAATACGTCTAGACATAACAGTATCAAGGCAGGGAAAATTATATATATATTACAAGGAAATAGACTCTGTTGTCAAAATAAGTGTACCGTCTTTTACTGCTTTCAATCTCAAGCGTGCGAAACATAGGGAAAGAGTCCATCGCAAAGCGCCGGCATAAATTGAAAAGAAAAGGAATCATTTCTCAAAAGTAAACAGCAAGATGAGATGTCAACTAAAAGATGTCTTTTTCTGCCCCGGGTACCCACTCGCTTCGCAAAAGAACCAATGGCAAGAAACAAGGAATCGAAAAAAGCGCCGCCTATCTACGGGTGCTCCCGCTTCAAGATACTAAACCTCAGCGTCACCTCGCCTAGAGTAACCATGATGGAAACAATAATCAGGATAATAATAATCCACGTGATTCCTAGGCAACCTGTTAGTATGGGAAAGGGTGAGTTATGCAAGTAACATGCAGCAAAACTTACTCGACATGTTGCTATCCGCAATGGAGTCCGCCAAGATGCTAGCTAGGTCTAAGAAAACTTTGCAGCGCTCGTTCAATATCAACACCCGTTGCTTGATCTCAAGGTATTCCCTCACAGCAGAATACAATGGATGCAGACCGGGTTCCGCTATTCACAAAATTAGTCTACCGGTCGCAATCAATCTAGTACTAACGCGAGGGGGAAAGAAGGGGAAGCCTACAATCCCAAAAGAACTCTGGCGTATCGAGTGTATTGCTCGACAAATTGACGTCGACGCGAAGTTTGAAAAGTTTCCCGCTCATCTTGAGCACGTCTTCTCTTTTCATGCCGAGGGTACCGTTCAAAGCAAGACTTTTGGGAACGTCCTCCACTTCTTTCATTGTCAGGGCCATTCGTTCCTCGAATCTGCTGAGCTTGGTACTCTGTGCGATTGCATGGGACATGGCGAGCTTGATCATATGGTTGCCAGATCGGAGCGTGATCATGTCGTTGAAAATCTATATCGCCATTAGCCATTTCACAAACATTGGGTGTTGCATTAGGCAGATTTACATACCCGAGGCCTTGTCGTCCTTGGGGAATACTCAAAGTGGAACTGCTCCGTCTCGTACTCATCAACCTGCAGTGCTTGTATCGCGAAGGGTAGCTTTTGCGGTGTCTTTGCAAAGGCAAGATCCGCCAGTATATCCTGCAGACGATTGTTAGCACTTCGCCGTTTATGCTGCCCGAAACTAATCTCGGAATCAATCTTCAAGCATACCTTCTCCTGCCGTTCTGTAAAGTTCCAAAATACAACCACTCCGTAAGAGAATATATATAACTCAGCGAACGAGCTAGCCTCAGGAGCATCTGGCGGTTCAGGCGAGAAGGTATTTCTCGAATGCCCGTTGCTCCCTTGCCGCTCGTCATAGTCTCCACCTTTAGGGCTCAGTGGAGTCTCTGCCGTGGGACTGTCGCTCAGATCTGATATCCGCCTACCCGTGTCTAACACGCCAATATCGTCTGAAACTCTCCTTCGCCCAGTCCTTCCCCTAAAGTACTCTTCGTGATAATCCCTCTGCTCGTTTCTCTCAATCTGCATGTCTAGCACGGCCCTTCCGCCAGGGTTCTTTAGGATAGGACTGCTCTTCACTCTGAATCCCCCGCTACCCGGCACTAATGGCAAATGGTACGCACAGTACAGGCATTCATCGTAAAGCTTCGTCCGCGCTGCATGCTGTTCCTTCATAAATCTAGCGATGGCCATGAGTCTCCATGATGATGCTGTACAGAAGGCCGTCACCCGCGAAAGCTTCTCAGCCCGGCGGTTCTTCGGTAACCGCTCGGCGTATGATTTCCTTGGGGTCCCGTCGGGCCCACGTGACTTGCTTCTTTCATTGACCTCGTCATCCCGTAGTGGCGCTTGGTTATTATCTTCATCGTAGTCCCAATCCGGACGCGGTTTCTGCGAGTCAGGAAGCAGCACAAGTTTCTCGGTGACTTTGCTGGATCGTAGGGGTAGGTTCGCTTGGTTTACGAGTTTATGCTTCTTCGCAGGGCGAGGTACACCACTCAATCTTCGAGTGGTAGTTATTGGCGCGTTGGGATCTCTCGGACGTGGAGGAGGGGTTCGCGACTGGCCCGAAGGAATTTCACTAGACTGCTGAAGAATGTTGTCGATGGTGACATGGCGGATGGTTGGACGGCGAACAATCGACGAACGGTTACGTTGGTCTCTAGCGTCCGTTACCTAGGAATTTTGAAATCGTCCAGTGCGTATGCAGTCAGCGTGGGGGTGAACAAACTAGAGACGAAAAGCAAGTCCCCCTTTGCAAAGAATTTGAAATTGACGGATGGCATTGGAGATGGGAACTTGGTATGAGAGGAATAGGCAGCAAAGCAGAGATGTAAGGGGGGCGGGGAAGCGTACCAGGACAGTCGGCCGTCTCTTTGGTATTGGTGGCGGGATGGACATCATTGGTGTAGATTTGTTCGAGAAGCCGTCCCGAAGCCGTCTCTAAAGAATCAACTGGACAGGGTCTTTCGGCGAGAGGGAGACAGAGCCGTCGAAACCGAGCGACTGCAAGCCAAGGCAACAGACCCTCCTTCTTCGGCGGTTTGGTAGTTGAGAGACTGGTGCCGAACGACGGCGGGCTATTGGGAAGAAATGCCGCTTGTTCACCAGCCTATCCCCATTGAACAGGAAACTGATCGAGGCAATATTACTTCTTCAACTGGAGTGGCGACGTATTTCGAATACTGTAGAGGACAGGCCTGGAGCACTCAGAGGCAGACGGAGTCGTGATGGTCTCATGTAGCACTTGTTGTGGTCGTGTTGGCCGCCCGTTGATATTGGCGATGGTGTTTGATGTTTGCTGTTGGTTGGTTGGGTTGGTTGGCGATGATGAAATTTGGCGTTTTTCGCAGCGAAGCCGGCCGGAAAATTCCAGCAGACAAACCCACCCAAATTGTTCCCGTCCGAAGCTGGCTCCTGCGGCAATGAAGCCCGTCAAATCCTCTCTGCGGCATCAACCAGGCTGGCTGGGGCCAATCCAAACAGGCATTCCGAGATGGTCGCTCTGGGTAGGCTTATCCGAGTACGGCAGGCAAGGAAGCCTCCGCTGGGTCGGGTACTTGATTCAAACTAGCTGCTGGTAGAGCCTATTTTGATATCAACCACGAGATTTGTACAGTGTTGTCCCAGGTACAAAGTTCACGCAGTGGTACGTACACGTACAAAGCACGGGCATGTGCGGTTTACGGATTGTACCACGAGTTCGTGGCACGGTGCAGTATTGCTGAGGTTATCACGGCTACAGCTCAAGACTTTTGATTTACGTTCTCACGATAGCTTTTTTTTTTTTTGGTTTGACCTTAATTCAGAATTTTATACACTGTAACCAATAATGTGTGCAGCATATTGAATATGAACCAGGCAGGCTCCAATCGCGCTCCATCCACCTATAGCCCCTCCGCGCTCATCTTTTGGTTAATTGACGTCGATTTAGCAATGGCCGGAGGGTTCTTCATTCCCCTTTTTTATATTTTGTATTTCTTTAATTTTGGTTAAACTATAGACAAAGGACGAAAACGACGTGGTAACACATCCTCAAGCCTTCATTAATCGACAATACCGGAATCAGCGATGGTGACAGTCTTGCTTGTCTTGCCGCTTGAAGAGCCTAGCTTTTCGACTGCCTCGACGACATCCATGCCCTGGACAACCTCGCCAAAGACGACGTGCTTGCCATCGAGCCAGTTGGTGACAACGGTGGTGATGAAGAATTGGGAGCCGTTGGTGTGGGGGCCGGCGTTAGCCATGCTAAGCAGACCTGGCTTGGTGTGCTTGTGCTTGAAGTTTTCATCTTGGAATTTTTCACCGTAGATGGACTTGCCACCGGTGCCATTGCCCTTAGTGAAATCTCCTCCCTGGAGCATGAATTGCTTAATGACACGATGGAAGTTTGAGCCCTTGTATCCGAAGCCGTGCTGACCAGTGGCGAGCTCACGGAAGTTTTTCGTTGTTCTCGGAACGTCGTCATCATACAATTTGAAGACAATTCGGCCAAGCGGCTCGCCGTTGGCCGTGATATCGAAGAAAACGTTGCTCATTTTGAGGGTAGAACTCAAATAGAAAGCTATATAGAGGGGGGATAATTTGCTGTAGAGCTTTGGATGGTTGAGAGGTAGTCAATTGGAGGATTTGACTGGAAGAAGATGTAGCTGGGAAGGAGGAAGAAGCTGAGCAGGAGCTGAGGGAGAGGGGTTAAAAAGGAGAAGAAAAAAAAGAGCCAGAAGCGGGGCAGGGCAAAGGCGGGGTTTATAATGAGATGACGCGCACGTGTTGTTTCCGCTGCCAGCAGTTGGATTACGCCAGTCTTGGCACGCTCGACGTTGGTCGGATATATATACCGACTGAACGGCCGTCGGCGGTCGATATCGATCTTCCGGCGGTATAAATAGAGTCCCTCGATGGGCGTAAATAGATCGTGGATGCTGGGCAGATGGAGTGTTGATACGGGGGGCCAATTGGGCTCCTTGTGGTGCTATCAGGACTCTTAAATGACGTTACCCCCCAGCTCGTGCCACTATGTTCAACTGAAGAACTGTATCATGGGCGAACGGGGTTCCAGGAGCCTATAGGTATCTCCTTAGCTCGAATTGTATCTACCTACCTAGATACCTGCTGTTCATATCCTTGAAATAGAGAATCATTGACTATGTGGTAAGCTGGCGTGATGCTTGAAGGCGGGCTGGAACGGTTCCTCGCTTTCGTGGGCCCAGACCTCCGAGAGACCACCGTTGCATGTCCTATTCTCGTATATCTACATCTATACGATTAAGTACTTAGGCATCACTTATCATGTATTGGTATTCTACAGCATTCAGATGAGTGCTATCTCAGAAGCTTAGCACCTCTCCTCTGCGGACGCGGAAGCTGAGAGAAAACCGAGCCGTCAGTCCATCTGCCTAGACCGGATATGTATCCTACGGCCAATTGGAAGCTCCGACGACCTCCTAGGCTATCTCTACCCCATAGACGCCATAGCATATCGATCCGGCTCGGTTTATTCGAACCTCTCCCGATTTAATAGTAGCCGTATCGATAAAGTATCGCGCAGCTTCATCTGGTTCGTCAGACTTGACGGAAGTGTGTTGGTGTTTCAACTCCAACAGCACCGCAGCACCGCCTTAGCCCAAGTGGCTGGAGATGAATGAGGTGGCCTCATCACATCCGGTCCACGGCCCATTCTCCATCGACTTTAATATCGGCACCGACGGCTCGCAGCTCTACGCAACGACGACGGATTCCCAGCCAAATCTACACACTCTTCCTGAACGCCCTCTTGAACTCGGTAAACATGTCATCGCCAAGTATAGAGCTGTGGAACGCCGCTGCGAACAGCCCCTTCTCACCAATCATCGGAAAGAGCCTCCATGCAACTGTCGCCTTCTTCCTCCTAGCCATTGGTGCGGCAATTTCCAATATCTCGAGGCAATATTCTCGTTCAAGCTCTGGCGCTAACCGTCGACGAAATATTTAGGTGCCGTTCTCACGATAGTATTCTCGATAAGTATGCAGTCATCGCCCAGATACATCTTTTACCTCGTTGCGATGACCGACGACTGACAGCTCCACCGCTAGATAAATCACTGGTGCTCACACCGGCAATAGCGCTTCCTGCATCAATTGCTTTTGGGTGCGTCATACACTCCCTCGATAGTTTTGTCCATTGGAGTCTAACATCTAGGGTCTGCAGGGTGGGATCGGTATATGCAATGGCAGCTGGAGGGGTATACGTTTGAGCAAAAGACAAATATGATACCCAACGCCTCCTACTATCAATTCGCCAACTACCTTGTACATTATAAGCAATAAAAAAGCCCTTATTATCATGAGGGGACGGAAAGACATGTTTTGTTTCTTCATAAAGTGCTAGTGATGCGTCGCGTAACTCTTCCTAGCTCTTCTATAACACGTCCAACGCGCGCACTCTCTCCACCCTCCAACGTCGGTTCGCGATGGTGACCCAAGGCCCGACCCCGTCGTCGGCACCAGGCCCTGTCTTCTCTGCCATCACTACGGCCACACGCCATATATATCTCCTATTACGATGTATCGGTTTTATGCCCACCGCTAACGTCAGCATCTCTGCCGACAATGTACGTTTCTCGGTTGAGGACTCCCACTCTATGCAAGGTATCTATAACCCCTCCACAAACCTCTTTGCCATCAAATTAATAACTCGATACGTACAGCCAACGTCTGTCTAACGCCCGACCTCTTCTCCTCTTACAATTACACACCCTTCGCCGCCCTACAAGCCAATGAGACAGGCGCACCACCATCCTCAGCAGAGCGGTTCAATCTGGAAGCCGAAGACGATGGAGTTCGCTTCCAGATCTCGCTATCAGCTCTACTAGAATGCCTACAGATATTCGGTGCCGACGCCAGCAAGGACAAGCAGTTCGGCGGTGGTGCTGGTAGCGGAATATCTGGACGGGACGCCGCCATGCCCTTTGGCCGCCCTGCAACAACAAGTCTTTTCGATCAGAATGCCCTACGACTACCGGGGACCTGCCGATTCGTATACCAAGGGCCTGGGTACCCCCTCTCTATCATGTACGCATGCACACCTTTCGCCATACTGCCATCTACCATTTACATCTACTAACTAACAATTCACCACAGCCTTGAAGAATCCGGCGTCACCACCACCTGTCACCTAACCACCTTCATCACGCCCATAACCCACGACCTTATTCCCTTCTCCCGCTCTACAATGACGCACAAACTTATCCTCAAGGCCGCCTGGTTGCACGACGCCCTTAGCGAATTGGACTCCACTTCCCCGGAAACCCTCACGTACACTACCTCTCCGCGAAAGCCCCACTTCTCGCTGACCGCTAACGGCATCCTGTCACAAGCCACCGTCGAGTTCTCGAACAACAAGAACGTGATGGAGACCTTTGTCGTTACTGTTGAAAGCTGCAATCGATATAAATTCGGCTTGATCCGCAAGGCGATGAAGGCGATGAGTGTAGCAAGTAAAGTTAGTTTGAGAGGGGACGAACCGGGCGTGCTGAGCATGCAGTATCTTATTGAGATGCCGGATAAGGGCGGTGCGCCGACTTTTATTGATTTTCGGTTCTTGCCGCTGACGGCGGAGGATGGCAGTGGTGATGATGGGGAGGGGGGGGAGGAGGAGGAGAGTTTGGAAGTTGGTGGTGGTGATGATGATGGTGATGATGATGGTCATGAGGGTGAAGAGATGATGTTGTGAGATGGGGCGGATGAACTATGATTTGCACGATACCCTTATTTCTATTAAAGCATCTTTCAATAATATCTACAAAGCAAGGAGAATAAATGCTCGAACCGGCTGAAGCAAACGCCTGGTCATCATGCGCTCTCCTTAGCTATATAACGCCGTTGACCTACTAAATAAGACCTAAAGGAAACTGTAAGGTTGAACCTATATCCCGCCCTCCTCATCCTCCATCTCATCGTCAACGTCCTCTATTTCATCATCTGTATCGTCAATCGTAATCACCTCATTCGGTGTCTGCTCTGGTCCCGCCTCCCTCTCGTCCATCTCCCCCCTCGCAGCAAGAATCCGATGTCTCGACCTATAAAACTGCACCACAGACAAAAATTAGCCTCCCACGTCCCAAAACCATCCCCACTCATTCACTAGCTGTCATACCGTAGATGAAGAGAAATAAAAGCGGAAAATAGGAAACGGCCTAGAAAACTCACCTTCTCCAGTGCACTCGCCCGCTTCTCCGGCCGCCATCCTTCCACCTCAAGTGCAAACCTCCCATTTTCCTCATGCTCATATCCGAACGCCTTCCTCAGCGAATTGAACTGCCTAACTCTCACCTTCCCGGGTACGTTCCCATACTGAAACCTCTCATCACCGTGCATATCGTTCTGAAATGCCGTCATAGCACGCATCGCCGGATCGTCATTCGCCTCCACTGCCTTCCGCGAAATATTCTCCTCCAACTTGGACGTCCCGATCACTTCTGTATTTTCATGCGTATACTCCACCCCGGCTGATGCCAAAATAGCCTGTACAGGATCGAGTCTTGTCGCCCGTGAAGCCGGGGCAGCAGCAGCAGCGCCAGCGGGATCGTCTTGGCTGCTGCTAACCATCGCCTGAATCTGGCTGATGATATCATCGTCGCCGACGCCGCCATTGTTCTTTTCCTCTGCGAAATTCTCCCCTCCTTCCTCAACATCAGGCAGGCTGAGTATCGCGATGCCGGTTTTCGATTCTGCTACATTGGTCTTATTCACAATCTCCTGCAGTACAATGCTCTCCTGGTGGAACGTAAATAAATTCTTAAGACCGAACAGCTCACCGCGGCGGCTGGCGTCCTTCATCACACCTGTAAAGTAGCGGCGCTCAAAGGAGGCCTCGTAGCCAATGTTCGCTTGCTGCTGTTTGTAGATCTGGCGAGCGTATACCATTTCCTCGATTGTACCAGCGCATACTAGTCGGAATACTTCCACATCGCGGCGTTGGCCAATCCGGTATGCCCGGTCTTGAGCTTGTAGATCGTGAGAAGGGTTCCACGACGGGTCGAATACTACAACCTTGTTTGCGGAGACAATATTGAGACCCACGCCGCCTGCTCTGGTGGATATGAGGAAAGCGAACATGCTAGGGTCCGTGTTGAAGTTTTCGACGGCAGCGGTGCGGTCTTCCAGTGGCATTTCACCGTCGAGGTAGCAGATGCTGTAATGCGTGTTATTCAGTAGCATGTATAGCATTTTCAACAACTTTTTGCTCTCGGAGAATATGAGTACTTTGGAGTTATCGTCGTTGTCCTTCCAGAAGGCCAGCAGCTTTTGCAAGACTTGCCATTTACCACAGAATTCGGGATCCATTACGTTCTCGAAGTGCTGGCGGCGATAATATTTCTCCCATGCGTTTGGGAGGCCGATTTGCAGCTTTTCGATGTCCTTCTCTTGCTTTTCGAGGGGTTCGCCATCCCTGGGGATCCAGTTCGCGAGATGATTGCACAGCAACTTGATATTTGTGATGCATGGGAAAACTGCCTGCGACACCGTAGTGCCGTCTTCGAGTTTTTTGTAGCAGCACTTCCCTCTTGTCTTCTTGGAATTGCAGTCACAAGGGTCTGTCGAATACTTGACAAGATTGACGACATCGCTTTCCAAGTAGTTCTCGTAGACCTCCTGCTGCAGCGCGCCTAGTTTGCAGAATACCACCCTGTCCGTCTTCTTTGGGAGTTGGTGGGCGATCAGAGACTTCATACGGCGCAAGAACATTCGTGGGAGAAGATTCTTGACGAGGTCGTTAGCAGTGTTTCGTGCTCTGGCGAGTTCTGCATTTGTCGCTCCGTGGGCCTGTCCAATCTTCAACGGGTCTTCGATGTCCTGTTTCCAGTCACGGTAGCTGCCGAGTTCGCCTGGTCGGATCCAGTTCAGTAGGTTCCAGAGTTCCTAAGAACCAAGTATTTCAACATCAGCAAGGCTAGTCACTACTATCAATCCATCTAGTGTAATTTCACACTTACACCGTAATGGTTCATAATCGCAGTTCCCGTCAGCCCAATCCTGCAGAGTGTATTGACGACGTTCATAGCTTCCGTAATCCCCGACCTACGTTCCTTCACTTTCTGACATTCGTCCGCAATGATAGTGTCCCACTCGACCATGTTGATCTTTGCCTGATCCCTCCCTTCAAAGAATTAACATCTAACATCAGTCCGTCCCATCTCCTAACTCAGATGAAAGCCATCAGCAAGCATTGCGGCGGGTGTACGCACGATATGTATCATATGTCGTAATCATGATCTCCAAATAACCCGTATGCGCCGCCGTCAGAGCATCCTCCTTTGCCCTCTTGGAGCCATGGTAGGCATACACCTGCCACCAGCCCCAGGTATCCAGCTCACGCATCCAATTCGATATCAACGTCCCCGGACAGACTATCAGCACTTTGGGGTACCATTCATCCGGCCGCTCAGCCCTCATCTTGCGCATTCTCTTCGCGTCCCGCGCATCACCTGTCTTGCCGAACGCAGCGGTCAGGAATGCAATTACCTGCACCGTTTTGCCGAGGCCCATGTCGTCGCCGAGGATGACACCCGTGTTCAGGATGAATGCATTGTGCATGAATCGTACGCCATCGATTTGGTAATCTCGTAGCCATTGGGCGATGGAAGCGGGGATCACACCGCGGGAACGGTCGAGGACGATGTCTTTGTAGTCGCGGCAAGGGGAGGCTCCTGGGAATTGAGGTTTTTCTTCGAGGTCCTCGAGTCCGTCTTCGTCTTCGGAGGAATAGATGTTGGAGTCTGGTGGGAAGCGGTAGATGTCCTCGAGGGGTTTGCTTTTCTCCTTTTGGTCCTTTTCGAGGTTTTGCTTCTTGAGAAGGAGGTGCAGTGGGCAGTCTATTGCTTGGTCTTCCTCTGACTGGAATCCGTTTTCCCTGTCGATAGCTAGGTCTCTAAGCTGGCTATGAGTGGGGCGTGTGCGGGTAGTAGTCGAAGATGATGCTGCGGTTGATGCTCCTGCTCCTGCTACTATTTTTTTCTTGGGCTTTCGGCCCCTGGGAGCTGTTTTACGCTTTTTGGAGTCCTTGAAGCGTTGGTAAGGGTTGTCGTCTTCGCCGTCGGTTATAACGACTTTCTCCTTGCCGCCTTCTATCCTCACGCGGACCCGGTTTTCGTCCCGGTGTTTCTTGTTTTGTTCTTCGTCGTCGCTTGCTTCAGTCGGTCTGTCGTCTGAATCCTGCAATGGGAGTCGAACAGAGCTACCCGTGGTGGTGGTTCTGCGTTGCTTTCTTGGGGATATCGAAGCTGATTTCTGACGCTGCTTCTGCTGCTTCGGCCGAGGTGCGATTGGCTTGGTTATTTGTTCTGGAGATGAGGAGATTGGAATGATGGATGGATCTTTTTTGAGAACGGAAGATTTGAGTTTCTCTTGTGCAACAGCCTTTGTTTTAGATTTTACATTGTCGAGGTCGTCGGTGTCATCACCACTGTCCGTCCAGTCTTCATTCGCTTCGCTTTCTATCTTACAAGATTAGCGATATCGAACTCAAGATGAAAGTGAATTAATTACAAGGCGCATGCTCACCATAGACTTTAGCAACTATAGCTCTACCGACCGGCTTTCTTAGTTGCTTGGACACAGCATTCGTGATGTCGAGATCATCGTCATCCTCGTCTTCGCTCTCCGAGTCAGTAGTAGGCACAACAGCAGCTGTCTTTGAGAAGGATCGTTTGCTAGACATATCGCCTGGCTGGTATCTGCCAGATTCTATTTCTATTTCCTAGACGGCGGCGTGTTCTATCGAGGGCCTTGCTACAGTTCGTCGACCCGGAACCATACTATGGCCGTTGCATTGCATGGAGGGGCAGCAGACGGTACGGCGGACGTGTTTCGCGAGTCATCGCGGTGGGAGTTCACGTGACCAATCATCGCTCCGAAAGCAGCAACACCTAAATTTCTTGATCGGACGAAACTAAATTGCGAAAAATGCAGTTTGATTGCAATTGATGGATCTCGAAGAGTCAACTTGTCCTCATCAACGTGCTGCATGACCACGTAATGAGGGCAAAATATATATCTCAGGGCGCCTGGCAATAAATAGGGTTCCGAAGTAATAAAAGTGCCAGTCTGCCAAAAATAACCGGGCCGTTTCACCTTCCTTGCAGCGGTAGCCTCGAAGTCATTTCCCCCTCCATCTGCCGACCCTCCGAACGGTCGGAACCCGCGCAGGCCGCGGAACTCACTCGCCATACCCGCAAAAACAAACGAGAGTTGCGGAGAACAATAATGTGTCCGTCGTCAGTCTCCGTCTGCCCCTCACATCAAAGGTCAGACGGAAACAAAAAAAATTATATATAATAATAATAAAAAAAAAAAAAAGAGAATGAATGTCGCTGCCAAGAGGGATCGAACCTCTGCGGGCGAACCCATGAGATAACAGTGGCAATCCGAAGATCGTTCAAGTCTCACTCCTTAACCACTCGGACATAGCAGCAAACCTAAACTTCTGGAGGCGAAAGTGATCTAAGAATTATACCTTCTATTGATACCACTAGCATGACGTAATCTATGCAGAGGCCATTGATGTACAGCTGCACTTGAGGCACATGAAATACTCGCGGAGGGCGATAGACGGTTGTGAGAACCGAGGCATCCGGCCGCTTCGGGATCAGATTTCCCCCTGCCATTTTGTTCGGTTCGCTGGATGCATCGATGACTGCAGGATCCGTTTCGGTAAGAATGGTCCTCTAAATGTGGGTGTGTGCGACCTCATGATCTCGTGTCATCTGCAAGGTGAATGCAATTTCACACAAACCTCGCAGCCTTCGGAGACGCCGGTGCGCTGGGACTCGATCGGGAGGACAGGGAATCGAGGGAGCACAAAGGAATACAAAGGGCTTATTCTACGTGTACAATCCAGCAGCTACCAGATCGACAATGACAGTGCTTAAGCGGGCCTATTCCCCCGCTTCTACATGTGTAATAATGTTATCTGGAATTATAGCTATTCCAATTTTGATATATCCCTTGTAAAAGTTTTACGATTCCGAACAAGATTCAAATTGTCGTTTCACGGCAGGCAACTACCGACGAGTTGGAGAGTTTCCAGAAAGACATCGCTTGTGTGCTCCGCCTCATCCAAGCCAAGCCCTATCAGCACCGTTCGAGTTTCTCGGATGTTTCTCATCGCTAGCAGGCTGGCTAGTTGCACAGCATACAGCTGGCCCTGCGCCTGTCTCTCCGGCGTGCTGGCGCCTAGCAAGCACTTCGGAGTAAGATGAGTGAGGGGCAGCAGGCCGTCGTCAGCGTCGTCGTCGCCGCCAATTGATTTAGCTTCGAGATAGGCTGGATGCGCTGCGTCGAGGGCAACTTGAAACCACTGCGACAGCCGGCCTGATTGGGTTATTGTGATGATAATCTTGTCGGCGAAGCCAAGAATTGTGGCTGTCGTGCGAGTATTGGCGATTCCAGCCGACTTTGTCGTTGAAAAGATGGGATAAGGCGTACTGGAAGGTTGTAGGGGCGCTGCCGCAGGGACGGTTGACGCGTTCATAATCTCCTGCGCGGCCGTGGTGATTGCTAACGCCATCGTATCGGGTGTCCTTTCGGGGGATGGGTTGGTGGGGATGCAGGTTGGTTTGATGGCTGGTGGTGGGATGTGTGATATGAGAGGCTCAATCTTAATTTCTGTCTGGAGAGTCAACCCAGAAACCCACCCACCCACGCTAACCCGATCTCTTCGGAAACCTGACGCACGCACGCACGCACGACCGCGACCATCTGCAGCCCCTCCAACGTGGACGCTGGGACACGCCCTCCCTCCCGCCAAGAATTATGCTTCCTAAACTGCCTCGGTATCGTTATGCAAAGTGGAGCAGGCCTGGAAAAAACGCTACTTACGTAACTCGGCCCTGAAGTTGGGCCAGAATGGGCAGGGCCATCAGCCAGGAGAGTGTGTGAATAAGCAGCCTGAGACTTCGGAGTAGTTCCGGCCGATAGCCTCGTTCTGATGTCAGCAGCTCGCCTACCATCGGGCACATTTTTGCAGCTTGCTTGCTAACCCCTCTGCTGGCGAATTGGGCACATGAGCGACGGGAAGCAAACGAACGGGTGAACGAACGAACGAACTATCCCACAAGGACGCTTCTTGGCTAATTGGCAGAGCTTAATATCCTGCATCGACCGGTACCTTCCGTGCATGGGCAGATAATACAGACCCGGCTGGGCGAGCTCGAGAGAAAGTCCCATGAGCCAATTCCCTCGTTGTGAAGGTTTCGACATGCACACGGCCGGTTCTCCATGTATATCACGCCCCGGTTATTACAGAGCATGCAGCTTCAGCGTAGGTAAAGTCGAGGTTCCGGCCAGCCTGTGGTATTTGAACTGCCGCTGAACAGGTGGGGATAAAAAGGGAACGAACGAGGAGAGATGCTTGTCCCTGTTCGCTCCAGGCTGCTCATTTGTAAGCCGAGTGCTGGCACGCTAGACTTATAAGAGGAATCAATGGCAGGCGAATTGGAGGTCGTCATCGAGCCTCGATCCCAAATGCAGAGCGGATCCCAGAGTGAGCTAAAGCAGCTGCTTCGGAAGTCGTCTCATATTTTTTTTTTTTTTTCCTTTCTTTGTGAGCCTTGTCCTTCCTGCAGGTATTATATCTCAGACCATTAATCATGATTATGCTTTCGTGCCTTGGCGAGTGGTATTTGTTTACACACTGTGTCCTCAATAGTATACTGGTATTCCTCTTGTCATTCGAACTGGAAAAGGATAATAATATACGTAAGTCCTTGCTCGAGCATCTGATAAGCATGCGCCGGTCGTCGTAGTCGTAGTCGTCGCCGTCGTCGTCGCCATTCGCCTAACCGTTTTACCTAACCTATCCATTCACGGTCTGCCTGTCCGTGCATTTTACACGACGAGTCAACTGATCCATATAAAAGGAAAACGTCGATAGTTGCGTAACCGCACGGCGCCTTTCGGCACTGACAACCACAAGCGAGCACCAAGAAGAACCCTTTTTTGAATTTTTAATTAATTTCGAGAGAGAGAGAGAGAGAGAGCATGGGAGAGAGTGTAGACCGGGGGAAGTGGTTAATTATTGTATGGATGAGTCTATATTTGTGCTACGGGCGTAAATTATAATTTTATCAATCACTTGAGCCCGCCGCGCGCATTATCTCTGCCATCTGCTGCTTCCCTGCTGCCCAGCTGCTGCCGGCGTGTGTGTCTGTATCGCAACGCAACCACGCCCGGTCGTCAGCATGCCGCCCCTTTAAAAAGCAACCATCTCGAAAGAAAGAAACCCCATGTCACCACGACTGTCGTGATTGATTATTGATTCCATGCACGATGCTTTTACAAAGCAGACACCGCCGCTAACAATAACGTTGATTCCACTGAGGCTGCTGTCGAATCCAAAAACTCGAACCCGTTTGTCGTCCCCTGGCCTGGTCGTCGCGCGCCCCCCCGACTATCGATACTCCTCCTGCCGGACAAACAAAGTTTATTATTAAACACTGCTATCGAATCGAAATTAAAGGTTCCCAATAATAACATTATACGACCTTCTCTTCTTCCTCGTTCTTCCTTTTCGCGCGTTAGCCCGGATTGGTGAGTCAGCCCGGATTCCCAAGGTCGAACCAGCCCCTCGAGCTCTCGTTTCCCCATCTGCACCCCAAAAGCAGCCTTCCAACTAAAACTAACATTTTCGCTAGCTCCTGTCAGGCCATTGGTAGCATCTCATAAGCGAAGCAAATCCGCCCTGCTGCTGCTGCTACTAGTATTGCTACTTGCTGCTGCTGTTGCTGCCGCTGCTGCTGATGCTGCCTCCAAGACGTTTACCATCTCCAAATAGAGCAACGGAATCCCCTTCCAATTAGGACGGTTCCCCCTTCTGGCAAATTTTAGATCCGGGGTCGGGCCCAAGAGGGTGTGCCGTCGGGGATTTAAGTCTGTTCAAACTCCGACTATATCCACAATCTTCTGTGCTGTGCAGTTTCCTTGTCCTGCTGCGGCGTCTGCAGATGTGAATCATAACATTTCTCGGTCCCTGGATTCTTTCCATTTTCTTTTTCTTCGTTTTCTTTTTTCTTTTTACTTTTTTAAAAAAAACCCCCATCTGAGGTGAGATGCTTGTTTTCTCTGTCGTTCGAATTCGGAACCCGTGAAATTTCTTCTTTTCAATCTTGCAACTTGCCTTCGCCTCTTCTGGTGTTAGCCCTAGTTTCTTTACTTTACCTTTCGCTGCGGCCTTTATATAATCAACTCGATCGGGGCCGGCGTGATAATATAATCAGGTCGCCTTCTCTTTTGCCTCTATTACTACTGCAATCCGCTTATACTATTGCTACTATTCCAAGCAAATTCTATTTTGTCTTATCCTTCTTGTCCCTGCATGGCACGCTACTACTACCACCGATTATTATATATTCAAGACTACATGCTGACATAATCTTACCACATTTCATCAATCAATCATCAGGCCTTCCTTCTGGTACCTGATAGCCTCGCGGGTCCGCTCTTGCTCCGACCCCGTAGACCGACCTGTCGAGCCTCCCTCCGGTCGGTGAGCTCTTGCCTATTCTCTCCCGCCGACGTCGTTCACCACGGCATCATTCGGCAACAACAACAAGGGTTCTGGGGTGTTGCGCATCCAGGACCCTCCCGGGACCCTCCGGGGAGGCGGGCGTGCCTTCTTCCTGGATAGGGACGAAGACATGCAAGGATATGATTCTATGTTTCCATCTAAAGACAGTGTATCTCAAGTTAACTCGCGGGCGGTGGGTGGTGTTGTGAGCCCGAGTACCAATTCTGCGAGTACCTCAAGATCCATGGCTAGTTTCTCTACGCCATACCGGCCTTCGGGTGCTGATGTCTCGCCGGAGGCAATTCACAGTGCCCACGCGACTCCGGACAGTCAGCATGGTGGCTCGAATCCTACCAGTGCCGCTGCTGGAGCCTCGGCTCAAGATCAGAAGAGAACGAGGGCGTGCGAGTCGTGTCGCTCCCTCAAAGTCAGATGTGAGCCTGACGTGATGAATCCAGAGGGAAGCTGTCGCCGTTGTGCAAAGGCGCGTCGTGAGTGCGTCTTCACAGTTCCAACGAGGAAACGGCAGAAACGGACGGACTCTAGAGTCGCTGAGCTCGAGCGAAAGATCAATAAGCTAACCGCAACCTTGAACGCCCGTCGACGAGGTGAGAACGAACCGTTTCGCGACTGGAGCGAAAGCGATGGCTCCGACGACGAGCCCAAACCTCGGAAGCATCCAGCGAGCCGGGCGGGTTCTGGACAAGGCCTTGGAGGTGGGATCGTCGGTGGGGATCGGGATTCTGATGTACTGCGTGAGTCTGAACCGAAACGCCAGAGACTGATGAGCAAGGACGCTGTCTCGATCGCGAGCCGGCGGAGCAGTTCAGCACATGATATGGAAGATGCGTCGACCGAGACTTCACCGACGTTTGGCACAGCCAGGATAGACCATCCGTCTTCCGCATCCGCTCCTCCGAAGCCGCATTTCGCAGTTCCGCGGCACGCAAAACACAGAATGCCTACGCCAGAGACTGATCCCAGCTCTACCACTTCTCCAGCTCAGGGGTTCGGCGACGATGTCATCGATAGGAAACTCCTCACCATGGACCTGGCGACCAAGATGTTCGAACATTACAACGAGAACCTCGCGCCTCTCTTCCCAGCAGTGACTTTCACGAAGGGTACCACCGCTTTGGATGTCCGCAAACAACGACCATTCCTTTTCCTAGCTATCCTCGCAGCCGCCTCATCAATCTTCGACGCGGATCTGAGTCGGTTGCTAAACAAAGAGGTGATGAGAGGCATCGCGGACCGCGTAATAATCAACGGAGAGAAGAATCTCGAAGTTATTCAGGTTCTCAACGTTTCCACGCTATGGTACTATCCTCCCGACCAGTTCGAAGAGCTCAAGTTCTACCAGCTTACGCACATCGCCGCAGTCATGGCCATCGACTGCGGATTAAACAAGCCGCATAGGAGTGGGCGGACGCGGATTCCCTGGGGTGGAGCTGGCAATGGTGCCCCTAGCATGAATGACTGCTATGGGTTGCAGAAAATGCACCAGATCATGATGCACACTCCGTATGGTGCCGAAAAGGAGAAGAACTTCCCACGAGAGTTACAGGGCTGGAGGAGGACGTGGCTGCCAGACCCGTCTACTATTGAATCGAGACGGGCGTTCCTTACCTGCTACTGGATGTGCTCCAAGTAAGTTTCTACATTAATTCATCCATTTGCAAGTCCAAGTCGTTTATCTAGAATTTTCTCATGCTGACTAACCGCTTTTTTAACCCCCACGAAGTCTGGCAATGTCCCTCCGCCGACCTAACCTGCTACGATACACTGCTTACATTGGAGAATGTGTCGAATTCATCGAGAGATCGTCCGAAGCCACAGTCAACGACCGGATAATTTGTCAGTGGGTAAAGCTGCAGCGAATCACCGAAGAAGTCGGAATAGCCTTTGGTTACGAAGACGCTGTAGCCAAAGTCAACCTGGCGGAGACCCGGATCCAATTCGCCCTCAAGGGGTTCGAACGACAACTGGAAGAATGGGAGAAGAACCTACCTCCGGAATGCGAGACCAAAACGGTGCGGCTGGCCGGACACACGCTATCGCTATTCATGCACGAGGTCGCGCTGCACGGCGACCACTCTGCCGACGACTTTAGGATGCCATTCATCACCGAGAAGCTGATCCAGCACCCGGACTCGGTGAAACCGCCACCTGCTGGAGGTATCGCTCAGCTGACGCAGACACATATCAACGCATTATTCACCTGTCTATCATCCGCGCACAGCCTGCTTGACCGGTTTTTGCAAATCACCGTCGACGAGATGCGGTGTCTTCCTGTGTTGTTTTTTGCACGCGTGGCGTACTCGGTCGTCCTGCTTATCAAGATCTTCTTTTCCGCCTCTGCAGCTAGCTCGGAGGTAGGGAAGGTGATCGATAAGCCGCAGTTGAAGCTGGATATGTACTTTGAGAAGCTTTTGGCGTTGCTTAAAGCCGCATCAGCGGACGATAAGAGTAAACCTGCGGCAAAATTCTACATGATACTTACAATGCTGAACCATTGGTACCAGTACCAGAAACGCGCGGGGACAAAATCCACCCGGCGCCAGTCCGTCGTGGTACCGCCGAGCCCAGGACTGCGGAGTGAAGCTGCATCAGCAGGAACCGGAACAGGATCGACGAAGAAGATGGACGGGTTCTCTGCTGGCAGTTCGACTGGAGGTGGTAGCTTCCGGGGTGGCGAGCCGCCGTCGTCGTCGCAGGCGTCGTCTGGGATGCATATACCCACGCCGCATAGTACAACGGGTGCAGAGACGCCACAGCCATCGGGAGATGCGATGGTGGCAGATGCGCCGACGCCACTACAGATGCTTAGCGATGTGGCTACGACGTCGGAGGATCCATCAGCGGGTGGTAACCCGAATATGATGAATATTGATGGCGGAAACTTTGGCATGGGCGGTTTTGGCGACAACTCGGTGAACACGCTGTATGACACGCCGGTGGACGAGAATTGGATGTCGAATCCACTAGATATGAGCTCCTTCGGTATGGGGGAGCTTGGGTTTGGGATTGGCATGGGTATGGGCATGGGATCGCTGAGCATGAACGGGTTCCCTGGCATTCCCGACCTTTTTGCCGGGAGCGGGTTTAACTTTGATACCCTGTTTAGCGATAGCAACAACAATGCGGGGAGCACTGGTGACGAAGCGGGTGGGTTCTTTGATCCATGGCCGCCGAGTTAGGATGGTGGATGGGTGAATGGGCTTTATTTAAGCTTTTGTGCGTCTAGAAGGAAGGAAGGAAGGCGCACAAGTGTGGAAAGAAGGAAAGATGCGAGGGAGAGCTTTGTCGTTACTCCCCACTCTCTACTCCCCACTCTCTACTCCTCATGCCGGATACGAATTTCTACTACACCGTACTCTCTTCTCTCTTTTTTTTAAATTTTGTTTGATCGAAATCGATGAAGGTTTTAATAACCGGCGACTCCAAGAAGGAACTCTCGGTATCTACTTCTTCGAATTCACCATCGATTCACGCAGGCATTTCCCCCCTCGGGATCTAATGATTTCAGTTCACCTTTTTGGTTTTTTGTTCTTGTTTGCTCCTGAAGTTATCAGTCGGGATTTCGATTTCTGGATCTTCTACGGTTGCATTTTACATGGGCTTGATTTTGTTCAAATTCGAACAAGGTTCCGTTTTGCAGAGTTCTTTTTGATGAAGCTTGCGTTCTTTTGGTTAATTTTACAAGGCGGGATTTGCAATTGCGCAATGGTCAGTTTGATATTTTTTTTATTTATCCTGTCATGAAAGTGCACTGCTTGCTTGCATCCTTTCTATAACGACTTGCTCTTTCCCCTTTCTTTTTTTTTTCTTTAACAAAAAAACCCTCCATCGGATGGGCTGGAAGTTCCTGGCCTTTCTTCATGACGAATATATCGAACTATTCACCTGTTGTACAATACCACGAGTTTCCTTTTCTCGTTCTTGCGACACTTGGAAATATTGGGCTTTCTTTTTGCGAGCTAGTCTTTTTTACAATCCAGCGGCTAGGGGGGAAACGAAACATACTTTTGAACAAAAAAAGGGGAAAGGAAAGGAAAGGAAAGCAAAGTTAAGGGTTTGAAGGTATACTACAAAGGGATTAACGGACTTTATGTATAGTTGTTACATACAAATGTGCATCATCATCATGTATATAGTCGAGCGAGCGAGCAAGCAAGCGTATAGACTTGGGAGATGGATGAAAACGGGAATTCCAATGAAAGCACAAAAATTTAGTGTTTGGATTATTTCTTTCGGTGTCATTAAATCATAATTTTAATCGACGCCGGAGAGAAGATGGAGATCGAATATATATACTCTACTCTACCAGTATACGTCATTTTCGTCGCTGCAAGCCATGTGAATTGATCATAAGCCTTATTTATTTATATAATTATATCTATCTAACGCCCCAGGTAGTCGCTAACATCAAAAAATGAAGAATGAATTCCACAGTCTTCCGGGTATCATGAAGCAGGGTGAGAAAAGCAAAGCAGAAATTTGATATAGCAGGATACGACAGGGTCACATTGAAGGCGCCCAGTAGCTCGTTTCCCCTTCGTGCACATCAACCCACAGGAAAGCCTCAGCCAGCAAATCGTCGACGACCGCCCGAGCACGGGGTGCTATCCACCCGAGGTTGTCCACGAGCACTGGGATGGTGACAAACCCGAGCACTTGTATCACCTCGAGAACCTTGCTCTGGTCCTTGTTCAGCTCCTTCGGCACGGACCGGATCATCTGCGTCTTCCCGATAGTGACAAGCTGAAATCCAGAACCTAGGGGCTTCAAGCATTCGACAGCACGAACTACATCGTCCTCGGAGATGTCTAGACCCCCGCCACCGCCACCGGCAGCTTTATCTCGTCGGAGTATGCTGTCGCACAGGTCACGCACGCTGATGAGGCCACCGTTCTGAGCACGGGTGTCGCGGCAGACTTCGACGCATTTGACAGCGAGCTCAAAGTAGAAGTCGTTGACGGAGGAGCCGAGGAGGGTGGCCCACATGTTGCCGCCGTCGCGACGGTTGGCGCTGGCCGCGAGAGGGTCGACGCCGATGGTGGTGCACATGCGAGCGAACTCGGAGCGGAAGCGCGGGTTGGAGCGGATTTCGGAGGCATATTCTTTGGCGAAGGAGGAGAGGGCGGCTTGGAAGACGGAGAGCTGGGTGGTGAGGTGCTCGGTGTGGGCGCGGCGGATGTTGGCACCGTGGGTGGACCAGTGCTGGGAGTCTTGGGCACGGCGGTCGAGGGCAGCGAGGCCCACGCGGCGACGCATCTTGGTGGTAGTTGCTTCTGGGTGTGGATGATGGACGGTAGACGGTGGTGTAGATGGGAAGGGTGAGTGAGTGTAGATGGTGTAAATGGCGGACGTCGAGTGAGGTTGCGGGGTGTTGACTATGCACGTGATTCTCGAAGGGGGCCTGGCGAACGAGATGTGCTCCCACTGCTCGATTTGGCTGGTGTCTTTTCGCGCTTCGCACTTTTTTTATACAGAGCTTTCAGCCGTCAGGAAAAATTTTCACGCTTCATTGGAGAGCTCTTCCGAAAATGGCGCTGTGATCGATCTCGATGCAGCCTGCCGTCCTCAAAAAATTCAGTCGTCATTTGATCAGTCGGACGGTTCCGCACCGAGAGCTTGAAGGTTTTTAATTAGCCGTGACGACGACGAGGATTAAACTTGAGGCGGTCTAAGACGCTCTAAGGCTAGTCCCGTCGGCCGGCCATATCGCAAGACGCACCTTCTTGATATAATCCCGGCTGCAGTGTGGAGCCATCGCTTAGCCTGCCTGTAGCACGACAGCCCCGCCCACGGCAGAGGGCAGGTCTCTCTGGTTCTGGCTCTGGCTGCTGGTGCTGGTACCGGTTCTGGGTGCTGGGTACTTGTACTGACTCTTGCATTGGACGAAGGATGGCGAGTGGGAAGATGCTGCTGATGCTGATGTCCCGTTTCGAGATGGGCCCGTTCGAGGTGCAGAAACTATAATAGCCTGCATATAATAAAACATGTTGAAGTGCAATAGTACATAACTCTTACTACTATTATTTATTATGCGTATCTCGCCCTCGCTCCTTCCTTATCTTCGTCCTGCCCCGTCCTCGCTTCCCCCCCAAAAACCTACGCTTCTTCCTCTCCTTCTCCTTCTTCTTACACCTGCTCTGCGACGGACGGGTTCCAGCGCGTGTGCAGGCTGCTCTCCGTTTCCGTGGATGCGGTGATCAAGAATAGAACACCGGCTGCTGTTTGCATTCCTCGTTCGCTTCACCAGATCTGCTCTCTCTCTTAACCGTTCGCCCGGAAGAAAAGCTCTCCCACAACAAATACAAACTTCACGATGACCATCGGCGCTTTCGAAGTCCCAAAGAGCACGCGCAAGCTGCAGGTTGCCTTTGCGACAATCTACTGTCTGCTCAGTGCTGGTATCGTCTTTGGCTATGCTGGTAGGTTTCTTGCTCCTGCACCCGTTTCCACGTGATTTCTAGGATGTCAAAAGCTAATCTAATGTTTTTTTTGGGGCTCCATTCCAGCCATCAAACCCGTTCTCATAGCTGAGGGCGTCTACCACGACAAATGCACCCGCGAGGAACGCGAAAATCATGTGAAGGTCTGCTTCGGCCAGGAATTGCAGTATGTTTGGCCGCGATACGTTTCCTGGAGCTTACAAGATGACGTACGGATGCTGATGTAACTGTTTGGTGGACAGTCTGAACTTCATGTTCACCTGCGCGGCCGTTGCGACAAACGTATGTGCTCTGCCCGTAGGCACTATATTAGATAAGTATGGGCCAAGAATCAGCGGCATGATTGGAGCTGCTTTCTTTGCCGTTGGTTGCATCCTCTTCGCCTTCGCCTGGGAGCTTCCGTTTGATGGTAAAGGTCACCCAACAGAGCTTATTGCCACTGATAGGAATAACTAGCTAACCGCGATACAGCTTACATTCCCGCCTACCTCTTCCTCGCACTCGGCGGCCCCTTCGTTTTTATCTCTTCCTTCCAGTTGTCCAACACATTTCCTAGCAACAGTGGCTTTATCCTTTCTCTTCTGACAGGCGCCTTCGATGCTTCTTCGGCTGTATTCCTTGTCTACCGCCTCATCTACGTTGGCAGCGGCAATACCTTCTGGCCGAAAAAGTTCTTCCTGGCGTATCTTGTTGTGCCAGCGTTCACTTTCCTTGTCCAAATCTTCATTATGCCACGTGAGTCTTACAAGACAGTCGGCGAGCTGGTGCACATGGTTGAAGAGGAACAGTACCATTCATCAGACGATGAGCTACCGGAGGAAGTGCGAAACTCGGTTCAGGAAGAACGTCGCGCCTCTGTTGCTAGCGAGATAGATCTCTTGCTAGGACCGAAAGGCGGTGACCGCCACCAGAAGCGCGAAGAGGTCAAGCGCGATATCTCGGGCGTCTGGGGCGCCATGCACGGCAAGTCGGCGCGGGAGCAGATCATGAGTGGATGGTTCATCCTCATCACGTTGTTCACGGTTATCCAGATGACAAGAATCAATTACTTTGTGGCGACAATCCGCCCGCAGTATACTTATCTACTTGGGAGCGAGGACGAGGCGGTGGAGATCAACAATTTTTTCGATATTGCGCTGCCAATGGGTGGCCTCGTAGCTGTTCCCTTTATCGGTACGTTATATTCACTATTCCCTCTGTAGACGGCCCTGTGTGTTAATGATTGAGATAGGTGCCTTGCTCGATAGGACGAGCACGACCTTTATTATCGGGGTACTAGTCACAGCTGCGACAACAATTGGCGTCTTAGGTGTACTGCCATACAAATGGGCTGCGTACGGGAATGTGGTACTGTTTGTCATCTACCGCCCTCTCTATTATACCGCTGTCTCGTAAGTTCACTATGCTCGAAATGCAGCGCTTGATTGATTGCATTTACCTAATATTTATATTTTGTTTGCAGCGACTATGCCGCCAAGGTCTTCGGCTTCGTGACATTCGGCAAGGTCTACGGCACCATAATCTGCTTGGCCGGAGTGTTTAATTTTGTCCAATCGGGTTTGGATGCACTCACACACGGCGTTTTCGGCGGGAACCCCGTACCTGTGAATATGATGTTACTGACTACGGCGCTAGTTGTGGGCGTGGCGTTGGTGATTTATATCCATATGCAAGCAAAGAACATCAAGCGTAATGAGTTGATTCGGGAGGCGGAGGCTGCAGAGGAGACACTGATGCCGGGTATGGGTTCTACCAGTTATACCACCTAACCAACAGAATAAGCTGTTAGTTTTGAACGACATTAAATAGAGTGACACAGTGCAGCGCCACTTTCGGAAAAGTTTGTTTTAAAGTCATGAAGTGCGACGTGCGGGACGGAATTGAACATGCCACGACGGTTGCATTCTCATGTAAGTATTATTCACATGGGCATCGGGTCTTTCTTTCCTGAAGAAAAGAAACAGTTTGTTTATACACTGGTAGCGGAATTGTCCTTCGTCTTGTCCTTATTTTCTTCTTTTGTTCTACATCTTTTTGAGATTTTTGAGGTCATGTTCTTCGCTTCTTCCTCGGCGTCTGGGTCCGAGAATACTGTTTGTACGATATCGATAGGAATCCAACATCGGATTAGTCCCGTTTATAAATACACATCTGTGCCCATGCGCATTTTAAATTTTATATGCGATGACACTCTGCCGCGCAATCTGGCGGCGGCCCGGAACGTCATCCAGAGCATGGATCTTACGTAACAGGTTAGACCACATGCGCCACCTCTAATTCTCAACCTCAACTCCATCCATCGCGCGACACTTAACCTGACCTAACGCCAGTCTAACTTCTAGCCCATCTGCTAGTTCACTACTTACCTATCATGGTCTACAGATAAGTCGAACTCGCAAGCTAGCAGCGTCTCGACAACCCTCACATCTACCATATGCCTGCTACAAGCGGCACCGCCCGAAGCCCCGGGCCGAGCGAACGGACCCCTCTCCTCGCCGTCGTCCCGCGGGCCCCCGCACGGCGTCCCAAACCCAACACCTGCGCCCGCTTCTGCACCATCATCGCGCAAGTCACCATCTTCTACGCCCTGCTCTACCTCCTCATCCTGCTCCCGCTCCAGCTCATCCCCAGCTCGAACCGGTACACCTCCCCGGCATGGCGGCACGTCTCTCCTCCTCACCCTCGGTACCCGCTTCCGCGCGAGAAGGACCTTGACCTCCCACACCTCCTCTCAATCCTCGAAGACACCGCTGGCACTAGCGGTGAGCACGAATGGAGCAAATACTATAGCTCGGGCCCACACCTCGCTGGGAAGAACTTCTCGCAGGTATTAGCCACCCAGCGAGCGTGGGAGTCGTTCGGAATACCGACGAAAATCGAGGAATACTACGTCTACATCAACTATCCGACGCAGCACACGGAACACTCGTCGGGGCGAGGACTCTGGCACCGGTTGGCGCTGGTGAACGAGACGGCAGCCACACGCAAGCATCCAGAGGAGGCACTACCCCAGAAGGTTTTATTCGAGGCCAGTCTGGAGGAAGATGAGCTCCCAGAGGATGAGTACTCTCAGTTGGAAGGTAGACTGCCCACATTCCATGGGTACTCTGCGAAGGGGAACGTCACCGCACCATTTGTCTATGGTGGTTACTGCGATTACGATGCCTTTCAGGAACTGGATCGGTTGAAGGTTTCGGTCAAGGGACATATCGTGCTTTGTCGGTACGGCCTTATCTTCCGTGGCTTGAAGGTCATGGGTGCACAGGAAAAAGGTGCGGTAGGGGTTGTGATTTTTACTGATCCCGCGGACGATCATCCTGATACCTGGGCTGGCGGCGGGACTGGGGATGGGAAACCTTATCCTAAGGGTAGTGGACGGCAGCCGTCGAGCGTGCAGAGGGGGTCTGTGCAGTTTACGTCCCTGCGGCCGGGTGACCCTACGACGCCGGGGTATGCATCTAAGAAGGGGGTGAGGCGGACCGATCCGTTTGAGGCTGTACCACGGATCCCAAGTCTCCCGATCAGTTATTTGGACGCGGTCCCTATATTGAAGAAGTTGAACGGGTGGGGCGAGCAGCCAAAGGGGTGGAAGGGTGGGTTGAAGGATATGGGGGTGGAGTACTGGACTGGGCCGATTGCGAGTGGAAAAGAAGAGCATACACTGTTACACCTATTTAATAACATGGAGGCAGGGTATTCGTACATTTCGGATGTTATTGGTATTATCAATGGTTCGATCAGTAATGAGGTCGTCGTGATTGGGAATCATCACGATGCGTGGTGCGGGGGAGCTGCGGACGCGGTGTCCGGTAGCGCTGCCATGATGGAACGTAAGTAGGCCCTTCAACGTGATGACGAGTCATGAATGGAATCTAACGATACGATGGCACCCGCTAACCCGTGTTTGTAACAGTGGCCAGGACGTTCGGTGAGATGCTGAACCATGGCTGGAAGCCGCTACGCACGATTATACTCGCCTCGTGGGATGCTGAGGAGTATGGTATGGTTGGCTCGACCGAGTGGGTCGAGGAATACCGGGGCTTTTTGATGCAGAATGCCGTGGCGTACCTCAACCTTGACGTTGCGGTTTCAGGACCCTGGATAGACACCGCAGCCGCACCGCTGATGTACGGCGTGCTCACGGAGGCGATGAAGGGAGTCAAAGACCCGATGGCAGACAAGAAGCGGGACTTGATCGGTAAGGAGTCGCTGAGGACGCTGGCGGAGACTATGATCCCGCCGAAGGGGATGCACAAGGATCCGGCATCTGTTAGCAACTTCCACGACCGGGATGACGGTGACGAGCACAAAGGTAGTGTCTATGAGCTTTGGTCTAAATCCGAGGGTGTCATTCGATCGGTTGGATCTGGGAGCGATTTTGTCGGATTTCAAGATATTGCGCTGGTACCCACGGCGGACTTTAGTTTCCGACAGGGCTACAGCGGATCTGTTTATCACTGTAAGCCACGGGCGTTCACCCATTTCAATGTTTTGCCATTTGCTAACCGTTCACCATTTGGTAGACCACTCTAACTATGACTCCTTCGACTGGATGAGAAGATTCGGCGATCCTGGGTTCAAATACCACGCGGTTGCCACAAAAGTCCTCGGCAACATGGCGTTGCAACTCTCCGAAAAGCCCATAATACCATTCACCATATCCGAATATGCGCAGTTCCTAGTCCAACATACCATTAAAACAATCCATGTTTTCGACGAGTCGATCGAAAAACACGGCTATAATGCTACGGATAAGGAGATTGGGAGCGCTCGGTCCTCCCTCCACGAGATGTACAAGAGTACGAGTCAGCTGTTGGTCTCTGCAGGAGCGTTTGATAGGCGCGCTGCTACACTTAGTCAAGAGATTGAGCAGCTGCCGGCTGAGTTACCTTGGTGGAAAAAGTGGTTTCTTGCGGTACATTACTGGGCGAGGGCGAAGGAGATGAACCGACGGATTATGTTTTTTGAGAGGAAGTTTTTGTATGAGCCTGGTTTGGACGGGCGGGAGGTTTTTAAGCATGTGGTGTTTGCGCCGGGCTATTGGACGGGGTATGCCGGTGTGATCTTTCCGGGAGTGTCGGAGGGGATCCAGGCGGCGAATTATACGGCTATCGAGGTGAGCTCTTGTTTTATCCCTTCTCTCCCCCTTTGCTTTAGATGTTATACCGTATTTCCGTGGGTGCATTTATGCTGACTGTTCGTCGGGGTGGGGCTGGTAGAAATGGGCCGGGATTATTACTGGTTGTGTACTGGATGCTAAAAAGAGTATCGAGTGGGGGAAGGCGTGAGAATGCACCGTTTTCTTCGAGTGATATTGGTTGCATTTGGATTACCATATTTTGCATAGATGGCCTAAGAATTACCTTTACAGCGACTACCCTGTGGTTTTATCATACGGCTTAATACGGTCAGTGGATATGATATATACGTGCCCTGTCATATATTTCTGTTCTAGCGGCAACGGGGCAATAGAAGGATCTATAGGCCCATACGGTGACCTAGCCCGCAGTATACCTAATGGAATTGAAACCATATTATCAAGTATTTTGTGTACGCAGCATTAGTGGCAGTGCATGCATGGCGTATCAACCAGTCTAGCCTGCAGCCAGCAATTTCGAGCAATTTTCATGAATCCGAAGAGTATATTAATACTTAAGTTCTAAGGTTTCCAAACTAACTATCACATTTCGGAAATACCATCAGCATGTTGCAACTAGAATCACAACGAAACACAAACAATTGAATTGGCTGGTATGCATACCACTGCCCGTTGGTTAAAGTTATCGATTGTAGTGCTACTCAGAGCAGTCGACTCGTGATAATAGTAAAACTCTTTAAGCAAAACTGGAATGTATGTCCCCCATGAGCCACATCAAAAGTACGACAAAGAGGATGAAGACACAGATCATAATGAGGACCAGGTCGAAAATTAGTCTACAGTATTTATAAATTTCGAATTTCAGAGAGGTGGAGGGCTGGGAGTTGGAGCTGTGATTGGTGGAAGACAGTGTGGTGCTAGCGATAGCGCCAGTAGCTGCCTTGTCGGTGTTTCTACGTAGTCTCTCGGTAGTATAGATAGAGGAGCGAGCGGTGCAATTACTTGGAGATTGAGAGACGGCAGTGGTGGTTATGCTTTCTGTTGCTTCAGACTCTTTGTTGGGTGGCGGTGCCTCTTTGGGAAGTATAGCAGCAGCGGCCCGCAACATGAAAGTTCCTAGCGAGGCTGGTGTCTGCATGGAATGCTTATGTGTCCGCTGCTGGATCTTTTGGCTTCTGTTTTCCTTTCGCTCTTGTAGCGCCAGCAAACCTTTGGCTGAGATTCTAATGGTTTGAGATTCAGGCGCTGGTACATCTAACGCCGACACTGGAGTGCTCTGTCTGGATATCACAGGTGAAGTGCTAGCCATCTGTGCGTAGTTTCGCCTAATCATAGCGACTTCTGCTTGGAAGTTGAATATTTGGTTTTCCAGGCGGGCTATCCGACAGCGGGGACAGATAACGTCGCATTCTTTGTCACCATTGTGACCGGGATTGCAAATGTTGCAATACTTATCTTCCCCATCGTTCGCGTAGTCCTCGTATTGACGGCTTTCGTCTATGCTATCATCATCATCGCCATCGTTGTTATCGCCATCTGTAAAATATTCGTCGGAAGTATATGCATATTCACCATGCAAAGTCCGCTGCGTATTATCGCTACTCGTACTAATAGATGCGGATTCGTCGGTGTCCGTTGACATTGCTTCTGGGTCGTCATCGGTAAAAGTAGACCCAGATCGCCAAGAGAACGTCACGGACGGCGCTATTGGTATCAATACGGATATTGTACCCTCGCTGGCGAGTGATTCTGGTTCTATCGATGGTGAGAACGGGCGCCCGGGCGCATTGAGAGCTGTGTGTGCATGCTTCTGGCCTAAAGTCGGTGCGTCAGGTTGGTTTCTAGCTATAGCTACCTCAGTGGTTCTGATGGTAGTACCTTTGTCTGACATGCTGAATGACTTGCGGCGTTGGGGAGAAGCCGCCATTGCTGCACTCGGAAAGGGGTGGGTGCCTATAATTGAGTAATGTTCAAGACACGAATGGTGGATGATATCGTTGTTGCTGTTACCATCGTTGCTGCGGTAGACCCAGACGTAATTAATTGCGGGAGAAGCAAGCCGACTGGGCTCGGGGTCCTACAGATGTCATAGTCATGTTGATAGACGGCCAGAGATTTGGTGCGCGAAATGATGATCCGAGGTTGCGATATACAGCGCATCATGCAGGTCCTAAACTCTATGAGGATGTGCATATATGGCATCATCAAGTGATGGCAGTGAGCTAGATAAATTTGTGAATATCAAAACAGAAAACATACTCAAATTATTGTGCTGAGGTAAGGACGTTGGTTAAGCTTATTAATATCGATAGCACACGCGCAAGTTGAACGTTATAACGTTACACAAACGCAATTTTCAAGGTTGACGGTTGTTTGCATATTGCACTAGCTACTAGTCGACAAGCCCTAGTTTGAGGGCGCGGGTAGTCTGTAGGCCAGCAACTTAAAGTAGCCGCCTGAACGCCACTACCAAGAGCATGGATTTACATATCTGGACATGCTTGCCTCTATAAATCTAGCCTCCCAGAACGCTTTCCCAACTGTCAAGAAGATGTATACTTACTTCTGGATTATGATCAATATCTAGATTACTTAGAACCGATGAAAGGAGCCAACCACGCCATTAGTTGAATGCCAATATAGCACATGTTTATTAAATTTGTTCTGCACAAGCGTCCACGTAGTCCCTCTAGAAGCTAGAAGCATATATAGATTTAACCATCGCTTCTACTATAATTACCTCAGAATAGTACAGTGTACTCAAGAGCTCACTGGGAGGCTGGAAAAGGCTTTATACCCTTCAAAGGCCTTCGTCTAGACCAACGATATTCTAAACCCAAAACAATCCTTTAACGCCCAGCTAGAATGCTCAAGGGTAAGCCCCGCCTCTTCCGACATCCGAGACACCGGGCTGAGAATAACCAATTGCATGGCGGCGGCAATATCGAATCGGTCCGGAAGGGCATGAAGTTTGCATTTTGCAGTTGGCCCCACGCCAACGCAAAAAATAACACTTAAAACAACGCGGGGTGCAGCTTTAGTTCATTGGCCACCCCTGTCCGCGTCTCAACCCGCCTGTGTAACAGTGCTCTTGCGCGAGCAATGGCTCCCTCGGAGGGCCGTTGAGCTCTTACAAGCTATGTCAATGAATATTCTTACAACAGATCTCCGATCGATTCCTTTGTGGTATATCTGTTCCACAGCGGCACAGCGATGCGCTTCAGTAAGCTACGTAAAGAAAAAGACAAATCGGAACTGATCGTGGGGTTCTGAGATCGCGTATGACGGAATCTCATCGTGATCGGGGCCCTATCGATGTAACAGTCCCTGGTCTCCGAGCTCGCGAATATCCCACACCTGCCAAATATAATCGTTTATCGCATAACTCCGAGGCTAGGTAGCTATAGAATAGACACGATGCATACTTGCACTCCACGTTGCAAGATAAATAATGCAGGGTAGAACCTAGGTATTCTTGCTAGCTCTCGTTTCGAATTCTCTTTGCCCACAAGGAGTGCATATAGTGCAATTTCAATATAAAATGGGCGGCTGCCTCGGCACCATTTTACCTGCCACGCTGCGCCTGAATTCTCGCCACTTTTGAGCCCACGTATATAATTTTCAAAGGCGTTTCGCAACAACTGTCCCCGCACTCTAAAGAGCCCCAACTCCCCGTCAAAAACCTGACACCCGCCCGCTAACCAGGTCAGGTATTATACTTTTCTCTCCTTAAAAAAGCCTCGACTTTCACGCCTTCGAGAAGGTGGGGATGCCAGCAGAACTCCAGTCGTCATATACGTATGGAAGGCTGATTTCGTATCAGATACTGCCCTTTTGGCAAGTCACTCCCACCAGCCGCGTCCACCAGGTCAATTGCATCATGGATCATGCATACATATGCGTACGGAATCGGAATCCATCAATTTGGTTCGCTCTAGATCTAAACAGATCGCTCAACGGTGCGTTTTACCTAGGCAGAAACTGTAGGTTTGTGGCACACACGTGGGAGCGAGAAGTGGGCTTAGACCCATGTGTGTCTACTCGAGGATACGGCTGTTGGCTCAATTGACTTGCAGGTCCCACTTGTGCATAAGGCAAACTTTGTAGACGGCCCATGAGTATTTTCTCGTACCATAAAGCCGTCAGCGATCCAATTAGTCACCGTTTTACAAGTAACGCTCTTCAACGTGCTGTGAGGTAACGACCCACTTTTATAACCGTCGTTTAGCTTCGGGCCCTTCCAAGAGACTATTATAAACAAAGGAACAAGAATTAACAACGAGAAAGCTAATATCCGCCAGCATTGTTCTGGTTGACAGTCGCCTCGCTAGGGCTTTGAAGTTGCGGCTAACAAAATGCATGACAGACAAGAAGCAAACAACACCTTTCCACATGTGGAAATGGCCCATGGCCCGATTAACCAGAAAAGGCGCATTGCATGGATTGATACACGAAAGACAGGCGAGGAGATTGTGGTACAAGCTTTTATTTCCTGTTTCCCTCCCACACGAGCGGGACAACAGGCCTTAACACCATCCAGGCTCGCACCAATTTTTCGTGAACCCTGAATGTAGCCGTATGTACATACGCCTTTTGATTTCTTCAACTGCACTGCACTGCACCATCGACCGAGGATCCTATAGGAGGTGTTTAACAGGGTGCTGCCCGCGTTACAGTATGCAACAGCTTTGTCCACCATGATTGTGCCCTACCTGCCGCCTTTGACATTGGATGGTGGCGCTCGCCATTCTCGCCAACCCAGCCGGACCTGAATACTGCCGGCGGATTTGGGCGGAGGAATCCGGGATTGTGCGAGATGTATTTTTTTTCTTTAACTCCACGGTGATTACAGAGGTATTGTTGAATTTCATTGGTAGACCACTTTCTCTCCCAGTTGAATTAACTACGCTCGGCCTTCCAACGTTGCAACAGGTGCAAATCCACCAGCCAACCAGCTTCTTAGATCGACCCAGTCAGTTGATATTCCTGTTGCGGCTGGAGACCAGATGCGGAGGGCTCTCTGACTCGTGCACTTTCGATAAGAGGAGTTGTAGTTGCAACTGGGGTTGAGTGCGCTTTGGAGAAAATATATAAGAACCCTTTATACTCCCCCTTCCAAACCCTCGGGTCCATACGTTCGCAACAGTCAGAAAACAGAGCCTCCTTCTCTAGTTAACATTTATTTACCTCATACAATTTATATCCCTCTTTTCTATCTGGCACCCCCATATAACAAGATTGAGGACACAGCTAGTCTTGCCTTCGTCCAAACAGCGCTAATCTAACGACATTCAGCATCCGGCCCTTACATACGCCCACAGACTAATCTCGTCTCGTAGAAACTAACCCCCAAAATCTTTACACAGAAAACGGTAGAACGGGCCAAAAGACGGTAGAGAGGTGGAGTTGATAGAGTTGGATAGGGCTAGCTAGGCGCACCTCCCCCGCGGGGTTTAGGAGCATTACAATTTCTGTTTGGCAGACACGGGCTTGTTCTTGTCATGAGGCATGGTCGCACACAGGAATGCCTGGAACTGACAATCAGCCGAGCGTACTTGAAGAAGAGGCTTGCATTACAGAGGATCGATAAAGTAGATCTTTCATCCGGATGTTTGCCCGAGATGTTATTTGTTCCTGATGATTGTTTCCCGTTTGAATTTTCTTCAGCGTTAACAAACTCCTGTATATTTACGCACACTACGCATCCATAAATGATGTATATAGACTTTGTTAGTCACTTAGATAGATAGATAGCTATTAGTATAGTCTCATGAGAATAAAAAACCACATTCTGCCCTTCATTGTCTCGTAAATCAGACGTTTTACCCCGTAAGACAACTGATTTGCGAGACAATTTTCGTATTTTCAATTCCCGTTTCTTATCGATAAGGGCATAACGACGGCGACGACGACGACGCTGCTCGGCGTACCTGTGTGTACTCGGAGTGCGTACATGGAGTGTGTACATACCTACATATATGCACTCAATTTGCTCGCCGCCAAGTGCACATGGCCCGCTGTCTTGCCCAATAACAGGGATGGCAACGACTAAATTGTAGCACGTGGAAAGTTTTCCCGCCAAAGCGGAATGGGGAAAGACGAGGGTCGATTGGGTGGAGGAAATATCGGGAGGTAAACTCTGCCTAGATTAGGAAGTATATGGGTTGGATTGGGAGGAAGTTGCCATCCCGTCTATGTAGACGGTTCCTCCGTGGCGTCTGTGGGAAAAGCAACTGTGCGACCTGAATGGCTCGCCTTCGGATGCCAAGAGAGGAGTGAAAGAAGCACATTTTGTTTTTTTCATCACACACTTTGGCTTTGCGCTTTAACCCGCATCTGCCCATTGCCGGATATGTGGATCTGTCTGCCAAATCCTCTTGTTTGTTACCACCGAGCACCAGGTTCCTGCTGGCTAATTTTGAACAAAGGGCTGAGAAATTTCCAAGGCCGTGGACCAACATGCATGCATGATATTGCAGATTCGCACATGAGAGGATCCGAGGGGTGAAAGCAAATTTGATTACATGCATGAAGGCGTCTCTAAATGAATTTGTAGGTTCGCAAGTGAGTGCTAGTGTCAAATCGGATCCAACAGATGCCAGTCGACCTTTCCGGACTAGTACTATTGTTAGCTCGCGACAGTCTGCGTCGCGGGAGCTGCAGGTAGCATGGCAGAGGATATCGAGCTTGTAAGAACAAACTTTACCTGCATGCATGCATGAATCCATGAAGGAAGATTTACAATGAAAATGGCGAATAGACGAAAGACTTATAACAGTGAAGCATATGAAACGCTTGCCATATCATCATCTATCCTCTCCAGGGAAGCTCAAAAGAGGGTGGAGGGAAACGCCAGTGAAGCGCTCTGTTCCGCGCGTGCATACTAGGATATAGCACATCTTAACTTTTAACGGAGCTTACGTTTTTCAAGTTGTCGTATGCAAGACACTTATGCTTGCTTTTCAGATCGTTTTATACCGCAGTAAGTTCAAACTTGGAGAACACAGTATGCACAGCGCTGTCAGTAATGAACTAAAGTGCAAAAGCGGATTACTATAGCTTTTTTTTTTTTTTTTTTCCATAATCGCTCCGCCAAATCGATCAAATATAATTCGGACATTTGGGCCCAGCAGGTTGTATTCATAGGGTCGGGCCCGAAGAAGAACGTCTCTTGCCAGGATCGATACACTAGAGTAGCCCAATTTACAAAGGTGCAATCAAGGTTGAGGGAGATTTCTAAGCCTAAGCCGGGCGAGCCAACGTAGCAAATATTTTGCGGATTTTATTTAGTGAATCAGACTACCGAACTTTATCTAGCAAAACAAGAGGATATATTCGGGCCCGATATATCCATACGGCAACATTCCTGTTTGCTCTGCAAATCTTTTGCTCGTACGATCAGAATTTAGGTAATAAAGGACCGATACACTCGTTGCACCATAACTATAATGCAGACGAATGCCCTCACGAATGCCGATCCTAGCACCGCAATTACTTCTTGATTTGCTGTATCTATACTCCATTCGAAACTATGTGGACCCGCGGCACATCAATTCATAAACCCCCAGCACCCTACTTAAGCATGCGCACCCTATCCGGAGAGTTATCCTTCGCAAGATACGAAGCACGTGTCTATTTCCAGCAATCTATTGCAGTGTGCAAGAATATGCACTCAAAAAACGTCCCGCGAATTCCGAAACAGGAGAAGATGCTACCCTAGCTGCTTCCAGCAACGTGCATAGGCTCGGGAACGCTGATATCAGAAAAGTTGATAAACATACAGTCATAAGCAGGCATGCTGCAGGCGCACAATATCATATGACTACGCTTTGCCGATTCGTTATATATTCCGGCCTACGACGACGACAAGCTCATGCCATGAGTCTCCATAGGTCGACAAGTATAATTTCATATGTCACGATAGCAAACAACCTTGCATGCGTAGGTAGACTTATGCACATGCCAACCTCCAAAACCAGGAAACCAAGGGAGAAGACATGCGCAGGAGGTACCACCAAGTCTCAAAGCCAAGAGAGGGTTCGGGTGTGCATATACGCCTCGTCCATGTACATGCAGTGCAAGACATTGGAATGATTCCTATCTTGCACACGTGGCAGACTGATGGTTTCAGAGCTGAGGGGTTCCGAGCCTGGCTAGCCGGCCGTGGGACCAAAGGATGTATATGTATGTACATTGGCGTACCGGGTGTAAAATCTTCTCCTTTGCAGTTGATTAAATCTTGAATGTGAACCTGATATTTTACCTGACAACTGTCTAAACTTACCAGGGTCGGGAGAAAACTTTTAGATGTCAAATATCTTTGCCGTCGATGTTTTCATGATGTCAGCGCCACATTCGTATTTCATATCCCCTTTTGGTTCCTAAATATTATTATCTAGCCAGCTATCTAGCCAGCTATCTCAGCCCCGTTGATCCTATGAAAAATTCGTAGCCCTTTTGTCTCACGCAAGAGCCATAGATGCATAGATGCATATGAGCGCCAGCACAGAGGCTCAGAGAAGCTACACGCAGGCTTTTGTATACCAAGCAAAGTACGGTAGCTATAGGCGTGTCTTGCCTATGTACATATGTCCAAACACCAATGTAACACTATATGTCTTGACGCAATTCGATAACCTTGTTAAAATAAGTTAATGGCACCGGATTAGGAGCTATTAAGTCTTACCCAGCAGCTAATACTGCTATGGTGATTGGTGACATAGAATTAACAAGTGCAGCTAATGTAAAGCAGTTAACAGAGCTCGTCGTGATCTAAATAGTAGAATTTGTCGCGACATACGTGGCCAGCTACCGAGCTTGACTATTTTGCTGAAAAGGGTGGCAGTTCATGATACTCATCACTTCTGTGTTGTACCTGTGGTGGTGGTGGCTGGTTGCCCCAGGCCAGAGTCAAATGTCGAGGCTAGGTTTATAGCCATGGAAAATATTAACGTGGGATACAGTCTTGAACGAACATATACGCAATATCATGCTAATCCGATCCATCATTTCAGAGCATACTCTAACAGGTAGGTTTCACGTCTTCGCAATAGCTTTACGAGGGTCTCGATTGAGGTCCCAGGGGGTCCAGCACATTTATCTTCTCGTTAGCAACAATAACCTCAATTCTATAATCTCAAAGGCACTACAATCTTAAACTAACTGAGCAGTAAACTTATACTATATCCCAGCCATATCAGAAAAAACTATACGCCGTATATACTAGCACAAAAAATAAAACCCGAACGCTGTTGTACATTTAACCCCGCCATGATCAAGATGTATATGCATAACTAACTGTTCGCCAAACCAAACAAGGCGCCGGTATTCCCGAACGAAGAATCGGTCGTAAACGATCACGGTGCTGCAACCCTACAAGACAATGTCGCGTTCCTCACCACCGCCTTCGTCCGGGAACACTACCGTCTCGATAGCTCTCAGGGTACCTCGTAGCGGCAATCCGACGACGTTGTCATAGGAGCCTGTGATGCTCTCGACGAGGATCGTGCCAAGACCTTGGATGCCGTAGCCGCCGGCCTTGTCCGCGCCTTCGCCGGTGCGAACGTACGACTCGATCAGCTCGTCCGTAACGCTTTTGTCGAACTTGACGATTGTTTCTGTTCGCACACCGCCGATAATTTATAGGTTCTTATTAGCCAGCTAGTTTCAACAGAAGGAAACAAAGAGAAAGCTCAGATTAAGAGAGTAAAGAGAGGAGGTGGGGGATGACTTGCGTACCTTCAACGTGCGTGTCCATGGCGTATCCAGGTGCCGTGCCGTCCGCCAGCGGGGCCATGACGCACACAGCGGTGATGACTTTATGCGGGTCTGAATCGCGCAGGGACTTGAGCATATCCAAGTGGTCTTGGTGACTCAGGGGTTTCTCGACGATACCGCCGAGATAGGAGCAGATGATTGTGTCTGCAGCGATTACGAGTGCCGGCTCGTCATCAGAGTCTATCTATATAGAAGAAGCACGTTCAGTTTTCAGATCTTCCCAGTAGTGTGTAGCTTTGGCAGTTGACCCTTTCCTGGTCCTCTCGTCGGCAGCTGATGCGAGGTGCTGGGAAGCCGGGGCACGCCGGGGAAGCACCAGCTATGTGGACGAGGAGAAAGAGAAAGGAAAAGGGGGACTACTAACCTCCTGCTTATACACGCTCATACACTTCTCCTGTGCCGTCTCCATAACATACTCAATTGCAGTGTACTTGGATTTGTCAAGGTCCTCGGCAAAGTCGCTCGGGATGACGTCGACCTTTGCAAGGCCGATCTGTGCGAGCAGCTGCTTACGCCGCGGTGAAGCTGAAGCCAGGATGACCCGTTGGCCGCGAAGGGCATTCAAGCAGGGCAAATCAAGCGGACGGAGCTTTTTCCCAGTCTGAGCATAGAGATGGCCCTGAGCGAGGTTGTCAGGCTCGTCGCGATAGGCCGGTGGCGGGGGGTCGGCGTCCGACTGGGACGCAGAGTTGGAGAACCAGCTGAACATCGTGTAGTCGCTGGAGTGTGAAAATACGGTCGGTGGGGGGGATAGGAGTTCGGCCGTCGGAGGAATAGTTACGGAGAAATAGTTGCGGAGGGAGGGAGGGAGTTTGTGTCGATGATGAAGATGGCGATGCGATGCGATGCGATTGAACTGCTGGCCAATGCGACGCCGCACTTCGGACTGGGCTTCAAACCCAAAACGCCGGCTCCCGCTTCCAGGCCAAGCTTGAAGCCTGCCCAGCTTCCGCGAAAGGAAAGAACGCGGCAGAAGTACATCCATTAGTCATCGACGGTCCCTCGGCTTAAACCACGGGCCCGTAGCATATGCCCGCATCAAACGCTACATGCAAATGTGCGAAACCCCACGATGTCGGCTGAGCCGGTCGGCATTGCACGACAGCTGCAGCACCAGAAGTGGCACTCGGATCGGCTTGACGATGGGCAAAGATGATGCCATTGGAGCTCCTTCATTCGGCTGTAAGCCAGAGGCTTAGCCGGGGCGTCGTTCGGAAGCTTCGTCGTGTGGGGAGGAGCCTATTTTCGCATTATAAAGCAGGAATAGTGCCCGTATACGACGGGCTTGTAGATATTGTGATATTTACTTATATATACCGTGCACTTGAGTACGACTAACTCGACATACAGCTCACATCCATCTCCAATACACACGCCCCAATTCAACAAATAGAACTCTACTGCAAACATCATATTCACCTTATTACGATTCCTACTTTACCCTAGTCTATCACAATGGTCCAATCAAAGTCTGTCGTGTATGCCAAAGTGCCTGATGGCTTCCCTGTCCCTGGAGAGACCTTGGTCGTAGAGGCCAGCGAAGTCGACATCTCCAAGGCGCCCGAAGGAGGTGTCGTCCTCAAGGTCCTCCTCGTTTCCGTAGACCCGTAAGTCGACCACTCCGCCTGTTCACTACTTATCCAAATATACATATATCTAACTAACATGCCCTCTCAGATACATGCGCGGCCGCATGCGCGACCCCACAATCAAGAGCTACAGCGTAAGGCCACCCTCCGAAGCTCAGATAGCAGCTATCAATTCCCTACATGCGCAAATCAAACTGACCGATTGCTATAGCCCCCCTATGCTTACGGTGAGCCCATCGCTGGTGGTGGCCTCGCCAAGGTCCTTGAATCCAACAACCCGAACTTCCAGAAAGGTGACATTGTCACTGGTCCCGTCCAACACTCCGAATACATTGTCTTTGAGGCCAAATTCGCTGCCAACCTCAAAAAGATCCAGAATCCGTACGGCCTGCCGTTGGAACGCTTTGTCGGTGTCCTAGGCATGCCCGGCATGACCGCCTATTCGTCCCTCTACGAAATTGGCGAGCTGCACAAGAATGAAAAGGAGACGATATTCATTAGTGCTGCATCTGGGGCTGTCGGATCGCTGGTCGGTCAGCTAGCCAAGCGTGAGGGGCTAAGAGTAGTGGGTTCCGCCGGATCTGATGAGAAGGTCAAGTACCTAGTCGAGAAGCTTGGGTTCGACGCTGCATTCAACTATAAGACAGAAAACGTCAAGGAGGCGATTCCAAAGTATATACCCGAGGGTTTGGATATATACTACGACAATGTTGGTGGAGGTGAGTTCCGATATCGTTAAATACTTTGGATTTATATGGTGGCGGATGCTAAACGAAGAATTTGCAGAAACACTCGAGGCAGCGATAGACAACGCTAAGCCCTTCGCACGTTTCATCGAGTGCGGCATGATTTCGCAATAGTAAGTCGACAGATTGCTCTCCATGGATATAAGCCCCTTGCTGACCCCTAAACAGCAACAGGAAAGAAGGCGAGGAGGCGTACGGCGTCAAGAACCTTATGGAAATTGTCAAGAAGAAGCTGAAGATCCAAGGCTTTATCGTCAGCGACATTTCCGCCAAATATGTTGATCAATTCCAGACGGACGTGCAGAAGTGGTTGCACGATGGCTCCATCCATTATAGTGAGGATGTGACCGTTGGTATCGACAACGAGGCGGAAGGATTTGTGAGTATGTTGAAGGGCAAGAATTTCGGAAAGGCAGTGATCAAATATGCCGATGCATAGATTGTATTCGTTAGTGTTTGAGGGATGTTTGGGAATTACAGTCGCTCCTGTTTGAAGTCCTTGTTTCCGCCTGTTATCTCCTATAGTCCATTCCGTAACACGGACGTAACACCGAAAAGCCATTCGATCAACGATCGATAATTTCAATTGGATAAGCTGCCAAGTTCCTTATCACCTCTTTCTCGCTCTGTTGTAGATCCGTACATATAGCATCAAGATGGTGCGCCCCATCTAGGTACCGCAGCAACGGTAGACTCCGATCCGGTGATAGAATCGCGCTACCAGTAGTCATGGATTTACTAACCTTTCCCGCCATGACATTCACCTCCACACTAGCCATCCCAACCAGGTCGACAGAGCTTCCGCCGGCTCCTGCCACAGCGACTGCTCCCGTCCCGTCGTCAATCCTAACAGGGTACTTGTGCACTCTGTACAAAAAACCCTTGATGATGCCGAACTGGATAAACCGTCTAACATCCACATCCGCGAGCTTATCTCTATTCTCTAGGCTCCATTCCGCGACAGTCAAACCCTGTCGCAAGCTAGCGTACAGCTCCAGGATTGTCGGGAAATCCAACAGTTTCCCCGTGCTGCTAATATACTCCTGACATTCCTCATGCAAACCCCCACTGATGTCATTGACGAAAACGTTGAGCTCACCGTTTACTGCGTACGTGTTTGCGAAACGAAAGACGTCGACGATAATAATGCAGCCGTAGTAGAGGAGCTCGGCGATGCATTTCTTGGTCAGAGTGTAGTCCGCATCGGCTAGTTCGGCAATGCGGCGCACAGAGTTGACGCCGTCGATGTAGGGTATTATGCGCTGCATTGTGAGATCCCAGTTGCTATCCATTATGGATTCGAAGCGAACGGTAGAGATGGGAACGTGGTAGGCTTTGACGGCGGGCGGCGGCGGAATAATAGGGAAGAGCTTCAGATTGATCGTATTGCTTTCGTCTTCACGGAGTGGTAGGAAAAGGGCCGTTAGATGCTTGTTTCAATGTATGCTCTTATGCAGGGAAGACGTACTAATCGGGATCATGCACTCGCAGTAACTATTAAGGTCTTCCATGACCTGTTCGATCAACGTGTGAACTGAGCTGCGGGTGACCTCATTCCACAGAAACCCGGTTTGCTCCTCGAGCGCCTTGAACAGCCTCGCCAGCTTTTTTACCACGGGCTTGTACGAACTGAACTCCTCGGCTTCATCAAGGACGATAACAAAGTTGAATATGAACTCATTGCGTTCGTATTTGTCGTCCTCTAAGCAGACAGGGTAACCGAGAAGTCGGTAATGGTTGCGGCAAAACGTGATCATGCGGTCGCAAAGCTGCTGCTTGGGGATTATGTAGTCGGAGATCTCATCGAAGCTGAAGAGGGCCGGTTGCGGAGAGTCGGGGCCTGCTGTCACCGAGTTCTCGGGCACCTGGTAGAGCACGCGGGGGCCTAGGAGCGCAGCGTATTAGGATCAGAGGTCAACGGTCTTCACATGGATGGGATATACAGCCGTATACAGGGAGCTCGCATGGGTAGGCGTACCTTTGTCGGCATCAAAGTAGGAGTAGAAGATGCACTTGATGCTCATGTTTGCGATACCGCAGCTGGTTGCCAAGTTGCTTGCCGAGTGACGTGAAGCTATCCGAAGCTATCAATCGTGATGCTCTCGTATCGTATTTCGTATTCATCCGAACAGGCAGCTGCGATCGCGACGTGTTGTGCTTGCGGTTGGCGGTGTGTTGATATTGCACGCCACAGCCACTCCGCTTACGCCACAGCCGACCGAGGCTCCGGATCACGATCCATCTCCATGCACATGCACCCCAATCGGCCGTGCACTATTGTCATGGCCAGACTGGGACCTTTGCCATGTCCACGGGTCGCGATCCATCGTATTCAGCAATCGTGGAAACACGCCTCCAGCCGCCAAAACCATCACGAAACGGCCTCAATGGCATAGTACGCCCCTCGCAATCCAGTACTGGACTCCTATTCGTCCGGAGCCACGTACCTGCGTTCAATTAGACCCAGGCGGGTCGCCTCCTCAAGGAAAGAAAAAAAAAAAATTCACACACGCAAACTTTGGTGATGTTAATAGCCTCGATCCATTGACCCCGTTGCCATATAGGGCCAGACGAAACGGTTACTCCACCGACCTTACTTATGTAAGTAATTGCCAAGATGGCGGAGGGTTGCAGAAGAGCGTCGTAACGGACAACCGTAAGGCTGACAGAAGAGGCACTTTTCCCACCTACTTGACTCAATGGGTCAAGTTGCACTAGATGGGGTCCATCTTCGACAACTTGAAACCGTCTTGATGCCGGCCCCCGGCTTCCCCAAGCGGGAAGAGCGCGCGGACAAGACCTCGCGAGCAAACGGCGTGCGGCGCATGCAAGGTCTCAACATTCTTGATCTTTCCGGACGGTGGGAAATTCCTAAGTTATTTTCGTGTACATACCTCATTCATTCGGTATAGGAGCTTCTTACAGTGTGGATTGGGTCTGGCCGTTACAGCAAGATCGTTTGGGCAGCGTGTGTGGTGGGTTGTGCCTCGCCAAATGGGTCCATCCGTAATTAAGTGCATCGCCTCACCTGCGATCGGTCTTTCGTTCATGCAGGGATGCTGCGGGGCGGGGCAGCCGGTTTTGCGCGTCGTGGCTCTGCCCGGCCATGATTTTTTAAAACGTTGAACGGTGCAAATCCGACAGGTTTCTTATGCGACCCTCAATGAAGACATCATACTCTCAGGGTCGTCCGCCGCCTTGGTCCGGCTCCGATGGCTTGGGACTGTACAGGGGTAGGAGGGGGCCCAACCGTGGAGCCCCAGTACATAGAAGTAAGGAAGTACTTGAGTAAGTATATACCTAAGTATGTATACACTGTGCAGAGTATGGTATTCAGCTATCGATGTCACGGAATCGTATGGCAATCCTCAGCAGAAAGCTCCGTGCCTATACTTGACGCCGGCAATCTATGTGAGGGAGTGTGCCTTTGCTTACTGGAGGGGGTGTAAACAGCTGAGGCAAAATAATTAATCGACGAATGCAGATGGGGCTGGTGAGACTGACAGGATCGATTCGTATCGGCCCACGATCGCAAGGGCGGCCATCCGACGGATAACGTGATGTAATCCATAATAAATCGTCATAGTAATAAGATATGAGCTAGCGTCTGTTGCCTTGATGCATATGCATGGTATGACTTCACTGCATTATGCTGTTTGGATGTGCACTCACACACACTCACACACACTCTCACTATCGATAGAGTTACCAGGCGAGGGGGCGAGAGCTCGAGCCCAGCTGAAGAAACACTCGGCTGGATTCCTCGATCAAATGTGGACAGCTAGCTAGACAGACGCACGTCAGGTTATTTGCGGGCTACATGACAAAAGGTCTCGGTGTGAAAGCCAAGCCACGGCAAGCTGCTGCAGGTTTGTCGACGGGATGTCAAATATATCCAAACGTGCATGGACGTACATGGACATGATCGAATCCCGTGGGGAGGACCTATCTTCGAGCGTTTCTTTTCTTGGCTTGGTGGGTTAAGAATCGATTCGGAATCGAAGCCCACCATTGAGCTTTTCTTTTTGGTGGAGGCTGGAAGACTCAAAGATTGCCGCCGGTGCTCTAGAAAAATACCGACCCCACGCTGTGCCCACCAGGATATATTAAGCATACGGCACATGCAATAGACATCACCGATATAGTGCTTGGCTGTTTCTTGTCACAGCTCCGACGCGGGGAGCAAGAGCCTCCAGCCCATGGTCCCTAGATGATCAACTTGGCTGGATCCATGGACAAGGCTTTTTTTTCTTCGTATCGATATGTTTGTCTCTGCTGAAATAAATATTGTCATTGTGCAGGGAACGAAACAAAACGGACGATACCGAAGGACTCAGCATTGCCGACAGCATGAACATAAAGTTGAACATGTACTCAAAGTAACGTAACGAGATACTACATGTCCATACTCGTAAGAAACATCGGGCCACAGCTACCACACAGCGCTAGGGAGCGAAGGGGGGAGGGGGAAAGAGGTTGTCTCGTTCCTCGCTAAGCAGCAGATTCCCTTCGCACCTGCCTGCTTCCAGCCAAAGGCAGGCAGCCCCAGCTGTCACGTAAAATTGAGCGGGCTGTCTTACATACGTGCGTACATTTGGAAGTAGCCGTAAACAAGCCCGGGCTCTGGGTGGAGGGGGGGAGGCCGGGTTAAGGCAAGGCAAGGCACATGGCATGGGACTGCAATTGCAATTGCATATTCTTGAGTTCGAGTTACCAAGTTAACAAGGTGTACAGCGGACGAAAGAAGAAAAAACAAAAAACGTAGTTCGAAGGCTGTAGTGACGAGGAGTCGGAGAAGGAGGAGCAGGAGGAGGAGGAGGAGTGCAAGAGAAGGCTCCCTTTTTTCGGTATTATTATTATTGCTTGTGCCCTCCAACTTGTATTTTATTTTGTATCTTGTATCTAAGTTTTTTAAGTTTTTGTATTTTGTATTTTTTATTTTTTTCAGCTGCATCCAGCCCTCCAGATATATTTTCTTCTCTGTTAACCTACACCGACAGAGTCATCGACGGAATCAGAAGCTGACGGGATAGACGACCGTATTGCTTTTATAGACAGCATTGGCATTTGTTATTAAAAGGGGCAAAGAGCCGACCGACTGGCCTACTTTACGCACAGTACAATTGCAGACGCCTTGTTTAGCACTATACGACCAACGTACGACCCAAGTTGAGAATTAAGAGTAAAACTCACGCCCAGAGCAGACCAGCAGCGCCATCAGCCTTAGCCTTATAATAGCTCCTGTTCTCCACCTTGCATTCAAAACCTGCGTCTGCGTTTGCATTTGCATTTGTCTCGTCTGCTGCACCTCCTCGAATCCAGCCGACATTTTTGCATTAGTTGAGTTCTCGGGAGCGCTTTCAGTCGCTCGCATACTCCTTCATATCTACTTCCAGGGACGCCCTTTTTCAGCGTTTCGTAGTTCGCATTGTTACCGTATTTCCGAAATCACGAAAGGGACGAAAGGACGCCAAAAGAGGGTCTAGAGGAATTTCATTGCGAGCGGAGGCTGGTCGACGAACCCTTCTTTTTTGTCCCCGTTATACATTAGTACCTTTTTTTTTTGTTATTTCATCTTATCTTTGCGCCTTTTTTTCTCGCTTTCTCTTTTCTTTCCTCCTCCTTCGTGTTCGGTGTCTCCGTTCCAGCTGCCCCGGCTGAACGTTACATGAGAGCTACCAGCTACAAGCGACCAAGATCTACGCAATCCCCCACTTCGAAGCCATCGGGACCGGTTTGCTGAAGAATTCACATTCAATCGGACGGGTTTTCAGTCGACAGGGAAGAGTTTTGCGACGCCTGACGACCTAGCGCCGGAGTCCCGCAGATACCGTTATAGCAGCACTATATATATAGTTCCGCGCATTAGAGGGAACGGAACAGGATCGAGAGGGGCGCAAAGTCATCTCACCGAGCGGCGACAGCGATACTGACAGCGACCGACCGACCGACCGACCGACCGGTATCCATCCATCTATTCCATCTTGTCGAGTGGGAGCGAGAGTGATCGTGATAGTAAGAGCTGCTGTGCTCTGTCCTTCAGCTCAGCTCTGCACACAACGCGCGTCTTTCCTCTCTCAGCTCCGTCTGTCCGCCTTTGGCCAAAATCTCACCCGGCCGCCGGCGACGTCTCGCGCAACACATTTGCATCCCCCTTTCGCTGCTGCAACCGCAGTTGCAACTGTCGCAGGGTGTGAGAATTCCATCCGGCCTCCCGGTCCACTCCCTCCAACCAGACGCTCGCTTTAGGGTTCTCGCGTTCGTTCGCTTCGTTTTTTCCCTTTCTTTTTACAAACCCCCCCCCAAAACCCTTTCTAGGACGGTTCACTTCACAAGTTGCCCAACATTTCGTTCCTAAAGAGCCACCAAAAACGAGACTCGAACCCTCTCCTGGGGGACGCAGGCTATCTCCGACATACAGGTACTGATCTTAGACGCCCGGGTTTGATGTATTGGCCAACAACGCCCTGGACCAGGGCCTTTATGGCTCTGGTCCTGATAGAGGCCGCCATCGTCCTCACTTTTGAATGGTACAGCCATCCCGAGCTTCCCGAGCTTTCCGAATACCCCTTTCGCTGACGAGAAAAAAAAAAACAATAGTTATATCTTCGGCACCTTCCAAGGTACCATACCGAACGGCATCGTCGCTAAAGACGGCAAACCGGCCGATAACAGAAGGCCAATCACAACGTATGCCACCTATCGACGCGCGCTGAGACGACCCGAACGCTAATAATTTTTCCGTAGATATCTCACACTCTTCATCTTCGCATGGGTCTTCCAATTCGTACTGGTCTACGATGCCCTGCGGCTAAAGAACACCATCCAAGTATTCGGACTTTGCATCTTCAACGCCCTCATGCTCTTGTATTCGGCGATTCAAATCGACCAGATTCACGATGCCATCTTCATGGCGCCCGGTGGAAACACCTCGGACAAACCAGCAAATTACGATCCGTTCAAACTCTGGAAAAAGGTCTACCCTTTCCTCGTCGCGATCCCTGTTGTCATCGGCGTCATCACTGCCTTCATGAGTTTCGTCGCCTGGCGCCTGCATGACGAATTCGCGTGGACAATCTACAAGCACATCTCTGCCGACCTCCGAATGAAGCGACGTTATCTCATCTTCCAGATCTACATCGCTCTGCTCAAATTCGACTTTTTCTTCTTCCTCGGCTTCACGATTCAGTTCTTGGTGATCCTGCTGGAGACCACCGACATCGAGTTCATCCTGACCATTATCGTTATCCCCATTACGATCCTGATCCTGTTTTCTGCCGCTTGGTTCACTCGAAGAGAGAACAAAATTGGCTCCGTCATTGTCATCGTACGTGCAATCCCCGCAAGTATAATCAAGTGAGATGGGTCAAACTAACGTTGAATAACACAGATTCTTTACTTGGGCGGCCTCTCCTACTTCTTGTTCAAGCTCGTCCGCATGTACCATGGCGATAAAGTCACCTTCTATAAACTCGCCCGCCGCTCGCTCACCATCTTTGCTGTTATCACCGTTATCCTACTCATCATCACTATCGGAACCGCTATCAAGTGCATGATGAACTACGATAAGGGATTGAAGCAGCACGTGAACCGACGGAAACCCACGGATCAGGAAGACAAACATCAGATGTCCGACTTCAACGCAACCGCTTCTTCCCACGCTGCGCCACCGGCTAGAATGGAAATTGACTGATTGGTTAGATTTGCGTTTCTATCTTGGTTTTCCTTTGCTTTTGTACTCGATTCACTTTGACGGGGAAGGAACGCATTTCTTTTTATTATTATTATTATCATCATATCTATCTTACGGCTATCTCATACGCCTCCTTAGTTACTAATGCGCCCCGCTTTCAAAAGCTTCCTACCATATATTGTGTGTACATTTTTTTTCCGAGCCCAACTCCCTTTCTGCAAAGCGCTGGATTGGATCTCTTTCAAGTCTTTTTGGTTTTGTTATTTTTATTTGGTACCTCTTTTGCTTCCTTTTCCTTACTTATGATCTAGGCGCAAGTCGAAAACTCTTTTCAACCTTTTCTCTACTGCAGTTTTTTTTTTTTTTTCGTCATTATCAACGTGTGCCCTCGTCTTTCTACGCTTTATTTTTTGCGTACAGCCATCACACGTCGCATTTTTCTTCGTTTTTGGACAAGCCACGAATTCGACACCTAGCCACACTACGTGGAGGGGTACTGGGAAGGAAGATCTGGGGAGGAGGAGAAAGAATGTGGAACGGAATGCAATACAGGATAAGAATGAAGCGGACGATGGAAAGGGGAGGCTAAACCTGCGTGAGCTCACTATGCGGATGTAATACAGGCAGGATAGTATTGATTACGTACGACAACGAATATATTTTACAAGAAAAGATGACTACTCAAATATATATATCTATTTTTCCTATCATGTTGTCGTTTGTTTCTGGTTAACTTATACTCTTTTTTCTTGCTACAGCCGCTTGCTCGTTTGCTTAACTTTTTTTTTTTTCCTGAGAATCTTTTTCTGATCAATCGAGCGACCTGTAGCTCTTTTTCTTATGTGTATACAATTCGTACATAAAAGTGGGTGTTAACTATTCGATTTACCTTTTTTTTTGAGTCCCTGCAAGTTTACGGTTTTGGTTACGTGAATAAACTGTGTATACTACAGCGCTTCCAATATAGAAAAATGAACGTCAACGTTATGGTAACTATCGATATTTCGGTAGGACGTATTCAATAGATTTAACTCTCGCACAGCTATAGCAGCTAGCCCGGCCTCGAGGCTATCACGCAGCATATTGCATTGCTATCAGTATGTACAATTGAGGATAAACCGCCTCCCCCCATAATATCACATCAACCGATCAGATCAGATCAGATGACCTCTGTGATTAATCTCGCCCTTGCATAATCGATCGATCGATCGATAAACTGGAAAATGCAAAGGGCTCCCAAGCAATTAATTAAACCCCGCTAATCTTGAACAACATACATACATACATACATTCATACGTGCCTACGTACTCGGGCTTAAACCAGCTTAGTTCTAGTTCCTGGTTGCAACGTTGTAGCTTTTTCATGCGGTCCAGGCGATTGATGCGCATTGGTACCGGTATACATCCCCTCGAGTACGATACGAGTTCACCTGATGAACTCCTCACCATGCATGTGCATACGAACGTACATACATACATATCTACATACGGACAGACGTGGCCTCGGGGCGGGTAGAAGTACGGACAGATATGCACAGCACACACGGACACATGTAGCGTTATAGTGAACTACTAGCTCTCTCTCACGTTCTTGTTCTTGTTCTTGCTCTCGCTCTCGCCCTCATCCATCGGCCCACCCATCGCGTCGTGAATTCTTCAAAAGATAAGTCCTGCTGCCTAGATGTAAAAAGTGTACATATGCCCTCCCTAGACTACCGCGTATTCGCTTGTCTGCTTGCCAGCATGTTCACCAGGCCTGCAGGCCCTAGAATCTCCCAATTCTAGAACTTGAACCGGAAGGAAGCCGTTGACCGCACCGGTTCGTGAAGAGGAAGGCAGGAACCCACCACCACCACCCTGAACGGATTCTGGCTCGTCCCTTCCTCTCCCCTTGCATACCCTCTGTCGGGGAGGGGGAAGCAAAGAACTACCTAGGTACCAGTAGCCGCGGATACGGCGTTGTTTTTTTTTTTTTTTTTTGCGTCCTTCCGTAAATAGCGATGCGTGGCGAACGTGCTGCTCGACAAGACAGAACGAAGGGGTCCATGCAGGAATTGAGCGTTATTTTCGTTGGTTCGTTCGTTCGTCATCAGGTGCCTGCTTGCCCGATCTGCCTGTCTGCCTGCTTGCTTCGTGCGTATGCGTATTCCCTCGGCTCTAGTAGACTGGTCGTTTGGCTAGTTGGTGGCCGATACCACCTGGTTACGCTTTCAATATCGTAGCTCCCTTCCCTTCTCTTCCCTGCATTCTCCTTCCAGCACCACCCCATCCATCCGTCCATCCATGGTGGAGCGAAAATACTCTCAAGCATGTCGGATCTCATCTCCTGTCCCAGCGTAGCCCCGTCACATCACGTATTCCCAGCGCCCCTACCCGCACTCCCCGACGGCGAGGATGACGCAACTGCTGCTGCCAGTGCCGCCGCGGCGGGACTACTCTTCCCTGCTCCTGCCGCGCTCGCCGATGCGGATGCGGATGCGGATGGGGATGCACCTGTAGGTATAGCCGTAGTCCTAGTGCTTGACGTCGGCGCCGACGGTGCTCCCGAAGGTCCTGTAGCGGATGAGGAAGAAGAATAACCGGTGGCCTTCATTTTACTCAATTGGATGAATAGGCGGTTTACGCGTGCTTGGATTGTGTGTAATTGCGCTGTAACGAACGTGACGCCATATCACATCCACACGTTAGCATTTGGCATCTGCATCTGATGTTCCCCCTTCTCGGGTCATGTCATCTTCAGTTCACGTGTTTCTCCGCGAATACACGTCGAGCGCATGCAATGCATACATGTGAATCCAAGGGTTGAGGGAAAGGGGCAGTCCCGAGGATAGGTAGACAAGTTTTGCGGGTGTAGATGGGAAAGTTGAGCAAGTGAAACACGCACCGTTAACAGCATTCAACCGCTTCCCGACACTCGCAAGCTTGATAATCGTCGGTTTCAGCGCCGGCGGATCGGTGGTCTCGAGGTAGTGGTTTAGCTCTATACTCTCAACCCAAGAATCAAATCAATCACTCAACCTGTTAGCTTGCTAACACCACGCTGTACGTACGTCTACACCTACACATATACACATACACCTCCACGCAGACACAAAGATATACACAGCAAGCATGACAGCGTATATATGTATATATATAATGGACTGCTTTGTTTCCGTAGCTATGTATGCATCTGCGTGTGTGTGTGCCCGTGCTCGTGTAGAGATATATGTACGTGTACGTGTAGCTGTAGCTGTAGCCGATTGGTCGGCCGGGTTGGGGTAACGCACGCGAAATCAGCCGGTCCAGCTCCTCGGACAGCGCAATCTGCGACTGGTGTACCGTCCATAGCTTCTCGGTGGTCTGGCGGATGGTCGGGTCGAAGAGGTTGCGCAGGCCTGAGGCGAGCGGGTCGCGCGGCGGGGAGGGCGAGATTTGGCCTGAGAGGGAGGGCGGGGAGCCCGCAAGGGACGTCGAGGCCGACATTTGATGATTTTCTTTTTTATTGTCTCTGGGTGTTACTGTACCGCGGTATGTGTATCTCGAGGTATAGTAGCGGTAGTGGCCGGTAGGTGGTGTTTATAAGATTCGGGGGTAGGCGGAGTGGCAGCAAAGACTGTATGGGGTACACTACTGGATTGGACGTCAGTGTGGTGGTGGTGGTGATGGTGGTGGTACCGGAATGAGTGTTACACGAACGAGAAGTGGGCGTCGCGATAGCGCATGATTGACTTTGGCGGGCAAGCGATTTTGGCGGCGCCACATTAATACCGGTTTAGTAAGAGGCTGTCCTTTTATTCACGATGCAGCAGCCAAGTCCAGTTCAAATGTAAATTATCAAGCCCTGAAGCCGTGTTTTCTATTGGGATGCAAGTACCAGACATTATCGACTCTCAACTCTCAATATCGACCCGTCGCCCCTCCAGTCTTCTCCACGTGTGATATACCGTCCCCAAATCCCCGCTGGCCGTATCATAGAATGAGAGAAAAGATTGTGGGAAGAAAGGAGAAAAAGAATAAAAAAAAAAATAAGAAAAAAAGGAACACTCAACCGCCGTATGTCGTACACACTGCCTCATATCATCTCGATATATACATGATGTATTATTGAAGGTAATGACCCTGCCCCCCTAGCAGTGTTTAAAAAAAGTGAAATAAAACAGGATTAAGACATCACGGTCGCTTCACCAGGCTGTTCTGCTAGCGCTAGCACCAACCGTCCAAGAATAGTATGGACAATTTAACAAAAAAAATCCAGAAGAAAAGACGGATAGTAAACCAGAAAGTTAGGTCCGGGCCGCGTGAAATAAAAGAAACAAGAAGGAATAAGATGTGCAAATAACCAGAATACCGAAAAACCCCCCTGATAAGAATATTGTATGACGCACTCTGACACCTGAAACCAAGGAAGACCTTAAAGAAAGTACGACGGAAGGATATAATGCTACTGAATATAACCCGGCTTTTGTGGACAAGCTGTTATCCAAAACCAAAATAAAGCCCAAGGAAAAAGAATAAATTAGCACTCGCGAATTTGTTTGTATGAGTGGTGTTACGATTGGTTGACCAAATGTGAACGATTCTATGATCGTCTTAGCTGGGAGGTATATTAAGGCCCCGCAAGGAATATGCTGTAGTGGCAAGTGAAGGGTCGTTGCAGTAAAACCGTAATCATGCATCGCTATGGTGACATGGGCGGGTTCGCCAGCCCTGGTGGTACGGGAGGCACAGGCACACTGAGAGGCGGAGGTTGAGAGGGGCCTGAAACAGAACCTCGCTTCTTCTCTTTTCTGTAGCGCGGGATAATGATTAGCCAGACACGATAGAAAGCTTGGAAACATCAAGGGGAGACCGACTTGGCCCATCGTAAACCGCAAGCGTTACAAAGACTAGAGATATTATCAGCTACCATTGTGGAATGGACAGAGCAAGAGAACACACGTCTTGGGCCCCGTTGGGCCCTTTCGCCACTCAGGGCTATCAAGCGTGCCACAGTCCGTGCAGACGTATTCGTTTGTCACTTTGACCTTTTTCTTTCGTTCGCTGCTCCCCCGGCTTTCTCTATCGGCTGACATGGGCACTCCAACATCACCTCGGATCAACGATGGCGACGTATCCCCGGTGCTAATTCCTCTCGACCGTTCTCCTTCATTATAACGAAGCCCCGTGAGCATCTCGATGGTATCGGCATGGGTCACGCCCTCGTATCGTGCCATCTTGTCTCGTAAGGAATCAGAGCGCATGGCGGAGTTATTGAGACCTTCAAGATTCTGACGGGTCAGCTGTCCGGGCATTGCTGGCGGCAGCATCGAGCCTGAAGCGGTATTATGAGTATCTGTAGTAGAATTTTCAATGCGTTCTGTTAGAGACGTAGGAATAGATATAGACCGGGGCGTTGTCGATGGGACCTGGAGGCTATTCGAACAACCGCCGTTAACGTTGTTGTTACCTTTGCTCAAGGCCTCACGGGCCCGGGCCTGAGCTCGCTGGTCTTCTACTTCTTCCATGCGCAGCTCTGCAATCCGGCGCTTCAATCGTTGGTTCTCAATTTTGTGTTCGAGAAACGAGTCGAGTAGAGCTGTGTTTTTCGTCGGATATAATCGTGCCATCATGAAGAATCCGCTGCATACCGGGGTGGTCGTGTTGGCAGGCATTTGCCGTTGGTCGGAGAAATGGGGGTGCCCATTAGACTCGAAGATGATATAGGTGCCGTCTTTCCTGCGAAATCGAAAATAGAGTTGAAGCACCTGACCGGAGGCGATGGAGTCATTGAATTCCCGGATGAATCTGTTGTGTAAAATAGAAGAACAGTGAGCTTCTCGGTTACCAGCAGTTGGAGCCCGCTCGGCCCTCCGCGTTTTTATGATATATCACATTTTTGTACTAACATATGTGAATCATCTGAATGCAGGAAATCCGTAATCATCTGTCCGAACAGCTCGTCGCTTTTATAGCCTGTGATATTTTTTGCATTTTGAGAGGTATAGCGTATCTTGCCGCTGGGCGTAAGAATGCAGAGGAGATCCTGAAGCTCCTCGATGATCCTCTGTGACCAGTTCCTCCGTTTGGTGAACTCGGTAAGCGTGCTGTTTCCGCCAGGTGCTCCTAGGATGAAACTTGTACCTATGAAGAGCACGCCAGTTAGATGTTATAGCTAAATTTCATAGTTACAAAATTTTGAGGCAGTGATAGGCAGAGATATTAGAGAAGTCATCAAGCAACGATAAGAGAGGTAGTGCTGGGGGGGTTGGCGGTTCACGGCATACCGACGTCTGCTTGCATTTCCACGTCTAAATATAAGGGAAGAGACGCAAAGCTATCTCGCCGCCTTTCGAAATTATTATTATGGTTATTGCGCGTCAGCAAAGACGCTCCCTGCTGGATGTGCACTGGCGAATGGTGGACCGGCTGGGTCTGAAACTCCGATTTCGTAGAAGGGTGAGATTCGGAGCCCGCTTGTGGCAGATCCAAACTTATTCCCTGTCGGCGTCTGGGTGACGCTGCCAAGCCGTTCAAAGAAGCAGCAGCAGCAGGTTCTGCAAGAGGAGCAGCAGCAAGGGAGGAGGAGGAAGGAGTGGTGTTGGTGCTGGTGGCAGTGGTGGTGCTTGATTGGAGGCGCGCCGGCGTGCCTGTTTTCTGAATGGGAGATTTACCGGACGATTGTACGCCGGTGGAGCCCAGACGCGGGCTACCGTGCAGGTAGGGGCCATCACTCGGCAAGACACTCATGGGAGAGACAGCGACAGGGCTGTACATGGAGTTCACGGAACTGAGATGATGGTGATTATTGACCATGCCGTTCCCCAATCCCTGAGAGAAGAGCACGTTTTGGAAGTCAATGTAAGGGCTTTGGGAGCTGTGCTGCTGGTGATGCTGGTACAAGTGGGCCAGCTGGGTCTGCAGCGAATGATTGGCCCTCAGCTGCAGCTTCCTCCTGTCAGCGAGATCTGGAGATGCGGGGATAGCCAACGATGCCGGCGCAGGGGAAAACGACGACGACGGCGACGATGCAGCAGGGGCAGGAAACCTCTGCTGGTGCTGGAGCTGCTGGAGCTGCTGGAACTGCTGCTGCTGTTGTCGACGGGCCCTCCGGTTCATGTTCCGTGGGTCCATGGCTGGGCCTGAGAGGCTTGCATGGGGGGAATAGCTCCCACAAACCACACAGAGACAGACCACAGGCACACAGCACACGCAAACTCGGCTGCACACACACGTGCGGGCTCGCTTTGATTCAGCCCCGTGCTTGAGGAGGCCGTCCGTGGTGTTCTTGTTTCAGGCGTCTGCAGCCGAGAGGCCTCGCCAAAAGATGCCTAAAAGATGCTGGGTGGGAAAGCGGTGATGGGAATCCGGCGCTGGAGATGGGGAATCCGCAGGAATTCGATGGGGATGGTGCGATCGAGGATTTTGGTATTATCGACAGCTTCGGTCTTGTTGTTGGCGTCCCCGGAAGCCCAGCCCCTGGTAAGCCTCCTCCCGAAAGGGTGTCTCCTGGCAGGCAAACCCAAACTGCGAAAATCGAACGGCCCGGTTGAAGAGAGAAAAGATGAGAGATATTCCGGAGATGTGATATAGAATATCGACAACTTGGGAGCGGAGTTTCCATTCTTTTTTTAAAAAGGGGACCGAAAACCGGATTGAAGAACTGACCGCCCTGTCTGTCCGCTGAGCCGGCCGGCGTACACGTACAGGCAGATGGCCCAGCTGACAACACGACAACAACAGCAGCCTTTGTCCAAACTTCCCTGCTCGTACGGGCGTAAGGTCACTAGCTAACGTTAGCAGTAGCGACGGCTTTGTACTCTGTCTGCTTTGGATAACGCTTCTGATTGCCGTCCGGCGTCTGCAGTTCCGTCTTGTCTTTGGCCTTCCGTGTTTTATCTTTCGCGACACTAAGTATTTCCGGCGTCAGAAGGTCACGGGGTGTTGGCGACAGTCTCGTTGATGTTTGTAGCTTTGCATTTTCCCTATTTCATCGTGGAAAGACCCGAGCATCAGTTCTGCTTTCAACCTCAGGAACTCGCGATGGCCTTGGATCAGCTGGCCATTAAATAGATGTGTGTACGTAGAAACCACTCACGCTGTGTTTTATCTGTGTGGCCTTGACGGAGAGCATCTCGGAGTTCATCGGCCTCCAAGTCGTGGCTTGCGGAATCGTGGCTTGCGTGTCTCCCTGCTCATCTTAGCCACGTTCGGCCAGCGTGAGTGTGGCGATCGAGTCGGCGAGTCGTTGGACGGGGGCATCGAGCTGACACTGCCGGATCTGGGAGAAAGGTATCTATCTGTCTGGGCTAGGAATGCTGCACGTAAGGAGAATTTGCAGAGGAAAGAATTTAAAACTGGCTGGTCAAAGTTATATGAAAATGGAGCTGTGATGATGAAGCTTAGCTGCAGCGCTCATCCCTCTGCTCGTTTATATATCCGTCTTCCTTGTCTGCTGCTGGCTCCCGTCTTCTTTTTATACGTCGAGCTTTCTCTCTCTCTGCTCTGCAGTATGACGCTGTCAATTGTCCCGACATGGCGGCCCAGCCTCGAAATACCTTACTTCACAAGGGCTTCGGACGCGTCCACTGGATGGAGACCACCCCTAGCCAGCTGGGGGACGCCTTCCCGCAATCGCGCATGTTGCAGCATTTAGGCCGATCTGGAGGGCCCTCCTCCAGATCTCAGGATCGAAGTTTAACGTGCGGATACGTGAAATGCAGGTGCAGGGCCTTGCTGCATGGGCAAACCATGCTGCTGCCACACAATTAAAATAAACCGGAGCTGCAGGGGCAGAGATGCGGAGGCGCTTGATGATAATAAGTAACGTGATTGGTTATCGACCTGCCAAGGAGTGCACGTGCCTGTCTCTGAGGCTTCTTTATGGTGTATCGAACGTGATGCGTGAAAGGCATTTCTATTTGCGTAAGAAGTAAGAAGTATCCAGATAAGTGGAGCTTCTTGAGCTTGTCGCCGCCGTGTTGGTGAGGTTGTTGGGGTTGAGTGTCACGATGTGTTGATGTGTTGATGTGTTGTGTCGCCCCGAACCGTGACTTCGTGACAAACACCAGCCGGCAAACAGCCCCCCGCTGCTGCCCGTCGCGTGGACTCATCTCTGCTCAACATTAACTTACCGCTTTGTCGCACAGCGCAGATGCGCATCTTATCATGCCCTTGATGCTTCTTCTATAGTCCTTACCTAGCTTCCGTGCTTTGTTTCTTGTAAAGATACCCTAGATAGCAAATACATTATTATATTCCTTCGCTATGTACGCTTATTCTGCTTCTCCTCCTGAACGTCGGTTGTGCTGAATCTTGCTAATTCCGTGTACATATTGCTAGGTGTATGTGACCTGCTTCCACTCGTCTGCCCATCGGACTGATGTACTAACTTGTCTCTCCAGCCAAGGTTGACAAGCTCGCCATATTGGGGTACGCCGTTTCCTCCAGAAACTCCCGGCTCCTTTCATCAAATCTAGCTGCTGACAGCCTCCACCATCTCCAGCATCCGCTCCTTCGATAACACCCGTCAAGAGACCATCGCCTTCCACACGCCCCTCACTCTCATCGTCGGCTACAATGGCTCTGGCAAAACAGTACGTCCCAGAGCCAAGTACCTCTCTTTAATGATAACAGCTCATATGTAATATCCAGACAATCATCGAATGCCTTAAATACGCAACCACAGGAGACCTACCCCCCAACAGCAAGAATGGAGCCTTCATACATGACCCAAAGATCTGTGGAGAGAAAGAAGTCATGGCCCAAGTGAAACTATCCTTCGTAAACACCAACGGTGCACGCATGGTGTGCACACGATCGCTCCAGCTCACCGTCAAAAAGACCACTCGGACCCAAAAAACCCTGGACGGACAGTTGCTCATGTACAAGGACAATCAACGGTCCACTGTCAGCACCAAATGCGTCGAGCTCGATACAATGCTGCCCAACTTTTTAGGCGTCTCAAGGAGCATCCTCGACAATGTCATCTTCTGCCATCAAGAGGAGAGCATGTGGCCTCTGAGCGAAGCCTCTGTCTTGAAGAAGAAGTTCGATGAAATTTTCGAAGCGCAAAAGTACACAAAGGCTATTGACAATATCAAGGCGTTACGGAAAAAGCAGGCGGAAGAAATAAAACGACTGCAAATTATGCAGGACCAGTTTAAGGTTGACAAGGAGCGTGCCGAAAGAGTTAGTCAGCCTTATAGAACTCTCCTGAGATGAATCAAGTTGACGTAAATACTATAGGCAGAAAGGAAGACCAAAGATATATCAGCGAAGATTGAAACCCTTCGCGAAGAACGTGAGGAACTCAGTCGAGAGATTACAAAAGTTCGCGACGAGATTGAGTCGCTCTGGCAGACCTCTGCCAGTTTTGAGAAAGACATCGCCCTTCTGTATTCGAAGCGTAATGATGCCCTGAGAGTAGATGAGCTTATTACCGATCTCCAGGATGGTATTGATCTTCTACCCGATTCTGATGACGCTCTTGAGGACCGGCTGGCGAACTTCAAAACGGAAATGGACACATTTGATGACCGGATAGATGCCAAAGAACAAGAAAGGTACGACATGAAGGAGGATCAGAGCAAGCTACGAGCTCGATTGAGCAAAAAGGCCGATCAGAGAGGGACTCTACAGGCACGCAAAGCGGCCTACGAAACACAACTTGTGACCCGTGAGGATATGATAAAAGAAGCGAGTGCCTTGTTAGAAATTCGTGGCTTCAGCTCCGGTGACCTCGACGAACGCCAGATCGCGGATTTTATGAGTAAAATCGAACGTCTCAATCGGGAGCAGTTGGGTAACCTAGAGCGTGCAAAGGTGGGTTTTGCTCTGATATTTCTCAGTAAGCGTACATGGTATAGATTCTGATGAGACATTAGAGGGAGGGCCGTGAAGAGCAACTGCAAGCTTCGAACGCACTGAATAACCTAAGCCAAAAGCTCGCCTCGCTCGAACAAGCGAAAAGGTTCTCAAGTAATGAAATCAATCGTCTGAATGACGAGCTACGGAGCCTACAGAAAGGCTTAGACCGCCTCCAAGTCGACGAGGGCAGGATCACAAAGCTTGAAATCGGGCTGAAGGATGTAAACACAAAGCTTACAGCGATGAACGACAGCTACGCTCAACAGCAATGGGACCAGCAAATTCAGGCTAAGGACGCGGAGCTGAGAGAAGTGGAGGCGAACGTCGCCCGAGAGACGAGAGAACTCACCAAGGGAACCGCTGAAGCGGACTCTAAAGCAAAGCTCTCGATCCTCCAGAAGGAAATTGAAACGAAGAAGTCAGCACAGGAGTCCGTGATTCTGGCCAATACCGACAAATTTGACCGACTTCTAGCAAAATGGGATATCGTTACCCTCGATGATACCTTTCACGACGTTTTAGAACAAAGGGAAGAAGACGTATCCAAGGCTACGAGGCTACTTGATAGCAGCAATTCGGAGCTCACCCAAACTGAGTCACAGCTCAAGACGCAAAGGGACCTGCTGAAGAGAAAAACCCAGGAGCTCGAGAGAACTGGCAACACGGTTGCAAAGGCGATGGGAAAGGCTACATTTGCTGAGTGTTCTGAATATCTAACTCTCGTTAAGGAGAAGGAAGAAGATATGGAGAATGTGCAGAGAGATTCCGCAATGGTAGAGCAAACAAAAATCTGGTACGACAAAGCTTTGAACATGGCACACGAGAAACACTGTTGTCGTATGTGCCGGAGAGGATATGGCGACGAGGAGGACTTGAATGGATTCATCCGACGCCTTGAAACAGAACTGGGCAAGCTGGATATTTCTCTTCTAGGGGAAGAAATGAGAATCATCGCCGATGATCTACGAGCTCTTAAAGACGTTTCATTGGACTTTGAAATTGCGACTCGGATTCACGAACAAGAGTTGCCTCAAATCAAGGGCGAGCTAGCAAAACTCGAGAAGAAGCAGGAAACGCTGTTGGCTACCTTTGAGTTGGTAAGTATGGATCTGACACTAGCTATGATATTGATCTGTTGCTGACATATCTGTACAGCGCAAGAAAGACTGTGACGATAGGATCGCCAGGCGACGGGAAGTCGAAGGGCTACGGAATCCCGTCTCTGAGATTCTCAAATACGTTAAGGACATCCGCGATAACGAGCACGAAATTAACAGCCTTACGAAGCGACTAGAGGCAGTCGGGAGTTCTAGGTCCGTTCATGATATACAAAAGGCGCTTCAGAGCCTCAGTGAGCGAGCTGCAAAACTTAAGAGCGAACGGGATGCATTGTGGTCGGATAGGGAGGCAGCACGAGCCGAGGTCCTTGCAGCGGAGAGGCAGCTGCAGGAACACCAGAACCAGCTAGTTTCTGCCAGACACGAGTTTGAGAAGAAGCAGACGCAAGCGAAGCGCTTGGCTGACTGTAACGAACTCATCCAACAGAGGCAGGAGCATATCCAAGAAGCCGAGAACGATGCTAGAGCAGTCCAACCACAGATTATCAAGGCTAGGGCTAAAGAAGCCGAAGTTAGACAAATGTGGGAGGAGAGGGAGCAGTCGCTTCAGAGAATTGCGCACAAGTCGTCCGATATCTTCCGTGGGCTGCAGAGTATACAGCGAGATATCCAACAGTACGAATCCGGTGATACAGTTGAGACTCTCGCAAATCTCGTCAAGGAGTCCGCCGAGCTTGAAGGGAAGATCATTGAATTTGAAGACCTTGTGACCAAGGCCGAAGCACAGCTAGTGGAGCTGAGAGCGCAACGTGGCCAGGCAGACAATTTCAAGCGGTCCATACAAGACAATATCCGTCTAAGAAAGAACAAGAAAGACCTGGAGACGCTGCGGGATGAGATTGCAGTGCTCGAGTCGAAGAATGCAGAGGCGCAGCGAGATCAGTTCAAAATGAATGCGGAGAAGCTGCAGCGAAAACACGACTCGCTGGTAATGGATGTGAGCTATACAATTCTCTAGCATCAAACAGGCTTTTCTCGTTTTTGCTAATAGTATTTTTCAGCGGACTGGTAAAGGGGCTATGATCAAGACTCATGATGCTCAGCTAGCCGAAATCCTGCACGAATATGAGATCGACTTCAAGGATGCGAAGAAGAACTTCCACGAGGGCCAGATTAGACTGCAGACCACGACTGTGGCCAACGATGACCTGCAGAAATACCAGACCGCTCTGGATAAGTATGGTTCTTAGAGTTAACTGACAATGACAATGATTTCTCTTCTAACCGATTATACCAACAGGGCAATTATGAAGTACCATTCTCTCAAGATGGAAGAAGTCAACCGCATTATCGATGATCTCTGGAAGAAGACCTACAAGGGCACGGATGTTGACACGATTCTCATCCGTTCGGAGCAAGAGAATGCAAAAGGGAACCGACTTTACAATTATCGGGTAAACATGTGGCGCAGCTCCGATTCTGGAAAGGTCATCTGTGCTAACATGGAGGTTTGTTCTAGGTTTGCATGCTTAAGCAAGACGCGGAGCTAGACATGCGGGGGCGCTGCAGCGCGGGGCAGAAAGTACTGGCGAGCATTCTCATTCGACTAGCGCTTGCTGAATGCTTTGGAACAAACTGCGGGGTAAGGGATCTTCCACTCTACTTCCATAATGGGGCGTGCGACTGACTTGTCGGTATGTGAACTAGCTCATCGCGCTGGACGAACCGACGACGAATTTGGACCGCGACAACTCCCGCGCTCTCGCACAGTCCTTGCACGATATCATCAATTACCGTCAGGCGCAGAAGAACTTTCAACTGATTGTATGTTGATCCGTTACCCTCGTTTTGAAAATCCTTAGATTAAGCTCGGTGAATTGCCGAACGACTTTGAGGTTCTTCTTAATGGCAAACAGTACACTAAGATTGACGCTGCAACGTCGGCTGGTGGGTTAGGTTATTACGCATGACGAGGACTTTTTGCGAGACATGAAGTGCAACCAGTTTACGGAATATTATTATCGCGTGTCCCGGAATGAGAGGCAGAAGTCGCAGATCCATAGACAGTCCATAGCTGAGGTGAGAAAGAACTCCTTTGCCCCCTTTCTCCCTGTGATTCCATACATAACCTGCATTTGCATGCAAATATTTTTGGTATTAGAGGGAAAATGCTAATCACTGTCTGTATTGGGATTATGGCGAGCAGGTGGACAAGTGAGCGTACTACTTTAGCGTTTCGCTTGCGACCTTCTTTTGTGGTCGTAGTATGTCTGATGGGCGGTGCGCGGTTAACGGGATTGCTCCATTATGGTTGACCTACGCTAGGAGCGTAGGAGCGTCTATAGGGAATTGCAGTGATGGCTGTGATAATGCTTTGGTATAACGACTTTTAACCTTTTTTTTACTTTATGATCACTGTGCCACCATCTTGCATTTTGGGTCATGAGGTTACATCATCTGCATGGTGGTCCTGGATGATATCCTATTGTTTTTTTTTTTTTTACTGTATACTAAGTATGTACTTATATATCATTATCTCGTATTTCTACATGTAAAATCTTGGACGGAGGCGATAGCCATAGGGGGATCCTCTGCGAAAAACCGGTTTTTGTATCCATGTTCTAATTTGCCCCTAGACGGACAGACGAACACAAACGGACAGGCAGGCGCCTTGTAAGATGATGCAGGAAAGAAGGATGAACCCTGGGCAAAAGGACACCCCGTGAACCGCGGTTGGCGGCATATCAGCCCAAGCGTAACACCTTTCTACTTAGAGAGACCTATTGGGTTCTTGTTGGTCAAGTGTGGCGCCTTCCTTTTCTTTTAGTCACTGAGCAACACACGATACGAGAAAAATGCAACAACGCGCAGCAAAGCAGAAAGAGTCTAGTTTATAACGTTTACGAGACCCCTTGAAGCTTGCGAAGGAAACGACGTGTGTTATAGAGTACGTATACAATATTCGAAGCCTCCTAGCTTCCCGTCTCGCAAGCTAACAAGCTAATCATTGCTACCTTGGCATCAACCCTACCGCTAATAAACATAAGAATATTTTATTTTCAAAGCGCCGTCCATTAAATAGCATTGGGACAAACACCGGTTACAACCGCGAATTAGAAGCGCTTGAGCTCCTGGCTCTGACAACATCCCTGGAGACACTAAATGTGTTTGGTGTAAACACGCCATCTGGGTCTGCCCTTGCCCTTACTTGCCTCAACTTGTCGTACTTTGCTTGATTTTCGTAGTACATTTTCCAATTCGCATCTAGATCAAAGCCACCATGCGAACCCCAGAGCACACGGCGATCCTCCTTACAGAACTTTCCATTGGGACCAAGCCCCTCTTTTTGATTTGTAGCTTGCCAGTCTTCAGCAATCTGCTTACTGCGAGGTTCGTAATAAAGGTCCATGGTAATGAGGAGAGTAGAGTCACGCCAGCTGTAGGAAGTACCGTTCCCGGCATTTGTTCTGAACTTGGAGTCCTTTCCACCGATTACTTGAAACTGGGAGGAAAGGAAACATCCATTATCGCTAGGTTTGACAATGGCGTCAATGCGTTCCGTGGCCCAGCGTGACCAACCGTCCGCAACCAGGCTGTTTGAGTTGGTGACCTGTACGTACTTGATATACGGTAAATCGAATTCGCGATCAATCGGGAAGATCCAAGCCTGCGTTAGCAGCGACATGGGTAGTGTTTGTACAGGCAGATTGAAGACGGAATCCTCGCGGATTCTCTCAAACCACGATTCATCGCACTTGTCATTCGGGCTGAACGGCACCCACTGCGCAAACACAACGATAAGCCGAGGTGGGTTGGGGGTGCCATCTTCGCGATAGAACTGGGGGTATTCCTGGCGCATTACGGCGTCAAGTTCCGGGATGCAGTCGAAAACTTTGTTTGCCTCGCTCATGAAGGTAACGCAGAGATCGTAATTTCTTCCGAAGTCTTCGTTGTCTGACATTTCGGCGGTAATGTCGAGGAGGCGGTTCAGTGTCTTCTTACTATACCAAAACATGGATTTCAGGCCTCGAGAGCCCTGATAGTCTTCATTTCGATAGACCCTTACGGTGAAATGGGTGATTACACCAAAGTTTCCAGGGCTGCCGCCAAGGATTGCCGCGAACAAATCTTTATCGCTTGTTGGGGTCACTTTGACGAATTTTCCCTGGTAATCGACAATTTCGAGAGAAATAACATGATCACCAAAGAGACCGAAGCTGCGCTGTAGTTGTCCCCATCCACCGGTTTGAACATGCCCGCCGAGGCATACGTTGATACATTGGCCATGTGCGACAAAAAGGCCGTATTGCGAGAGATAATTTTGGAATTCTCCTAGGCACCAGCTAACACTGGTGCGAACGAAGACTTGTCCGTTTTCTGTAAAAATCTTTCTGTCGGCTTCATTTCGGAAAGTGTTTCTCAAATCCAGCTGGACATTTGGGGCAAAGGTGGATGAAGCTCCACTGTACTGGTTGCCCCCGGTTCTGATTGCAACAGCTATCTGATGGGATTTTGCATGTTTAAGAACAGTTGCGATATCATTTTTGTCTTTAGGGATTACAAGTAATGCTGGACGCATACGGTTTTCAGATTCGAAGCTTGATGTTGCGAACTGACGGTAACGCTGCTCATATCCTTCAGTTCCTTGGGCGTACTGCTCGCCAGCGACATCGCTGATAGTGGCCATAGCTTAATATGTAGGTACAGGGTAGGTAATTAATTGTGTATGTATGGGATACGTGTGGTACTATAGTCTTTCTCAAGGTTGGGAAAGATGTCTAACTTTCCTTGTGCTCGCATATATTTATATAGATACACTACCTTTATCTAGATGCCAACCCATTTTCACCATTTTCACCTCGAAGCGTAAAATAACCCTGGTTTATACAAATGAGCGCTGTAAACTGCACGCTCGGCACGAGCTGCTTTGTTGTAAAACGTTCGGTGCTTCGCGAAAACCTTAGGCCAACGACGACCCGAAACCTAATTTCTTCCTCTTAAGTGTGTGCCCCCACAAAAGGAACTAACGTCAGTTCTTATCTATTCTATCTCTTACTCCTGCCTCAAATATGTGCATGATATTCTCCACAGAGTAACTTTACTACTCCGAATTTCCGGCGATTCCGCCTTTTCCATCCTTATGTTGCGGGTTCTATACTTCAATAAAAGCCTAATACATGTAGAAACTTGGCAGAAACTGGCTAATTGCCATTCCGAGCCCCCGAATTTCCATTGCCGCCCGGTAGGTCTATCGGAAATCCCGAATCTCCGATTCTGCATGTATCCACATCTTAAACATACAGCAACTATCTTTAAATTGCAAGTAGACCCAGTGTCCGAGTCTCCGATGCAAGTGATGTCGCATTTCAATTTTTTACGTATGACATTCAAGGACAATTTTACTATAACATCTTGATAAAAATGCCCGTAAGGGTATAGGAGGGAGGCTAAGATGGCATTCAAAACAGCGGTTCACCTATAGTCATATTAAGGATGAGTTGTCTAAAAGGTAGAGAATCCGCTTTCTGGCACATTGCATTGCATTGCAAATGATTTTCTTTCAAGTTCTCTTCTTATCTCCCAACTTATATTTTTGAAAATGTCGGCAAATTTCGAGGATTTCAAGAAAAGTTCGTTCCATTCACTTGCAAACATCACCCAGAATGGCGAAGCAGCCAAAAAGCTAGAAGGTATCAAAATCGAAAATGCCATCGGATTTGCACAGGTGCCAATCGGTGTAGCTGGCCCACTTGACATTCATGGACTGTATCAGAAAGAAAAGGCCATAATGGCGCCTTTGGCAACTCTCGAAGCAACATTAGTCGCGAGCTGTTCCAGAGGCTGCAAAGTGTTGCAAGCATGTGGAGGTGTGAAGGCAGCTGCCCTCGGCGAGGGCATGTCTAGAGCCCCTGTTTTCAGATTCGCTACTATTAGCGATGCAGTTGATTTCTACAGGCAGATCCCCGGGCATTTTGAACAGTTGCAGGAGAGCGCACGTCGTACCAGTCGCTTCGTCCGACTCGTTAGCATCACTCCTCATGTTATTGGTACCAATGTCCACGTCAAGTTTGTTTACACTTCAGGAGACGCTGCTGGGCAGAATATGACAACCATTGCAACTCAGAGGTCATGTATGGAGCTTCTGGAAAGCCGGAAAGACCTAGAGCCTAAGATTATTGGTTTCTACATCTGCGGACAAATGTCGTCTGATAAGAAAATGTCTTGGGGGAATGTGCGGGAACCGAGAGGCATACAAGTTTTGGCTTGGGCGACTATCACCAATGCTGCCTGCAAGAAGATACTAAGATGCAATACTGCCGACTTGAGTAGAGATCGTATGTATACAAATATTGACATAGTTTAACTCATACCAAACAAGATTGCTAACTTGGAGATCTTTAGTGGCAATTATGCGCGAGGGGATGATTAGAAATGGCGGCATGGGCACCAGTGTCAACACCGCCAATATTATTTCTGCCATGTATCTTGCGTGCGGACAGGATAGTGCCAGTGTGCTCGAAGCTGGATGGGTGCAACTTACACATCAACTTGACCCTAAAACTCAAGACTTGACGCTCAGCATGTTCTTCCCATCCCTAGTTGTCGGGACAGTGGGTGGTGGAACCGGCCATGCGACGCAGAAGGAGGCCCTTGAGTTGATACATTGCTATGGGCCTGGCAAAAAATTTGCTTTGGCAGAGACTATTGCTGCGTTTTGCTTGGCTCTAGATCTAAGCACTGCAAGTGCTGGTACAACGAATACCTTTAGTGACAGCCATCAGCGTATGGCACGGGGCCCGCGAGGGGGCAAGGAGTCTAAGATCTAATAGAATGAGAAGCGATGGTTAGAGGTTATTGCAAGGAATTAGTCCGAGTATCGGTGAATCATGATGGCTACACTAGTTTATACAGCGGATCTTGTATTTAAGGTTCGGTATGCTAAATATATACCAGAACGAATTTCTGTATTTCCTTGGTCTTGTAGGTCGCTTCCACACAGATCGGTAGCTCTAGACAGATGGACCGCTCGGACATTTCCGAAAAGGGATTCTGTAGCCGAAAACCACAAATGGAGGTAATAATATCAGGCTGTTCCAAGATGGATGGATTTTCTATCGAGGATAAATACCTCCGTGGCTTCCAGCTGTCAAATAATTACTAGTTAGTTTTCGTCATTCTTAAGACTCAATCCAGGGTGCTAGAATCTCAAGGTTTTAAGTAGTTTTATCTTCAACGTATCCTTGCAGCTACCTTAACAGTATTTCATCGTGAGTTTTTCAAGTGTTGCGTCTTGTTGTAAGTTGGTCCAAGGCGCCATCCCTGTAAAGAGCAAGGCTGGCGCTGGCGGTAACGCCTTTCCCAGTGCAGCATGCGATAGTCCAAGTGGGAATGATTTATATAAATTTATGAGGGCCCGATCCAAATACTGACTGCGAAGCGTTTAGTCTACGATGGAATGCCAGGAAGCTGTAGTCTCGGAAGCTGGGAGAATAGGTAGGACACAGCTATTGCAACTCGACCACTTGCATAGACTAGTCTTGGTTGTCCGTTTGGCTTAATAATCGGATTCGGCATTGCATTCTTAGCAGAAAACCGGCGTGTCTGCAGTGTAATAGATCAATTATCACAAATGTTTTCACTTAGCGTCTACGAAAAATTGAAAATTGTAGCTCTATCGCAGTTTAACACAGTGATGGTATTCAATAGCAAACCTCAAATTTCCCCGTTATAAGTCTATCTCTATCTGATCTAAAATTGTGGCTAAGAAATCCAACCGCAAGTCTACCTAGGTTGTTGCCTTGTTACAGTCCTTCCTGCCCATTAAGGGTATCTAGATATCTCCAGATTATTCGTTGCGAAATTACTCTTCTTCACATCAAGGGGAACGTAAGGGGTTTTTAAACAGATTTCGGAACATGTAAACGCCACTCCCTTTCTTTCCTTCCGTTTCCTCTACAAAATGGCAAGTACGTCGGTTCCTCCAAAACGCGGTCCAGAAACTAGTCTCGACATCTGATTTGTAGTGCTTGCCCATTACCCTCCTAATATGGATAGAGGCTTCCCGAGCGTGATAGAATGGAATAGTGGAGATCAGATGGTGGCAAACGTGCGTACCAATGATATTGTGGAAGAGATGCCTGTCGATGAAGCCGAGATCGCGGTCAATGGTAGCGGCTGCGCCGCGAGCGAAGGTCCAAGTGTTGTTATCATAATGAGGCAAGGACCCGTCGGTATGTTGAAGGAAGGTAATTGCCACTATATATTCTTGTTTAGTATTCTTCATATTGTTCCATCCCAGGCAATTACATGAAAATTCAAAGGATATAGTATTAACGTACCAATCCAGTTATTTACCCATAACCAAGGGATAAACCAAAGAACTAGAACGTTCCAGCTTCCGAAGAGTTGGCCTGCAATTGTAAGACCGGAAATCATGGCCATAATACCGATATCAGATAGTATGATTAATGGGAGGTCGCTCTCCTTATATAAAAGGCTGTCCTTGCCGAAATAGAAATGCGAGATGGGCATTCCCTTAGCACCACCGTATGATTGTCCGCTCCAATTGAATAGAAGATATCCAGGCCAACCAACTAATTGATGTAGTAGATCATAGTACAACGCCGAAATGGGAGAATCTTCAACAAGTTCAGCGAAATCGATCATATTAGCGTCAGCCTTCTCTCCAAAGCACGCTTTAACCCACGACTCTCGTTTATAGGGCACAAAAGCAGTATCTTTTTCAATATTTCCCGTTGATTTGTGGTGCTGAGAATGCGAGAGGCGCCATGAGTGGAAAGGCACAAGGAGGAAGGAATGCATTATCAACCCCATAGTCCAATTCAAAGTTTTTGACTTAGAAAATGCCCCATGGCCACACTCGTGTGCCAGAATCCAAATGCCGGTGAAAACGAAACCTTGGACGACGGTGTATGAAACCCATGCAATGAAACGGAGATGGAAGCTAGGGAGCTGGGGGATATATGTGACAGCGAGGTATATAAGAGCGGAGAAATAAAAGTAATCGCGGAAGACATATCCCATTGAGCGGATAATGGAGGATTTAAAACAATGTGGGGGAATAGCATCATGGATTTCCTTCATTGTGAAGGAAGGCAATTCGAAAGTATTTCCATGTAAATCGAGATGCTGAGACTCAGGCTCAGCTAACCTGATGACTGGTTTTTCAGTAGTACAAGTGATTGTTGTGGACATTTTTGAATATTATGTTCCGGATGAAGTTCAAAAAATCGAGGAAGGACGACGTATAAAACTTTATAGGTGAACTTGCACCTCCGAAGCCACATTGAACTACACTGCTCACTCGTGGGGGTGAAGTTTACTACTTGTTCGATTTTTCTTCGTCCCTTAAATAGCATCAATGTTGGGCTATATAAGGTATTCATCGATACACGCCGAATGCAAAACAACCCAGGCGCTTTACATAGATATGATCCCGCTTGTTATCACTTAGTGAAATTGAATATCCGATGCATCCTAAATCCTACTAGGACTATACTCTCATCCGTTAGTTAACAATTGGCACTCATTCATTAAACGTAACTCCGAGTCATACCTCTCAGGCTTACACGTTCTCTTTCATATGAAATTATTGGCTCCTGATAGTTGCATTCTCCGAATAGCTTGTTTTCTTTTTCCTCTCTGTCTCATTGGGATCTCTGAAAGTTCCAAACCTTTTTGTGAAGAAACGCTTGAGTAGCTTGAGCTTAAAGCTAAAACCTCCATATCAATAATGTTTAACTACTCTTTCAATTTGTATAACTGGCATCAACTAAAAAAATTTTCTACTACCTGACTGAGGCCCAACAGGCCTTTCTACAAAATTTTATAAAATTTGCCAGTAGGAAGTATAGGTTCGACTCTATTGATTCTGAGGTTACACATAACTTCAACTCAAGGATTCACTAGAGGGCACGCTCGGCTGCGCCTAGGCAGGCACAGGCATAAAAAAAAGCAAGGATAGCACGCATCACATGCCCAAGTCAAGCTCCTCCTGTTTTCAAAACCAATGTATGGGGATTCACCTATTTACCGGCTGTCCTGCCAGAGTTGCTAGAAAGTGGATCCATGGATTCGGAATCCTTTGTCTGCGTAGGTTCTTGTCATGCGACTCCCAAATGCACGGTGTACTATACTACATACCTGTGGACCGTTGCTAGATGGCCAACAGGAAGCGGATATTTCTCAATTAACCGTTGTAAGTATCATTCGGTCATGTTGTTGTTTTTGTTGTATTCGGTGATTTCGGCGGTATGGTCTCGGGACGTTCGGTATGTTTGCTTCGTGCATGAACCGTTGCATGCTCGGAGTAACAATAGCCATGCCGAATGTACCAGCAACAAACAACAATGGTCTAGTACCGAAACTGCCGAATGTACTTGCCGGTCGGATCGAAATAGTATAACTAAGTACTTAAGTAAGCACTTAATTCAAGTAGTCAACTCTAGCCAGTAACATGCGGGTGCACCTATCTTGCAATGCCGCCTGTGGCGGTAACCTAACAAAGAAATAGAAACGGATTATGATAGCAAGAGCATCGCTATGGAGAACACGGATCAAAACATGCCTGCCTTTCGCCTCGGATTCGGAATTACATTAAACATCGCACTAATAATCGCCAAAAAAAAAAGACATCTACGGAGCCGAAATTGGCACACGGATATAACCTAGCTAAGCTAAGCGAATTACCAGAGCTAGCTTCCTTACGATAACGATGGGTCTACTACTGACGCCGCATCAAGTTAAATTTAATTTCCATGTCTCGATCTAGATCAATCCTTTAATGGAGGCTCATTTGCAGGTAAAGTGAGGCTCGATACGTATATGGCTACACTAAACCACCGAAACCACCACTCTGCCCGATAAAATTCCATTTCATTTCCATCTAGATCTAGTTCTAGACCCGAAAATGTCGGTTCTGGAACGGGGGAGGTGCATGTACAGGCATTGCGAAGAGTCCTGGTCGAGGGTTATGTCGATGTGGGCGTGAATGAGTCTTCGTTGTTAGGATTATAAAGTCGGAGTTCCTGGAAAGCCTCAAGTCTCTATCCGGTTAACGTTTTCTTAGTATCTAAAGAAAGTGATCGTCATGGGCACTCAAGGGTTTATCAGATCTAGCGCGGCAACTGCTCAGCCTTTACTCCAAAAATTCTTGAGCCTCTCTCTAGTCAATCAAGTTCTCATTCCCTCTACCATCTTCGTCTCTTCATATGTATTCATATACATCCCAATCCGCTTTATCTATCGGCTCTACTTTGGCCCACTATCTACCATCCCTGGGCCAAAACTGCCTCTTGTTTCGGAAAGCCTAAATAACATCTATTGGAATGTTTTGCCATGGAATAGCGGGCGACTAGTCTTCCAGCTGAAAAAATGGCATGGCAAGTATGGTACGTTGAAACTGACTTGGAAGGTTGCCGACATAATGATCTTGGAATTAATTACATTTCTTGTATCAGGGTCAATCGTTAGAACAGGCTATCGAAGGGTCGACTTCGACGACATCGAAGTGTACAACAAGTAGGAACTAGATTTCCCCCTTCTAGCAAATAGAACAGTTTGATATTATTGTCTTAGAATACTCCTAACACCCTTTTCTAACATCAGGATCTTTAAAGTGGGTAGCAAATTCCCTAAATCGGCAGATTTCTACAACTTCCCCAGCGCTACCCACTCCGTCTTTGGATTAACCGACATTCACGAGGCCCACGTCCGTCGTAATGCATTTGCGCCCTATTTTTCCAAGCAATCGGTTCGCAAACTCGAGAGCTTGGTACAATCAAAGGCTTCCCTTTTCCTCGATCGCATCAAAGAAATCGAAACCAACATCAATCTCACCCGAGGGTTTCGCTCTTTAGCTGTGGACATCGTGACTACTTACTCATATGAAAAATGCTTCGATGCCCTCTCAGAACCCGACTTTTCTCCAGCATGGATGATTGCGTTTGAGACCGTAGTCGAAATGCTCGGTCTTCAAAACACGTTCCCTCGTACATACATAGTTATCGAGTATATCCTCGGGAAGTGCATGCCGCGGCCACTTGTTCGCGCGCTATTACCACCTATGGCGGACGTTCTCGACTTCCAAGATCAGTGTACAAATGCGGTCTTAACGCAAAAGGCTTTATATTTGAGCGGGGAAAGGAATATGGTTTCCATTTTTGCGCAGCTCTTTACAGATGACCCGAAGAAGGGACGAAGGGCGTCCAATAATAAGGAGCTGGCCCACGATGCTTTTTTAACGGTGTTTGCGGGAATGGATACAATGGCTTTTGCACTAAGTAATGCAGTCTATCATTTAACCCAGAGTCCAGACGTGGAAGAGAAATTGTTGGAGGAGTTGAAGGGAGTAATGGAAACTCCAACATCTGAAGTGAAAGTAGAAGTGCTCGAATCGCTGCCGCTACTAGTGCGTACTCTTATTTCCCCTAGTGTTTAAACTTCTGTTCTAACAAATGGGTTAACAAATTCCGGCATTTTAGCAAGCATGTATCAAAGAAACACTTCGCTTCAGCCATGGTGTTCCCGGTCCTCTTCCCCGAGACGTTCCAGCCGGCGGCACTACGATTTCGGGTCATTATCTCCCGGGCGGTACGACTATCGTTAACTCAAATTTAATCTACCACATGAACCCTACCGCCTTCCCAGATCCGCTTAAATGGAAGCCAACCCGATGGCTTGTCGAAGACACGAGGGAGATGGACAGATACTGGATGCCATTTAGCAGAGGAGCGAGAGTATGTATCGGAATTAATTTGGCAGAATCGGAGCTGTTGATTGCGTTTGGAAGACTCGTGAGGCGGTTCCAGATTGGCCTTATGGACGATTTTAGTCACAGTGAAATGGAGATTACGGGGGTATTTACACCCTCGACAGCAGGGCCCTTGAGAGTTTGGGCAAAGGAGAGAGAAGAATGATGGCTGGATTCACGAACAGATGAGGGCTTCGCGCGATCGCGCGCGCCTAGCGTCTGCTATGTAGCTATACGACACAAAGACGAAGTAGGGTTAACGATTGTTTACATGAATTTATTTGCCTCGGATCAGTATTTCAGAACGTGGAAACAATCCTAGAGAGCGTGGCAAATGCATCACCAAGACGTTTTGCATATATCTCTCGTGACCCTAAACTCAACTGTAAGCATGGCCATATGCATATACGGGCCTTCAGCCTCTACCTCAAGCTCAAACAACAACCCATCAAAGCCAGCTCCAGTCCTGCTCTAACCAACCGCTTTTACACAAACTCACACCATAGCTACTAGACCGCACGCCTATTAGGCAACACTAGAAGCAGCTGTATTTTCAAGTCTCCTTAGACGTCTAGACCACTAAGTGACGTCTTCAACTTCAATTCAATCTGCTCAGCAACACGACTAGACTTGGCATTGAATTTTAGATGCTCGTGCACTATCTTTACATAGAGCCGTAGCCTTTGGTGCTTCAACGGACACCGCTGGGTGCCATATATGCCTATGGGCAAAGAGTTAGCCGTGTCGTTTGTCCGTTACTGCCCAACTAAACCTTATGTTTGTGGGATTTTAGACTTTCCCGGCTTTGATAGGAAGGGGTTACGGTCGAAACTCAAAAAAAAAAAAAAGAAGGTAGTATGATTTCTGATAGGTACTCCGAATTTGATAAATACAGCGCTGATCTAGAAACTTTACGATGCCCGCACCTGCACCAAGCAGTTAATTTAATTTAACAGGATTATGCTCACCAAATACGTATCATTGAATTCAGCAAATTTTGTGAGAATAGGTCTGGCCTACAGTATGCCGTACAGCCGCATGCACACGCCTATACGCGTAGGCGTCCGCGGAAGCACTTGATAAGACTTGGATGAGAGGTGGCTGGAGGCTGATGCCAAATATATACGCGACCTCATGGGATGCAGTGCATGACCCGCCAGCATGCGCATTATGTTACTCATGGGTGTTTTACGTACGTCGACCAGCTCCCTCTCCCAATATCATACGTTTATCATGGTGCCTATGTCAGATCCTGCAGTTAATAGCATTTTCCGCCACCTTCAAGGCGTTCGAAACGCAAAACTCCAATATAAACTCGAATCCTTATGTGAAGCCAAACCGCCTGGTACTTTGTTATTTATATATGACCTAGTATCGAAGCCCTATATGCTGCTTATCTATGCTATATCGTCTTGGCTGAGATATGGAGGTGGTGGGAAGTGAGGAGTTTCAGTATATCTGCATGATATGAAGGGACGCATTAATGTTTATGCATGCCTGTGCATGTGTTGATTCGAGGGTAGCGGGAGCTAAGGTCTGAGGCTAGAGACTAGACTATCGACAATTAGTGCATAGTCACGGTAGGCACTACTTAGTCTATATCATTTGCACATGTCGAATATATGGCTTGACTTTGATTCCCGCCACTAAATCCGCCGAAAAATAAGTAATTACTGTTCGCGAAACCCTCTCTCTGTGTTGTACCCAGAATCCCGAAAAATATCCCGGCCACTTGCATATGGCAGCCAGATCTAGAGAGCAGTAATAAATACCGACGGTGTATTGCGTACCAAAGCGCATAAAAGGCCATAATATAAGGTAGTAAATATCACTTGTGATAGAACGTCTAACTATTGTTTTATAGACAACAGAACCTATAATATATTATTTCTGTGTGTTGTTTTTCATGCCCGCCAAAGTATGCGCGTATAAGGCGAACACCAGTTACCCCGAATACATTAGATTTGAAAAGCTAAACCGACCTCTAGAATAAACTTATAGTTCCTCATAGTATTAATACAATCTATAGACTTTAGATTATAAGCTTTGTGGATCTAGTCTATGAGCATCGCATTGCCTATGCCTGTGTGTGCATGTGCATGCCTATGGCGATGCCTGATAGCGATGCGACCATGGTGTTGACGCGCACAAAAAAAATTAAAAAAATCTACTCTTTCTATGTGAAATTCACGGTGGTTATTATATTACAGGGTGGCTACAGGAGTCGGATAATGTAATTTGATGTTTTGTGTGCGTATAAATTTGATGTTATATGTACTTTTCATGTTTGAGGTGATATATATACTTTTGACCACTTTTGACCACCATACACGTAGGTGAATTTCACCTAGTTTGTACTACTTCCCACGCCTGCTACCTTAAGAACTCAATATAATATAGACTTTTGTCCGTTTTGGTGCGCCATACTCCCACAATCATGGAGACGCCAGTTGAATTATATATAATAACTACCTAGCCGGGTTATGAGAGAGAAGTGTTAGAGAAGCTCAGCCGAGACAATATGGGTCTATATGGGCCGAGATTTTGCGATTCTCCAGCTCCTCACAGTAATCTTCCCTAAATTTGCCGTCCGCCGTAAGAAAGACAAATCCTTCTATCGAGGCCTCGCAGGCTAGTGGGAGATCGAATTAGGTGTCCTCTAGGATCATTCTCTATCCCAAAGCTCTATTGCATTAGACAATATTTATTAGTTATGGTTCCCAGGCCCGATGTCTAACAATATTACATCAAATAAGTGCACTTACGCCTCTGTATGTCGCACATACTCATAAATACACTGGTTGAACACTAAATTTTCCTTGGTCTCCTTCATCATCGTGGAAAGCCATGGGCTTATTGTTTGTGGCTCCAATCAGGAAGAAAAGATATTATTGTTGAGAGCAATTTTGTCCGGCCTCCCTTAGATATTATATTGCCACTAGTAACGCGCAATACAGTCAACATAGATTCTACCATCTATCAGCGGTTAAGGCTGAGCACTTATAGACAGGTAGATACTCTTGTATATAATGTAATTGTTGTATTGACTCGCTACGCGCGTATAAGTTGACTGGGCTGTCCAATATTCCTTTATTTAGGCGTTTCCAAGTTTTGAGTCTACCTCAGGAGTTTTTATACAATAATTATATATATTTGTATACATATAGTTGCCATAGATGTGCGCACGGTCTATAAACCGGTTAATTAGAACCAAGAATCAGATCAACTGTTGAACTCGTGCATACTTTAGTAGCCTCGAATGGTAATCTGTGGGAGCTGTTATCTTACATGCTTGTTGAGGGGATATTTGAAAGGGTTGATATTGACAATTTACCTGGACCTTTCAAGCTTACCAGCCTACTGGTGCCACCAGCAGAGGAAGTCAAGCTCTGCTTTAGCTATCCTAAAAAGCAGCGCGGCCGCTAGTGGAGTTGGCACCTAGCTTGATGTGGATTTGCCTCTAGCGGTGCGCGATGCATCCTAACTTGTTGGAAGAATTTAGGTCAGATACAACCAAAATACACCAAAAACAATTGCAATCCCGAGGTATACATTGTATCCTCCCATCTACATCTACACAATCTCTTTTAGACACACTCCGAGTGAGCTCTCCTCGTGCTGAATAAAGTCGTTTTCTTGGATCTTGAGCTTGACGTCATGTTGTACAGGTACCTGTGCGACTGTGTTGAGCGGGCTTCCCCCGCCATGTGTTGATTCGATGGGCCCCATGTGAGCCCGCCAATCCTTCCATCATCGTCGACATCATCGCCCACATTCTCGCGTTCACGTTCACCGTTCACGTTTACATTTCACATTCATCTTCACCTTCACATTCTCCGAACGAGGCAAAAACCCGCTTCAGGCCATGTGCGCTGCAATGCATTGCATGACCCTATCCTACTACGTGCCGACCGTACATTGCATGGCATGGCATCGTCTCGCATTACCGCTACATGCGGCAAAAGTTTGAGCATACCACCGCTAATATAGCCTAACGCTCTCGCCAAGGACCCTTGCATTCGGCAGCCAGCCCTCGCAGTTATTTGCCTCCAAACGACATAAGATCGGCGAGTTATATAATTATTCTTGAAGTTTAAGCCGGGAAAGGGAAAAAAGCGTTCCCTTCCAGAAAGTGAAAAGTAGGTAAATGATCGGTAATGTTATGTAGGGACCCTGAACAATTTATATTAATACGAACTCTGAGTTTCCCAGCCGATCTGCAAAATACAATATACCGAACGTGCTTCTTAGCTAATTGTCATCCTGGCAACCAGCTTTTGTGGCCTTTCTCGCCCGGCCGCGAACCATTTCAGTGGCATTAGTCTAGTCAGCAGAGCCGATCACCAGCCAGCTGGTACCCTGCTTCAAGCTAGCTATTAATTGCTTGCTCTGTGGGTGTAATTGTTGCTGCCTGTTGCTCCAGCAGACCCGCCCAAGGACTCGGCCGGTAATCCGCTGGCGAGAGCTCGATCGGAGCGCTTATGTCACAGGTCCGCGATCTGCTTGCTCCGAACGAATGTGTGAATGCGACTGCAATATACACCACATCAACGTGGCCATTGCTTTGAATTCTTTGCCTAGAGATACTGTCCAATCGTTCAAACAGTGACCCTATAAATATGGTGCATCCTGCTCGCAAACGGCGGCGGCTACCCTCCCTGCTTCGTTGCATTCTCCGAATTGCTCTCTGCCCTTTGTCTCCGCCGTTTTACGCTCCGCCTGATAAGATTGCAAGGTTGCAGCACACGGCCATTGCTACTGCATACCTCGCGCACCGCCATATAATATCCATTCCTGCGCCGAGCGTTCCGATCACAGACCTTATACCTGTCTTAGACGGCCAGATTGATCCGTTTTTCCGTTTCCAACGATTCAGTTTTTCGTCTTTCCTTTCTTTTCTTTACGGTAAAAGAAAAAAGCTTAAATATCGGTTTAGCTTATATATCACACGTCGGAAGGTTGTCCAGGCGTGGAAGGATTGTCTCTGTTCTTCGCTATTACCTGGCTATTTTTCTTCATACACGAGTCATCGTCCCTACTTGTTCAAATTTATCTTGAAAATCTCATTCGACCTCAGGAGGCGGCCTCAACCAGTCAACATGAAGGCTGCCGTCATTGCGAGCTCCTTCCTAGCAGCATTTGCATCCGCTGCTCCAGCACTGCAGCTCCGATCCGTCGGCTATGACTTTGGTACCGAGAAAGTTCGAGGCGTCAATATAGGTACGAGCAAATATTCCCACCTTTAATTGTCACTAGCCACTTTAAAAGATCCGAATTCTAACGTACCGCATGCAGGCGGATGGCTCGTACTAGAACCGTGGATAACCCCATCGTTATGGGCTGACTGGGACGATAATCCCGCTGCTGGCCCCGTCGATGAATATCACTTGTGCAAGACGCTCGGCAGCGCTGCCTGTCGTACCCGTCTACAGGCGCATTGGGACACATGGTTCACAGAACAAGATTTCAAAGACATGAAAACCGTCGGGCTAAACACTGTGCGCATCCCCATCGGATACTGGGCATTCCAGTCGAATCCCGACGGGTTTGTCAACGGCCAGGTCGCGTACCTCGACAAAGCAATAGGATGGGCGCGCTCCGCAGGTTTGAAAGTATGGATCGATCTGCATGGCGCACCGGGCAGTCAAAATGGGTTCGATAACTCCGGAGTACGCGACCAGATCTACTGGCAGACCGGAAATAATGTGCAAGTGACGGTTGACGTGGTTGGCCAGATTGCGCAAAAATATGCCCAACCAGCATACCAAGACGTTGTGGTAGTGATAGAACTGCTGAACGAGCCGCTGGGCCCCAACCTAGACTTGAATATGCTGAGCCAATTCTACAAGGACGGGTTCGGCAAGGTGCGGGATGTTAGCAATACATGGATTGCGTTTAGCGATGCTTTCAAGCCGCCTAGCTCTTGGAACGGAGTGCTCAGTGGTGGCGGGCAGAACGTCATCGTCGACCACCACCACTACCAGGTGTTTTCTGAGGGTGAGGTCTCGCGCAACTTTACCACGCAGCTCCAAGTTGCGTGCGGCGCTGGCGGTGAGACAGGCAGTGCCGACAAGTATGTTGTTGTCGGGGAGTGGTCCGCTGCTATGACGGACTGCGCGAAGTGGCTGAATGGGTACGGGCGTGGTTCGCGGTATGAGGGCAAGTACCAGAGTTCGACGGCGTATGGAGATTGCAGCACGAAAGGAAATGTAGCCAAGATGAGTTGGAGAGAGAAGCAAGCAGTAAGGAAGTATATCGAAGCGCAGCTTGATACGTATGAAAAGACGTCGAATGGTTGGATTTTCTGGACGTGGAAGGCGGAAGAAGGAAATATGAATGATGACTGGAATTACTCCAAATTGGTCAGCAAGAGCGTGTTTCCCAGGCCGCCGACGAATAGGAAGTATCCTGATGTTTGCACAACCTACTAGAGATTGTAGGTGGAAAGCAGAGTAGACATTATAGCTACTACTTGTATATTGTTATTAGCGTGTCTGGTTCAGATTCCTTTTTCTTTTTCTTTTCCACATGGTATATAGCCCGCGAGCACACCGGAGTTTTGTCGTTTTTGCCTGCTCTTTGTTGCATTTTTGTCTACACAATTTATACCCTCGCTAATGTATACTATCACGATACTACCCCGCCAGACTGAGCCGGGCTGCGTTAAAGCATTCTACATTAAAAAAAACCATCAATATAAAGTTACTTTAAAAAAGAAAAACCTTGTATCGAATTACTTTCTACTAACATTTGTTGATTCTCATTTTAGCTGTCTATAACATGATACCACCGGAGCCAAGTTCTCTATTGGACTCGTTAAATACAATTATGAAGTCGTTGAACATTCGACCATAAACGCTAGAGCAGCAAGACCGCCTACTTCAGGAATCTCACCGAGGGTCGCAGCAGTGACTTGGCCCACCAAACTACCACAGTCTCCTGTAAGTGGTGGGGTACAATTAACATCGATCTGTACCGACATCATGGCCTGATTGTTGCCATTCTTGTCGTTAATAACGACTTGGACAAAGCTAGGTATGTCTCTGACAATGTCACTATTGTCATCAATTCCGAAAGAGATATGACGGGCACCGTTAGTTGCCTTATTTAGTGACATTGCAAGAAGGCCTGCCATATAATCTCGTTCATTCGTGCTGTCATAGTTGCCGCTAATAGTAGCAACTGCCGTGCAGTGCGGTTTGAAGACCGATTTGAAATTGTATGTAAATTTGTTGGTGGGGTCGCATCCACTGTCGCCACAGGCCTGGCTTTTTACCATCTGCACGATATCAGAGCCAAAGATAAAAAAGTCGATAGTAACTACTGCCTGTCCGACTGAGATTTGAGCGGTTGATTCCGCAAACGGATTGTCGAATAGCGCCTGACTGAAGCAGATCACACCGGTTCCAATAACGTTGGTGCATGATCCGGCTGCTGTGAAGCTGGATAGAAAGTTCTGGCATGAAGAGTCGGAATAGACGTTGCACTTGAATCCAGAGTCGACGCTCACGATTCCGATAGACTGGTATTTATTCCCAGCTATGCAGCCACTGCTGTCCCGAGGATTCGCAGAGTTGGCATGAACGTTATTGATAACATTTCCACCACAGTTCATTGCTTCAAATGCTTGAAGAGAGATATCCGCTAACGCGGCACCGGCGCCGAAAAGTATGGCAAGAATAAATTGCATTGCGACTGCTGATAAAAGTTGCTGATTTAATAAGATATAATTGAGTATGCTCTTGGTTTTCTTGGTTTTCTTGGACACTTTCCTTGGCCATTTTGCAGCTTTTTAAACTCGAGTATCCGTTGTACAAGTAGCAATGTATGAAAGGAATATCATCTCAGCCTGGCATCGGATTTTGCAACACCGGATATCGGATTTTTCGCTTCAATGCAATGCAACTACCGGTATACCCCCACTCATAGCTCCTACGCTCAAAAGAATAATGCATTCTGAACAAAAGTTCCAGCCGCAATTGAGTAATCATGATAATGCTCCGGCGGCGAGTTTATAACCATTGATATCACGATGTAGGTGGCATAACTAAGCTGACTAGAATCTGCTTGTTTAGGCAAGTCCTTGGCACTATATATATTCCCAAGCTGACATAAACTTATCTTACAATATCTTGGATGCACCACTAAAATGTTAGTAGCCTTTGTAATGAAGGTTGATCTAGAATGCTATAGTTGAGATATGCACGGATTTAATCCGTTAAGTCCCTTCAAGCGCCAATTGCAATTCAGCCCCACAGGAGCGCTACATGACCAGCTGCAGTGATTACCTCCGTCTTAGAAGAGACTTCGTATATACGCTCTGCTAGGGGAACCAACATACGAAAGCGCTACATGCTGGGAGTCGGGGCTATCATGGCGCCGACTCTTCCATGGATCTATAGCCTTGTGGCACTAGTATATAGATGTGGGAAGACTCTCGACCTTGGCGTTCCTGGTTGCAAGTACTTTTTAGCACCGCCAAGCTAATAGACGCGCTCTTTTATCCTATTACCCTATTTCAAAAGCCAACATAAACAACGCAAACCTATCCTTGGATACCTTTTTTCGTTTCAAGCAACCAGCATTTTGAATTCACTAGCCCTCAATCTGCCCGCCTGATATGGATCCACATCAGCACCACACGGGGGGGCCATACGGACCTATTCAAGAAAGCGATGAATACGGTGTAGAAAAACCACTGGTATCGCAGACGCACGCGGACGAGCGAAACCTGCCGGCCTCGAGCCAGCAAAACGCCGGACAGGCTTCAAGCCATCTGCGAACTTTCTTGCGAGCGCTGGTTTTCATGCTCACTATCACCATCGTCGCTGTTCAGGCTCATGCGGTATCCGTGTGGATGAACACGCGTGAGGATGCAACGCACAATCCTCAGACCAATTGGCGTATACAGCAATGGGCCGTTCTCGACCTTTGGCCAACGTGGACAGTCCTAGGAGTTGCAGCACTATCAGCCATCGTTCAAGTGGTTGCGCTTATAAGCTTGTGCATTTGCGTATGGTCTCTCTTCCATTTTCTTCTAATAGTCTCATGAACTCGGACTAAATATTTTTTCTAGTTTCATATAATTCGCAACAGTTTGCTACACTTGATCACCTTATATCTCACATCTATCTTGAGCATCGCAGCTTGGATCGGGGTACTTGTGTATTACAAAGTCGTGGACAGCCAGGGAGAGAGCAGGAATCATTGGGATCTTTGGTCTTGGACTTGTCACAATAAGGACCGGCGCGGATACATCCCTTGGTCGGCTCTGTGCATAGAAATGGTAAACTTGAAACAACAAAGGATCTCTTAGAGGCTTAAAGTTAGATACTACCTACTAACGTTTACATTTCTTAGAGCTTTACCTTTGTAGCGGCTATTCTGGTGGCTGTATTCGAGATCCTGAGCCTGGTCCTCTTTATCGTTTCCCAACGACGTCTGCAAGCTAAGAAATATAAGAGAGTCAAGATCCCCCGCAAGAAGTAAATATACAGCAAGCAGCTATACAGCTATGATCCCCAACAAACCTCGATAAATCATCTTTGCATTACGGACGTTTCAGGGTGAATAGCGGTAGATATCCTGTATAAGTCTTATAAAGGTGGGCATTTATAGCATCCTTCGAATGCGAGGGCCTTTGCTTGCATTCCTAGATAGCGTTTGGTAGAAAAAGAAGCAATTTCAGAGTTAAGCTCAATAGATATAGATGGTCAATTTTCCATAGATCAATACGGCGGGTCATCTCGCTCGGTAATTCACGGTATCGTCATATGAGCGTAAGTACAATCCCAGAGGCGTCGATGCCAACACAAATTCGAGCTAGCGTAACCTAAGTGCTACAAGCAGCATGACGGACAGTGCAGTAGAATTCATCGAATAGAAGTAGTACTTGTATGTTTTCTCCTAGCTAGTAGCAAGTACCACTCAGCGGTAACATCTATCAGACAACAGACATTAAATTTAACCCCCATCCCGGCCAAAATCCCCTTTACCTCCATTTTATATCCCCAGCGCAACAAATATATATAATTGCCAAATCGAAACAAAAAGTCCAACCGAAATCCAATACACAGCAACAACAACAAAGACTGTAAGATAAGAATCCAGCTTTAAAAAATAAATGCAGAATAGAAACAAAAAACCCAACTACCTGCCGAATCTCGCCTTCTCAAACGGCCGCAGCGTAACATACGTCACAGCCGCAAATGCAAAGGCTAGCTCAAACCCAACATCACCACCATATGGCAGGGCGCCGCACAGTTTCGCAATGGGCCCGATCCAATACTTCTGACTCATTCCGAGCACCGCGCCGCCGATACCTGCGCAGAAAGCTATAATAGCAGCAATACCCACAGGCAGCTTGTCCGGCTGATCGTAGTGTGTCGGCTCGTACCCTTTGAACCCTCTGCGGAAGACGAAATGCTCGGTTAGGGAGATACCCTCGTAAATGCCGAGCCAGTAGGCGATGAGCAACATGAAGTTCTCGAGCACGGACTCGAAGTGGCTGGCGCCGGGGATGGCGATGGCGATGTAGCAGCCCGTTGCGATAAGGGTCCAGACAAAGCGGGGCACGCGCTGGAGGTACGAGCTGAGGACCTGGACGGAAAGGCCGATGGAGTAGATGTTTGGGCAGTTATTTCCAATGATGGAGAGGGCGAGGATTATGAGGCAGAAGTTGCCAAAGTTGCCAAGGGAGTTTTCGACCAATACAGCGCCGAAGAGGCCACCAATTTTGCCGGTCTCGTAACCGTTCTTGTAGACATCACTAGTGTAGGTTCCCATGAAGACAGCGACACCGAGGATTTCGGTGAACAGGAGCGGGACGATGAGGCCGAGCCATGTGTAGAGGAAGACGAGGTACTTGTTGGCAGATTTAGGTTGGTAAACGGTGTAGTCGGCAGCGTAGCTCGTCCAGCCTGTACCAAAGCCGTAGATGGCACCACCAAAGGAGAGAATCGACCCAGCTTCACCTTTTCCGCTGCCAGCAGGCGCAGCAGTGAATGTCCCCGAGCGGGCAAATTGGATGACCGTGATGAGGAAGACGATGAAGCAGGGAATCCAGCTGTACATTTCGTAGTAGTGGACGACCTTGTACCCGAAGCAAGTGATAATGAACGTGCAGACGGCTATGATGATAATGCCAGCCCATTCGGGGACGTTGTGGTTAACCGTGTGGATGAGCTGTGCACCGACGATGACATTGACGGAAGACCAGCCGATGCATGCCAAGCAGTTGAGGAAAGCGATCAGGCGCACTCCCCAGGGACCAAAGTAGAAGCGGGAGAGGATCATTTGCCGCAGACCGAACTCGGGGCCAAAAGTGGAGAAGAAGCAGACGGGCGTAATGGCGAGTAAGTTGAAGAAGATGATTGCTAAGACGCTGTCATACCAGCCTAGGTAAAAGACGTTCGGGCCTAGCACGCCGATAGCGAACGAACTGACGACTAGGTTGGCCGCGAGCCACATTGTGCCCGCCTTGTACAGTTTGGTGTCGGTCTTCTCGAATTCTGGCACCTACATTTCCAAATTCAATTGCTGTTAGTTTTGTAATCTGAACAGTAAATGTGAGATCATGAAATTCAACATGCATGCGGATACTCACCCTCTCGATACCACGCTGTTCAATGTTGTATTTCCCAGCAAAACGTTGCAGCCGGGCGTACATCGAGTCGCCAACTTCGAAGGTTTCGGCGCGTATGGCACGGCCATCTTCCTCAGCAACGCCGAGGACGACGTCCTTCTTCTCCCCATCCAGCTTCTCGACATCATGGTCGAACGACATGTTGTCGAAAGTGCGTTGCGGCTACCTCACCAAATTCTGGTATGCAAGTCCGCAAATTGGCGAAGGCGAAATCGAATCCCGCTATAAGAATTCGGTTCGATTGAACGAAAGGTCTTGTAGACTTTCGACGTCGGAACGAAGAATAAAAGCCCAGTAAAAATCCGGCGGTTAGCTCTATTAGTAATTTTTTCCTGGTTCTCCGTTCTACCCGTACTACCCTTAGAGGATGCAATGACGACTCGATGGGCAAGTAGCTGTTCCCAAATAGGACAGTAAGAGAAAAAAGACAAGCTCCTGGCTACGCGCAAGGAGAGAGGAGGAACAAGGAGCCCAGTTATGCCGCTCCAAGGTATGCACAAGGAGGACAGTCGGTTAAAGGGAAATGGATTGCGTTCGAGGTTTTTGTGCCTGGGTCTCAGAAGGGAAGCTCGTGAACACCAGAGGGGGCGACTCAGGTTTATTTAACTCTGAGATCGACACGATGTGATATCTAGTTTTCAATGGATGGCTGGACAACATGCATATTATCGTATCGCACCGTAGCTCAAGCTTTGCGATACGCTAGCGGTGCCCTCCTTGCGCGTGAACCTTCGTCGGGCTCCATTCAGTCAAGATATCGGGACTAGACACTGCGAGTGCGCTACACGCCGACCCCGCTGATGCACCCTTCTTCGTTTCTTTTTTTTTTTTTGCTTCTAATATGCGCATGGTTTCAGAAGAGGAAAAAGAAAAGAGAGGGAAGGAGAGTATGTCCGGCGCAGGTAACATCCAGACCTGAATGGGGTCGGGCAGCGAATTGCAAGGGAGATGATTTGGTCGACCGTGGCGATGGGTTGTACCGAAGTTTCGAACTTGGGGATCCACATCTGCTGCATCAATCTAGCTACCTAAACCAAGATGCAGGTTGCGGTTGAGGGTTGCGAGAGGGGGGAATCGCCCGTATCCGAGGCTGCAGGAAAGGGAAGCGAACAAGCCAATAGAGTTTGCTTATTTCACTATTGGAGGCGTCCATCTGTTATATCATCTGCATGGTCTTCAGCGGCCCCCCCAATTGATAAGCCGGGATTCATAATATACTTTCGTCAGGTCTGATAAGGAAATTTCGAAGGGCAAATGCGATCGGTCTAATGATCACCTGGTCCAGCCTCCAGATTAGTTATACCAAACCAGTTCACGGTGGGCGTGGGAGAGCTCAAAGTGACGGCTGAAGAAAGCGGGCTGGACTTAGACTAGAAGCGTCAATGTTGAATTGAATGCAGGTCGTCGTGCTTCGGCCTCGATTGATCGTGGTACGGTCTGATGTATTGTCCTGTGCCATGATGTTGTGCCCAAGTTGACCTCCCACAACGCACAAGTGCAAGCACGCTGCCTCCGTCGCACAAGCTTAAAAATGGAAATAAAATCTTCATCACTTCAGACAGGCGGACATGGACAGACAATACAACCCCGCAGATGCCATCACCCGTCTTGTCTGTCTGAAAGATCGCTTTTTTTGGACCGATTCCCACCAGCTTTAAAATCAAATATCCAAGTAGCACACACAGAGGAGCACATGGATAAAACGGTGTACCCGGCTTTCGACCTCTTCCTTTTCACACTCTCTCGTGGCGGCATGCTGAGTCCACACGCACGCGACTGGGCGGTTGGATCGAACGCAGACGAAAAAGAAATGTTAGGCTGGAACGGACGAGAGTACAAATGCGGCTGCCCCCACACTAAATTTGTAACTTAGATTGGCTGCTCACTCGCAGTCGGCTACGCTTGACGAGTGTGGAAACTTCTCACACCTCTCTCTGGCTTCGACTTTAGTCTGCTACCTAGCTGAAATGGTAGCAGAACGGTGCATGTCAGTTGTCATGTTCTGCAGTGCATGACGCCCTGTGGGCCATTTGGCTAGCCCCTCGAGATGCTTATTCGATATGATGCACATGGTCGATACAATGAACCACTGCCCACGTTCCAGAATTCGAACTAATGCCTACGCCACGATACTCATTTTGCCATTGGTATCTGTAGATCATAATGCAAAGCTGATCAATCGAGAAAAATCTGATCAAGAAAACGGGATTGCCGAACGGACAGTAGACTAGACAATACCAATCAAAGGCGAGTCAAGTGTTCCACATCGATCGCAGGGCCAGTCTGAGCAAAAGCCCACATGGAAAGATATGCAGAACACTTAAGGTTCTATTATAGCCGTTCGCCGAATCAAGGGTGCAGTCGGCCGCTTCCCAAGCTCTCGACTTGGTGGCGTTTGTGCATCTGAAAGCCCAGTTGTATCTCTCACGCGACTGTCGCTGGACACCACCAAATGGCATTCTCAAAAGTAGTGCCAAAAAGGTAGTGGAAAAGGGTAAAGTATGGCGGATTACGTACAGCTGATATATCATAGGCCAACATCAAGAGCTGTACGGGACTAGTATATTTCTACTACAGTGTGCACTTGTACTGGCAATCTCTTGATTAATTGGCTGCTCCGGGTAGACGAATTCGCCGAAGTACGAAGGCGTACCCCTCGAATACTCTCTCCCAGCTCATTCGAATATTCGATCCAAACACTAGAAACCAAACATGTTTACACCGCATGCACTGCATGGCAGCCTGGCGTTCAAGCAGCCAGTTCGTCTCGCTCCGTTACAAGCCCTAATTAGTCGACACTACTAAACAGTTCGGATAAATTATTATGTCGGGGTCGACTCGCATATCATCATAGTAGGCAGCTCCGACCGTGTGGGAGCGAGCATCGGAACCGCCCGCCTCACCCACGCCAACAACACACAGCCTGCCCAGGTGTAGTCGCCGACGTCGTCGTTTTAAGACAACAACCAGCAAACGAGCAACCTAACTCTCTCTCTCTCTCTCTCTCCATCCCGACGCGACGTTTGAATTGCGATTCGGTTCTCATCGTCGTCAACCCCAAATCAATTGCCTAAGTTTCGACTCCCCTGCATACCGGGCTTATTCGTCAGATTCCGTATTCCAGCATATGCTTGCCATTCCCGGAGTTTAATGTCCTCGCTTCCCACCAACGTTTAGGCACGGGACCATAACTCTAAACACCGACATTTACGTCTCGCGCTCGTCAGGGCCGTCCCTTCCGAGCATCTCGATCGGTCCCGAGCAGGCCTACACTTACATATACGTGCAACCACCAGCGTCCGCCAGATTAGATGAGATCTCCACTTTTCCACCGCTGTGGAACCAAGATCTCAAGTCGTCCTGTCCACGCACACACGCATGGGGGGGCCAATCCCACTTACATCTGTTTCATTATTTTAGATCACAAACTTGTAAACGTTTCAGCCTCAGAGATATAGATTAGATCGACAGTGTCACATTATAACGTTAAGCTAAATTTAAATTAAATAGTTATTGCATAGGATCCCGTGACATCGGAACCATCCGACGCAGGACTAGTTTCACATTACATTACCAAATAACGGTATACAATTGAGTGCTTCACCACGCTTTTCATTCATCAAAAGAAACAAGCAGGAGGAAAAGGAAAAAAGAATGCGATTAGGAGAGATGAAGGTAAAAACGACATTAGCATTAACCAAAATATCGACCGGGGAGAGTAAGAGAAAAAAGTCTATGTATACTGGATCGTTGCTCCAAAGAGAAAAAAGGAAGAAGGAAAGAAAAGAAGAAATATAATACAAAAAAAAGGAAGCAAGGGGGATCCAGTCGAAAATAGAATGTACACCTCGAACAGAAGAATGAGTAAGGGCTAAAAGTACATGCAGGAATAGGTGTAGCATGCATGAGAGAAAAGGGAAAATACGGTCATTATCCGTCATAGTTGGAATACATGAATGTACGTGCTAGGCAGGGCAAAATGTGTAATAAACCAGGATCGAATAGAATGGAAGAAATAAGAAAAGCATGAGCCGAGGAATAGAATCCGAAAGAAAAAAAGCATTCACAAAACTGGGAGGTATGATGTCCATCGTACCAGAAGAAGAAGAAGAAATTACAACTAGAAAGGGTATGCACCATATTGCGAAAATATGCGCATCACACTTCACTATTCGTGAAGTTAGGATATAGAAGGGCTCTAGACTCATTAAAATATTATGAGTTGTAGCCGATAGCAACTAACAGAAGCAGCAGCGCTCCCTAAAACCGATCGCGGTGGAAAGACGAGATTATCGTACTTCGTTATCAATCTCCTCAACGACACGAACCAACTCCTGCAAAGAAACTTTCCGTTAGCCCAAATTCTATCAATTGTTAACAACGCGAAAAGTGATATAACCCACCTTCGTCTCTCTCGCCATAGCAAAGCAGTGGCCTGCAAGCCGCGAGTTGAAGTCCTTGGAAGCGCTACCCTCATTTTCGATATCTTCCACCTTCATCCCCAGCATCTTCTGCATCGAATCATCAAGTGACTTGACGATATGTCCGATGCGGTCGTTCAGCTTGTTCGACCTAGCTTGATCCATGGCGTTCTCCGTCGATTGTATGACCTTACCAACAAAGAGGATAACGTCATCCATCAAACTGCGAAGTTGTCTGAGCTGACTCGAATCCGACCGGAGCTCCTGAAGGAGGCGCTGGATACTTTCTATGACTCCATTGGTTTGGCTTATGAGGAAGTTCTACATGGTCACTCCAGTTAGCGGACGGCCATGTTACATCTATCGAGTGTGGGGGTGGGGGCATACCTTAAGTTCCTCAACCTCACTATGCTCCTCCTGAACTTCAAAGGTCGGAAGTGTGCCGATACCCAAAGGGTTCATTGCAGAAAACTTCCCGTCTCGCTTGGAGCTCCAAGTCCCGCTCTGGTTCCTAGTTGAGGTTCGCTGATTCGAGTATCGCGACGAAAAGGACGAAGTGCTGTACACCGAGTCGATACTAGTGCGAGCCGGGCTGCTTCCGTTCATTACCGGCGTCGATTTACTCGATTTGAGGGGGACGCTCAAGAGATCGGTGGATTCCCCATCTTCCGTCTCTCCATCCGCAGCTTCTTCATCATCTAGTTCTTCGCTAGGAGTGGGTCGGACCTTGACCTTCTTGGCCAGGTCAACGACGGCAGCTGTAAAATGAGACGTTGCAGCGTCAACCAGGGAAACCGGGGAGAGCCCATCAGCGGAGGCGTGATTTCGAATCGCTGTCATGAGATTCTGACCGGTTGCCTCTAGCCTCACGCAGAGCCTCATGATGTCATCCGGTGGATTTGCCGCCTCGATGCCCTTGGTGATAGCTCGAACGACTATTGCGATGCCCTTCATGTGCACCAAGGTGCCCTTTGGATCAATACGTGCCGTTCGGAGGGTCTCGTCAACGATAAGTTGGCATTTCGTGATATGAATATCTTTCACCAAGCCGTTGGGATCCGCGTGAGCTGTCGCCTTGTTGATGTTGCTTTCCATTGCATACTGTAGGCCAATGGAAGCTGCACGTAGGTTCCGGAGCTGCGTTTTTGTCTTTGTGTATCTGGCCCTCCAATCTTTGACCTCATCTCTCAAGCCGGCGATTTCAGCGGTCAATCCATCGTGCGACTGGACAGCATCACCACTCAGGGATAACGACCGCATTTCCTGCAAATACTCCATCGCCTGTTTGCGGACCTCTTCTGTCGTTTCCCGCTGTTCTCTCAGCTCAATCTGAAGGTTTCCATGTACTAGGAGCAATTCGTTGTATTTCTCTTGGAGTTCTGGATCTCCACCTCCCATTTGTCCAACTGCTACTACTGCCCCTCCACATTCATGCGTGTCCCGCCAGTCTTCCAAAGCCTCGTTTTCCGATCTTAATCTTGCAAGTTCGTTTTGCAGTGAGTTGTTAAGGTTCTGGGCGTTGGCAACCTTGCTTTCAAGAGAGTTCTTTAGTTCCGACAGTTCTTGCGCCTTGTTCTTGAGGGCCTATAGTTTGAATGTCAGCAAAACACATATGAACATTAGATACCGACACACGTACATTGTCGCTATGACCTTGTTGGGCCTTTAGCTGCATTTGGGCAGTTCTGAGCTCCTCCTCATCTTCTCGCCAGGTTTGTTCGGCATCCTTCAATCTGTTGAGCTCGCGGTCTTTGTCTTTTCCAGTCATTTCGAGCTGCTCAAGTTTTCGTTGGAGGGCCGATATTTGCGATTGGTAATCAGAAATCAGTTTTTTGTCGGTCTAGATCAGCAAATGGTGAGCAATTATTACAATCACTAGTGCAAATAATATCAAGATATACCTCATTAGAATGCATAACGCGGGTTGAACTAGTGTTGCTAGCCAAGCTCTCCCGACCGTTGGGTGCTCTCTTGTTCGTCCCGGTGGACTGGCGGAAGCGATCCTCCAAGCTGAATGCATCGTCTTCATCTTCATCTGCAACATCGTCGTAATCGTCTCCAGATGCTGACTTGTCAGCTCCGTTTACCGGCGGGTTCTGTGGTAGATTTTTCGGTAGTGGTCGACCGAGGGAATTAGATCCGTTGGGGCCTGGACCGAGGCCAGTTGGTGTTTTTGGCGGCATTCCCATCCCGAAGCCAACAGGGCCACCAGGGCCACCAGGGCCGCCAGGTCTAGGAAGGCCGTTCGTCGGATTCAGTGGAGTAGGTTTCGGACGTCGATCTTGACCGTTCGTGCCACCATCGTTGAGGCTGTTGGCAGGACTCCCGACTCGATCTATGCTACCTCCGGTGAATTGTGGATATCTTCGTTCCAGTTCGTAGAAGACGTCGGTAGCGAGGTCTCGAAAGCGTACGGTAGGGAGCGTGCTAAGCTTTTGTCGTGCTTGGTTCCTCTTTGGATGGAATTCTGGCTTCGGCATCAGGTAAGGGTTTGTTCCCTCCGGTACATCGGAGGCAGGTCCGACTTTGGTGACGTTGGAGGCGCTACTAAGCCTGTCGCCAGCGCCCTGCCGCCGTTGCAGCTCATCGTAGACGTCCGTGCTGAGTTCCTGGAACTGGATCTGCGTTAGACGCAGCAACTTGTCTCTCGCCTTGTTAGCCTTGCCGTTGCCCTTTTCGACCCGTAGGTAAGGTTCCAGTAGTGCTTTGAGGGCTGCGTGTTGGCGGGCGACCTGAGTTTCGTCGTCGAGCTTTTGGTCTCTGCGTGGTGGGCGCATGCGAGGGCGCGCGTTCGGAGAATCTTCGTATAATCTCATTCCGTCCGAGGATCGAGCAACAGACGAAGGAGGTGAGGTGTTTGATGAGCGACCCATGCTTGGACCGCTGGAAGACGCAGTACGGGACATGGTACTGCCAGAATCGGTGGGGGATTTGTAGGTGCTGATGCCCGACCAGTCACTTCCGGCTACAGACATGGGCGACAACGGAGGACGATAGTCGGAAAGAGGAGGACGAGAGGCAGAGATGTTGTTCATCATTGTTGTGGAGGTGTTTTGGAATGCCGGTCCACAGGAAATTCCTCGAAAAGGCTCAAACGTGAGAAGAGAGGTACCAGCCCAGCGTAGCGAAGCGGCAGCGGTACTTTACACCAGGCCCAGCTGCTCTGATTTGGACGCTAGCTTGGTCCAAATTTGAATTTTGCAGTTGTGATGAATCCCGGGGGCCCTCAGCCTGGAGCTCTAATTGGCCCCCTTCCCAGCTTCAAGACTTTTCTGTGCTCTCCTTTCCTAGGGGCAGTCAGCTCAGCCGAGCCCTGTTTCGAGCAAAGGGGGTTTAGTTGGTTGGATGGCGGCCGACGGTTGGTTCAGGCAAAGAGCAGCCTGGAATGCTGCAAATTCCTCCGCCGTCAGAGTCAATCAAGTTGGAGCAGCTGGCTGCAGGTGCGGCCCTGATTATATTTATACGGAAGGGCCTCTGGGCTCTCGGTTTCCTGCTCCCGATCCTTTTTTCCAGCTGACCAGGCGATGGATTTGTTCTCTAGCACCCCTAATGCAACGTCGACTGGTGCTTGCTACCCCGAATCTCGATCGACTGGCACGGTTCGTTCGTTCGTTCGTTCGTCGGCACGGCTAGGCGTCGAGGGGAAAGAGTGGCCGGTTCCGGACTGACGGGTTTTTTCGAGTTTGGGAGAGTGAGAGGAGGAGGAGGAGGAGGAGGAGGCGGAGGGGAGGAGCAGGCTCAAACGTCAGGTGCGCGAGAAGGTGTCGAAGATTGCGGCGTGCGACATGAAATTTGGTCCGGGCTCCGTCGGTCGCCTGGAAACAAGAAAGGTGACTGGCGACAGAACGTCAAAAGCGTATATGTATAGATATATATAACTCCGTATGCGTATATATATATTTATATGAGAGTAGCACTAAAAAGTACTTTGATATGCTCGGAGGAATGGGAGGAAGAAAGGTGCGATGGATGGTTGAATCGAAAGACCACGTCCACAAAACAATTAACTGCTATCAAATCGCAGCTGTATTGCAATAGGAACATACAAACACAACAGACGTAACAGGCAGGACGCTTATTCAACTGACTGTCCGTATACTGACAAACCTTCGTCTCCCCTGAAAAATACAAAATGGATCTGATGCAGAGAACTAAAAGAGATCTGTTTGACGCCCTGGCCCAGGTCCTCCAACCAGGCCGGAAACGCCTGTTTATTGCACACCGTCCACCCGGGCGGGGTGGGCCTGCTGCAGGCTGGATCTGGGTGGATGGGCCCAGCCAATGCAATCTTGACGGATGCTGACACAGCGGATCGATCCCCTTCCATCATCTCCCATCTGCTCCAGATTAACAAGATCACGATGTGAATCAGCCATCCTTCAGAACTGACGTAAGTCCGTCCCTTTATGCGGCTCTATTAGCGATGTCGCGATTGCGAATCCCATCGTCGACGCCGTAAGGCATCGCCGTCACCGTCATCAGAATCATATACGAACCTGAATACCGCGACGCTGATACTGATACTGATACTGACACTGACACTGCAGTCTCTCATTCGCATTCTGCTGCGCACGCCCAGCGTGGCCTCCGTCCGACTCCGAACCTGCAATTTCTGCGCGTACGTATGCCCTGACGCTCGCATGCACCGACGGAGCTTTCATCCACTCTCGAGCCTGGCGTCCAATCGCACCTGCCTGCAATCTCGTGACTGCCCTCCGGAAATTGGGCTTCCATCCAGGGGTGGGGCCAGCTGCGAGCCAGGTGCTGAAGCGAGACCCGGCAGGAGCCAAGAAGGGAAGCCACCTCCTGCAGGGCTCGACCAATCAGCCGCTGGTTCCTGAAATGTCACCGCCATCTACCCGGAATTGCAATCTCGACGGACACGAGAAGCACTCACTCTGCCTCTCCCTCCACCTCGAGCCTCTCTGTCTCGCTAGCGCCGTCGAACGCCCACCCTCGTCGCCCGCAAGCGGCAATGTGCAAAACGTATGATCTTTTCAGTGACGCTCACCACCATGCAGACTCGAATGCCAGTCTGGTCTCGTGGCCCACCCAATGCATCCGTCTGTCAACGTACACATGAATCGTATCACCGTTGCCACCGCCAATTTACCATGCTTCGTATCAACGTATTGCGATGGTGTGGCATGCGGCGAGATCGCAACACGCAATCTCCAGCGAGCGGCCGTCCAACTCTCTGTGTGACGCGCCTGACTAAACCCAATTGTTCTCTCGTACAAGGTTCAAGCGAACTTTGTCCCATGAAACTATTTTAGCAATCGCTCGAGAAACTTAGTAGCATTCGTTTGCTCGGCCACAGTGCAGGGGAGATATTGTGGTTGATGCTGAGACCGCAGTTTGTAGTCGCGTGGACCTACCGCAATAGAATCAATCACACACCTCAACGCATGGCCAACTCGTGGCTTGTCAGCGAGCGCCATCTGCCTGTCTGTCTGTCAAAGGATGCCAATCTCCTCAGAGATCTGTATCCGAGATCATAAGAGCTAGCAGACTAACAATTTAATCTATTACTACTTGACTGCTTTGAGTATCTTTTGTGCTGACCCTCTTTTATGGTTCCATGGTATCCCCAAATGCAAACTCAACATCTCAAACGGAGATAACAAATGAGCAGACCTCCTCAAGCGCAAGCAAAATGAAGCAAATAATATAAAATCCTTGAGCGTTTTCGCCCTGCCTCCAAATTGCCAGCCTCGGCATCCACGCTTCATCCTATTGCAATCTAACCTTCAAAAGAGCATTGCGTTAGCTTAACCTTCACTCTTCACAGCATTTTCTTTATCCATCTCCTCGCTCTCTTCTTTTACCCCTCCATTGCCCTTGATTTCTTCCTCTCCTTCGCCGTCCTGTTCTTGATCCTGCTCAACTTTTACTTTCGTCACCGACTTGCCTCCTTCTCCGGCCTCATCCTCCACTTTGACCTTCTTGCTCGCCTTCCTCCCTCCACCTCTCCCCCTACTCTTCTTCACCTCCCCTACTTCGCTGCCTTCAGCAACAGGATCTTTGGCTTTCCTCCCACGCTTTTTAGCATTACTACTAGCGCCCCCTTCACGGAGACCACTGCCGACAGTAGTTTCCATGAGCTGCTTTCTGACCTGCTGGTAACGCTTCTTCGCCGTTTCTACGTTCGCGTAGCCGAGTTTCTCAGCGACTTTCTCAAAATTCACATTGGAGAGCTATAATAATTTAAGTAGAGTAGTAATAGGGTATGTTAGCATGCCGGCCTCGTTGTCAATTTATTCGAAAAAGACAAAGGATAAACTACAATACATGAGCGCCATCTCTGCAGTCAGGGCTGCTAGTCTGACATGCACGTATTACATATACATGTGCGCCAGGTTACAATATGGTACGGGAGTTACTTACCTCAACAGCTGAAAACTGGAGTACCGTGGCGAGAATCTCCATGCTTTTTTGGCTCAACGAGTGAAAGCCTGTAGTGGTGCTAGCGCTAGTGGTGGTGGTTTGCTGCGTAGTTCCGTCGGCGTCAGACATGGCTCTCCTTTGTGACTTGCTTATAGCGATCTTATGTTTATGGTGACGCACAGTCCGTCTCTTGCACATATGTCTTTGAGCAATAAAGCTAGCGTAGGTTTTAGATTTTTATTATGCCTAGGTGGGTTTGAATCTCTGGGGTATCAAAATGTGGAATACGACCTATATCGGTATGTACTGCGGTAACGTCGAAATCTCCAGAACGTCGTGTAGAGGGCAATGAATACCCAAGTTCGTTCATCTAGATTCTTCTATCTCTATAAATAATGATATCTAGGGAGCCAATCCGGCGATACAACTTGGACCCGCAAATGAAAAAGAAGTCCCGTAGTACCTAGAAAGCCTAGCCCTATTTCTTTCGACCTCCAGCTTCATCTCGCAAAACCAGACAGGTCCCGATGCTCTAGCATGCCTACCTAGCCTGGATCTCAATCACAGCGCATAAAATTATATCTCCAAGTACCTGGAAACTGGCAAACGAAAGAAAAACGCCGTAGATGCCTCCAACATATATCATGATATCGTACAATACTCTCTAGCTAAGCCAGACCCCCCTTCCTTCCTTCCTTCAGAAGTATGACGCCGTCCACAGCACGGGCAGCGTAGGGTGCTTCTCCTGCCATTCTGCTAGGATCTCTGGCACTCTCCCATCCACCGAACTGCGGTCAAAATCTCGTGCCTCATCCGCCGCCTTCTCTCTCTCTTCCTTCGCTGCGGCGGTCAGCATTTTAGCCAGCTCCAGGATACCCTTCCCGCCTACAGCTGCCTCCTCGTGGTTGTCCCTAATGTCGACGTTAATGACGTGCACGAGGCGGTTAAGCGGGCTACCACGGGTGATCAAATCTGCATTCCGTCGAGAAACCAGCATGGTTAGCAAAAGCCCATCTACGGAAACTTCAACTTCATAACAAAAAGATATAAAAAATGTAAAACAGAAAGAAGTGGATGTCAAAATCTCACCATCGACGACAGCATCCCAACACCGCTCCTCACAGGTGATAACCACATCCACAACTCCATCTTCGATCTCGTCGCTATACGTCCTCTCCGCTTCACTCTTCTCATGAGGTCCACTACCTCTCGGGCGTCCGACCTGCCAGTCCTGCCACCGCTCCGGGCTGCGTTTGATCTTACGGTTGCGATCCAGCATGCCCAACAGGCCGTTGGCAGTGTACAGTCGCACATCGCGCGCCTTGAGCTCCGTGTACATATCGTCGTAGGAGGTGGCGTTGAAAGGGTAAATGTTGGGTCTATCGATCGATGGGCCGGGTAGCCGGACGGCGGAGCCAGTACCGAAGGAGATGACGGGGAAGCCAGCCTGCGAGAGGACGAGGTGGGCCTCCATTGACCTTGAGACAATGCGACGTGTCAGCAAGAAGTATGTCTATCTGAAGGGGGGAGAGTATGGAGGAATAGTAAGATGGGTATGTACCGGTTCTGATTGTTCGCGCAGACCGTGCAGAATTTCAGTGGGAACTCCTCGGGGGGTCCCTGGCGGCCGGGGATGCCGGGTATTAGTGGGGGGGTTCGCGCCTTGAGGCCCTTTGGAGGTGGATAGAGGGCTAGGACTTCTGGCGGGGGGTCGCCTGGCGGAGTAGTCGAACGTGGTTTGTTCATCGCGGGGGTGTTATAATGTGGTGATGGCGTGCACGCTGTGAGAGGAGATAAAAGGAAGAGAGGGAAGACACGATATCCAGACGCGGTAGGATCTCAGTTGGTGATGGTGATTTACGAGGATGGAATGAGTTCACGTGACAAGAGTATGATGATGATGGTGATGATGAAGACACGGGTGTTACACAGGGCGACTATATAATACGATGGATGGAAGACGTTATAATTAACGTCGACCTTGCCGGCAGTGGCGATGGGGAAGTTTTGTTGATACAGCACGCGCTCAGTTCTATGCGCACATATAATAGCATTCGGTGTTAAAAAGTCAACCTGTGATACCAGATCCTGCTGTTAGCTCGAGCCACCAACAGCGAACGATTGAAAGATACAGAATAATAATAATGATATATAGTATCGATAACCGGATACAGGATCAGGGTGTTAAAGTTGCGTATGTAATTTGTGCTTGTCCTCAGAGCCACGACGTGATTCACGGTGGCTAGGACAGCTCCAATATTGAGAATTCATCATAGAAACGGTATCATACAGGCGAAGACAAGGAAAGCGACGGCAGCGGCGGCATCGCGATGAGCTCAAGCAGGCTACTTACCAGACAATGATTAGATCTGTTATAAACGGTCGCGTTATCGCGGAGGATGGTGGTTGAAGAAGCTGTGCAGCAGCAGCTGAGGTTCCGCGTCGTCTGAAGTGCTGTTTTGATGGTGGAGAAAATTTGGCGGGTGGCCGCAGCGCCCCGAGCCAATCACGCACAGCTGACTTACAGGTAACGCACAGCAGCTGCGCAGGGCCCGGGCGCTTTGCGAAAAGCCTGGAAGCCCAGCAGCACCTGACTGCCGGGCCAATCCAATCGATAGGCTGAAACGTGGGCCTGATAATTTATTGTTCTGCAGTAGCAAGCTGGAAAACGAGGAAAGGAGGAGAGCAGGCAAGCAGGCAGGCGCCCCGTTGAAATACGTCGTAATAAGAAAATGATGTTAAAATGATAAATTATAATTAAAATTCCTCGTAAAACGTGCTTAAGTCGACTACTATTCGGGTCAAAACTCTGTGATGCTGCTGCTTAGAGTAATAACCGGCGGAATATTAGCTATTCTTCCTCACTCTGCCGAGCCGATGGTCAGTCGTGTGCGCAAAATCTGCCCCCTTGGTACAACTCAAAGGCAAAAAAAAAAAAAAAAAAAACTTTTTAAGTGGTGCTATAAAATAGGAATATCGAATCGAATCAGGGCCACAGTCCACAGACAGACGCACTAAACCATAATCGGTCGGCCGATGCGTTTCAGATGCAATGGCCCCAGGTGCAGAACGGTACATTGCCTAGGTGGTTGCACTCGCACTCCGAAGCTGATGCCTTCTACTGATGACCGAGTCCATAACACGGCCGGTAGGCTTGGGAGCTCCAGGAGGCCCGACCTACATCATACCTGTATTATAAATCCGAGCGGCAGGAGACTTCCTTNTTTTCTTCCTCTTCCTCCAGGCTGCTCGACGTTAGTGCGCATGAGTGGTGTTATCGATAGCATATATTATACGGGAGCGGCCGGCGACATGGCAGATGCTTGAGGGATTGTGCCGTGATATCGTTTCAAATGTATTGCGCAGATTAATTATCATTAAATATTCGCTGTGTGCTGCCCGAACAAGATGAAGGATTCCCTGGACACTCGACATCCTCCGTTTATTGACTTTTATTGCTCGTGCACATACTCCCTTCCAGGTATTCCCCGGACCATCTAGACGACCGGATCAGTTTGACAGCTTGGGTCTAGACGGATTCCAGACGGCGACTGGCCTTGCTGGGCGACTTCCTTTTGTCGCGCCGCTGTTTCAATCCATTCTAAGACGGTTGATGGGCTGAGCTTAGCTGCGCCAGATAGTGGCACAAAGCTGTATTCGTACTCGTAGACATCTGAGAGAGAGAGTGCGGCGCTTCTTCCGTTCGGGTCGATATATACCTCTTGGGCTCTTTCGCTGTCGCTGATTGAATTCATCCAGCTGCCGACCTGCTAGTCCGATCAAAACCTCCCTCTTTTGCAGGTTGAATTCTGCTGAGCCGCCGCAACGACCACCCGCAGCAAATCTAATTAATAATTTATACTAATAAAATAGCAATAATATACTTTTATATAATCGACTGCTGAGCAGCGACTGGGGAGCGAAGGAAAAAAAAAAAAGAAGAAGAGTACCATAACATCTGGCTGGCTAGCCGCCCCTGAGAAGGCCTTAACCCATCTTCTGTACGTTGGAACCGAGCCAAACGAGATTATATCCGCCACCCGGTTGAATCGAGGTTGTCGAGCTATTCTGCAGCTGGCTTAAGTTGTAGGTAAGTGTTAAGTCGTTCTCGCTCTCTCCGCTCGCTGGGTGTTTGGGCGGGCTTGTGTCCTCTGTCCGGTCTGGCCGTCTGTCTGCGTCAAAGTGGAATTGGATTGGATTGGATTGAACCCCACCACTGCACTGCGGACTCCCACCATACTTCGCTAATTATCCATCCAACCACCACCGCCTACTGTACCTTACTCTCCTCTTTCTTCTCCTCCTGCTTCCTTCTTACCTCTTCTTCATCTCTCCATTCCTTCCTCTGGGACTAACAGATATTGGTTGTTTCTTTCTGCTTCTGCTTCTTCTGCTTCTTCTTCCTCTTCTCTTCTTCTTCTCTTCTTCTTCTCCGGCACCGTTTCTAACCAACGTCCTTAGCAGCTGCCCCAAATTCTTCCTTCCATATCCCTTTTTTTTCTTCTCCTCGTCGACCCTGTTGAAACACTTCCTTTCGATCTCACCCGGTTGCGAGGACTGAAACAACCAACCTCTCGGAAAGCGAATCGCCCTTACCCTACCGTCTCGCGACCTTCGCCTGATCCTCTATATTTTCTCGCCGAGAGACAAGGAACTGGATTCCTTCGCATCGCAGCGTAATACACATCCTACTGCTACTTCCACGGCTTGACGTTGCTGTGCATTGCCGAATCACCGTTTATTTTTCATCAACTCTGCAGCCGGACTTTTTTTTTTTTTTTTTTACCTTAATTCCCTTCCAAGTCATCGACATTTGATACCAGCTTCGCCTGGGAGCGACCAAACAGAAACACCCCAAAATTTTCAGTCTCCATCCGATCCTTGCGACATATCCGCCACATAACTTCGCCTCTTCTCCTTGCCTGACGACGAATTGAACGTTTTCCGAGCATTTCGCATTTCGCATTTCGCATAGATTCCAAACCAAACCGGAATCGCAAAGCGACCCGAATTTCTATATTTTCTTCTTTCCTCAAAAATTTGGTCTGTCGCATACATCCGACTTGCCCAAATCTCACATCCCGCTAAATCGCATCCGAGACAAACGTTCACCCTCCTTCATTCCCGCCTATATCCGCTGCAAGCTCCCGGAGGGTAAAAGCGAGTCTGCACTTGAACCAACGAGCGAACAAGCGAGCGAGAGAGTGCGTGAGAGTGTGTGAGTGCGTGCGCGCGTGAGAGCGAGCGAGCAGCAGAGAATGGCTTCGATGAAGGGGCAGGCACGGTCTGAGCCTGCGACACCCGTAGCACGCGAGGACCTAGACCAACTAACTCCAACCCAAAATGCCTTTCAATCTCTATCATACACCAAAGTTCGAGATTTCGCATACGCACAATCGCACCCACTTCACTATGGCCCACCCCCGATTCAGAGTATTGGCTCGACCCCCGGATCCTCGAGAGATTCCGGTCTCTTCTCTGGCGCCAACGGTATTGGGGCTTTTCTAGGCTGGTGGAACCCAAGTCTTGGAAATCCCGGAGGCGCCTCTCCAGGAGGAAGAAGAATGAGCGATTCTGTCGCAATGAGCCGGGACTCGAAAGCAACCTCGAACCACCCGCCTCCGCTCAAGTTCGCAGACGGTCCGCCATGGTTTGAAGACGAAGACCTCGTCAGCCCGGTGGTTATCACCCAACGGCATCGAAAACACAAATCCTCGCTCGGCCTCCCTTCAGGAAGAACGTCAAGTAAAGATGGAAAGATGACGTCGATATCGGAAAATATGAAGGATGGGGAATATGCAAATGGTGTGGAGATGCCAGAAGACATTGGCGAGCCGGGTGGCACATATCATCCAGCAACGGGAGAATATTTCGAAGATGGTGATGAGGATGAGGAAGATTACGAGGAAGGTTCGGACGAAGAATTCGAGGGCGATGAATCGCGGTATTCGAAGGACTATCACTTTAGCATTGCAGACCCAGACGAAGAAATGCATGGGAAGGCGGTTGCATTGTTTGACTTTACACGTGAAAACGACAATGAACTAGAGTTGGTAGAGGGTCAAGTTATCTGGGTTAGTTATAGGCACGGGCAAGGCTGGCTTGTGGCGGAAGACCCACGAACAGGTATGGCTGTTTGTTTACTGTGCGCAAATCTGAGGAAGTATAACTAACAATCATTTCACAGGCGAGTCAGGACTAGTACCTGAAGAGTATGTTCGTCTGTTCAAAGAAACGCCATTCGAGAACAGCCCGGATGAGTTCAATCCACAAGAAAGTGAGCCTGTACCCGCCAAGTCCAACAATTCTCCAACGCACACAGCAGCCGTCCAATCCCACTTCTCAACCTCGAGCAGAGACCTCGAGCGCTACCCAACTGAAGCCTTACTCGATCCCTCCTACCGTCTAACTTCACCACCACCTACTGTAAAACCCTCTTCAGATCGCAAGGACTCACAGAAAGGTGATTCCATGGACTTAGACCTAATAAGCCCGACAAATACGACGGCAAGTACCATAGACCGCGAATCATTCGCCATCCAGCAGCGCAAACTAGAAAGCGGGAAAGTGCTAAACGGCAAGGAAAAGGCCGAACAGGAGGAATACCAAACCTTGCACCATAAGAGCCCTTCAATATCTGGCACAGCTTCTCCTTCGACTGGGACAGCTGTAACGCCGACTCAGGCCACCGGTATGAATAGGGATAAGGATGGCGATGCGTCCATGGTATCTGTAGCTGCTGCGAAAGGTTCGGAAGAAAGCAGAGGACAGCCGGTGGAAGCCCGATAGTATTGGCTGTCCCGGAAACCTATAGGCCACCGACGACGCAGCGCCCGCAAACTCAAGAAGTCCATGAGTAGGGAGGTGTTGGCTGAGACACCATCGCACCTACTATCAAAATTACTACGCAAAACGAAGAAGAAGGATAACGATAGTAAGAAGCTACGACTACCACGAATCTCCCGCTTATTTCCGGAATCATCGTTATGGAAATCATCAGGGGCGAATGACTCGACTCGGATCGCATAGTGATTATTTCATTTTCACCTTCCCCCCAATAAGAATCATCATCACTATTACCATCATCATTATCATTGTTATGTACTCAAATGAGCTTCCTCCATCCTCCACGACCAACCAACAATCCCTCGCATCGATCTTTTTATCGTAATTGCCATATCCATCCAATTATACCTGCCTACTGGGAATGTATCTTTAGGATGGAAAAACCTGTTATTGGAGAGAATAATGTCCCACTGCCTGTGTTAACGAACCAACCATCCTCATCATCTACCTCCCGCCTGTTTGATACCTCACACCCCAAACCTGTGCTTACTTTATCTTAACCCTCATACTTGTTGTGGCTTATGGGTTCTGCAACCCGTTTCGCTTACTTACCTGGTCATAAGCCGCCAACGCCATGCATGCATGCATCCTCGTTAATGTCTTTTATATAGTATCGATCGATTAAAAAGAATCTCTATTTTCCGGTGTCCGTATTGCTCTTTTATTCATTCATATCCATTCAGATAGTATATAAGAAGTTTCTTTTGAGTCGACTCTTGCATGCTTTAGTCATCTTGTGTTCAGAGCAGGCAAACTAGGTGTCTCTTTTGATCGACCTTGCTCACAGTATTCATGGCTTTATCGCTCTGCCCAATACCACCTTCGTTCTTGTATTCTTTCCGACATTGATATCCTGTCGCGGGGATTTCTGCTTTATATTTCCTTTCGTGGTCATTCTATAGTAGGCTTTCTCGGATTCAATTGTATAGCTAGCTCCCTTGATCAATGGACGGCATATTCCTTTTTCTCTCCTCACAGAGACAGATATAATCTCCCTAGTTAGTTGGCATCCACTTGCAACCCGGAGAAATAATGATTGAGCCCAGAAGGTCTCCATTCAAACATCTACCAGTTCATTGATCTTCGCACCGCGAAAAACACAGGTCTGCTGAAGACAAGAAAACCCACTCTAGATTCACACAAATACCAAGTTCTAGCACTAACATCCCGATCCATCCTCGTATACCCAGGCTTGTGTTGTGCAAATACAAAGTTTTATCTTAGTCTTCCTCTGGGCCGAGCCGGACAAATGGCATATCATGTGTATCAAACGGCCCTCTCGCAATATGTGACTACTCAGCTCCTCAGCTTTACACATATGTACATACTATCAACTCTCGACCCACTCTACCGGCCGCTGCACGCCACCCGCACTAGTTGATGCATGAGAATGCCCCTCTATATCAGGGTATGCCTGATACCCAGATCCTCTCAGCATGGCATCAGCTCAACCAATAAGAAGCCCAGTGCGGTAAATGTTACAGAGATTAGAGTGATGTTAGCTTGCTGCTGGTGGGAAATTGCGTGTGCATCTGCTTTGTGTGGACGATACAGGATTATTTGTATATCAGTATTCGCTTTACAATATATCGATATGTCGGTTATCGAGGAAGTCTATATACAGAGCGTGATGGCGGTAGAAGCCCGGCACTTATAGATTCCACTTCTCTATGAATATAAAGATAAATATCGGTATTAGCAGGCGCCGAGCCCGAATCAAGTTTAGGAACATAACCGCCTGTACAAGCATCGAATCTTCTCTTTGGATTCGTGTAGTTCCTCGCGCCATCTTCTTGGTGGGAGTGTCTATAAAGCGCAAGCTCTCTAAATCTCGGGACTTGGCAATGCATCTAGCAAGTAGATACCGGGATATCTCTTAATTTAGGATATTGAAAGTTAACCCATCCACTCCTAGCTTCTAGCTAGCTATTCCGGCCCTAAGAAATTATTACAACCAGCAATAAATACTCATCTGCCTGTTTGCATGCAAAACATGAGCACATCTGGACGTAACAATGCCGCTGCCCATTTTGTCCACAGCTTCTCTAACCTTACCTGTGCGGAGAACGAACCTGAGGAGCCGCAGTACATTGGAAGACCCGAACCGACACTAGAAGGAGTTCCACTCGAGATCCTTCTCGAGATAGCCTGCTACCTCCCCGACGCTCGCACCGCAGTTCAACTCAGTTGCGTTTCCCGAAAACTATACGCCAGCCTTGCCGGATCGCAGTACTTTTGGTACAATTTTGGCAATCGGAGCCTTAAAAAATTTCAAAAATTCAATGACAACTATAATTATCACAAGTACATTGTCACTGTCATTTCCGGGGGCATAAAATCGACCTGTCAGGTGTGTCTGACACCGAAATACGGGCGCTATCGCGCGGATTTGGAGAGGAGTGTTTGTACTACATGCATGAACGAGAATGTAGTTTGTAAGTGGTCGCGCTTTGTTTTTAAGCCATATTTCACTATCTCTTGATTCAAAGTTTATCAGTTAAATCTCCAGCTATTGGTCTAAACTCACACTAAGAAGTGGTATTTCTGACGCATTCTATGTGTGGGAATATATATTTATCGACCAGGCGCGGAGCAAGTTGAGCGTATTCCCAAATTAGACACGAAAAGGCTGAAATCTACCTGGATCAATTATTTCCCAGGTGCGCATGCACCCCTTGGGAGTCGGAACCGGCAGATGACTCGATGCTTTTGGTTACCTTCGGTCAAAAGAGAGGTAGAAGCTACTTATAACCTTCCATGGCAGCGAATCGCTGCAAGACATCTCGAAGATATCCGCCCTCTCGTGTCTCCGAGCGAGATTCTGAATTACCATAGAGCTGTGAGCCAGAGGATACGCAACGCCCTACTTGCAACATACAAGTTGCACTTTGACAAAGTCTTGAATAAACATATTTCAATCCAAGATTTCGAGAGATGGTTGGACCTGGACGGCAAGTCTGCTAGATTTGATGCCGATGCTAGCGCGGTGTACCTACTTGCGCCAACTGAAGGCCAGACCGATGTAGCAAACGAACTCTGGATTAAAGCTATTACCGACGCAAATATTGAATTCTTCTTCGGGGCCCGCGTTTCAGGGCATCGTGTAAATGTTCGGACTTACTTATCTTCACCTATAGGGAATATCCTGTCGTCGACAATTCGAAATTGGTTGATTTCGTCCGGACGATACTATGGTATTTGTAATCGGTGCGGCGGGCGTAATCATTATACCCCAGATGAGTTTATTCTCCATGTAAATACATCTCACCCTAGAAGGCTATTGTATTTGGATGGGACATGGAAAGTGTGAGGTTCGATTGGTGTTCAGTTCATCTGTTCAGAATCGCTCATCTTTTCCATAGCCTAGCTTTGCTTTGCAAATTTGCCTTATAATACTAAGAGAGCTATTTGAGTACCTGACTACATCTTGCATCCAGAATAAAGCTACATCGAAGTTTCCTTGGAGAGATATACGGAAGTAAGGTATGCTGTTTGGTAAAAACTAGCTAACGAACTTTTGGGGGCAAATGTCTGAAAATAATATAAATTTTTTGAGCGTGGAGGTTTGGTGAAGATGAGATTACGGCTAATTCGCCAATAAGGTGTTGCTGGATGTTGTATTTTCTCAGTTTGCCTTTCACAAAATTGCCTCTTTCGTCTGTGACTGCCATTTCTTTTCCACCAAAAAAAATAATTCCCCAATCTCGAAACTCCATCCTCCAAAAACCTCACCACCAGCTCCTACCTCGAAGACAGTAAAGGACAGCCAATAACCCAACTGCATCACCAACCTCCACTTCCACTTCACAAAGCCAACCTCTCTAACCGCCCACAATGGAAAACGACAAAGGAGAACTCGTAGATCTGTTCGTCCACAATCTCCCCCAAAAACCGCCCATCCATCTCCCCTCCAAGATAAAGGAAGACCACACAGCTAACAAAAAAACCCCAATTCTCACAGCTACGTCCCCCGCAAGTGCTCTGCCACAAACCGCATCATCAAAGCCAAAGATCACGCCTCCGCCCAGATCTCCATTGCCAAGGTCGACGAGAACGGCCGTTACATCCCCGGCGATAACATCACCTACTCTATATCTGGCTATGTCCGGAGCAGAGGCGAGAGCGACGATTCCCTGAACCGCCTGGCGCAGCGGGACGGACTGCTCAAGAGCGTGTGGTCGGCGACGAAGCAGCGTTAAAAACACGATATATATATAATATACGTAAAAATTAAAAATATATTCGGTACGATACGACGCTAGTGTGCTGAGGGAGTGAACGGGAGGGAAGGAAATGAAGATGGATTGAATACAACAACTACATCTACATTTACATCTCTGCAGTAGGGTGAGGGGAAATGCGAGAGACGTACTGTACAGCGTAGCGTCTTGGAGGATCAAGGTGAAGTGGAGAGGGGATGGGGAGTGAGCAAGAGGAGAGGGGGCAGCATCAGGAGCTAGAATCCAGGAACTAGGAATAACGCGACTGGTTTTCTGCGCCTGCCTGCAAACGATTTCCTTTTTATTTTTTTATTTTCCTTGTTATTACAGGTTTATAACGTCCGGCGTTTATTTTCTCTTTACACGTCTTAATGTCTTCTCCACATGTCACCACTAGACAAGAAGAAATTCATGATCGAAAAACAAATGCACGCTTTCGACCATGGGAGCTTCGCATACGTGCCTATATCAAGTTTTAAGCATCGAAAACCTAAAGAGCATATCTGCCGCTTTTTCGATACTCGAATTGAATAGTATATATGTATTCAAATACACTACTGCGTAACTTCTCGTTGCAGTCAATCTAACGCTATTCGATAAGCATATATATATCTCATCTGTGGCGGATATCCACACCAACCATCTCCGTATATTCCAACGTGATGCTCAACAAGAAAGCTATCTATACATGGTGATTCATAATGTACACGTTGTGCACATATGACTGCAGTTACCAAGGTAAACAAATCTATCTGCTCTCCTCCCGCACATAAAGAGAAGGAAAAAAATAAAGAAAGAAGGAGAAAAAAGGGTAGAGAAAAGGGGTGTGATCAAGGGTGCGACCGTGACGTCTAGATCCAGAACCTAGATTTATAAATGCAAAGGAGAGACAAAGAAAACACGGGAAAAACTCCCATGCTCTCGTCCAAAACTAGGAATCAATGGGAATCTCTAACCTCCGCGCATGTGCATGCTTCATAAAAGTCACAAAAGACGAAAAGCCTGTAATCAGAGAATAAAGAAAAGTACAGCGAAAACGCACAGAAATATTAGAATTACAGTCGTGGTATATGCAACAAAATGCTCCTTGGCTTCAATCCAAGCAAAGAAAATATATAGTATCACATCAAATCCCTAGAAAAGCGTAAAAGGAAAAGGAGAAACAAGAACTTTGCACACGGTGGAGCAAGCTCTTGTTAGTCTCTTGTGTATGTTGCACATGGACACCCTTTCGGCAACAAGGCACTCTAGTTTGACCTTGTCATCATCAGTCCTGCTGGTGCAGTCGCGGTGCCGTTCCCAAGAGCGGGGGTATTAGTCCGCGTTGGGGCCGCACTCCGGTTGTGGGCCATATGTGACCTAACCAGATGGCCTGCAGCAAGTGCAGAGCATAAGCTCAGCTCACCAGCAAGGACAGCCCCGGCGACTATCCTAGCTAGCCGCTGAGAATTGTGTCCTGGGGTAGGGTGAGGACCGCGTACGCCTAGAAGGTCAAGCATAGCGCCTTGCGGCTCCAAGATGGTACCACCTCCGATGGTGCCGACTTCAATCGAGGGCATAGACACTGAGATTTGTAAGTTGCCGTTGATCCTAGAGATTTTAGTTAATTACGGCTCTTTCATTGATGTGTAATAGCGGTGGGGAATGAAGGATACTTACTTCCTCATAACCGTGATACAATTAGCACTTTCGACGACCTGCGCGGGATCTTGACCAGTGGCAAGGAAGATCGCAGCAACAATGTTAGCAGCGTGGGCGTTGAAACCACCGATGCTACCAGCCATAGCGCTTCCGATAAGGTTCTTTGACAAGTTCAACTCCAGTAGTGCATCGACCGTGATCTTGAGCGTCTGCTCGACAGTTTCCTTAGGGATGATGGCCTCCGCAACAACGCTCTTGCCACGTCCTTCAATCCAATTGATAGCAGCAGCCTTCTTGTCGGTACAGTAATTGCCAGAGACTGAGATGATATCCATATCGTCGAAACCAGCCACAGTAGACATGATGGTGAGAGCGTGCTCCACGCCCTTCGAGATCATATTCATTCCCATAGCATCTCCCGTGGTCGTTCTGAAACGGATATACAAGTAGGTACCAGCCAACGCACATTTCAGAGTCTGCAGTCTCGCGAAGCGGGATGTAGAATTGAATGCATCCTTCATGACTTTTTGGCCTTCATCACTGTCGAGCCAGAGCTTGGCGGCACCAGCGCGGGCTAGAGACGAGAAGCTAACGCAGGGTCCACGGGTCATGCCATCTCCAGTAAGGACAGTCGTGACTCCTCCTCCAGAGTTGATCGATTTACATCCACGGTGAGTTGAAGCAACCAGAACACCTTCAGTCGTAGCCATCGGGATCCAGTAGCTCTCGCCGTCAATAACAAGCGGCCCTGCAACACCGACTGGGAGTGGCATATATCCAATAACGTTTTCGCAGCAAGCACCGAGCACTCTGTCATAGTCATAGTGCTCCCTAGGCAACATTGATTCGGCGAGGAATTGAGAGTTCGAAATAGTAGCTTTAGTACCAGCAACAACCCGTCTACGGATTGCAACAGCGCGGCCGCAATCCTTCAACGATTTTTCCAGAGCATATATCGGTAACTTTCCTACTTGGCACAGTCTGAGGACTTCGGAATCGGTAAGGTCTTTTGGCGTTGCCTTCAAAATACTAAGCAGTACATTGATATCCGTTCGGTCGCCGACCACCTTCTCAGTTGGCACCTCGGTGGTAATAATACTTGGTGGTGGTATGACAGCCCTTGGAGGTGGTGGCATAGCCGATCCTGAATGAACAGGTGCTTTCGCAACCTCTACTTCGCCGACATGGGAGTCCTTAACACTCCATCTAGCGGCATTGAAGAGATATCCGTTAAGGACGATGCTCATCGCCAGCACGATAAATACCCACTTGCTCAAGATTGGGTCTTCTAGGCTTTTAAGCAGACTCTGCATGACCTTAGATCCAACAGCATCCTCAGTGAAGAGATTGGTGCTTTGCTTAGTCGCAGGGAATGGCAAGCTGGAGTCATCGTGAGCGATCGCACGGTAAATTATTGGGTGTAAAACTTCAACAACTGTGTCAGGGGCTGCAGCTTTAGCTAGACCATCCAATCCCTGGCGCGCAATTTCCATGACGTTCAGCTGGTTAGTTGGGAGCCGGGTAATTGCAGTCTTTGTTGAATGGTCTCGGAACGGCAAGATGACGGTATTCAGAACATTGACGAGGATGAATCCGGTGACTGTCAAAACCTTGAACGCCTTGATGTTGCTATCCTTGACCTTTCGGCCAAAGATCGTGGTCGTCTTATCTTTCGACAACTCATCGTCAGAAATTAGATTCCCGTCCTTGTCGATAACTTTTGGCCATTCGTTCTCCCGAGCGACACTCTCTGCGACTCGCCTGCTGACACCGTCATCCTCAAGTGCCTTCCGCAGAGCCACGTGCCTTTTGATGCGATTTATCTCAAGCTTGATGGACAAAATTGCGGTGTAAAATGTGAAGAGAAGAATGCAATCGAAGACAAGGATCCACAGGGCGAGGAAGCAGAATCTGCGAAATCCTCCTTGAATGCTGGACGCAGCGCCTAAGGCTAAAATTGCAATCTCAATGACATAGTCTCTCACAATTGAAAAACCGACCTCCTGGACGGCATCAGCGATAGCTGTTTGAATGCTGGTGGTTTGCGCCTTAGCCTGGTTTTGGATGGATTTACGCCTTTGGGCTGCCGATGCTTCTAGAACAGCTTTGGTAAGAATAATTGGTTTCTCGAAACCGACTATAACGACGAGGAATGGAAGTCCTTCAGAGAGTAGAATCAGGTTGATCGGCACGCCTAGCCTGTGGGTCGTGAAGCAAGCGAATAGGAAAGCGAAAGCGGAAGAGAAGAGCACAGTAGTAGCCAACCAAAAGTTAGATCCCAACCTCCTCATCGATAGGAACAAGGAGACGAAAGTAGAATGCATTGATAAGTATCCAAACGCCATTATAGCGATGTCCAAAGATTCGGCATTCTAGAGACCGCGAATATTAGCAGGCTAGACAGAAGTGAGGGTTACATTGCAGAGTATGTGTACCTTTAGCAGGGTTACAAAGCTCTCCCAGCTGTTCTGGAGCCACCCCACAAGCCCCAAAGCCGATAAGCTGTTATCAGAGATGTTCCTTCCACCGGCTTCCTTAGCCACCCAGAAACCCTCCTGGTCGCTGGGCATGCCGGCTGAGTCAATTGCTTTGCCGGTCGATATCACACCGACTTGCGACAGAAAAGACGTCGTTTCATCGTAGGGGACAGAGAAGACCAAGCTGTTTGGCAGGGTAGAGGATAGTAACTTGGCGGACGATTTGGTCGAAATATTTGAGGGTACAGCGACGGATTGTTGCGACGGGGGGAACGAGAGGGTTACTAATGACGTGTGGGGGTTATCGAGATTCTGCTAATCATTGAAAAGATGGAGCGTTAGTGTTACCGAACAATTACTCAACAACCACATGCTGAAGACAACGTCTATGTGATACGAGGCACGACAGGAACGAAGCAAGAGGGAAAACGGAACGTTAGGCAGAAAATCGCGCTTAGGAAGCAAGGTGCCCTGGTAGTTACCTTGGTTGTCGGAATTTCTTCCCATTCTCCCAACTCCGGGAGCCGCAGAGAAACAGCTCCATTCAGCGCTGTCTTTGTCCAGTCGTTTGACCTGTAGCCTCCAAAGCCCCAGCCAAGGCCATCTTCGTTCCTGACTTCAAACAAGCTCACTTCCAGCAGGGCGACATAGGTAGCTGATGCTAGGAGGGCTATGGCAACAATTGTGTGTATCGGATGAGCGCCGGCTCTCCTCGAGAGTGGCGAGAAGAGCGGTGTGAATGGGTCCGGGAAGCCCTTTGGTGGCGCTGAGGGCAGCAGATGCGTCGGGATGATCATGTTGAGCAAACGTCGGCCCGAGGAGAGGACCCGTCGCTGCGATCAGGAGGATTAGCTTTCTTGGCGGCGTGCCCAGGAGAAAAGGAGAAAAGAAGTGGTAGGGGAGTAGAAGAGGAAAGGAGGAGGAGAGAGAGAAAGGGAGAATGGCTGTTGAGAGCCGATGGGCGAACGTCGGAACGCTTTTTTTTTTTGGTGTTGTTGAAGATGCGAGGCGATGTTGAAAGAAGGGGAAATAAAAAAGAAAGAAGGAAGGAGAAGTTGGGACGAACCGGTGTTGTTTACTTGGAGATGATATAATTCTAATATAATAAAATAACCTCGCGAAGAACCTCCTTCCTTCTTGCTCTGTTCTCCTCTTCTTCTCCCAGGATCGTGTGCTAATGTTTACCCTATCTTCTTCTTTCGATAAAATTTTTATTTCTTTCCTCAAACGAGGAAAGCAAAAAACAAAAAAAAAAAAAACCACTCTGCGAGCGGAACCAAGTTGACTAGCTGCTTTTGAAGCAGTAGCTCGGGGCCGTTCGCAAATTGAGCATGAAGGCAAAAGAACGACAGCACACGGCTACCAGAGGGCCCCAGCTTGGAGCTTTCACCCGAGCTGCTGGTGATTTCGACACGATGTGACCAGGCAAGCAGCTGCCGCAGCGACGACGGACAACGATGAGGAATGAACGAGCTCCCGCAGCCAATCGTATCGCCGGAACGAGGCCCTTGCTGCTCCACCGATGTGCAGTGTGCGGTTGAAGCTCTCCTCCTGCAGCTCGCTGCCCCTTCTTCGGCAAATAAAAAAATAAAATAATCGATTCTGTTGGCCCGGTTCGCCCGGGCTTCGGTTGGCCGGCTGCCGAACGCTAAAATAACAACCAAAATTACCTTTTGATTTAGCGGCAAATGTCGTCACGAAGCATATTCATTGGTGTCGTCGACGTCGACGTGAGATCTGCCCGGCGGATCGATCGAGTTCTGTTACGTGGGCATGTCGCCGCAGCCAGACTGCCTGCCTGGCACGGATAGGCGCCAGATGTGCCCCGATAACGATGTCTTCTCTTGGGGAATAACATTCTATACTTCGCTTCGAGTCTACCCGATTGCGCATTCCATCCCACTCTGGGCTCGAATCAAGCTCTTCTTCGTTAGGCTCTCCATCTCCCGTGGGTGCATATCGCGAGGACTCGGGTCGCTCAATCTAGTACATTACAGTACATAATAGCACGTCGGATCCCAATGGCGGGGGGCACACAATGCACATCTATCAAAGGATATCTTCCAAAAGGGCGAGTTTTTCCAGCGGCTGATATCAACGGGGTGACCGTGATACTGTCGTTTTGACGCTCGTGGTGTGCATCTATGGCCGCTCACACGCAATACCAAAAGTCAATAAGAATGCAGCTTATTCCTTAAAATACAATAGAAATATCGAAAATAGAAAGAAAAGAAAAAGAATGCATCCAGCCTTAAACCCCTGACGCCAGCAATAACCACGGATACAAATAATACTATAACCAGAATAGTATAAGTACAAAAATAAGAATGATGATGATGCCAAAGTGCAGAACTGGTGGAACCATGCAGGATGACATGAAGTCGCCAACAGGCGATTCCAACAACGCTAAACAACAAAACCACAGATGTTACATCTGTCAACCATGGATGCACGCCTTACACCACCTCCTCAATTTGTCGATGCGCCTAGGTACCTCCATCCAAATTAATTGGACCCTCCGAAAACAGTTTCGTACAGCGTCTCCCACCATGATTTCTTCTGCTGCGGCCGAATAACCAACGAGGACTCGCTAACTTGCACCTTGATGATCAACGTTGAGCTCATCGCACCGTTTTCCCAATCCTCCAACCTTGTCGTTCGCGGCCCATCATCATCGAAATACTCCTTCTTCATAGTAAGAAGTTGAGTTTCAAGACGGTGCTTCCGCCTTTTGACCACCAAGTCTGGACTAACGCCCCATTCCTCCACAGCATTGCTGCTGTTGGCACTAGGTAGTGCAGCCAGACTCGTACCCGTACCCGTATCTGTAGGTGCACCTGCACCTGCACTCGCACCGGCGCTGGTACCTGTAGTATTTGCGGCCGACGCGCTCGACAGCTCAAATGTAGGCGGGATGTTAATTCTTCCCCAGCTGGCGTCGAGACACGACAACAGCGCTTTGAGGTAGAGGTCTACCGTGATACCTTCCCCGTCGCTGCTGCCAATAGTGAAGCCGCGATCGAAGCTAGTCTGCAGACTCGATCGACCGGCCGTGATAACTTTGATGCTAGACTCAATTTTCTTGAGCGGCGGGCGAGTAATGTAGAAGTTGCGCAGGTTATCCGCGTGCCTGGCGATGAATTCTTGGAGGCTGCGCCGGATGAATTGGCGTTGTGCGATGCGCGGAGGCGGTTCGCAAGGAGATATGCCTGTGATCCATTCGTCGGTGTTTATGAGCGTCTTTTCAAAGAATGGCTTGAAGGGTTCGAATTCGATGGTAGGAGCTGTCGATGAAGATGCATTCGCCAGTCTCTTCCTTGTAGACTTAGGAGGAATTGGGCTGCGCCAGGTGTTCCACAGAATCTCTGGGCTTGTGTCGATGACCGACACCCAGGTTCTATTGACACCCCTGGATCGCATGACATCTTCGAATGGCAGGTGGAGAAGGATGTCGGCTAGCAGCTCCGGCAAGGCGAGCACGGACTGTACTGCGGTCGCCATGTTTGACGGTCCACGAGAGACTTGTGTTGGCTTGCCGGGATGGCCGGATCTGGCGATATCGATGCGATTGCAATGCGTTCAAGATGGGAGAAAGGCCCGGCGACGTCGAAAATGAGTAGATGGACTGGAGGACTAAGTCTGTTCAAAGCCAACTTTGGAGGATGTAGGCGGTTTCAAGTGGTTTTAGGGCGTGTGTGCGTGTGCAAGTGAAGCTTTCTTTCCTTTCGTGGAGACGTCATGCAAATACAGCTCCGTCACTATCAAAGATACTCCACGCTGCGACAGGTGCGGAGACGACGACACTATCAAAACTAGATGCTTCGCTTCGACGTTACCACTAGCCAACTAACCTGCGAAAAGGAGAAGGAAGAGGGTGTAGCAGATGGGGAGAGGGCTATACAAGTCTATATTAATATTATCTGGAATCGGGGTACGTGTGGTGGTTGCTCCTCAGCTCTCATCAAGAGAGCTCGCGTTCCGTGCAGTCAGGCCAGCTTTAACCTTCGCGGTAGGAAATAACGGCAGCCGGGGCATGCGTATCATTGCTGGATGAATTCCACCTGCCGTTGCCCCGCATCCTACGCTCTCCATCGCCATTACCTTACATTGCCAATGCTCCGTGGGTGAGGGTGAGGGTGTGGGTGTTCTTGCTGCATGCACCCTTTCCTTCCTCCCAACTGCAACCTACCTCCCTTGGCCCAGTCTGCGGAGAAACGATCTCCACTTGGACCCCCAAGTTCCTCCGCTTCGATTGGCTAATTTGATTATAAGCTTAACCTTTGCGACGGCATTCCGCCAGAAAAGGGCGGCGCTTGGCGTGGCAGGATTCACACTCCCTGGCCCGGCCACCAACTTTAAATTGCCAAAATGACCTTCAGCTCATAAAACACCAGGACTGATATGATACTGGATATGCTCGGCGCGAATATCAGAATGCTTGGGTGGGTTTTTGGGGGCGGCACACTCATCTCTGGGCATTGTTTTGGACAAGCGATCCGTCACCTCCTACCATTAGGCAGCATACTTAACAAGAAGGTGATCTGGTCTCAAGCACCTTTTTTGTGTTCAGCCGGAGAATTACGAGAAACGTGAGGCATTCGTATCAGGAATCGATTCGTCAATCGTCGTTCGTTCAGTCGAGTTATCGCCGCGCGCTCCCAGCTACTCCATTCGGCCCCGTCAGACTCGTCGCCGTTCTTTCACCTGCATTCTGCGCGCAGAGTAGAAAATGCTTGGCGTCAGATCCCAGGTCGTCGTCGAAATGCGCTTTCCCTGCATATCGCACTGCTGCAACCCCAGTTTGCGAATTGGTTTTAGGTGTGTAACGCCAGTTGACATTTTGGCGTCCATCTGATCTCGTGTGTTACATCCGTCAGCAATGACTGATGGCCAACGCACTGCAAAGAGGCACTTTTGCTGATATCAGCGCGGCGAAGGATTCTTTATTCAGACCTAGCCTTAGAATCCTGAACCGATTAAACGGCTTTCGATCGGTCGCTAGTTATTGCCCCGTCTGCTTTGGAACAGCGAGCGTGGAATCACGGGCTGGCATATGCATGTTGGACCGATGTTTCAAATCCAACCTCACCAACACATAGGCTCCATCCGGCTTGGGCTTGGGTTTGGCTCGCGTCCCATCTAACTTTTTTGTTCAGCTACTTGTAGGAATCAAACTATTTGGCACCTGCTAGACTCCTACTAGCACTAAAGAACGAGATCGAAACCGCCTGGTATCACGGAGGCTGCGCATTGCATTGACCCTTCCTCGCGACACGAAACGATATCCGGCAAGCCTTGCCTGCGCGAATCTTCACAAACCATACTAGCAGCTTCAACTACTCTATCCGAATGCCCAGACACGCGGCGCACCGTCGACGCTTCATGAAACCCAAAGCTTATTTTTTATACTTGGATGTATCTCCGATACTGTGACGTCAATGCACGCACGGGGTCCTGTGCTGCTATGCAAGTGTCCGGATTCGTATTCTCAATTGAGGCAGCTAGCTACTCGCGATACGATATGCGTGCCATCCTCGAGCCTCGATACCGACAGAGTCTGGGCTTGTTGGCAATTCAATTGGGCCCTCACGATGGTATCAACGCCGTCATATCGGAGTTAGTGGTGAATGGGAAGGCCAAATGATTTTGGCAGTTCTGCTCCAAGAAGTACTTTGAAGCCTGCCTGGCAATAGGGCTTCTATGGAGACGGATAGACGTGATGGATTGTCTATAAAATGTTGACGTACGCCTGCTCTGGAATCACTTTTTTCTGCAGACACAGCAAACAAGAACAATCGCACAATAGATACAAATATCAATCACACTCTTTCAGAACATTTCAATTTCTCCACATTCTCTTTACCTTCACCTTGTACCTCTGGCAGGTCTTTTTGGGGGATTAGTTCGAAAAACCCATCTTTTATACTTCGTGGCGACGCACACACGCAAGCTTTAGATCTTCCTAAATATATTCAATCAAAACGGCATCTTTGAACTTTACGAGATCGACAACTTGAAGGCATCTTCTTATTATTACCTATATACAAGTCTCAACTAGTATCGGGATATATATAATTGCTATTCAAGATGAAGATTTCTACGCTCTTGATCGCTCCACTTCTCATCTCGGCTTCATCGGCTGCTCTAATGGAATCGATGGTCACCCGCGCTGAAGATCCTGCAGGTAAATCATCAATCATCCGTCCACCATTCTTCATGCTTAAACTCTAGAAACTGTACTGACATATGGATCATTGATAAGGCAATGTTGAAAACCTTGAACGTAGGCAATTCGGTGGACCAGGAGGTCCAGGAGGGGGACCAGGAGGACCTGGAGGACCAGGGGGATCAGGAGGACCTGGAGGACCAGGGGGATCAGGAGGGCCAGGGGGATCAGGCGGACCTGGCGGACCTGGCGGACCTGGCGGGCCTGGTGATGGTGGTCCAGGCGGCCCGGGCGGCTCAGGAGGGTTCGGTGGATCAGGAGGGTTCGGTGGTGGGCCATTTCGTGCCCGCTCTCTAGGCAAAAGGCAGCCACAGCGTGGCCCTGGCGGAGGTTTTGGCGGGCCTGGAGGTGGAGGACCAGGCGGATCAGGCGGACCCGGAGGACCCGGAGGACCTGGAGGACCCGGTGGGCCTGGAGGTGGCAGATCTGGCGGTCCTGGCGGTCCAGGCGGTTCAGGCGGTCCAGGCGGCCCAGGCGGTCCAGGAGGGTTCGGTGGATCGGGAGGGTTCGGTGGAGGGCCATTTCGTGCCCGCTCTCTAAGCAAAAGACAACCACAGCGTGGTCCTGGCGGAGGTCCTGGTGGACCTGGAGGTGGTGGACCTGGCGGACCTGGCGGGCCAGATGGCCCAGGAGGCCCAGGAGGACCGGGTAGTCCAGGAGGGTTCGGTGGGAGACCGTTTCGTGCGCGCTCTCTACGCAGTAGGCAGCCACAAGGTGGCCCTGGTGGCCCTCCTCAAGGACCCCCTCCTCCTCCACCACCACCAGGCCAACCACCTCGCCATAAGCGGGATGCACCACCACCACCTCCTCCTCCTCCACCACCACCACCAGGCCAGCCACCTCGTCACAAGCGAGATGCACCACCACCTCCTCCACCACCACCACCACCACCACCACCAGGCCAGCCACCTCGTCACAAGCGGGATGCTCCTCCTCCACCACCTCCACCACCTCCACCTGGGGCACCTGGTAGCCCGCGCGCTAGGGACTTAGAAGTCAGACAAGCACCGCCACCCCAAGCAGGACCCGGTCCTCAGGGCCCGAACGATCAAGCTCCGCCACAAGAGCCTCCACGAGGGCCATGGTTTGGTGAACGAAGTGTTCCTACTACGTTACTCAAATTGGCGCGCAGAGCGGAGGCTACTCCTGCTGCGGTGGCTGACGCTTGAGAAGGTGAGGTGTAGTTTTGGAAATCGTTTCTTGTGGTAGTTGACGTAGCTGGATGGGAGGCAAAAAGTACGGGGTGTTTGTGGAAGGGTGGAAAATAGATAAAGGAGTGGATGAGTGGATGATTGGGTGGATGGATGAATGAACGGAGACTAATGCAAACAGAAGTTTCTATCACAGCCGGATATATATAAAGATGTCTAGATTTTAGAATTAGGGTAGATATGCAATGAATAGTCACGGGGGTATCAATTGAAGCCGTCCGTCCATTCTAGAATATCGTTCAAGTTGCACGTATATATACAGAGTACAATACAAAACGTAGTCTCGGACGAAGTAAGGAGCGTCTAAAGCAAAGGGAAGATTTCAAGGCTACATAGAATATTAACACTACCTCGAGACGGAGATACTTAGAGAGAACCAGTATGGCTATCTAGATACCTAGGTATCTGCACATGGCCAGCTACACTAAACTCCTCAACGCCATTTGTCCCAACACTGCAACCTCTAGGTCTGCCCACTGCTCTTCCTCGCTCTTCGCACCAACCTCCCTCCCCTTCCGCGAATACAAGGCGTCCACAGCGCCTAGGTCTTTCAGCTTGTAGTATTTCTTTACTCTTGCCAGGTCGGTTAGTTGCCGGATCGCAGGCGTAGTGAAGGGAATTTCCTCGCCGTCAATGATAGCGGCCAGGCGCTCGAGGACCGTTTGTTCCGAGTACGGCGGTGTCGTGGAGGTATCGAGAATCTTGATTACGAGGAGGGAGGTAGATGTTTGGGAGACGCCGAAGCGGCGGTAGGAATCTGTTATCTGTTGCGCCGCAAATAGACGAATAAATAGTATTAGTACGGTAGAGAGAGTGCATGGACATGTCCGGGCGTCATTCACACGGAACGGGTATGGGTAGTGTGGAGTATGTTGATGTACGCACGTTGTGGGAGGGGCTCAAGCTAAAAACGGTCTCGGAGTGCACGTTCGGCGTGCGTAGGCCCACCGCTGGATCTGACAGGTCGTTCACGGCACGGAAGGCGGCGGCGAGGGGTTGCAGAGTGCTGACAAGGATGGCGGGGTCGATGAAGGCGTACTCAAAGTCAGAGTTTTTGGCAAGAAGCTGGGAGTGTAGGGCGGCTGCGTTGGTGACATTGGTGAAGAGGCCGATGTGAAACTTGTAAGAGTCCGGTAGCCCGTCAAGGGCCAGTGCTATCGGCATTGTGGGGATCTGTGGTGTCGGATCATCATCATGGAGTTCGAGATGGTTGGATTAAGGAATGTTGTACAAAGGGGCTTAGTCATCTATGCTGGCGGCTAGGACCCGCGGCTAATGCAAGCGCGCAAATCTGCTGCCGGAAATGAAAACTGTCTGCGAGAAGATCTGATCGGCTGTCTGTGTAATGGCGGGTCCTCGTATCGGACTACCGAGGCAGCGGATCCAGATCTCGTCTCCAGCAAGCCCCTTCCTGCAGAAAAGCGGATCTTAGGAGTTTTCTTGTGATTTTTCTCCGCTGCCTGATGTAGACACACGTCTTTTAATTTAATGTTATTCTAGGCGGGGCTTTCGAACTAGCCCAGACCGGCGGCAGCTCGGAGGCGATACCCAAACAGGAGCTTAACGGTCCACTGACCGCAGGACTGTAGCATTCCCCGGCCAGTCGCCGTCCGTGCGTCTGCGCAGGGCTCTAGTTGGGAAAGCTGAGTGAGAAGCGATATGCATGTCCCATCGTTTGGAAAGTGGCACTCCGTGGCAGTAATCGTTCCTTTTCTTCCCCTTCTTACTGGGCTGACTCTCCGTTCCTTAGCCTGCTGGAGGTGAATGCATGCAGCCGTTCGTTCACTCGCTTGCTCGTTGGTTCCAGTTCCAGTTCCAGTTCCAGGACAGCTGCAGGTGCGAGTGTGTGCATGACATGTAGACTTAGTTCTTCAGCTGGGGGGGTCGGACTGAATGAATTTATTGATGGGTGGTCGGTGGCAGGGCAAAACTTTTCGCACTACCCAGCTCACCTCTTACTCAGCAGCATCGTGGCCTCTTTCCTTTCATCTTCGAATCCTCCATCATCAGACTCCCTCTGCCGTATCAATTAGAATCGCCGAGACGCCTCCCCGGCATACGCGATCACGCGATTGATAAAGACGACAAAGCTCGGTTATCTTGATGGCAATCGCCAGCTCCGGTTGTAACTGTTACCCAATCAATCCAAGGTAGGAGGAATCCAGGGAAAAAAGCCTCTCTTCTCGGCTTCGAAATGCCGCGTGCCGAATACTCCTTCCTTTTCGTTGCTCTTTCTTTGGCGATGTAAACGCGAGTAGGTCTTGTTTAGGCGGATTACCAAAGCTGTACGATGTGTGCATATTCAGGATTTCTGTGCGCCTGGCCTGCTGGAACTTGCCATCGCCGTTCCGAACGGCATGTTCCGTCGAGGCGAACTGTGAAGCAAACTGGTTCTTCGTCTCCTGTTCTCGTTTGTGATATATCAGAGCCGGTGCCTGTCCTGTCACATTTTGGTTACCAGTTCCTCGGGGTTCGATTCCAATTGATGCTGGCTCGCTGCTCCGTGTCTGTGCTTGGTTTCCTGGTTGGTCTGCCCACTGCCCGGCGTCTTGGAACGGTGAACTGGTTTCCGAGTCCATCGACAGGTGTCGTCGTCCGCCGGCTCTCTTCAGCTTCCCCTCCTCTCAACACACCAACACACGCGGCCTTGCAATCTTATTCTTCACTTCATCTCCAACCTCATCTCCAACTCCCTCTCTTTTCTCTCTTCTGCCTCTCTAGATATCCACTTATCTATCTATCTATCTATCTATCTCTGTGTCCTCCCTGTTCCCTGCCCCTGCTTGATTCAATCCTCATCGCTTCTCAGTCAGTCAGTCCTCATCGCCTCCTTACGCGACCCTTGTAGGGCTGCCCAGATTCTCGATTGTGCATCCACGCTAGTCGCACCGATTGCTGGGCGTACGTTGGCTGCTTAACTCCGCGGAACAAGTTCGCTCCATCCTCAATCGTTCGTTCGATCCCAGAGTTAAACTCTGTAGTTCTACTCTACACCATCGATCCAACATGAATACGGCGACTGACTGCAGCTTAGAGTTCGGCGGGCTTAAGCTTTTCCCCAAAGCCCCCGTTCGCCTTCGAGCCCTCCCTTGGCCGGGGCTCTTGGGAGCCTGTGCGGGCTGGCTGGACTAGCCCCCAATATCCTGTTTTCGAAAGGCTAAACTCAAACCAAAAAAGTGCAAAGCTCCAGGGATATACCTTTTCAACATAACATGCGCAGGCAGCCCGCGTGTCTCATATGTTGGATTGGACTGGATTCAATTTCAGATCCGATCGCGAGACATACGGTATCGAAATCTCACCTCCGAACCCGCGCTCGGTGTCCATTTCAAGAATCCACGCATCCAGTGCTGCTACTCCACCAGGCTTATCTTATCCACTTTGCACTTTCTTGACTTCTCTTGACCATTGCCATTATTGTTTATTATTAGTATTTCTCCTAATTTTCCTTGTCCTGCAAGCCGCAGCCATACTCGGTTCGTGTGATCGGTTAACTCTTACTGCATACACTCCACTATCCCCTGCCAGGAAGGCTTGAGTTTAGGAAGGGGTGCCCTGATAAGCCAGCATTCCACGCAGGCGACGGTTTTTCACACATCGGAGACAAAGATTGGGAGCGCATCTCCACCGTTACTATATTTCCTACTTGCCTCTTTCCTGCCTTTCAAACTGGAAATTCTCCATGGCGCCGTTGCGGACTGCGCCTTCGGACTGAACCGATCGGACAAACCTTATTTTCTCTTAACTTCACCGATTATATGCTGTTTTGACTTGTTTCCTCTAAAGTTGCCTTTCGTGTTCTTCCAGTTAATCCAGTGTCATTAAGGAAAGGAGTCTAGTTTAGGATCGAATCGTGGTCTTCTGACAGGTCGGAGCGCCACCGACTGAAAAAAGGAACCAAATGTCGCTGAAACGACCGGCAAGTGTCGCCGATGGCGCTGACGACCCTCTGCTTGAAGATCTCCACGGAGGCAGCGCGAGTTCGCAGGCCATGCTATCTCAGCCGAGCTCTTTGAACGCATCCACCGGCAAACTAAGCACAAACTCCGAAGACTTTACACGGACCGTTAGGAAACGTTTGGCAAACACCACAAGAACCGGCCAGGCGTGTGACAGATGCAAGGTAAGACGAAGCATGACCTCTTCGGCGCCCGTGGTTGTACAATCGTATGTGCGTGAGTTCTGATGTGCAATTATATATATCTATAGATTCGCAAGATCCGGTGCGACGGCCTGGCAGGCGGATGTTCACCCTGCAGACAGAACAATACCGAGTGCAGAACGACAGACCGTATATCCCACCGAGCCGTCCCACGTGGCTACATTGAGCAGCTCGAGAAGAAATGCGCCGACTACGAAGCAAAAATGAAAGACATGGAGGCGCTACTTCAAGCTGGTGGTCTTGCTAGCCCTGAAAAACAGAGCCATGATGAGACCTCAACAGCAAGCGGATCGAATTTGGGAGGATGGAACACACAAAACGACGGCAAAGACCACTGGCAGGTAGCGGATACGACGTCAACTGTCAAGATGGAGCGACAAACTACACTCCCGTACTCTATGGATTATAACTCCGGTGGGCAGCAAGAATCAACCGGCGACAATACTCGAACATCCTCCATCTCACCGAACCGGGGGAGTGCCCCGAATGGGCGCCCGACATTCCTCGTTCGAAAATCGGGAGCTCCACACGTAGGACTATATTCTGGGAATTCGTACATGACATCGACCCGCGCGTCCGCCTTAAACGTCTTGGGCATCACAATAGATCTTGCGGACCTGCAAGGCGTTCCTGAACCCGCTAGAAGTTTGAATTACGTACCGGTCAACGCATACATGGACTTCACTGAGCTCAATCCGCTAGACGATTCCCTTCAAAGCTTCCTGATGAGCACTAGCCGGCATGCCCCAGCCTCAGTTTTACAGCTTAGCCTACCGTCAAAGGAAGAAGCTCTGATGCTGGTTGAGTGGAACTTCATGGCGACCCAGCCATATCTACCTATCCTGCACAAGCCTACCTTCATGGCTGAGGTATTTATGACCACAAATGCACTGGTTGTAGCAGAAATTCCCAACTGACAGTTTTGTTTAGCTCCACCGGATGTATGACATACCAGACTACAAGACCAGCCCAGCCCATTTGGTGATTACGCATATGGTCCTCGCGATGGCAATGTACTTCATGGCTAGGCGGCAGGTGAAAGTCGATACCCCTACCCCGCTAGATCTTAGCCGGGCTTTTCGTCATTACCACTTCAGCCTTACATTCCTCAACCTCCTTCTCGCTGGTGGCACTCTTGAGGACTGCCAAGCTCTGATATACCTACTTGTATTTACAAGAGGATTCACAAGGCCTGGACCCGCGTATATACTATCGAAGATTACGACTGCGACAATATTCGAACTGCGGTTGCATCGATCGATAAAGAAGCAGCATGAGAGAACCGGCACTAAATTAAATGTGCTGGAGGATGAGATGCGCAAGCGCGCATTCTGGACTGGCATAGCGGTTGATGCTGGTATCTCGGCTAAGCTCAATCGCCCGATCGGTGTGATTCCGAGCGACTACGACGTGGAGCTGCCAGAAAGGATAGAAGATGAATATATCACTGAGGATGGATTTACACAAGATCCGCTGGCCCCAGATGCTAAATGCTCGTTCGACGTTGCATTCGGGCTTATTAAGTGCGCGGAGTTCACGATCGAAATACACTCAAAACTGTATGGCGCCCATAAACCGCAACCAAAGGATTACCAGCCGCTGGTGGAAAGTATTGAGGCCAAGATGACTGCTTGGAAGGATAGTCTACCCCTTCACCTCAGATATGACCCGACAAGTACGGATGTGAATACTCGAATACAGGCGGGGAATCTGATGCTGTGGTATCACGAGTGAGTGCTGTCCCTGCGAAAGTAATAGATCTCCCCTCCACTGACAAAGACGTAAGGCTACGGATTCTACTTAGGCATCCCTCCCTGAATCTATCGGCCTCCCCTAGTTTCAGCAGCGACAACTTGACCATATGTGTTGAATCGTCTCGTATGATCCTGGAGATGACAGATCTAATGCGGCGAGAGAACAACCTTGACCCGGCGTGGTATGCGACAAGCGTGCCTCTATTGGCGTGCATGACCATACTCTTCGCTATTTGGGAGAAACGGGAAATAGTAACAACAACAGAGATTGCAAGGGTCAAAGCCGATATGGATCTATCCACTAGCGTTATGAAGGAATTTGCGAGAGTGTCTGGTAGAGCACCCCAAGCGGCCCATCGCCCTCAATGCTATAACGTACAACAGCTAATTTTCAATATCTAGGTGTGAATAATAAAGTCGGCGACATTATCACATCCCTTACGGAAGGAACGATGAAGATGCTCAAAGAACGACACGGCAACAGGATTACAGCTAACAGCACTGCAAGTACTACGAAACGGAGAGCAAGCTTATCAGCAAAGACATTCGCTCCCCCAACCAAGCACGAGCTTCAGCAACAGCAGCAGCAACAGCAGCAACAACAACAACAACAGCAGCAGCAGCAGCAGCAGCAGCAGCAATCAGCGATATCGCAGCTCTCGCAGCTCAACAAACACTACACTTACTCCCAACCAACAGCTGACCACATGGCTGCGGGCCCGACGCCGCAGCCACCAACACCGATCTATGTAGAACCCAACATCTCCAACATGCAACAGATCACCCACAGCCACGTGGACCTCCATGCGGCCAACGCCTACCCGGACACGCATACCCATCACACCAACCAACTTTCGCAAGACCCCGTCCACTCCGCTGCTGCCGCTCTGGCCGCAGCCTCGGCCGCCCAACAGCAGCAGCAGCAGCAGCAGCATCAGCAGCAGCAGCAGCAGCAGCACCAACAACAACAACAGCACCAGCAGCAGCAATCACAGCAGCAGCAATCACAGCAGCAGCAAACGCAGCAACCACCCCATTTTTATATCCCACATACTGTTGCGGAATCACAGTACTGGTACGGTGCATCAGACAACTGGAAGCAGTACCTGAACCAGATGACTAGCCTGGGGGATACTGGTGAGTTTCCAGCTATGGCGCTTATGAGCTTAGGCCAACCGGCCGCGGGGAGGGATATGGACGGGCAATGGGGGTTCATGAATGTATATGATTTCGAGAATGGAGGCGCAGGTTAGCGGATATAGCACGGGTATTTCAGCATTCACTCCATGAAATTATGGTATGTATGATAAGATGACGGTGCTCGGGATTTTATTTTTACTTTTGTATTTTTTTTTTTTTCTTGTAAAGGGATATATACTACAGGATCATGTATACAATGCGATGTATGGGTGTATTGTATGGTACTGGCTTTTGGTAGCGATCAATTTATCCGTCAGGTTTGGATACGGCTTATTTTATCCGTTCAATGCTAGAGCGACCGACCGCAGGAGCGCCGTGGGCCTTTCGGTAGTCATGCTTCATAGTAGAAGTTCTTCTCAATATTGTCTCCCTACCTCAAATGAGCACTATAGTACTATAGAAAGCAGGAGGAATGAGTCATTGGATAGAATTTTGCATGGAGATGCGCACATGCCACATAGATGTCCGATATCATGCCCCAAGATTAATGCGTGTAGAGCTCAGCGCAAGACTCGTTCTTTGAATGCTACTCCTGTCAGGGAACTAGCAATTGTTGGACTATTGGTTAGCAAATCAGCCTAGGGGCGGACGGCTCATGCCCAGTATCCGTTTTAATTAATTCTTGCAGCCTGAAGGGAACTATCTGTTGGATTTTTTAATTTGGATTTCAATATTTTTTGGCAATCTTCGTAGATAAGAGGGTGATGTGACGACGTACGTAACAAAAATTAAATACAAGAGTAGCACACTAAGAACCATAAATTCATATTTTTTTATTAAACATCAACCAGGTATCTCCCGTTAAACCTGAGCGAATTTAAAGCCCAAGCTGGCGTGGTGAGATCACGCAATCTCTTCCAGTGTACAGAATACCTGATAACTTTCCAGTCTTTCCGAGTCGATCATGCATCAACCTTGTAGGCTTATAATTTCAAGCAGAAAAAAAGAAAGAAAAAAAAAAGGTAAAAAAATGGAACGAGAATATACGTATAAAAAAAGACAAAAGCTCAAGAAACCGATATCCCTACGCCAGCCATCGTAGTAGCAATACGTCATAATATATGCACAGTTCAATCTATGCAATCGTAACAATCTAAACACCATGAAGCCGAAGGTTGTATCCTGTGAATCTTCAAATCCGATGCTATATATCCGGTGTATCATGGTCATACCTACTATACGCAGGTTGCGGGTATCAAATCGTGGATATCCGGCGGCGGAGCAAGAAAGCAAGCATACATTACGTTCTAAAGTGCTGGCGCCCCTTCATATAATGGACAGCGCACACGCATACTTACTCACATACTCCAGCAATATACTTACTTACTCACTCACTCACGTACTTACTGCTGCTGCTGCTCTTCTTCATCCGAGCCGCTATCACTATCGCTGTTGTCCTCCTTCCTGATCCCCTGCCCTTCTTCCAACAGCGGGACCCAAATCCACATCGCCGCCGCCACAATGGACAAACCAACCCAGGGGATGGTAGTCCACCACCCTTTCTGGCCAATGCTGAATAACCAGCCGAATCCACTCGGACCGACAGCTCTACCGAATGCAGCGACGCTAGTGGCAAATCCGTTGAGCGTGCCGAGCACGCGGATTGATGTTGCCGTATTGGTGATGAGGATGGTTGAAGAGGTGAATGAAAATACACCGGTGATGCTTTTCAGGACTACTATGAGCGCCCATACGGCAAAGCCAGCGGTAGTGTTGCGCGCGGTTATCGGTAGGGTGTAAGGTGTGGCAAAGTAGATGAAAGGATATATTGTCGCGCTGAAGGCGAGAAGGCGCACACTACCGAACGCTCGCGCGACAGGCGGGTAGAGGTAGAATTGTAGCACCATTGCGGCAACGGCATTTGCCGAGTAAATGAGACCGATCTCGGAAGTGGAGAAGCCGAAGCCGCCGGGGATGTGGAAGGGGAGGGTGGTGGGTGCTTTTACGGGGTCTGCAGGGGCGGTGGAGAAGAAGACTGGGAGGATGGAGTCGTAGCTGACCACGTGGATTGCGATGAGGAAGTAGACAAGTATATTGTAGATGGACTGTTCAGTAAGCACTTGAGACCAGGGGAGTGGGGCTAGTGGATGGTGCTGATGTTGCTGTGGCTGTTGCTGTTGGGTAGAGCTGCCGCTCGCCTTGATGGTGGCATAATTGCGGGATTCTTCATCAGGCATGGTAAGTGGCTCGGAGTATGAGTCTGAATCCGAGTCGTCCGAGTCACTTTCAAGGTGGGACCAGCGGAAGAAGGAGTGGATGTATGCTTCGATCTTTTTGCCGAGTTCACGGCCAGGGTCATAGCGGTGACGTTGTCCTACGAGGGTTTCGTCAAGGAAGAGAATACCAAAGATAAGCGCGTTGAAGAGCACCCCGGCCGTGAATAAGTTTGGTAGGGCGAAAGGATGGCGGTCGAAGAATCCACCGGGCGGGAATATCGTCGGGTATTTTTTCGCGGGCTCACTCAGGAATCCGCCAAGGATCGGACCGGCTATGCTGCCAATGCTCCAAACAAGCGGGAGCAAGCTGAATGCCTGTGGTTGGAGCTCTCTCTCTGGAACTAGTTCGGCGACAACGGTGCGAAGGATACCGACATTGCCGTTCAGTAGACCGATGCAGGAGCGCGAGATCATAGCCATCGCAATGCTGTTAGCGAAGCCAAAGACAATGATGGAGACGAGCATGCCCAACATTCCACAGAGGATGACCGGTTTGCCTGAGGGAGCTTATAGTTAGCACTTGAATTCGTTAGGGTTTGAAGATAGGACGGGTATATATGTACGTACGGCCAACCCTATCGCTCAACCTGCCCCACGCCACGCCAGTTAAGCACTGGGCTATTGAGAACGAAGACGCTGTGATTCCTGCAGTTCATGTGTTAGCTTTAGTTCTCAACTTCGTCATGTTGCATTTATTGTTCGTTTGTGTAGCGAGCCGCTTACCTGCCCAGAACCCAACATCAGTCTCAGGAACTCCAAAGCTCCTAATCATTTGCGGCAGGTATGACAAGATGCTCGTCAGGGTTATAGGTTCGGCTAGTCGACATATTACTATACCATATCGACAACCGTATCGTTAGCAAGTGTATGCTCCTGTAGAGAGAGACAGGAATTTAGAAGCCAAGTGAGGATTCATACCTAGTACCGTCAACTGCTTGACTGGTAACCTTGGCTTCCGGGCCACATCATGGCCCCTGGATATCAGAGGAGAGGTTTCCTCTGGCTGTGTCTTCGTCGTAATGGACATGGTCTATCGTTAGTACCGTGTCCTTATAATTTGTCCTATTATTTGTGTGTAAAGATATTTCGTTATGAACGCATCCCTGATTCAAAGGAACCGGACGTGTTGTCGTAGTGAAATCCAACAAGGCAAAGATGGCGATATTAGTCAGCGTGATGGTGTAACCTCGGCCCACGAGCTATGGATTCACAGACGTCGACAAAAGCTACGGCGAGTCTACAAGCGGTGGAGCTCTCAATGTGTAATTAAATTAGCCGTCAAGGGCAAGGTGATAGCAAGCAGTACTGAAAAGAAAATTTTCAAGCTCTTAGCTTGGGGGAGCTAGCAGCCTTATTATATGATTACAGGAAACCGGCCAATGAGCATCATGTGGCCCAGCGGAATAACTCCCAGGTTAGCATTTGCTTGTTTCAAAAAGAGAAAATTTTTTTTATCGGTTAGGAAGCGGAAAAGGATGCTGGGGCGGTATCTCGGACGCAGGATACAATTAGCTTCACGGCCGAACCCCGCCTGCTGGATTAAGCCCCAGCCCAGCCAGCCTTAGGCTAGCATTTCCCGTGCAGGGCAGGGATGCGGGTGCTGGCTATGATCTGACTTGCAGCAGCAGGCCGCTTTTCGGGTCGTCTAACACTGGCGAGAGCACCGTAAGGCGAGACATAAGCAAGGCAAAGGGAAGGCAAAGGCAAAGCAAAAAGTTGGCTCTGCTGGATTAAATGAATTAGCGGCATAACAGGCATGCGCTATGTATAAGGCTGGTAAAAAGATCTGGCAGCCGTTTCAGCCGTACGACTGTCGATGAAGCCTTTTGTAACCATCGTGTGCGCACCTGAATGTTGCAATTAGGGACAGTTAGCTACGTTAGCGGTTGTCAACTTTTGGTTTTGATTAGCCAATAATTTGGGATCCGCGCAGAGCTCTGCAGCCAAACTCTGCAAGCCCAAAATGTCACCTGGCCCTGCCGACCCGGAGTGGGGCTATAGCGGCTTGTCTTATCGCGTCGAGAGACAAGCGGGACGGAACATCTATCGTGCTGCTGTCGAGTTTTGTCAGCTAGGCGAATTAGAACAGGCGGCACGGGCTTTGGTTGTATCGTGCATGCGGCAGACTCATGCGCCGACTCGAATCGAATGGCATCGAGGTGCGAGATCGGTCTCGGGCTGTGGTTGGCTCGCTAACCGTGTCGACTCCGATAGGAGGATGGTTGTTTAAGGTTGGTTTGAGGGCACGTGCGTTGCGCCAGTCCCAAACTTGGACGTCGCGCAACATTTAAAATCTTCTTCAACTTCGCCATGTCGCTGGTTCCGCGAAGACCCTCCGCAATCTACGCACTCTATCGAATCCACCGCCTCCAGTCCTCTCGATCGATATCTCAATGGCCCGCCAGCTCCAGCATTCTCCTGCGCTGCGGGCCGGGCAGCAACAGCTGGCCTCCGTGGCAGAACCACGCCGGCTGGCCTTCCTCGCCGTCCCCATCACCCTCGTATCGCAGAGAAAAGAACAGCGGTAGAACGAAGAGAGAAAAACAATTAATTAGACGTCCGATACCAAAATACTACATAACCGGCGGACCGCTCATGGAAGGGCCCGCTTATACCCTGCCACCTACGGACGGGCCACAGCACGATGTACTGCGAGTTCCCCACCCACGTTTTCCTGAGGATTCGTCATGGTTCGAAACCGAATATCCTGTCCTTGACCTGAACGGACTCGAGAGAGATATTCTTCGCCAAGTTGTGACCGTCCACGTAAGGAGCCCCCCCCCCCAGAAACTCTTCCACAATCGCACAGCTGATTGACGATTACCCCTTCCTTTCCACTTGTAGTTCTGGTCATGCCTCAGCTGGGACCCGGATGGGTACCCCAACGTTAAAAAGCACACTATTGTCAAATTGATGAAGAAGAGTCAAGGTTTCGGGAAAAAGCTTCGTATTATGCTGGAAGCTATGGAATACCCGGAGTTGGACCCCCCATTTGACGTGAAAAGATTAACGTCGGTATTCGCCTACACTGGCAAGAAAATGGGTTTAATCGATCCGGATAGAGGTCCGTCATATAACCGCCCAACAATTCGAGGCATCTACAATATTTTCAAAATGCTGGGGCAACACCGCCTACCGGAGGTACTCAGTCGAAATAAAATCATGTGGAGCAAGTGGGTATATGATATCAGGATCGATCTTAATTTCCAAGCCGTGGTATTCTTCATTACTGGCTTGAAGAAGTGGCCGGACGACAGCGACCCCATCATGGATAGGAGGTTGGCGGACGTCGTAGCGGAATGGAAGAAGGCCATTATTGAGCCGCAAGAATGGACGGTGGAGATAAAAGAACAGATGGCGAAATTGACGATCTTGAAAACCAAGAAGCAGGTAGAGATAAAGGAACGAAGAGCGATTAAAGCCGCGCGTCAGCTGGCATACAGGGAGTCTAGAGCTGAGGCTAGGAGGGAGAGGATCCAGCTCAAGCTCGACCGTCATCTAGAACGCAAAAGGCTGAAAGCGGGAGACGACCAAATGGCGATGGAAGAACAGCGAAACTTCACTAGTGGCTGGTAGAACTAGGATAATTAGCAGAGGATTAAGGCTTTAGATACCCTTCCTGTAAATATATCTCACTGGGTTAGGACGAGACTCCTCAGCGCCCACCCATTCCGACACAACTTATATACAAGGATACAAACTACTTCCCTTCACTGAGCCATACTAACAAGAAACGACGGCATTTTTAAGCCTACCGCTGATGTTAAGGGTACGGCATATTATCCTTCCGGCCGAGGAGCTCAGTTGGATAGTTCGATAAACTTCATATTTAAGATGATTAAATCCAGACCATCTTTACAAAATTGGCGTCCCCACAAACACAAGTCTGGTTACAAGGCTGGCTTTTTACACATTTGCCAACCAGCATTTCCGCCCTTCCACCTCCAGCTTCTCCAGTGCCAACCACCAAAACGCCGTCTCCTCTGATACCTCTCTCCCTTGTCTCCTTACCATCCGCCTACTAACTACGGCCTCCCTCTTTGGCCTCAAAAACACCGCGATTGAATACCGCTCCCTCGTCCCCGGTGGCACTGTGACTGCATGTGCCGTCGGCAACACCGTCCGTGGGCCAATTGCATCCGGCCCATCTAGCGGGTTCTTCCCCTTAACTGCAGTGAAATACGCCATGCAGTCGCCGGCCATAATAAGAACTGCGCCCTCGACGGATGGTGCGGAGAGTACAATTCCACGGCGGTTCCACACATACAGTCCCGATGGCTCAGTAGCCGCTATAAGTGTGAAGATGGAGAGATCGGTGTGGGCTTCGATATGGGGTAGTTTGTCGCCCTGAGTATTTCGCTCAGCATCTTCATCCACTTGCTGAGCATACCCTCCCGCTGCGAATGATACGTGCTTGAGCAAGTCTTTATCGTTCCCCGCACCAGCAACGGGTTCTTTGCCCGTCGTTGTATGAGCAGCACTACCAGCATCGCTATTGCCATCTACCTCTCGGACCTGCTGCGCACCTTCAAACACCTCAGAAGAGTATCGCAGGTACCGCATAGTGCTAAACCCGCCACCATCCACCACCTCCTCCGGCACGATCACTTCCCCGAAGGCATCATTAAACGCCCAGCAAATCTGCTTCAGAACTTCAATGCTCCTCTCGAAATATTCCCTGCTCGCTGATCGAAAATCCTCGTCGTCAAGCGTTAGTCGCGTGCCGCCGTCTTCGGGGCTGTAATCCCACCATTCACGACCAGCGTGTTTTGCATGATTGTAACCCCTCGTTGTGGACTTCTTTTCGTGCACCAGCTGCTGCTTGACGGCGTCTGGGGATGTTAGCAGCTGCTCTGCCTGGCGGAGTGGCGGTGGGGGAAGTGGATGGTCGGTGAGGTAGAAGGCGGGGAAGGCAGCTAGCGTCTGTGGGATGAGATGAAGGTCTTGGTAGCTGATTCTGGGTAATTCGGTCTGGTTTGCGGGGTGACTATGGCTGTATGTGTCTATCGGTGCTTGTGCATCTGCACTGGGTGTGGCGCGGTGATCAGCCTGCTCTATGGTATTGCGAGCGGTGGCTGAAGGGGCTTCCGGCGATTCAACAGCAGGAGGAGGTGGTGGAGGTGATGGTGGTGGTGCGGTAGATGGAGCCGCGCCGGAGAGAAGAGTCTTCAAATGGGTTGCTAATCGAGTCATTTTCTCGAGATTAAGTGATGTTGTGGAGGGCGTCGTCGGTCTTCGAGCTTCCACTCAAAGTTGACCATTTGGGCGAGAGATTGCTACCCACCAAAGTCGCGCGTCAAACATATTTCGATAAAACGGCCTGCAGTGCAGGCGTGCATGCGTCGTTTCCAAGGATCCAGACGCTATTAGACCCATTAGCTAAGATGGAAATTGAAACACGACATGTAAGTAAATAAGTACATACGCTCCGCCGGGACGCGGAACGGATGCTGTATTTGGTAAACCTTGGAGAATTTACGGCATCGGAGAGTCTACGACGGGCTAGATGGTGCATATCTGATATATTACTATAAATACTTATGTATAGTATACTAAGTAGCCGTATACTTCAGGCCAGGTTAACCTTTTAATAAAATAACTCTTTCCCTTAATCGGAGCGATATGGCAGTCGCTCCGCATATTCGTAACTAGATAGGTCTACTTCGAGCGCCTGGTACGTCTCGAGGCTGACCATATAGCTAAGTACTTAAGTAGTTATAGCTATGATTGATTCTACGTGCACCTTTAGCCCCTCGGAATTCCGAGGGCGATTTGGAGCCCTGCCTCGAGCTACCGGTTCCAGCTTCATAACTATACGTATGTATATCTTCACCGTTATCCTCACGCCAGTCTAGGTATATACATTCGAATATCCCTGCAGCCCATCAAAGCTTAACTATAGCTACCTGCATACATATATACTTAAGCACTTACTTATACCTCCTTAAGTATGCATGCAAACTCTGAGGAGCTCTGCCATGTCCATGTATCAGACTCGGGAAATTGGTTTAATGTCGCTGGAGCCAAATTACGGGGCTGAAATCCGATGCCGTAGTGCATGTACACATGCATGCGTGTGGACTTATGGTCGTAGTCTCGAGATGGCGGACATTCTCCGTCCCGCGATCCGGCTTACTAACCAGAAAAGTCCGTGAACCGAGTTTGAAGTTAATTAACCGTTGTGTAACGTTAACTTTGACCCACAGTTGCAGCTGCAGGCGTTCGAGCAACCACACAGCTTAGCCGACGTCGGCCAGAGTAGGGAAAGTTCTACCGTTCTGAGAATAGCCAGCATCCCCGAAGCTGCATGCCGCTTCGAAAAAATTAAAAAAATTCGCCGACGTGGGTTTAAGATGAGATTAATCGATTACAGAAGGAAGTTATTCCCGAATGTACATACATATTCACATAATAGTGAAGGCGATAAAAAATAATGATAATGATAATGATAATGATAATTCAACGTGTACCCGCTAGCTGTGAACGATGTGGATACAAAAAGCATGTAACAGAAAAGATCAACCCCACGAGTACGAAGAAAAAGAGAGAAAAAAGTAAGCAATAGGATCAAGAATGCAGGTTTTGTGCATGCACGAGAGACGAACAATAGTTCCACAAAACAGCTTTTGGAAACAAAAGTGGTCTGCGTTCATACGCATATGTAGGTGAGAAGCACAATCAATGCCACCCAAAGAATTCAAAATAGATGCAAACTGGGTATACAAGAAGAGAAGAAAACAAGGACAGAAAGAAGGAAAACGGTATCTGTCTGTTAGAGGCAGATTAGACTTTTGGGGGAGAGAGAACATAAAGAAAAGAGAATGGAACAGAGTGATAGAGAGTGTGTAGTATCGACTCAGTCGATCGATTTCGTGCTAGTTCTCCTCCTGCCATTCTCTCCTTCTGGCGACCTCCCCACAACGTTGCTTAAACTAAAGTTACCCCACAGTCCCCCACTCTATGGCGGACTGTTGTTCCTGCTCTTGGTATGGAAGAAGCTTCTCCTATGGGAATGCGCCGAGCTAGGTCTTGGAGTCCGCTCTTCGCCAGCGTGTTTGAAGCTTGTCTTGAATGTGATCTGACCAGATCCCACAGCAACAGCAGCCTCGACAGGTGACTCGTTGTCCTGGAGGGCTAAGAAACCTTCGCCGAGTTTGTCGTCAGCCCCGGGAAAGCGAGAGTCGTGGTATACTTCGATTCTAAATCTAGAATCCGGAGTACATGGATATGAAACATGCTCGTCGTTGAGCCAACGTAGAACACCGCCAGTATATTTCTGCGTCTTACTCTTAAAGATCTCTCTCTCTCTACCATTGCTCATAGCAAAGACGTGGACGCGTAGTTTCTTGCCATCCTCAAAGTTAGTCGCGCTGACAAGAGTGATACTAGCACTTCCAGTTTCGGGGACGATGCTAGCGGCGCTGATGCTCTTCTGGCTTCTGTGGCTGCCGAAGGGATTCTGGCTGGCGAAGGGGTTCAGGCTAATCGAGTCCCTGTTACTCGGAGTCTTCGTCCTTGGCGGCGAGGCGCTACCACTACTACGGGTATCGTCGACCACCGTCGGCAGCTCAGGGATCGAGGGATTCTGGCTACTGAGGTGGCCATCATCTGATGAGTCGTCCCCTCTATCTTTCTTGCCGGCGCCCAAGATGTTTTTGCCGAGGAACGAAGCGCCCTTGATAACACCTCCACCAACCTTCGTGATACCCTTGATTGGTGCACCAGCAACGTTCGTAACAATCTTGCCGGGAACTGCAAAGGTACCGCTGAAGGTAGCAGTAGTATGTCGCTGGCGGACAACGTAAGCTGGCGTGAAGACGAAAGCGAGGCGAATCGATCCAGATTTGCCATCTAGAGGCACGCTTGCGATGCTCTTCGTGAAGGGCTGAACTTTTGTCAAGTCGAGTTGAGCAGCTCCAAGGAAATCATCCTGTCCAAGCAAGTTAGTAACCAACAGTTTTGACAAACGTAGCAACTAGTGATAGCACTTACGTCTCCAGCAAGATCCCAATCATAAACTTTACATTTAAAGTCGGCGGCGTATTTTGATGCAATTTGAACTTGGAAGAATTCATTCCAAGCGGGGTGTAGTGTCTTCTTCTGTATTTCGGTCTTGTACACCCTTTCTCCGTTAAGCTCAAAGATGACATAAGGGTCGCTCTTTCCGTTCCTGTCGGCTGCTGGAAGATCTTCACCGTCCAAGACATCGACACGGAGAGATCCCATATTTGTAATGCTTTCTCTTTCATCTAGTTGCATATCCACCGGAATGTATTTGAGGCTGACGGTGATTTTGCTCACACCATGCTCCTTGCTCCTCAGAGTAAGAACGGTGGGCTTGTGCAAGCATTCTTTCAAGAGCTTCAACGTATCGCCTTTCAGTTCTGCGATAAGGTTCCCCTCAGCCTGGCTTTTGTGATGCTCCACAAGCCGGAGTGTGATTCTCGACCATTCAAGCTCTCGGACGAAAGCATCACCAATTTCATCAAGCTTTCCTTTCCTAATCCTGATTTTTGATGACATGAAAGCAGGGAAGAGGAAGTCATCCATCATAACCTTGAGGTAGCAGTCCCGATCCGTAAGGTCGACATCATGAACCTTGAATACAAGCAGGCCGGAATCTACGAAAAGGTTAGCGAAGATAACTCAGATATGGGTATTGTATACATACTATGCTTAAGAAGGTCCTCATGGGACATCTTGATCGGCACGGATTTTTTCTTCTTGGGCTCCTCTCCTTCGACCTCCTTCTCAGCAGCTTCAAGCAACGCCGCATCTGCTGTTACCGTGGGGCTAGCTGGTGGTGTAGCCTTTGTCTCGACATCTGGATCCGTCTCTGGCTTGGGTTCTTCCTTCGGCTTCTCGGGGTCAATGTCGGCGACATTGAGGGTAGGATAGAATGAGACGTTGAAATACAAAACACCCTTTGGCATTCTGGACCGATCGAGTATGAGCGGGACCGCTTGCTCTTGCCTCTCACTGTGCGTTAGGAATTCGCCTTCGACCTCGTCACTCTCCTTGATATATGGAGCGATGTCAAAATCGTATTGACCCAACGGCCTGTCCTTGCTGATATTCTCCGAATCCATAACCTCAAGCGTAACCTTTTCGCGGTTGCTGTGGACAGGGACGTAAAGAATTTCGTCCCACTCCGGATTCAGATTTTCTTCAAAAGTAACCGTCTTGGCCTTCTCGACACCCGACAAAAGAACGCGGACATATGGATCTGATTTTCCAATCTTTTCAACATTGCGGAGATCCTTTGCGCGAAGCAAGTGGATGCGCATGACACCAATAGGTTTGATGTAGCCACCATCGCCAGCACCAACAACTCCTTTCAGCGCAACAGGCTTCCATTGTGCTTTGAGCTGGATTCTGCCAGACTTGACGCCAGATAGAGGGAACCAATCTTGGCCTTTCGCCGTTGCGTCAAGCATATCATTCAGCTTCAGTTGGTAGTATCCAAGCGTAGGGTCTTCTTGCAGATCACGGGAGTCTTTTACAATCACACCAATCTTGCAGTTCGCCCTGTCCCTGATAAGAACTTCCATGTGCTCTTCCCAGATAGGATCGTTGTTTCTCTTGATCACTTTTGTCTCCTTGACATTTCGGCTGTTGATAACAAAATTAGCATATGGAGATAGCTGGCCAACCATGCTCTTTGTGTAATCCAGCTGTTTCGCTCTGTGGATGGTGTAACGCAAGATACCCGTGTTCATTTCGGGAACAAGTGCGGTCGTGCCGTCTGCATTCTTTTTACCTGATAGGACGGGGAAGAAGCGGAAATCGCAAGTCATGACACCCTTAGGCTTGCCGTTAGCAAGAATTGGCAGCTGAAGGTTCTCTTGCTCCTCCTCGCCGTCTTCAAGACTCTTGAGAGGGAAGGTAGCAACTCCAAGTTCCTTGTCCTTGCGGAACTCATTGAAGTCCCAGGCCTGTAGCCAAACAGCGTCGTTGAACGAAGTGATAATAAGGTAGATCGTCTCGTTCCATCTTGGGTTTGAATTCTCTCTCTTCGTATGGGTCCTCGCGAGCTCTTCTCTTCCGTTGAAGCAGAGGGATACATATGGGTCCGGGGCGTTTGACTTGTCAGAGTTTTTCAATCCTTGAGCGTTGTGAACAGTGACGGCGAGGACACCAACGGCGGTATCAATTGCTGCGCCAGCGAGCATCTGAGCGATGTTCAAAGTGAAGACGTGAGGTGCGTAGAACATTGACCTAAGGGTACCGTGAACTATGTCCAAAATGAAGGTCTTAAGACCAGGCATGAGACCAATGTCCAAACCAAGGAGGTCACCTCCCAGCGGTTTGCAAACAAAATCGAGGCTTGGAGGCCTTAAGAAGCAGACATCTACTTTTTCGATGTGTGGGAAATTGGTCTGGAGCTTCAACTTGACTTTCATCTCTCCGCTGCAGGCGAAGTCTTCGACGATGACCGGAAGCCCCTTGCTAGCAATACCTTTGCCAACACGGACTTCGAGAACGATCTTTGGGTTGACTTGGCCTCTCAACTGGCTGGCAGTCATGTCAGAGGTATCAGCGGGATTGAAGCTGAACCTCCAATCCATCTCGATAATATCATCTTCAGTCTTTGGGTACGACCGAACGTGCTCTACTCTCGGTGGTTTCGAGCCCAGAGTGAATGTTTCAAGCCGAAGACTATCCAAGAAGGCTGGAGTGGCTGTAGAGAGGACCTGGTCAACGCTATTGACTACGGTTGCAGCCAGGACCGGTTGGTAGATAGGCCAAAACTTGATTAAGAAAGTATTGATCCAATCGACTGTTTCCGAGTCGGTTGAGAGGCGCTTTAGGGAAACTTCTCTAGTTAGATCGTCCCGAACGTTTCGACGGAATCGTTTAATGGATGTTCGATAGTACGTCATGCAGATAGCGCAGACAATCATGACCCAAGCCAGTCCTCCACCAAACAACGCGACAAGCCAGCTCATGACACAGGCACCGATGATAATGCCAGCATTATGGTACCAATCTAAAGGCCCTTTCCGTTAGCAGTGTCCTTGGCAAAATTCACGTTTGGGTCGTCGTACCTCCAAAGAACTTATCTTCAAGTCTCTTTTCTAGCCATGTTGTCTTGTCATCGGGGTCAACGCCTTCCATGGGAGCCACTTCTGGTGCGGCTTCATTGATGCCGGTCCCGAATCTCGGAGCCCAGCCAGTGCGGCTCCACTCGCCATCACCGGCTTTGGGGTGGCCGTTGACGAAGGGCTCTGGTGTCTTCCCTCTTGATTTCAGTCCAGGAGCGGGCGTTATTGGCCTGGAACCAGCCGGTTTTTCGGACTTTGGTGTTGAGGCTTCCTAGACGGCGGTCAGCTATGATGGTTTGATAAAAAAGAGCTGCTGGAACGAGCGAAAGGCAGGTACGTACGACGTCTAGTATTGGGGCGGCCTTTGTCGTTTGCTGCAGCTTGAGCCCTTCCGGTATGGCCTGTTGAACAAGGAGAGCATCTCCAGTTAGCGATGACGTCGGATTTCAGGCGTTGTTTTCATTTCTCTCAGGTACCTTTTTGACTTCAGCAGCTTTTTCAGCGGGCGAGGCTTGGGGATCGAATTTGAAGGCGGGAACACCACTTTGCAGAGCGTCGTTTTTCAGCTTCTCCTGGATGGCCTCGCCGGACATCTTGACCTCCTCTGCTGTTGGTCGTGAGGGACTATCAGGAGGTGTTACTGGAGTGTGAATTTGAGGTGGCGGTGGTGTTGGTGCTGGAATTGGGGTTGCGGTTGCCATCTTGCCGGTAGGCTCTAACCCAGCCCTGGGCTGAAGGGGCGGTCAAGTCAAACAGAAGCTGCCGTGCTTGCGTGGTTAACTGCCTGATCAGGAGCCGATGCAATGCGAAACGATTTTGAACGACTGTGGTGTAGGAGCGAGATGTTGCTTTCGAGGATGGTGTTTCTTTCTAAATTTATTTATCTTCTTTGTTCTTTCTTTCTTTTTTTTTACTGTTGATGTCTGCTCTGCTGGAGTCTTGTAGTATTTTTTTTGTCTCTGGCGGGGACTCACCAGCGTTGAGGCGAGGTAACTGGTGGTCGTACGTAATTTGGGGCTGCCTCAGCTTTCCTTTCCTCGTCTTCCCTTTCTCGTGGGGAAAAACCGAAGACCACCAAAATATATATAATAGCTCTCACACCACCACCACCGCCACGGCTACAGGACGGAAGACAGGAAAAGAAAATATAAGTCCCAACTGGATCACCCGGGGATGCTAATTCTCATGCACAATGCACCTACGACTCGGTACGAGCACGTCTCAATTGACGGCAAAGGCCAGACTGACACCTTGTTGGTCCGATAGTCGACGGGCTGGCGTGGTTTGAGGAATGTAGGCTCGCACTATTCCGTATTTCAAGCCGAGCGTGAAAAAAAAAAAAACAATCCACGCAAACTTGGCGGCACGGCTTGCATGTGCTGGTTAGGAAGAGGAGCGATTGAGAGATAGCTAATTCGAGCGATGGATAGAATCCAGTTCCGGTGCAGGAGATCCGTTCCCTTGATATAAGCGGACGTCCGACCACCCGTCTGTTTATCTATCTACCTACCCAGGGTATCTATCTAAGTATCTATCTATCTATCTATCTGGCCGTCTGTCCTGTTCGTTCTCTTCCTCTTCCGCCAGGCATGACACAACGGCAGACAGACGACAGGACCTTCTATGTATAGCCTCTCGATCGAAAATCAGGAATCAAGATCTTGGTTGCAATGACAGGACCCCAGGCACAGACTCTCCATCAAGGTTTTCGCTTGGGTCCCACAGCCCTCTCTCGTTCGTTCGTTCGTTCGTTCGTTACGTTCGATTCAAGCCGATCTGGCCTGCTTCTTCTCCATGTGCTACGCAATCTTAATGCGCGGTATTAAAGGTCTTGGAAATCGAGTCCCTTGTCGGTTCCCCTCGCACATCCTGGACAGACATGGTAAGTTGCATGTACTGTACTTCCCTACAGCCCACATTGCACAAATATACATGTACACAGACATAAGTAAGTATACATATACATATACATATACATATACAGGATACATTACATACAGGGGTGTGGTGGAATGGGGAAGCAGGTGCAGGCCTCCAAATCGAAGAAAAAAAGTACGGAAAATGAAAATGGTTGGGGGTGCACCTGCTCGTGGGGAAATAAATCCCGAAAGCAGACCTGGGTCCAGTGGGCCAGTTCTCTTTTCAGTCTATCGATAGCGTCCCGCCCGGGTCAGTCGGGTGTAGTTCGGCACTCGGTCACCCTTTCTCAGCTAATATACCGTCGTCTTTAGCTTTAGCTAAGTGCCCAGGTAGGGTACTTCGATGTTCCACTCCGCTAGCAGGAGCGCATTATTGTCGGTCGTTCTCTCCTTCTCCGCCAGACGTTTCAAGCACGGCATCCCCTCACTTTGGGATTAATTTCTTCTCCACGCATGCGGAAGAAAGTCCACTTTCCTCTGATGTAACTGTTCCCCTCCCCCGAAGCTTTTCGGCGGCAGCCTAGTGCAAGCGAACAGCTGCCACTGCATGCAAGCCACCGCTGTTTGACTGCGCCTCCAGGTCTGGAACAATTCCGACATCAAAAGTCGTGACCAAGCCACAGGCAGGCATAACCAAACTTATCTCCGCATATCCAATGCCAATAATTTCCGCGGGAAATAAAGGGAAATAAAAGCAAAACAATGCGTACGTCAGCGAAGTTTAATCTAGCGGACAGCTAGTGGAGCTTGCTCATTCTGCATGTTTGAGCTCAGACAAGAACAACTGAAGGAAACAAGACAGCTAGTTGCGGGAAGCGCCTGCTCGGTTTAACCCAGCCCACGCAAAGGCAATCCAATTCGAAATGCGGCCATTCATTGGATCACAAGAACGACCAGTTCTGCAAGCTCGACTACGTAGCCCAATTGAAGGGTTTTTAAACTTTTACCTTCTAATGACAGTTGTTGATCAGCCGGAGCGAGAGAAGGGATTGCTATCGAGATCTGGCTAAGCTATCTCGTATCGGGCGAGTGAGTAGATTCGTCTGCATTAACTCCAGATCGGCCTGCTGCCCAATCCCTGGTCCGGCGCGCACCAAACTATACTAAATCTCGGCTAGTCGCAAAAATCCTCTTCGGGCTGGAGAATGCAACACCTGGAAATTCCTCCCAACACCTGGGTGGCTGCATCCCCAGGATATCGTGATTGGCCAATGGCGAGGACTTGCCTGATAGGCCTCGCCGACGGACTCAGCCGCTCCGATTGGGCAATGGATTTGCAATGCGCAGCTACCTGACTGCTTAAACTTGGTGTATGGAGCTCTCTTTGCGTAGGTAGCTACAATGGTGTTATCAGCTGGCGTTTCTGAGTGGATCGTGGGATTAGCCTGATATATTTTTGAAAAGTGTGTCGCTCGTCCCGAAGAGAATTCCTATCAAGAAAAATTGCATACATGCAAAAGCAAGTCACACGGTAAGGGCGGATCCGCTAGCTAAGTACCTAGGTATTTACTTACTTAAGTACTTATTTACTTGCTTGGCTCGCTAGGCCTCGAGCCCTGGCACTCACAAAGCGAGCATTTTTATAACTCAATCCAGTCACGCCAGATCCAGACTAAACCAGATGCATCGGGTATACGTAACATGCACAGGATCCTTAAGACTAATGCATCATACCTCTTATACGACACTAATGCCCCTCTCTGCCTCCAACAGGGTGACTAACCGATTAGTAAGCTCAAGGAATAAGGAACACTGTTTCCTAGAATATCTATTGATATCTGATATCTAAGTATATATATATTTGAGTATCTGATACGAATCTAGATGTTCATCTTATCCCTCGGCGCACCGTCTACTCATGCTCAGGAACCAGTTGAATATTATATGCCGCTGAAACTAATCGTCCTCGTCTGGTGCATACATGCCCCAGTTTAGTTCTAGTATTAGCATAGGCATGCGGATTTTCGTGTATTACAAACAAATTTAATTCATTACGGATGCGCACTGCACCTCCTGACCACGATTCTATGATTTGCATTTGACGCGAGTGGAGCTAAAAGTTTTGGGCTCTCGGTGGCTATCTCTAGCCAGAACCAAAAGTATACTAGGAGTCAGCAATTTGCAATTAAGATACAAGTTATCCACGCGCCCACTTTGTAATTTGGAGGTCTGGTTTTACGAGACCAATCCACCGTACTGTATTGTCTCTGCGTGGTAGTAGCGAGTGGGGAACCATCAACCCGATAGGTATATTGCAGCAACCCCGAGCAGCTTATTGCTACCAAAAAGCAACCAACAGTCCTGATCAAAAGGGATTACAACTGTGATTTGATCGAGCAGACGTGTCTAGTAGGAGATAACTAGAAGGAATTGGAACTAATCTCACCCTGCGTGATCCCGAATTCGAAAGCTTCAAAGCCAAGTCAGCTGCAAAAGGTTGGAATAAAGCGTACTTGCGAGTACAGCATACAAAACCGAGATAGGCACGTGCACCAGAAAGGGACAGAATATACGTGTGCATAGTCTAGACGTCTACGAGCTCAAGCTCAAGGAAGTTTCCGGCAGCATATTTGCAGTTTGCGTGCATGTATGCATGCAACTCTCTCGGCTGAGATTGCAATTAGCAATGTGCAAGAATCAAGCTCAAGCCGGACGGTTTGGCTAACGAGAATGGGAGCTGTGCTGTAAGGCGATGCAACGCACCTTGTCCGCTGGAGTATAGCGAGGACGAATACTCCAGTACGGTATAATTATCACACATAATTTAGCATACGTACACAAATACTACAATCCGTCGAACCTCGCGCCACACCTGGTTGGCTGACTCAGATACTATAAGTACATATTATATTTTGTAATAATATATATTATCCACTGTGCATGTGCCGGAAGGTGGGTCTGAATACAGATCTAGATAAGGATTTTTCATAAAACAAAACGAAGTATTATTACGGATCTTTATGGTATCGTACGTTTAAAATACATATTATAACAAAATAGCAGCAGTATCATAATGCTGTATCCGCGGTATCACTTCGGTAGGATAGCTTATATTTCAAGGTGCGAGCGAATTTAAAAGCGATTTGAATAACGGGGGGGTCTCCTATTATACTCTCCCGCCTGCGACTTTCCCAGGCAAGTCTTCGCCCGTCCGCCGGCATATTTGATTCTGCAACATGGTCCACCCCGGTCAACTAGCCGCGTGCATGGGGACCCCGCAACAGCCGGGTTGATGGCTCGCATAAGAGAATGGGAAATAAGGACTTTAAGTATTGAGCTTCCTCTTAGAGATGCCTAGCGGTATAGATGGCGACGGCGCAATGGTCAGCTGTTCTGCAACCACGGCTAGGGTGGATTCTAGTGTTCGACTGGACTCGACTTTTCGCATTTTAGCACAGTGCGAGCAGGGCGTGCATGCGAGAGCCCGTTCGAGGGATTCGAGGTAACGGTGTCTCTCTGCACCTAGATTATTCCAAGCATCGAGACTAACTATTCTGTTAATTGCTATTCTTCGGAATATAATCGGCAAATGCAGTGCGCTCTAAGGCTATTATATAAACATATCCTGCAGCCGACGTGACGCAGCCAAGGCCTGCACGTGGAGCGAAGACGGTGCTCTAACCTAGAAGAGGACATTAGCAATTGATTGTCAGGCGTTAGTCAGTTAAAACATCTGGAACCACGTATTACTGCGAATGCTGTCCCTCAAGACACCTATTTCACATGCCCAGAATTGATCCGTGAATGAAGCGAGTAAGCAATAATATGCATTTTCTCCGGGCTAAACAACCTTGGTAGGTACAACAGCCCACCGTCCCACAACAATTGTGTTGCGTGGGACACCACCAAACACCGTCGAATCAGGCAGCCTCGGGCAAGCTTCCCAGCCTCGGATCCACACACAGTCTGCTTTTTCTCTCTTCCATCCTTCCTTCCCAGAGAATTTGAGCCGAGGCCAGCTCTCCAGCGCTGCAGAGTGGCCGCAGCTCCACCGTCCGATATCATGCGCATGGCCGTTTCATCCAACCGTCCCGGCAGGCAGGCAGACAGGCAGAGGCAGCTAGCTAGCTAGTCATGCCCTCGATACTTTCTTCCATTCGCCCATTCTACACATGCACATCCAGAAGGATATCGATACCGTTTACTGCATACATCGCTTCGTCGGCGCCACTAGCAAGCACCTACCCGAGCCTCAACCACGCGAGAGCAAACCCAATTCTAATGGCGACGCCAAAGAAGCCAGCGGTGAACCCGCATTCGTATACGACAATGCAGCCGGGTGGTGTCGCTGTGCCACGGCCGAGTGCAAGGTACGCCGACTCCCATATACGCATATACGTACCCGATATCTACACATACATGCGTGGCGCGCAAGTAGAATGTGAACTATCACGCTGACGGAACATCTACCTATATAGTCTGGTCCTCCTGGACGCTCAAAACCGCATCCTGCTAACCCACCGCACATCGACGCTGGGCTCCTTTGCGAACGCGCACGTCTTCCCCGGCGGCAACCTAGAAGCCCACGACGTTTCGCCTGAATTCTGCGCCATTCGGGAGACATTTGAAGAGACGGGCGTGCTGCTGACCACCTCGCCTGTACCGGCGGCAGTGGCTGCCACTCTGCCGGACGTTCGCCAGTGGATACACGCTGGTATGCTCAAGTTCAGCGACTGGCTGAAGGAGAATGGCTTGGAGGCGGATGTAGGCGGTCTGTCGCCGTTCACGACATGGATCACGCCGCCGACGATGAAGAAGCGGTATGAGACGCGCATGTTTCTTGCCTTCTTGCCGGTGGATGGTGATCGTGGTCATAATTCTTCGAGTGCAACGCCTACTTCTGCGTCTACGTCTGCGTCAGAGTCGTCGGGAACGAGTGCAGCACACTTGCCGACGGGGGATGGCAGCGTGGAGACCGTATCTGCAGCCTTCATGACAGCGGCGGACATTTTGGCCGGGGTAAAGAGGAACGAGGTGATGCTGTTCCCGCCACAGGGTTATCTGGTCACCCGACTGGCGGTGTTTACGGAGGACAAGAGACTGAACGTGTTACAGCAGCGGGAGGGAATACGGAAATGGCTAGCGGAGGAGGGGTTAGGGAAGTGGGTGTTCGAGCCGCGACCGGAAGGGAAGACGAAGGATGGGAGGAGACTGATAATGGGACATGGGCCGAGGGGAGATCCAAGCCGCAAGACGGTGATGAGATTTGGGAAGGGAGGGATGCCGGAGGACCTGGAAATTGTGGATGCGGAGGCGGTAGCGAAGCTGTAGATCCGATCTCGATCTGCGGGAGCAATATATAATATTACGGCTGGTATGTGGCTGTTTAAATGTTTTCCTGTGGCGGGTGCACATGTAATTTTACTTGTAACCTGCGCGAGCCGCCGGCGTATTTCTCTCTTTTATATGTATACAATATGGCAATAAAATAGAAGTAGCAGTGTAATAATAAAATGCTGCAGGGGCCCGGCGGAGAGACAGGTGCAGCCGAGTCGGCACGGACGATACATGTCGCTGGTCCCATGGATCCATCTTCTCGAGTCTACCTCCCTCGATAGATGCAGGATTACTCGAGTACTTATCGTGATAGTAAAATAATTATAACGGACACCTGGGTAACATGCTGGAGCTCGAGTGCAAAACCCCAAAACAGAGCTCAGAGCACAGCGCACCTGGCCGAGGCTTCGAGTCTGGCTGCCGGATTCGCCAGCTCTTCTCGTGCGCCAATAAGATGTAGTGACAGCTCAGTCGTCTAACGCAGAAAGGGCAGTTTGCACTTGGCTGTTGTTCTCCTGCCTGCCACAGCGCTATAGCCGACGCCCCGAAGAAACAACAATAATAAAACAGAGCGCTTCCCCAGAGTCCCAATCGCAATCCTGCCCCAGAAACACCATCTGCACCTGCAAAATCCGATACGATATGACTACCCGACCTTGATGGAGAGTCCCGTCTGCAGCTTCGTCCGCGTCCTGTCGTCCAAATGGCGTCGATAGCCAGACCGCTGCCCCTGCCGCAGCAGCCATCGTCGGCTTCTGCTGACGAGAGCACCAACATCATCAACAACACCCGGCCCCTGACCTCGGCCTCCTCCACCGCCCTCCCCTCCTCTGACACCAATCCCAATGGCGAAGGGCCCCGGTCGATGGGCGAGCAGGAGATCGGTCTGATCTCACGCATTCATGATGAGAAGGAGTACGTCCGCTTACTCTTACTCTTGCTACCTCTCCCCATTCTCCTTTTCAATCGCCTGGAATGCCCGTTGTCCTGGCGTATGGTTTACTATGTGAATTTATCGCTGACCCCCTGTGCTCGAACTCCCTTCTCCCAGAAATACATACATTGCCAACGGTAGCTTGTTCCCCGGCGACCCTGACGACGAGGACTACGAGGACGACGACGCCCGCCAGCTGTGGAATGGCGCCAATGCCTCCGGCTATAAACTCCAGCCCGACATGGCCACCCACCTAGACTCCATCAACTTCGAGGCCACCCAATCATACACCTTTGACGGACCTACCGTCGCCGTAGACATGCCGGACGAAGACCTAGGCTTTGACGCATCCACACCCACAGGATGGGACTCTCAGCACCCGCTCGCCGCCCTCTTCAATCCGCCCGACCCGGACCCCATCCAGCGTAGCTATACCGCTCCCGCAACCTCCTTCCCACTGACTCTCCAGGAACGACGTCTGCAGCTGCGCAATTCCCACATCCGTGCCACTCCGATGGCCAGCTCCGTCAAGCCAGAAGATGTCCACGTCAAGGGACTCAGCAAAGCCGCGAACGCCCTTCGCACAAAGCACTTCCAGTCCCTCGGCCGTGCCAGCACCGTCTCCTCGCGCTTGTCCGACCTTACCGCCTCCGACGACGACTTCATCTCCTCCGCTCGCAGGGCATCCAGCAACTTTGGTTCCCTCCCATCCATTCACGCCTCTCTCCGCCACCGCAAGTCCCCTTCCATGGAGCAGGCGGGCTACATCGAGCACCTAGAAAAGCAAATAGGCGACCTTAGCATCAAGTTACGCTCCTACACGGACCCTACATCCGAAAAATCGCATGCAGCTATCGTCCAGCGCCTCAACGGCAAAGTCCGCGGTCTAGAGAACCAGGTAACGGAGTGGGAAACTCTCTTTGACGAACGCATCCGTGAGACTGAACGGGTCCACTCGCGGGAACGCAGCTCCTACACCAATCAGATTAAGCTACTACGCGACCAAATCGATACTCTGAGCAGCTCTATCGCGAACCTCGAGGACGACCTGGACCTGGAAAGAAGGCAAAACACAGCCCTCACCCTTGCCGTGGGCGAGAAGAAAGCGCTGGCGATGGACAACGCGCAGCTCGCGCAGGCGCTGACAAAAGCGCTTGGTGAGATCGCTGAGCTTGAGGCCGTCGCACAGGAGCACGAGGAGATGATGTATAATACCCAGCAACAGGGGACGCTTGGTGCACTAATGATCGATGTAACGCCCAAGCCAAGGTCGATGGAGACATTCGCAGACTTTAACAGCCTGGGCGCAGGTATACCTGCGGCGAAGACTACACCCACGATGCCACACTCCGACACGGATGCGGCTTGGCAGACGCTCAGCCCGACGACGTCGAACGCCAGCACGCAGGATATGCCGCTGAAGAGAAAGATGCGCAAGTTCCCACCGGGGATGGCGGGGCCGCAGCAGTTGATACTATCACCAACGCATTCCCGCCGTTCGTCCGGTGAGTTTTTGGCGCGTGGGTACCATTCGAGGAACGTGAGCAGCTCGAGGGGTAGTCCGTCGTTGGAAAAGATGGGCGCACGGCACAATTCTCTGTTTGCAGAGCTGGAAAAGCTGCAGGAGGATGGAATGGTGACAACTATCCACGATGAGACGATGTCCAACGTCGGCTCCATGGCACCCGCGGAGGCTAGCGATACGGAACAACAGTTGATTACTCCACAGGGGAATTCTACTTCGCCAACAGATACCGAGACCAGCGATTCGGAGGACTCGCCCAAGTCGGATCCCACCAGCCCTTCTAGATCTGCGGAGTCGGATTCCTCGCCTTATACGTCGCCCTCGTCGTCGTCTAGGCTCGGCAGCAGCATTGGGTACGTGCTCTTTTCACCGATCAGGGTGACGTCTGCCGTGATCAGCTCGATTGGAAGGGGGGTGCTTTCGCCGCGATCGACGCTGCGGACTATGCGGCAGCGGGCGATGGAGCAGTTGGTGCAAGTTAGCGAACTGGAAGATAGTTTCGCGTCGGATACGGATATATTATTTGGTGACCAGTACGACGAGCATCTTCGGTCGGGAGGGCAGCGGTTGATGCCACAATCACCGGAGGCGAGTTTGCGGTCGACAAGTACGGGGACGGGGCTGTCCATCGACATTAAGGATGTAAGACTCTTTTTCTACCGATTCCCGAGCGCAATTACAGGGTTCACGATGTGTTAATTTCAACTTTTGCTTTTAACTCCCTCGCGCCCGGCCGGATCTGGACTGGGTGATTGATTGGGATTTATTTTTCTTACTCTTTTTTTTCTATATGATTAGATATTAAAGGATGGTTCGCAGTCTGTAAGGACTTCTTCTTCTATGATGCCAGGAAAGCATAATGGGACGCTATCCCATCGACGCGGCGGTAGCGCTGCGCGCCGGAGGAGCCAGCAGCAGCAACAGCACCTGGGGTCCCTTACGAGCGACGAGGACGACATGCAGATTGTGTTTTCTGGAGGACGGCATGATCCGAATACACCGTGTAGGCCACGACGGAAGGTATCCGCCAAAATGGATGCTGGACGGCCGATATTGCCGGTGAAGCCGCGGCAGGATGTGCGCGAGCGGGTGCAGAGGCGTCCGACGTCCGCGAGTACGAGCGCTTCGTCGCCGGGATATGGCAGGCTGCCGCCGCCGTATTCGGAGTACGATTTTTCGGAAGGTGGGACGACACCGCTGAAAGTGCGGGGACCGAAGACGGATGATGGATGGCGGACGGAGGACTCAGCTGGAGAGATCAGCAGCAGCAGCGGGGCCGGAGATGGCAGGGACGGCAATAGTAGGGCCCTCTGGATACCTGATAGTCAGGTAAGGGCGGTGCGGAGAGAGCTCAATATGGATCGGGGGAGGTTTTTGAGAGCGGTTGGGGTGCGAGAGAACAATGTGGTGTTGTGGACGAGGTTGTTTATGGGGCTTGTGGTGACGATGTTTGTGGCTTTGAGGGACGGGCCGAGCGTTGCGCTGGAAAAGATTGATAAAGATGCGAAAGAGGGCGGCGGTGGCGGCGATGGGAGGAAAGGAGTAAAGAGCGCGTCTACGACACCGGTGAGAGTGAGAAGGGAGGTTAGGATGCCGCGGACTGGGTAGCTTGGGTGAGCATTGGATAAGCTATGCCAAGCTACCTAGGTAGCTAGCTATATATAGCGCACCTGTTGGATCTGAGAGAGGAAACCTTGAGCGAGGCATTTAGGGTTCAGGCGTGACAGCATATTGGGTTTGTTTTTATTTGTTTCTTTTGTGTACCCTTTCCTTCGTATTGCATATTACATATATATACTTATACTTATATAGTTACTTACTTACTTATATTGGCAGTGTATATTATCGTTACCGGCATTAGTTAGCGCTGCTGTTGTTTTTTGATATATTTTTCTTTTTCTTTATTTTCATTTCTAGTTTTTGTTCTCATTGTTTTTTTTTGTTTTTTTTTGCTGGCTGAAATGATGATGCATGTGTAATGATATGGAATGGCGGACTTGGATGACAGGCGTGCATTGCAGTGCAGATACATATACCGTTTACCTTGCCTGGGCATTTTTGGATTTGTTTCTTCTTTCGTTTAGACAGATACGTAGACTATATAGATATAAAAAGGAAATCGCATGGGCAATTGCGACATGGCGGAATCTAGGATGGCATACTGAAGTGGGTAGTCGTGGGACTTGGAGACTTGCCTCCACTAGGGCGGCTGCTGTGTAACCTAATCGTGCTATATACTTTGCAGCCGTAACTTCTACAGCAACGATGATAGATATTACCTAAGTAATTACGTAGGTACCTATAAAGGTTTGTTTCAAGAAACAAGGAAAGAGGGAATACCATGTGAACGAGATAGTTTGCTTTTGGGGAAGAGGGGAATGCCGTTGCCTTTATGCACCGCCGGCCAGGGAGAGCGCTACATACGAAAGCATATTGCCTTTTCGCTATTTTTTCTCCCCGGTGAGTTATGAGGCTTTGCAAGCCAATAGGCGAGTCGCCTTTGATCTCTCTGTCCGTCACCGATGGTCTTTCATCGATGTGTCTGTTGTTCCGGCCCCCATGCACTGCCACTTATAATACACCAGAGTCAGATTTACGAGCCTGAGAGGATAGCCGAGGGATATCGAGACAGGTGAGTAGCTCTTCTACCACTGTGAGCTAAAGCGACACCAGACTTCGGAATTCTGCAATTACATCATGTATGATACTTTCTTTTCCAGAGTCAACCTTTAGTTTGACTGTATCCCTTAATTCTATTCCTAAGAATTTAAATCATCATAACTGCGGACATGAACACCAGGCTTGGGTGGTCCCATTTTGATGCTAAAATAAACTCCACATATACTACAAATGGATATAGCGATGCTTGGAATCTAATGTAGATTGGAATTCAAAGGCATTCGATTCATCACCGAGGGAAAATATCTTAGCAGGTATCGTCCCGTACCTCAGCCGCAAGGAAATCTTTAGTGGTAGGTTCGATTCAGAGATTCGTTCTGTCGCGCTAGCCTGTTCGAAATATGTTATTTCTGTTCTAGAACCTTTGGTAGGAGATCACCTGAAACGTAAATAGACATTACAGTTGATCGTACTTGCGTGTCCGAGATGGCTTTAAGCATGCCATACAGTTATTGTAAATGTAGTTCTTCTAACGTCGGGTGTTGGTTGTTGGATGTTAGAAGTCAGATGTTGGCTCTGATTGGCGGGCCTGTTCGGGAAAAAGCGTGGCTGATTGGCCAGATTCGCTTGCTGGCTGGTTTGCCCAACAGAGTCAACGCACAATCCTGCGTTGATATATCGAGAGCATTAGAGTCGAAGGTGACTTGTAAGTGAACATGTAGTTGAAGCCAAAAGAGAGTCTCAAAATGTGGTGGAGTCAAGTTTTGTAGAAGGGGTGCTATATCTAGTCATTGGTGATGTCATAGCACCAATAAACTGTGGTGGTGATGATTATTTTCTCTACGTCTCCGCGCCTCGCAGTTTTCATCTTCAACCAACGTCTCCACCCTCATCGCAACGTCTATTCCAAGCTACGATCACAAACACGGAGCATACAGACACGAGAAAGATGGAAGTAGGTTCACGTCTCCATGGTTTATATTCTCCGGCTGCTTCAGCTTCTCTCTCTTCCTCTCTTTCCTCTTCTTCCTTTCACCATCACTACCCCTCAACCTTCTATCAATCGCATACCTTACAAAACCATCATCAATTCACCTCGCATACTCGAATAACAATTGCTCTCGAGATTAATCTCGTCACTAACACGTACAATTTCACCATAGGACAATCAAGCCACCGACAACATGGGGATCGCTTTCTCCCGACACGCAAAAATCTACATTCAAGCGATGGTCAAGCGCCTCCTCGACGCCACCGACGATGCCCTTTTAACACAGGCAGAGGTCATCGACCTCCTTGAAACAGAACATTTCGAGTCAGCCGAATACCGGCCGGTCACGGAAGGCCACCACCCTCTTGCCCGCGAACGCATCACAGCGTCGCTCCTTTCTGACAACGACGCCGACCTCTGGGAGCTCACGCGCATGCTCCGAAAGATCGAATGGGCAATCATTCTCCGTCGCCATCGCGTGGCTCTCCAAGGCCTTGACAAAATGGAGAAACGCTGGCCGGTACTGTTCACTGGTTCGCCGTCCGTGCTGTACCTCATTGGGCGAGTGAGGGCTCAGCAGGGATTTAGAGAGGAGGCAGCGGAATTTCGACGACGAGCGGGGGAGTGTTTCGCTGGGTATTCTGAGCAGTTCTTGATGGACAGCGAGGAATCGATGGTGTTGAAGTGTATGATGCAGTTGGTAAGGCTCCGAGGGGATGAACGCAAGACGAAGCCAGGAGCAGAGTTTACAAAGGTGTTGATGGATGGATACGATCGCTGGATTCGGGGGAAAGAGGCATCTCAGATTGGCTATTTTCATGTGAGTCTCTTTCTTTCCTTCTTTCTTCCCTCATTCTTCGATTAAATTTCCCTGGCTCTTTCGCACTATATTATCGGATTTTATCGGTTAGGAATGCTAATTGCTACTCTAGTGTGACCTCTACCATATCTACCTTGAATACGAACCTTTCATCACCACCGCAGGTGAAGCGGACGAAGGAATTATCTTCGCCACCAACTGCCGCATCATGGACATCATCTGCTACCACCTCCAGAAGGGCCACTTTTTTGCTGCACACACGCTTTTCCGCTTCATCCTTAAAACCATCTCGCGCAAGCTTCGCATTCAGTACATAGTTGATCGTCTCGGCACGGCCCTCGTTGAGGCCCGCGACGCGAACCTATTGTTCGACCTTCTCCTCAGCGAGATCCACTACGCTTCCGGCAACAACGTCCTCCAAGATTGCGATGAGCTCGGCGCCATCTCCAAGTACACCATTGACCACGCTTGGGAGCAATTTGGCCTCGCCATGAAACATGCCAAGAATTGCGGCCACCAAGTCCTCGAGATTGATATCAAAGGCATACGCTACGTCGTTCGCATGAAGCTCAAGATTGAAGCGAAACGACGCGAGCACGAAGGATCCTGTATCAAGTATCGTTTCAAATACGAAGACATCAAGCCGATCCATGAGAAGTTTGACGACTTCCTACTCGCTTATGGCAAACGTGAAGATGCCGAGCGCATCGGTGAAATCATTGACCGGTTCGGCGAGATCCTTCAATTAACAGGGGTTAGAAATGCGCAAGAATTCTTGGCAAACGTCGGTGCCCATCATCGAAAGGCGACGGGGAAGGTAATCTGGAGTCAGTCCTATTGGGCTGTTGCCGCGATGGGGCGAACCGCTCGACGCGTGCCGGAGCTGCTAGACGCTTTGAAGGCATGCAAGGAATTTGTCTCTAAGTCTCCCGAGTTGGATTTCAAGCAGAAGCATGGCATGTTGCAGGCGAAGCTGCACATCTGCCACACTCTCGGCCGGTTGAAAGAAGGAGTTAGAGCCGGGCGAGAGCTGATCGTCTTCTGCGACAGGAACAAGCAGTGGCGAGAGGCATCCGAGGCCCGATACGACTATCTCTTGTTGAAGACAGACCTGATGTCCCAGGTCAAAGGCGAGAATCAACGCGCCATCTACCTCTACAAGGTTATGGAGGAGTTTCAACGATTCGTGCAGCGGGATAAGCAGTGGATGCCCACTAGCACGCACATCATCAAGAAGGCTTTGCTGCAATCTGCCTTCCTGGCGGACTGTGTTGGTCAAGCCGGCTGTTCCGCTGTGATTGGCGTTGATGAACTGTGGCGGTCGATGCACCAGTATGCGGTGTACAAGAACAATACCGTTTTCCGGATGAATGCTTCCCTTGAAGAGAAGGAGTTTATGGACTTTCACCGTTGCCTAGCAGATTACAAAAACGGGAATCGTGCAGGGGCATTACGATATTCTGAGAGCATGGCTGCCACATACGGCAAGGGTGCTACAGCGGTAGAACTTGGCCAAAATCCCAAAGAACGGGAAAGACGAGTGCGTATGGCTGCGAACTGGAAGATGCTGTACGTTGTGATGTATGTGCAGGAATTCGAGATCCTCATGCAGGTTCTGAATAAGAAAAATGTCGGCCGTACTCGCGGATTTGAGCACACACAGTTCTGGCAGGCTATCGACCGCTTGTTCAAGTACTACAACAGCCGTGGGGAACAGCGGTTTCTCGCTTTGTTGTTCCATTACCTTGCAAAGTTCTGCGGGGCGAGAGGGCGGCCGGACGAAGCGGTCAGCTTTCTGATTGTTGCGTTGGACCATCTATCTGATGTGGATAAGTATGGGTTCGTGGGGGTTAAGGCAGAAGAGTACGTCCCGCAAGCGTTCAAGAAGTTCAGTTATGAGCAAATATTCAACCTTGCGATGCCACTGCAAATGAAGATGGATAGAGAGCGACAGGATCCGCAGGCGATGTTTGGGACGTTCAGTTGGGCGCAGGTCAAAAAAGGGCACGAGTTCCGACGCATACTCGGGTCGAGAACGATGTGGGAGAATAGGAAAGTGCTACTGGATGAGCTGAACACAATGGTTGCGTATACGGTTCCAAAGATCGATGGCGACGTTGTCGCGTGGATCAAGCGTGCACGACTGATCCTTGGACCTGGTGGTACCCGAGGAGGGTGGAACTCCAGCAAGCAGGTTATCGCTATGGCGGAAAAGGAGAAAATCAAGCAGCTCAAGTTGGCGGTTGGAGCGCTCGAGAGGAATGAAATGCTGCGAGCTCCGTTGTCCGTGCTGACTGGGGCGCCAGCACGGGTTGATGACTTGTACGAGTTGAGAGAGTATCATCACGCTGAGCAGAATATCGTCTTTGTGGATTATTATTGCGTGGGGGACACTGTCTTCATGATGTATGATGTGAAGAATATGGGGAGAGCAAAGTTTTCGAAGGAGCCGGATTCGTTTATGAGATTTGGGACGATCAATGTTACGAAGGGGATATCGGAGGCGTGGTGCCAAAAATTGATCGCGAGGGCTATCAACGGGGAGTCTATCGTGCACAATCTCAGCATTGGGGCGGTATTTGTTTTCCCGTTGCTGAAGATTACGAGGCTGGGAGATCTGATCGTTATCGGGAACAGTTGGTTCAGTTCGCGAATCCCGTTCCATGCGCTGCAACTTGGGACGACGAAGAGCGGGAAGATTTATACATTGAACCAGCGGAACAACGTGGTGTATGCACCGACGTTTTTGACGTTGAAGCATTGTGTGAATCGACTGGCGAGGTATGGCGGTAGGCCGAAGATTCCGAGGGGCAGCGCAAGGATCAGCCTGTGTGCGGTTCCGCCGGTGAGGGTATCGAAGCCGGTGAGAAAGCAGTACAGGGAGGCCCGTGAGAGAGTCAAAAAACAGTTTAGGGCTGGGGTAGAAGGGGAGAGGATAGCGCAGTTCGCAGCCCGAGATGTAGAGAAGTCGATGGTGAGAGAGCAGCTGATGAGGACGTCGGATTTTGTCCATTTCTTGGGAGAGTATACTAGTGCTGGGGAGGGTCCGGGTAACACAATGATAACAGTCGCGCCAAAAGTTAGGCTGACGGCGGGGGAGATTGCAAAAGAGTTTAGGTTTCCGGGAGGGAATGCACCAATCGTCAGCGTGATATATGTCATGACCGAGGAGGAGGAGGAGCAGGAGCCGGAGGAGAATAAAAAGCTGGCTGAGAAGTATACCGGACCTGATGGAATTGTGGCTGCGTTTATTCAAGCTGGCGCGGCGACTGTCGTGTCAACGTTGTGGCCGGTGCCTGTGAAGATCGCTGGGAGATTCTCCGAACTATTCTACAGCAACCTTCGTGAGAGCGAAGCAGCAGGGAAGGAGAGGGTGTGGGACGTTGCGAACGCGGCTAGGCTCGCAAGTTGGGGGATTCGAGAGGAGAATGGAGACGACTGTCCGCACTGGGCGGCCTTTGTTGTGAATGGAGCCTGGATGCGGGGTATGAACGTCGGCGGGAGGATTATTATGGAGGAAGGAAAGGGGATGAAGACCGACTGGGAGGATTATGTGCAAAGAGATGCTACGACTGCGATATGATTCGGTATGCGGGGATTACGATTATTCTACGAACGACTATTCTACTACGATTATGATTACGATGCGACGAATGATACTTATAAGCTACGAATTGGACGGGGTTTATTCAATATGGATTTGCGGTCAATGCTACTGCATGCTTCTTCCTATCTCCGCTTACCTTTCCTTTTATCCGACTTTACTATTATGTATTCTCTCTCTTCTTTCGAATATTCTACTGGCTATGTACCCTAGCTGGTAACCTTTTGTCATATATTCCGATAAACCTGTATTCACGCATGTAGTAGCAGCTGATTGAATAACAAAAGAATTAAAATTATGGAAATTGACTGGCGTCTATCCTGCTGGGTGAAAGGATTGACGATAGGATTGTAATATATTACCGCTTCAACAGGTCTATTAGCCAGATAATTCCTAAGTCTAACATTCGTGTATCCGAGCAGCTCTTGAGGGCAACGGCAATCAGTCTCCTTTAAGATCCTCTTTGCCTGTTTACGAGACTGCCGCGGCCACTTTGGAAGTCTGGTTTCGAGACCAAGACTGCCTCTTTACGTTAGTTTCGAAGCTGATGTTGCGTTGCGTTGCGTTACATTTGACGACAACGCGTTTGCCGCATCGCTCAGCTTTCCTGTTTCATTCACACTTTGATACCTTGTCCAATAGAACAGAGAGAAGGAAAGATTCCTGATATCGAAAAGAAAGAAAAAAACCTTCACGTCAACAGCAACCGATGGAAGGCCTCCGCAACGACGGTCGCCGCTGGAACGAGCTGCGGCGAATCCATTGCCAGCTTTCGACCAGCAGCGGCAGCGCAGACGGCAGCTCGTATGTGGAGCAGGGGTTCACAAAGGTGATTTGTACGGTTACGGGCCCAGCGGAGCCAGGCAGCCGTCAGAAAGTCAAGACGGATGGGGCGACGGTGAGCTGCGAGGTATATTTTGCGGCGTTCAGCGGTACGGATCGGATTAAGAGAGGGAGGAACGATAAGTAAGTAAAATTTTAATTTTTTTTAATTTTTTTTTTTTTTGTCTAAGTCTAACTCTACACCTTTGCCTTCATTTCATTTTCACTCATGCCTTCTTGCTTAATAGGAAAGTGCAGGAGCTGCAGACGGCAGTGCAGAAGACGTTCGATTCCGTCATCCTGACACATTTGCTTGCTCGCTCGGAAATCACGATATCATTGCATATACTCTCTCAGGATGGTGGTACTCTGGCGGCGTGCATCAACGCCACAACGCTGGCGCTGGTGGACGCGGGGATCCCGATGACGGACTACGTGTGCGCATGCACGGCGGGCCAGCCGAGCAGCATTATCGATGAGAGCAGCACTGGAGAGGAGCCGGATCCGTATTTGGATGTGAATTATTTGGAGGAGAGCGATATTCCGAGCCTAACGGTGGCGACGGTCGGGGCCAGCGAGAAGGTTGTGGCGCTGGGGATGGAGAGTCGCGTGAGAATTGAGCGACTGGAGGCTATGTTAGCAGTCGCAGTAAGCGGATGTGCGAGGGTGAGGGGGATTATGGATCGGGAGGTGAGGAGGTATGGGAAGGAGAAGCTGGAGGGGATGGGAGAGTGAGTGATGATGGCGGTGGCGCGGCGGTGGTGGTCCGATTGATTGAAAGATGGATATTGAGAAGTTACAGTGCATTCATGCAGGCGAAATGGATAGAGATGGATTGACAAACTGACCACCTACTTCCTCAGAGATATATCATGCGGATGGTTAGATTTGGATGTTGGCGTAGAGCACCGAGCGTGGAAGGTGGACGGTTGGAGCGCTGGCAAAGCGGGAAAGAGGCCGTTGAATGGTGCCATGGTAGCATAGCCAGAGCAGTCTCAGACGGATTGCCTCTTCGCATGATTTTTTTTGATTATAACGGGGCACCAGACTAGCCTCACTCGACTTGTGAACCGCGCCGGGATGCCCGATGCGATGTTGTATATTAGAATTATCTGGTCAATGCGCCAGGGGTATATCGATGCCAAATATTACGTCTCATCACCAATTGTCTTCCTCAACCGGGGTATATCACCAGTACTAATCGATAGAACACCCGGCTTACCCTATTGGGTCACCGATGTGAAGCTGATGCCGGAGCTGGGGAGGTAGCTGGTGGGGCCCAGGCTGCGGTGGCTGGGTGGAGCAACTTCCCAGAAAGGCATGTTTGTTCGACGAAGAAGGTTCTGCGCGGGCTTCTAGAACGTGAGGCCGCCTTGAGCTCGCGCAAACTCTGCAGGTCGGACGTGAACAGCTGGCTGGTTTCAAGCAGCCGAGTCGTCGAGCGTCCGGGTGTGCTAATTTGGAGGATGGATGGATGGATGGATGGATGGTGGTGGTGGTGGTGCATGCGCGTGGGAGGTTGTGGTGTGTGGTTTGTGATGGTGGTGCAGCAGCAGCAGGCAGCGTCGGGTCGTCCGATCTCGATACCCAGTCCCACACATGCAGAGTGAAATGAGATGAAGTGGATGGATGGACGCTGCACAGACAGTGAAAGGCGTCCGTGCTACAGTTAGATATTTGGTGATCGTGATAAACGTGACTGCGGATGGTTTGTTCGATGGAGTTGAGGCCGAGATTCTGCAGCGTACTTGTGGTGTAACTATCGCCGGCCGCAACCAAACCCCGGTTGTAATTAATCCGAAACGATTCACTGCCCACAGCAACAGCATCAGCATCAGTTCAGCATCATCAGCAGCAGCAGGCCCCACGCTGCCCCGCAGCAACAGCTTGGCTTGCTCTGCCTCTCTCTCCCTCTCCGCATCTCCAACAGCAGGCTGCACTTGATCCAACATTCATCCACCTCCTTGTAAGTCAAGACCAGCTCTCCCCGCCATCTTGCTCGCCTCCACAACAGCTACCCGCTCGGTACAGGTACGATACTAGTAAAAAAATGTGCTGTTGGTCACGCTCACCCATCGTCGTCGCTTCCGGCTGCAGGGGAAAAGTTAAAAACGGTTTCCTGTCGTTCTGGCCGTCAAACTAAGCTGCAAGGAGGGGTCGAGCACTTGACCTCTGCCGTTTCGAGGGCGAAGCCGGAGACACACTCTCTACGTATCGTGTGGTTTTCTATGCTGTGGTCGTCCCCCTTCGGCTTTTTTTTGGAGGGGCTATCTACTGCTGCATCTGCAGGCAGAGCAGGGTTTTTGGTCAGCCGTCGAACGCTGGTCCGTCTGTTTTTCCGCATTCCCTGCGAGATGGGTGGATGTACCTATACCCAATATACCGCATAGGTACTCCCCATCTTTGGATAGTGGACGGCTACTCCAGGTCCGCCGCTGATCTCGTGCTCCAACCGGGAGGGAGGAGACGAACCGGCTGCTGGGTCCCATTCCATTCCCAGATTCGACCATGCTGGTCCAGTGCTTGTTTCTTCCTTTTTTTTTGGTCTCTGTTCGTCCACCTGTTCCTGACTGACGGACGCCTGGTGCAGTCGTCCGAGTGTCTGCCGAACAATGCAATGTACTCGGTTGTACTCCTGTCTGCAATGTATGTCGTCTGGGATGGGCTGCAGGTGCTTCTTTCTGCTGGTCGCATGGCTGCTACCTTAGCTGCACCTCATTATACCCTATTACTCCCCCCCATGCCGCTATAGGTGTCCACACGTTTTAAACGCCCGACTGCTAGACAGACCGACAGACGCCGAACAATTTTTGTCGTTTTGGATTGATCTTCTTTACTTTTTTTCTCCTCGGTCCTGCTAAATTTCTCTTCTTCTTTCCTGCATGTTCCTGTCGTGCATGGGTACCATTCATTGCTAGAGGCACTTTTCTTCGACGCTTCGGATTATCCTTCCCTTCCAACTTGGCTAACGTCCGATATTATCTCCTAACGCAGTTGCTGTTGTCAAACATCACTCGCCTCAGCCCGTTCGATACTTCCGCCGTCTGATCAAGAGGAACAAGTTGCAGCCCCCGTACTGAAGTTCAGGTCGGAGAATATCAAATCAATCAATCGCCGCTGCCTCCGGGAATACAAATCATCGCATCGTAGGAGCCTCTGTTGCGGTGGATCCCTTCTCGCTCGCCTTGCATACGCCGTCCCAACTGCCTGAAACGCATCCAGCATCCCCCTTTCAAAAAAATATCAAACGAGTTCCATATCGCAGCCATTCCGTCATCCAAACGCAAACTGGACGCAAAGAGGCTCTAAATTAAGATACACTTTGCGAACTAGCTGACCAACTTGCCCGCCTTTCGTACAAGCTCCGGGGAAAGAGAACAAGACACAAGAACTTTCGAAACGGAAAATCAGCAGTCGCAGCCCTTTTTTGCTCTTGCCCAGTCGCGGCGCACGACACTATTCAACGTGGTATCTTTCTCTCTTCGTCTATCGGTCGCCTGAAGAGTTTTTTTTTTTTTTTCCTAACTCTGCTCCACACAACCCGTTCCTTCGGTTTCAACTGAGAACAACCTTTTTTTTTTTCCTCTTTTTTCCTCTTGCCTCTTCGGATTACCTTTTCTTTTCCCGCGAGGAAATATCGGTTCCTCAATCGCAGGAACCGGAAATAAAGGGGTGCTTTCCTTTTTGTCGCCAGAAGTACGGGTAGCCTAGGACAGTCGAGAAGGTCTCGCTCGATTCGTACCCCCAAGGTTCTCGTCTCCCGGGGTTCACCTCGTCTCATAATCCTTCTAGAAAGTCGCTTCGAAGCAGGTAAAACATCCAGCGGAAAAAGAGCAGAGTGACAGAAAAAATAAATTACAACGGACCACAGCAGCCAACCACAAACGCCCCAGGAGCTCAATTCTTTCCGCAAATTATTTGCGATAGAACGACGTCCCGCATAAACCGCATTTTAATTGTGCCAGGCCTCTTTAACGCACCTTGAAGAGTTTTCTGGGCAAGAGAGACATCACTATTACTGCGCGCGGGATAGTTACTCTACGTAGTAAGCTCCCATTCCGACCAGGGGCGTTTGGAAGTGAGGTTTTAACTCTCTGTTATTTTACTAAGGGCAGAAGACTTGGCCTCGAACACTCCCAAGCCTGTCAACTCAGCAACAAAGGCTCTACCACTGCTCTCAAATCCTACCGCTTTGGGGACTGGCCTAGCGAGAATTGACGGATCCTATATTTTGAACAAGATGTGCCTCGATTAGGACCGGCTTTTAGTTTTTACTCTTATTACTTGGCTCCTGCTCTTGTGCTTCGTCGGATTTGAAGCTCCACCACTATTGTTTTTTTTTTTTTTTCTTGCTCAATCCCCGACTGCAGTCCTCACTCGGGCGACTCGAATCTCGCTCTTCCAACTACGCACACTCTTTTCTTTAGCACCAAAAATACATCATCCGAACTCTCGACGTCAAAATAGGAAACACACAAACACTCACTATTGGCTTGCGTTGGGGCGGTTGTTCAGCTTCTGTCGGTAGAGACCCTCTCTGAACCTCATTCCTGCTCGTGAAGCTTACCTTGCAGCTTGCAGCTTTGGCTAATTTTAGGCCCTGTTTTCTTTGGGTTTTTTTCTCCGATGCAGATTCCGTCCCCATCGTGAACCGCGGACATTGAGCAACATTCCCCATCCATTCATTCCAAAGTAGCTGCAGGTGTTCTTACCCCAAAGAACACCCACCCCACATTCCAGCCAAAATTTCCCAAACAACAGCAATCGTGGAGACCGTGCAAGCTGCAGTCAGACGACCGAGGGACACCCGCCGCCACACCTACAACTCGCACCCGTACAAACCGAAGACGAAGCGGAAAATAGCAAAAACTCCGACGTCCACTATGCGGCGGCGAGGTGCTCCAGCAGCACCGACCGCCGGGTCAAGCCCGCTGAGCATCCTGCACACCTTTGACCAGGAGATGAACCCGGCGCGACCCGTGCGCCCGTCGCCGTTAACAACGCACCAGTCCGGCATGCCGCTGGACCTGCTGGAACGGTTACGCTCCTTCCCGTTATTCCAGTCGGCACCGGAGGAGTTTTTAGCCGCGATAGCAGCACACATACGGCCTCAGCAGCACGCACCGCGAGATTACATTCTTACGGAAGGAGATGAGGCCAAGGCAATGTACTGGCTTGTGAGAGGCGCGGTGGCGGTAACCTCGAGGGATGGAGAGAGCACGTACTTTGAATTGAGACCCGGCGCATTCTTTGGAGAGATTGGTATTCTGATGGACATTCCAAGGACGGCAACAATCATCGCACGCACAAGGTGTTTGCTTGTAGTGCTTACCAAAGATGCGCTGAGGAGAGAGCTGCCCCGGTTTCCAGACGTGGAGAAGTCTATTCGGGAAGAGGCTATGGAACGGTTAGCAATCTTGGAGAAGAAGAAGCGCGAGGGAGCTGGCGGCGGGAGGTTGAAGGTTGGTATTGTTAACAACATGAGCGACCAGTCTATTCTAATGGGCGGGTCATCGATGCGGCCGCCGGAGGCAGCAGGCAGTTCCTCCTTTGTGGTGTCGGCCGGGGTCCAGCGGAACACAACGAACGAGTCAGTCCTAGCTACGGGGGAGTTGAATATTCGACAAGTGCTAAAGGAGCTACCGTTGTTTGCGAACCTTCCCGCGGAAATTCTACATTTCCTGGGGATGAACGCAACACCAATATCGTATCCACCATTCACGCCTATTGTGTTGCAGAACTCTCCCGGGACCGAAATATTCTTCATAATACTGGGAGAAGTTGAGGTTGTGGACCACAGCGCCGAGATATCTTCGGCAGGAGACCACACCCCGTCCTTTACACCGGAGAGCGGCAAAGTAGTGGCAAAATTACGGAAAGGCGACCACTTTGGGGAGGTAGCGGGTTTGGGGCTCACAACAAAGCGAATGGCGACAGTTAGGACCATTAGTTCCGTGGAATGCTTAGTTATCGAAGGCAACGTGCTCGAGGAGCTATGGCGCAGATGGAATACGGAGATGAAGCGTGAGGTCGAGGCAACTGCGAGAAGGAGGTTATCAACAGCGGATTCGGTCGATACGGACAAGATGGAAGTCGATACGGTATCTGCAGGAGATAGCGGACGGTCGACGCCGACGTATTCGATATCAAGAATGGACCTTGCTGATGCCTCGGCCAAGTTGGCGAGTCATTTGAAGGATACGGCGCATGCTGATTCTCCGCTCAAGCAGTCGCTAGCTGCCCCGACTTCCGAGCAGCCCGAGGCTACTTTTCCTGGCATCAACGTCATCGAGCCGCTGGATCCTGACCCGTTCCTGCCTGCAGATTTTGACTCTATGAGGGCGAAGAGTAGGAGAGGTTCGTTAGCACCACCGGCACCTACATCTTCAGCCCAGACTGGAGAAGCAGATGTCGAGCGGCCCATATCGCCGTCACCGAATAAATCAAAACATCCTACGACGCCGCCTGAGCATTATACCAGCGCGAAGCGAGCTAGGATTGTCCAACGGCGAACGACGCAGTTTAACAAGGGGGCGCTCAAGGACGACATTTTGATCAAGATTTTCGAGTACATGGAGATCCACGAGTTGATGCGGCTCCGCCAAGTCTCAACGCACTGGTCCAAGATACTCAACACCAACCGCGAAATCCTTCGGATATTGGATCTAAAGCCCTACAATAGGGTAATCACAGATGAGATTCTCGCCAACATTATTGTCCCTTTTGTCGGCTCGCGGCCCGAAATCGTGGATATCAGCAACTGTTACCACCTCACTGATGAAGGGTTCACCGTGCTCGCAAACGTATGTGCACCGAACTCGAAGGTATGGAAAATGAAGAGTGTATGGGATATCACCGGACAAGCTATCCTCGAGATGTCGAATAAAGCCAAAGGCCTTGAGGAGATCGACCTCAGCAACTGCCGTAAGGTCAGCGATACTCTACTCGCGCGAGTCACCGGTTGGGTAGTGCCCGAAATGTACCCAATGTACGCGCAGATGCACCAGTTCCAGAACGATCCCGTGAAAGCGAAGCAACATGAAATGTTGTACCCGCCACCCGGGACAGTGATCGGGTGTTCGAAGCTCAAGAATATGACACTATCTTACTGCAAGCATGTTACCGATCGGACAATGTCGCATCTTGCGGCGCATGCGGCAGCTCGATTAGAGAGGGTTGACCTAACGCGGTGTACGACGATAACGGACCAGGGGTTTCAACATTGGAGTGTTGCCAAGTTTCCAAATCTGACGCATCTTTGTCTTGCGGATTGCACGTATCTGACAGATAGCGCGATTGTGTTCTTGACGAATGCAGCGAAGGAGCTCAAAGTACTTGATCTGGTAGGTCCCCTTCCGTTGTGTTGACTCAGTTGTTTTTATCGATAGTTTAATGCGGTAGGCGGGATAAATATACTAATTGTATCTTTTGGGGTTAGTCGTTCTGTTGCGCGCTGTCAGATACAGCAACTGAAGTGCTCTCTCTTGGCTGCCAATCGCTTGTGTCGCTCAAGTTGTCGTTCTGCGGATCCGCTGTCTCAGATTCATCCCTACGCGCGATTAGTCTGCACTTACTCGAACTGCGGGAACTGTCTGTGCGAGGATGCGTGAGAGTTACTGGTGTCGGTGTGGAGGCAGTAGTCGAAGGGTGCACGAAGCTCGAGAGCTTTGATGTCAGTCAGTGTAAGAATCTGACGAGGTGGCTTGAGGGGGGTGGGGTGGAGAGGTGCCAGCGGACGCTTAAGAGGAAGATTCGGTTTGATGTCGTGGCGAGGAATACCGGAGCTGGAGATCGAATGCGGTAAGGTATATCTGTGCATATACATATGTATTACCGTAAGCTGCCAGTCCTGTGCTGTTGAAGTCGAGGCGGAAATTTTCTCTTCTCTGTATATATTTTTTCATGTATACCGGATGTACTACTCCCTATTGACTTTTTGACGATGTTCGGGAGGGGTTTATCAATCTTCATGTAGATGTTTTTGCGCTTGTCATGTTCCCCTTTGATCTCCTTTGGATTTGGATTTTGGCTTTGTTATTCGGCAGATTTTCACCTTGGCTTTTTGACATATATATGTGACGACGGCTGGCGTCTTGCTTTCTGAGGTGTATTCCACTACTGACTAATTTCGTCCTTCGTCGACACTATTGGATGGCTAATTCCTTTTATTTTCCACCTTATTCTTATTGACTTTCCATACACGATACAGCTATTGCGCGTCGGAGTTCTGCGATATCCTGTTTGGTTTCGGTTATGATACATGTATATACTTACTTGGCACCGCTGATGTCAGGTTTGCTGTGGGGAACCGACAAGTTACCTGAGGATGCCGATTCGGTATCCTAGGGCTTGACCCGCTACTCCTTAGATTATAGCTTATAAAATGGTCCAATTAGAGTCAACTCGCGATCTTAATAGACTACTTGATATGAGGCTTGGTATACACAGCTGAATAAGAACATATTCGCCGCTGCATCCGCTTTGATGACGTTGAAGTTCGTGACGTCGACAAAGCCGACGGAATCTGCAACTACGATTGGATCTATAATCAGAAACAAGCCGCAGATGCCAGAGCTGACATTTTTCCTGTGGCTTGCTGGGGCTATCCCTGCTAACCCCTTTCAAAAACAACCGAAATATTTCTTGCTGTTATAATAGTTAGTCCCGGATAAATAATATCGATAGCTCAAAAAAAAAAAAAACAACCAACTTGCCGCGGCAAGTGCATGCTGGACCTGCCCATTGTTATACAGCCAAGTGTCTCCGCCAGTTTGCTGAACCTTGGCGGTAGATGCAAAATATCAGGAACGATATGAACTCTATTTTACCCACAACGCTAGAGCTCAAGCGCCAGGCTATTGGCAAATGAAATTGCGCACGGCCTTATGGAAGATCCAGCGAAGCCCAAACTAAAATAAGTCATGAAACGGATATCCTGTCAGCCTTGACGCAATGATAGTCGTGCAGGGCGATGAGTAAACCAACCGTGCAACCAGGAAGTCGGAAAACTTCCGGCTTGGAAGTCTAGATCTTTTGATATATAAACCGCGCCGTATGCCCACCCCTTTATATGGGGAAAGTGCACAACATTCCCCATCGCAGGTTCAGTCTATATCCAGTATCTTGGGTCGATTGACGTCAGTTTTTTTTTTTTTTTTTTTAAAAAAAAGCGGCTCTTGAGTTAGCTGTATACCACAGTATCTATACAATATATTATAGAAGTATAAGTATACAATAGCTGGTCGAATCAATCTACAATGTTGCCAAACATCATCTCTGCAACCATCCTTACCCTGGCCACGGTTATCGGCGCAGATGCGAAATGGGCTTATAGCGATGGGAAGAAGTTCAAACCCTGCAGTGGGACACTGAACCCAAACCCATACCCAACCGTTGGAGACGATGTTTACAATCAACTGCAGCTCGCGCGGAATGCCGCCGGCAGGTTGACTCTTCTCAACAGTCAAGGCGATACCGGCAACTGGAAATTCAATTTCAACCCAACCCTAAATTCCAGCTTTGCGAGTCGAGGTGCTGGCGGTCTAGCAGTGCTTGCGGACAGATCCAGCTTCCCTGCACTGATAGGGACCGGGGTGGCAATGGCTATGGGATTCCTGGAGCCATGTGGTGAGTAACCAGTCGATTCGCTTCGAATTCGCACATTGCGAACAACTAGCATCAAAGCTAGTGTGCGCAAAATGCAAACGGACAAGATGAGCTCACGAAATACAATTACGTACGTTTTAGGTCTTAACGCTGCCCATTTCCATCCACGCGCTACTCGTAAGTTTAAGCCCTTTTTTTCGTTTTCCAAGAATATTTGCCAATGCCAAGCCAAGGTATTATATTTGTTTAGGTAATTTTATATATGCTAACTGCCGAGCACTATTTAGAGCTTGTTGTCGTCGCCTCGGGAGGACCGTTAACAGCGGGAGCTGTATGGACGAACGCTGCCACCGCCCAACAATTCACGACTAAAGTCGGCACATGGGAAATGATCGCTCTGCCGCAAGGTTCCATCCATTACGTCTTCAACGATAACTGCCATCAGACCATTACGGTCAACGCATTCGGTAGCGAGGATCCCTGGATTCTGAACATTGCGCCAGCCTTGTTTAAGCTCAATGCTGATATTCTGGAGGGTACGCTCGGATTTCCAAAGGAGCTGAACGGCGGCACGCCCAAGGAGTTCTTGGATAATATTCCTCCATCTTATGTGCTTGGTAGCATGGAGTGTTTGAAGCGATGCGGCATTGACCCCAAGTCGAGGTATGCCAACTAAGGAGCTAGCTCTCGTGGCTGTTACATAGTATTACCATCATTGCATTGAGGGATAGTTTCAAAATTTTCTTGTCATGATTAATTCCGGGGCATATGGGAGGTATTTTCCAAGAATGTATCTATAGTATTATTATAATTTGAATTTGGTGCGCCGAGAAGATGCTTAAGTGCGAATATGCCAGAGTGAGCTAGTAGCCAGATCCATTGAAGACCGTAGCCTAATATTGTCAGTAAAAAAAAGAAAGAGAGGGCGAAAGCCCAACAACATTGAAGAATATTGAATCCTTCCAAATGGGTTGTTGTTGTACAAAAGTAAGCCTCCTGAGATTGGAAACATGTGATGATAATTCCCGTGCGCCTGCGGGATTCTCGCCTAGATGTTTAGGCTTTAAGCGCTCGTGACACTCCGCATCGAAACGAGTAATATGGTTTGAATTACATAAGTCGATTGCTTAGGCAGCAAGTTGGGGTTTTATAATCCGCCACCCGTAGGCAGATGGCTCGTAATTTGACACTGAGGCTGATTCGCCTATTCACGCCGGGTGTTCCAATCAGCTGAGTTAAACTAGGCGGTGTGAGAGTGCTATCTATGTTTATAGTATTCTCTAGGTCGAAGATTTGCATGAAGATTTGCAACTCACTAGATACGCTAGTATCAATCGAATTCGCACCTGCTGCAAAGTTTGCCTGTCCACATAGTAGTAATGTCCGTGTAGTGTCTGCAGGCGCGGAGAGGCTCCTCGGATAGTTCGCTTTGCGTGGACAATGCTATGGCATTTTTTCAGCGGAATATTAAGTCTATGGGATTCTAGTGTGCGCCTTCGTGTGCGCCTTCATCTCACGAAGCAAGGATACCATGCACCCTGTGCGTCGGCGTCATAGTCAAAAGAGAGCAATGAGGTGAACCCTACAATCGATATAACTCTCGCGAACCGAACGGCACAGGAGGAACCGGTATGCTATTTGAATGCCGATTACTAGTTGGACCGTAGACTAGTCAAGATAGCTCAATGCGAAGTGATTCTACGTTTCATATCCGTATCTGCAGCTAGAGATGTGCCGCGACGCAAAAAGTGTTATCGGAAACTTTGGACAATTTAAACCAGACGGGAGTCATTCTTCCAGACTGTGCTCCTCCTCCATGTTTAAACCCACGGGTATAGCTAGGATCCCGTAAGCCCGTGTATGCAAAGCGAAGACGCTGATATAATACACTTCATAAATGCTCAAGAGGGTGAGCAATAATACCCTGCGGAGTCAGATAAGCAAAGCATCATCCATAGCTTAAGTTTTCATATAATCCCGAGTCGGGTTGAGTTCCTTGAGCACACAATTTCTAGCTTACCTAGGTATACGGCTGTGCACCATGTATACTGGATGCATACCAGGGCCCATGAGCATCTACCCCCACCCAAATATCCGATACCTTGCAGCGACTTGGCTTGCTTTACAACCGTTAACCGTTGGTATTGTATTGCTAACGGAATAATTCTTTCCAGAAAAAAAAAGGATAGCTGAGAAGGGTGTCCCTTTTTACGGAAATCGTTGTTGTAGAATCAACAATGGGTAGATTCTTGTAGAACAAGATGGGCAAGTGCGAACGCTACGGCGTGAATTCTGAGCATATCCTTTATGATTCTAAATTTTGACAAGCGACAGCCAACCGAATTCCACGATACCGCCTTCCCGCGTCCACACCTTCCTCATCCACACCTTTACGTTAGCCTTCGTCCCTGACATGGGTGTACCTGGTGTTGTTGTGTTGATGCAGATTCTATACGAAAATGGACATGGATCGAGATAGCCATGGTATACCTGTCCGGCAATGAGTTCCGGCTGTGATAAGCTAAAGTTAGTGGCTACTCAAGTAGCTACTTATTTAGCAAGATTCTATGATGACGGCGACGAATTTCGATTCCTTCTAGGTCATCGAAACTTCCTCCCAGCTCATCTAGCTCGAGCTCATGTTATAGCATCAACTAACTCTTATAACATCTGCACTCGCGAACTCCTGCACTGCACTGCATTCGCTCGTCACCGCCAACAAGATCATTCAAGATGGCTAACATTGCAACCTCTTCCCTCCTCCCTGTGGTCGCCGGTCTCATTGGTTCAACCTGGGCTTCGGGTAAGATTATTCATCGAGCATGCGGAACAAGTGAATTCATAAGCTAAAATAAAATTCCCAAAGGCGCCATGGCCAGCCTCACCATCGTGAGCATTCCCGCCGCGACAGCCTTCCCCCAGACCACCGCTCAAACCTGGGCGGTCATCTATAACAGAGGCATCGCCGCTATTCCCCCCACCGCCGTGGTGGCTGGTCTTCTCTACGCATACAGCGCTTGGGATGTGTCTAGCCGACACAACAACCAACAGTTCTTGTTCACCGTCGCCTTCGGGTTATCGGCCGGAGTTGTGCCTTTCACATTGCTGTTCATGAAGGATACCAATGACAAGCTGTTCGCTGTGACGAGCGGTGTTTCTGTTTTAAGCGAGGCCTCGGTTGTGGGTTTGGCTAATAAGTGGGGGACGTTGAACTTGGTTAGGAGTATGTTGCCATTCTCGGCTACTTTGGTCGCTGGGTACGCTCTGCTCAAGGAGCTTGGATTGTAAAGAATCGATCGTGCAGTTTCTTCTGTGGGGTATATATAATCATACCCTGAGGGTTAGTGCGGAGCAGAAAATGTTGGCGGTGATCTGTTGTTTATGATCAATTGATTGCTACTTGTCGACCGAGGAATAGCGGGACTATTGAATGCTTTAGGAATCCTATGTATGAATTAAAGTGGCGATTGAAATTTGGAAATATTGAAGCTTATATTACAGACCTCAGTTAGCTATTGCCCCTTTGGAGAAAATTTAGATTTTAGATTAAGTTGTGGGTAGCGTTCATAGAGCGAGAAACTTTTCAAAGCAACCAAAGAAATTCGTACCGGTGCGGCACAACGGCGACCATTAACTAGCGGGTGGTTCTCGCTACTTACTTATGTAAACGTTGAACACCTATAGATCTAGTGAGAGATAAAAGAGTTGATGATAGCGATACTGTATTTGAGTATATACGTATATCCTTCAGTCCTCGGGCCTTTCGTAGACAAACACGTTCTGGCTACCACGGGCTATCCATCACTACAGCTACATGCATCCTTGCAAACACACGCATACTTGAACTAATACTGCCACTTATATTCCCTCGTCAAGAACATGTTCCGGTGCCGGTGCATGTTTTGGTATTGGCGTGCCAAGTGCACCCGTTGCACATTTTACACATGACTTTGATCGGAAACATGGTACAGTCGACTAGTGCGCGCTTCTCCACAGAACTTATCGTTTATATTTCCCTCGTCAGTTATTTAACAGGTTCCAGTACATGTTTTAGTGTTGGCGTGCCATGTGCATCCACTGCGCATTTGACAAAAGGCTCTCATCGTAAACGTACTGTAGCTGACTCGCTTCTCACGAGAACCTATCGTTTATAACCCCCTCGTTAGGCGCAGTTTAGAGTCCCCGTACACAGCTTATTCATAGCATCCCATGTGCACCCATTGCACATTTTACAGGTAATTCTTGTTGTAAACATTGCGCAGGTGGGCAATCGCTTCTCAAGGGATCCTATGAAAATATTCCTTATCAGAAACAGTGTATAGTTCCGGTGCATATTTTAGTCGTAGTATCCCATATGCATCCATCGCACATGTTACAGAGGCGTTTGGACGGAAACATATTGCAGCCGAGTTCTCGCTTTCCACGTGCCAGTTTTTCCAAACGCTCACCTAACGGTATCTGAATAACAGACTGCCGCGCCTGTCCGAATTTTAGAGTTGCCGTCCTATGCACAGCTAATGCGCCCAAGACAAGCGAGCTGGCCAATAGACATAATACAGCTGACTTGTTTCTCAAGAGCTAATTACGTGCAGTTTCTTGTCCCCAAGCATCTTTGAGGGTTGTCACCCCATGTGCACCCTTTGCACGCCTGACACATATTCTTTGTTGGAAATATATCACAAGTAAGTCTCTTACCAAGTTTAAATTTTTCCAAAACCTCAGCGGCTTCTCCTGCTTCAGGGAGGGGCGTGGCCATAACTGAGGATATGGCCAGGAGGGCGAGAAGAGAACTCATGTAGAACTTCATTTCGAATATCGAGTTCCTACAACAATCAGCAAGCACAAAGAAATAAAAGCTAACTAGCAAAATATATTAAATGCTAAAGAGGAGGATATCACACTAACCTTAGCTATGTTTATGGCTAATAGTCTTCAGATAGTGTATTGGAGGTAGGTATAGTGAAAGCGATTTGATGATGCCTTCGCGTTTGAGTTGGAAGCCGATGTAGCTTTTCAAACCCACTTGGATGAGATTGATGGTGAGTAGATTATTGAGCTCAAGGGGGATTTCGGTCCTTATTTATAGGCAAAGAGAGGGGTAATCTTGGGTATATCCCGTCTACATCTGAGAACAGCTTCCAAGTTCTGGACCTCATTTTCTTCTGAATTCATGAACTTGTTGAACGCAGGATCGTCTCTCAGATGATATATTGCAATCAATATCTAGTGAACCAACGCAAGCCACTCGCATAGAGTTGAAATGTTAGTACTAGCTCACCTCGAAATGTTCATTCGGTCGAGAGATCTGAGCACCGATGAGAAAACTGGTGCGGAGAAAAGAAGCTAGAAAATCATACTCGAGTGTACCTAGGTACTTGTACAGGAATTCGTTGTTTTCTCCAAAACCCTGTTGTATCTTCAAGCCACTCGCTAAGGACGGAGTGTCGGCCAATTGAAATCGCGCTAGCACTAGCCGAATCGACAAATTGGGCCAACATCGGCATCTACATTTCAGCCTTCACGGCACACTTTTACTAACGGGTAGATATCCAAACGGCTGGCCCGGGCTTCTAGTTGAAGGTGAGCTAAAAGGCGCCGTCGGCTCGTGACGGACCTTGATCGGTTTAAGCCGAATTCAACTTCGCTTACCAGAGGCGGAGCTAGGTTCGGGGCCTGCAATTTTGTCACTTGAACGATGGGACGTACGAAGCTTGAACAATACATGCTATGAAAATGTGCTTTTCATCATGCAAAAAGCTATCAGTGCATTAAGTAGTAAGAAACAAGGAGGTTATCCACCCAATAAACATGTGCATGTGCATCCATCTATCTATCCAGTCTACCCACAGTCTACAATTGACAAGCCCCGCCTGAAGCACTAGCGTCGTGGAACTCGACCAAACGCTTCACATCCTGTACATCCTCCAGGCTCTCTCCTGCAATTACCAAAAACGCCAGGGACTCCTTTTCCACTTCAGCCCACCCTACAATTACGATTCTCCCACCCTCTAGCTCCGGTTTAAACTGTTCGTAGAAACCACTCCGGTCGATTCTCAAAGTCTGTGAGACTAAGGTTGCATTGTCGAAACCTCGGCTCATGCAGTGGTCTTTGAGAACGCCTAGAATCAGCGAAGCTGGTGTCCTCACATTCAAATCGACAACCCACTGAACGCCTTCTTTATCCTCCAAAACATCAACGCCAACCGGCCCGCAATAGCCCTTCCGATGTAAGAAATTTCCAATCTCCTTCATAGATTTGTTTAGTCGCCTTTTTAGCGAATCCTGATTCGAATAAGTGATCGTAGCACCCTTGTATAGTACGCCATCGAGGTCCTGCTCAGCGCAGCCGATATATACCAGATCCCCGTCAGCCTTGACGAAAAATGTCAATGCGAAATTATATTGGACATCAGGGACAAAGTCAGATATGATGACGTCACCAGCACGTAGGTGCCAATTCTGTTCGTTTAATCTCGGCAGTTGCAATTGTAGTGATTCTGGTAATATTTCGAGCAAGGCGCTACGTTCTTCGGGATTGGTGACGATGTACGTCCCGGCTCCTGATATAGTCTGCTGGAACTTGAGAACGAACGGTAACGGGTGTTCCCGCACGAACTGGAGTATTTTGTTCGTTTCGCCTTTCAGCCACTCTCCTCGATGGCTTGTGCAGTTTGTTGGGATCGTCATCGGAGAGCCTTCCTCCAAACATGCTGCGCAACAGGTATCGAATTGGCCCGCGATGCCCTCTATCACTAATAGATGACAAGAGGGAGTCTGTAGCCCGGAATTCGCGAGTCCGCCTTTTGAGAGGAGGTAGTAGTGGGTTTCCGGCGATACGAGATTTTTGTGGTACTCCATTCCATCCATCGGGAAGTCATATGCTAGCGTCCATCTATCCCGTGATAACTTTTTATCCGTCGGCCCGTTGAAGAAGTGGAAGTCTGGCCTCTGCTTTTCGTCGAGGACGGATAGTGTTTCCAGTACGTTCTTCCGATTCGACTCGATCGATTCCCCTGGAACATCAAACATAACGATGGGCATCTTCCCTGCTGCGAATATCTGTCGTTGAGGAAGGAGCGAAAGGTGTTTGAACGGCCGGAGTTTTTCTTTATGCTTATTCTTGCCATCGTGGCTCTGGATAGTTGCTTGGTTCTGGTAGAGATATTTTGAGGATTGCGGTATCGATTCTGTAAGGCTGCTGTCAGATGGGATGAGGATTGGGATGATAGCCAGTGGTGTTTGAGGGTTTGGATATAGCTCCGCAAGTGTCGGGGACACTTTGATACGGGGTAGGTTGATCGTCTGCATTTTCGATAACGGAAAGATATCGATAGTGATACAAATATACTAGAGAAGATCTGTGCAAGTGGCCCTTGCGTGCCAAGTCGATAGCACTAGCAATTGCTGGGGGGGGGCTTCGATGAGTATTTGGGCAGGTGGGTTTTGCTTGATAAGATGAGATCGGATGAATTGGAAGAGTCGTTAGGTCATATCGCTCGGAGGACGGCTATATACTTATATACACAAATACATCCATATAGCTATGAGGGGACTATAACTAACCACTTACTTACTAAGTTCGTGCTGTTTTTGGTGTCAACCGCAATCGATCACTGATATCACATCACACGAAAATGAAATCGCGCTATTGTTATTCTAACCAAATTCTATAAAAAGTTAAAAAAAGAAAGGAACAAAAAAACACAAGGGAAAAAAAAAGGAAAACCGGATATCTACGCATGCACTGGTGATCCATGCATCTCGAACTCCAATCAGATCAGTAACGTGCGGAATCGTGCGTTTCCTGTTGGCCCTTCTCAGCTGAACGATGCTCGCTCAGATGGATGTTCCTGGCCCAGCTTGGCGCCCTAGCGCCCTATCGGTTAGCAATGGAACGCGGGTCTAACTAAGGACGGCTCCCCGCCTGTGGATTACGACACCGACACCGACTGCGACCGCCGCGGTGACAGTTTCTTTCATTCGTTCGGCTAGTTGTGCCCCAAATGCAGAGTGATGCAAAGCCTACTAGTTATGCGCGCTCTCCACTGGGAATTCTGATGTCTTCCGCTTTGTCTCGGAAGCCAGGCTGCCGTTCCTTGGACGGGCCAAGCGGTCCTGCCAGCTGCCGTGCCTTCGATGAGATATAATCTGCGGCTTTTTCTCGATTAAGTTTTAACGTGCCAACTTCGACTACGAAGACATCACGGTAGTGAGTATTGGCAGTGTAGCCATAGTTTCGTTCTAAAGTACTTACTAAGTAATTACCCCAGGCATGTTTGGTTTACAAAGCAAGTGGGCATCTTAAATTTCGTCACTACTAGGTAAGGACTTAATATACTGTTGTATTTACTATGTGCTATTTGGTGGATAAGGGCGGTACGAGCCGTGGAAAGCTAGCTAACTCTCGCCTATAGCTGATTTGAATGACTCTGGACACCAATATCCATTAACCTCGGGGACACTACTCTCCGGCTTGGCAAACCAGGGACGTAACGTCGACTTGACAGTCAACCATCTCGAGGGAACCGAGACGCTAATTTAGCGTTCGTTTCCTTCATATGTCGGGTGCTATTGCATTGCGATATATATATCGATACTGGTAACCCCGCCCTCAGCTCTTGTCAGCAATGCAGCTTTTTGGACTATCATGCAATCGGGCAAGAGATCTACCTCATTACCAGGATGTTTGCTACCCGTTGCCATCGATCCAACGAATGAATTGTTCATCGAACAGAGTTCAAGAGATTTCATCCTTTTAAGCTCATGGCAGCCAGTAGAGAACATAGGAGCAGCTCAGGTTGGTCTAGACACCGATAGCTTATCTCCAGCTCCGCTACCCGCATGCCTCCTCTGGCGAGGTCTGCGGCATACGTGATCGATCCTTTAGCCTCTTGAGACAGTGGCTTGGCAGGGAAGAGGAGAGTTTTTTTTTTTTTCATCGTCCTATTTATCCGGAGTGGTTGGCTGTTGGAATGCAAAAAATTTCGAAACATGCAGTCTACCTATTCTATCCATCGATCAAAAGCACCTGGGATGACGCTAGCCAGCTATTGGCTTGAGCTCAATTTTCCAGCTATAGATTTAGATCCTTATTCGTTAAATTTAGAATAACTAATCGAAAATGATAGTTCGGGACCCTGATCCTATAGAACTCTGTTCTATAGGCCAGATGGCAGATACGAACCACACCTTGCAGCCTCATTCAGGTCTCCACAAATTTGAATCGAACGCTAATGATAGCTGGATTATAATGTAGCATTATCAACATGTATTTGTCGTTGTCCTCAATATTTTTAAGAAAAGAAGCAGGGCAAAAGCAAAACAACATAAAATATGAAATAGCTATCGCCATATCGTCACATCGCATTTCTTGACTATCCATTCTCATATTGCTACTACAGCTTTTCTTCTTCTGCTTCTTCTGCGTATCCAAAGATTTAAATGCTCGAAACAGGCTGCGCAAAACGACCTCTACCTCCCCAAACGGATGACGCCCGCAGCAATCAACTTTTGTATCTTGGTTCTGACCGTCGGATTCTGCATGTGCTCTTGCAGAGCCTTCGGGTCACTCTTTGCCTGGTTTAGAATAGTCTGCATGATTGGGTCCGAAATAATCGAGACAATCTGTAAATTTCATAGAGTTAGCGTTAGTCACCTTTACAACAGAACCGCTATCCGCCTATGCAGAATACAGCGGATAATCAACAAATATATCAAAAAGATGAAGCAAAATACCTCTGGATCCCGCTGTATACGCTCCCGCGCTTGCTCCTCTGTTTCATTTTCATGTGCCGAGTACATCGTATTCATCGTCTTCTGGCTCAGGTCCTCAATCTCTCTCACGTGCTTAAACTCTGTATCTGCTGCCGTTGCCGCAGCGAGCGCATCTAGCACCTTATTGTACTCCTTAAGACCGTAGTAACCTTGCGCAAGGCGGATATGCGCACGCATAAAGCTCGGGTCCAGATCGATTGCCTTGCGGCAGTCATCAATAGATGAGGGGAAAGACATGAGTTTCTGTAGGGCGGCAGCACGGTTGGTATATCCTCTTGCGTCGTGTGGGGCACGCTTGATCATCTCGCTGTAAGCTTCCACGGCACCGGGCCAGTCTGCAGTCTTGAATTTCTCATTTCCGAGAAGGCGGGCTTCTTCCGCCTTTTCAGGGGAGAGGTAAGCTTCCTTTTCAGATTTGTCTTTGGACTTTTCGGCAGCGCGGAGTTTGGTGAGGATATCTGGGGTGCGGTGTTCGGTGAGGGAGCGTTGGTAGTATTCTATTGCCTTGGTGAGGTCGCCCATCTTTTGGTAAGCTGTGCCGATGCGGCCGTAGGCTCTGCAGGGAGGTTATTAGTACCGTGGGTGCGGATATGCTAGGTGTTCATGGTATCTTGGGAGTTTTGTACGAACTTTGCGATCAGCTTAAAGTCGGCATACACCTCGCGGCCCTCGGTGATGGCCTTTTCGCACTCTGCGATGCATCCTTCAAAATCACCAGCCTCGAATTTAGCAGCAGCAAGGTTGTTGAGATACGTGATGTCCTTGTGTAGCTCCCAGGCCTTGTTGTAGTGGTCGATAGCGGTGTCGAAGTTGCGCTTCTTGTACGCGTCGTTGCCAAGAGCCTTTTCTTTATCAGCTGCGTCCTTGGCCTCACGCTTAGCTTTGGCTTCCTCATCTTCGGGTTCTGGGGTGGGTTCTTTTGGTGGCGGTGGGGTTTTGGCACGTGGTGGTGGTGGCGCCTCGTACATCTAAGGGCTTGTTAGAAAATGTATTATACGCATTCAGGATAAATTAGGCGTAGGTGACGTACTGGTGTATCTTCTTCAGAGCTTGGGCCACCTTCTCGGTCTGGCACGCCGATCAAGGCTGCCAATATTGTCATCATCTGAGGGTCGCCAATGACACTACCATGAGAACCGTTGGTTAGCATCAATTAATCGGGAGCACTACATAGAGGTTGGTATCTAAAGTCATACCTCTGGATATCGTTCGGGTTCTGCTTTATCCTCTGCAGCTTCATCATAACCTCAGGGTCCTGCATCAAGTCTCTCGTTTTCGGATTCGCGGCGAGCTTTGCGAACAGCATTGGGTCGTTGAAGAGCGCACCGAGACCCATCCCGCCGCCGCCACCACCAGGGCCTCCCCGCTGCTCATCCCGCTGTCGCTCCCGTTCTATCGCCTCGGTAACGGAGTTAAGGCCTTGCTTCGCTTGCGCGTTGCTCGGATCGAGCTTTAGGGCTTCCTCGTAGGCGTCGACAGCTCCAACTAGAGTTTAAGTGTGTTAGGATTGTAGCCGTGTTGGAGGGGAAATGGGACATACTTAAGTCGCCAGTGCCGTGTAGCGCAGCACCTTTTCGAGACCAGCCTTTGGTCCAGTCCGGCTTGATTTCTACGACGGAGATGTTAGTGGTCGCTTTTCTTGCTGCTGCTGCTGCTGCACAACGAGTGTCCGCGATAAGGAGAGCGCACCTGTACACTTTGTGGCATCTTTGAGAGCCTCGTCGAATTGTCTGAGAGAGGCGTGGCTGCCAGAGCGGTTGGAGTAGAGAACGTGGTTTGTCGGATCGGCATCGATGGCCTGTGAGAAAAAGTCACTAGAGAGTACACGCATGCGATCAGTTCCCAGGCTCGGCTGCTTATCTTCCACAGAAGGGCTGGACAGGCGGGCTTTACATGGCTTTCGGAAAGTCCTTGGCTGCAAAGGCAGCGTTTCCTTGTGCTTTTAACTGTCGCGTTGTACGTGTTAGTTGGGTCTACGATCGGATAGCTGGATAGGTATCTGCACGTACTGCGTCTGCCATGCTGGACTGTTGGGTTTCGATGGGGGTTACGAGCGTGGAAGGTGGAGAGGGAGAGCGAGGGTCGAGGCGGGACGTGGATACGGCGTTATAAAAGGGTATCGCGGGGTTTGGCGGTGGTGGGGTGTTTGGCAGGATCAAATTTGCGGCCCCACGTTTTGGGCGAAACTCTAGAAGATTCCACACGATGCGGCCATGTTGCACCAAAATACTCATTGATTATCATTATTATTGTTATGGGAAAAGCTCAGCTATCGGGATTACTGGGGAACGTGATGTTAGATACAAAGATACGGCCAATCTCGGGATCGTGGAAAGTAGCACGCTAAAAGAAAGAAAGGAACGAAAGAAAGAAAGAAAGAAGACAAAGTCAATGAACCCGCACTGCAAAATTTAATGCATGCCGGTCGCATCCAGACAAAACCTGGCTGTGTCCGCATCTGGAGCTTCAGCTGATGTAGCCGGGGCAGCCGAGGCAGCCGGCTCCTTCACTGGCTCCTTCACCGTCTCCTTCACTGTCTCCTCAGCAGGATACCCCTCCGGCAGTGAAAGTGTTCTCACATGATGAGTTGGGCACTCGTACCCGCCCGGGTTGTGCTCTAGATACCTTTGGTGGTACTTTTCTGCGTCCCACCAGTCCGCCGCCTGGATTATCACGGTTGAAATTCTGTTCTTCCACCAATGCTCATTCGCCATCCGTGTGACGTCTTCAGCGATCCGCTTCTGCTCGTCATTGTGGTAGAAAATGGCAGAGCGATACTGAGTACCGGCATCAGCGCCTTGGCGGTTGAGGGTTGTTGGGTCGTGGATGCGGTAGAAGAATTCGATGAGGGTGCGATAAGTAACCTGGGTGGGGTCGAAGATTATCTGCAGGGCTTCGGCGTCTGTTACAAGTATGTCAGCGGATTGCAAAACAACGGGGGTTTTTGAAAGGGGGTGAACATACGACCGGTTCCACCACCGCAAACTGAGGCATATTGTGGGTTCTTCTTGTCGCCGCCTGTATATCCGACTTTGGCATCGAGGAGGCCCTTTCCCTTGAAGTGTTTGCGGTAGATGTGTTCAACGCCTAGTTCACGCGGACAATTTCACAAACATGTTAGCACAATCAGGATCGTCTAAATGTGCCGTAAGTTCCTCGACGCAAAGCAGCGGAAGGTAAGCATATACGAACCCCAGAAGCACCCTGCGGCGACGGTCGCCTTTTCAGCGTTCGCGGGGAGCGAGGAGCCACCACCCTCACCAGCGACGTTGATAGCACCGTTGTGAGCGAAGTGTCGCTGGACACGCTTCAAAAAGTTTGCCATGATGGCGCTGGTGTTTAGAGAGATGTCGCGGGACGGATAACAAACTCGAGGTTAGCTAAATGTGGGTTCTTGACGAAGTTGAATGGATTGAGAGAGCGTCGAGCGGTGAGCTGAGATGATGTGGGTTTCGGTTGGAGGGCTGGCCGTGGGATAGTTATATAAAACAAAGTGCTTTGATCTAATTTGGGCGTGTTCGTAATGCAATTAGGCTATGATGTGATCGCAGTGTCGACAATCCCGGCTCAATATATATACGCATGTCCCTTTCTTATCTCGCCTCCGCGCTATGCGCTATATATATCCATCCCTTCGAGACGTCTTTCTATCAGTGTCGTCCGCGGATGGATGGCGGTACAACCTTGCTGACAAACAGCGAGACCAGACCAACTGCGTCGGCGAGATTAATGTCGTGCGCGGGCGCAGCCGTCGCGGAGATACCAGAGATGCCTTGGATATCTTGATCTCATTCAGGGTACGTGATCCGGCACTGCCTCTACTGGATACATCATCATTGTTCGATCTGGTCTTGCTACCGCCCCTCCCTCGCTTCGTACGTACGTTTCTTGTGAGAAGATGGGGAAAGTCGAAGCATTTATTTGTATTTGATATTTGTCCGGCACACGCACGCCGCCGGCCCTTGTGCCACAAAATGCTTAAATCTAACAGCGGTGAATTCAATGCCCAGACAAAGAGCTTAATCTGTGGCCCAGCTCTGGGCGGACGACCAGAGACGAATCATCGGGCTGGTTGGCATCCTAGTCCCGACACAGCAGCTGGATCGAGGGGACTGCCAGCTTTGCTCTTTCTGTGCATCGATCCCGGTTGACAGGGGGATGGCAAGATGCTCAAAAGCGTAGATTTGTAAACCCAAGGCAGCGCTCCCTGACGCTCGAGTATCTCGTCTCGCTTGCAGCCATATCTGTCCCATCTTGGGCATGCGTATGCATGCCAGCTGAAGCTTGAAATGATCATATGGAGATGCAGCCCACACTCCCACCCGCGATCCACCCACCTTACATTTCGATGTTGAGTAAGTCAAGGCTAATCTCCGTCGACGCCTCTCCCAACATGTTGCATTGAGCCCACAGCACGAGAATTTGCCTCTGTCAAAAGAAAAAAGGTACTCATGTAACGTTTCTTTTAAAATGACAAATAACAATGTTCGCCATCGAAGTTCCTTAGCAAGCAGGGCCGCTTTTGGGGCATTTCCGACAAGATTAATGTTTGGTGTTTTTCCCACTTTCAACCGAACTCCAAGACATTGTCCGAACTTCCCACCGCCAATTAGTAAAATTTAGAAATGCAATGGTCCCTGATGTCCGCCCTCTTCTGCGGCCACGTTGCGAGACCGAGTTTACCTTTGCTAACCCACATGAACCAACGTTTATTTCCCCCTTTAATGGCCTTCTCCGACCTCTGAAGCGAGACGGCTAACGGCTCATGCCGAACGAGATCGTCGTTTCACATCAACGACCAGCGGATGGAGTGCGAATGGCTCGTGAACCTGCTGAACGGTGAACGGTGGATGGAGAAGGCTGCTGCTACCATTGTTGCTGCGCATGTACAGGTACGCATTGGTGCCGCCGTGTGGGTGGTCTGCATGGCATTTCGTAATAGGCGGATTGAATGATTGGCTTGATTGCTGGATTGCGAGAGGGATCTTGCTTGGACGGGTTGGCGATCTTTCCGGATAGAGGCGACTGGTGTTCTAGCCCACCTGGGCCAGATGGCTAGGCATGCACGGTTCGTCACAAATCTCAGAGACCCTCACAATGGCCAGCCTAATCACATTATGGTCGGAAGCTGGGGCTGGGTAATTTTGCGAGATTGGGGCGTTCAGCTGAGGGTTTCGTTTCTTTTCAAAATTTCGGTAGAGTGAACGGATCAGCGCTGTAATTGGTGACAATGACAGACAGCGATGCGAGGCAAGCGTTTTGTGATTGCGCGCTAAGCTTGTAAAGGGTTGCCGTTCGTTTTTTTTTTTTTTTTTTTTTTTTCTGGCTTAGGGACGTTTGCAAGTATCGACACTTGCCGAAGAATGAACTATCCGGTTGGGAATGTTAGCCGTTCCACCATCCTTTCAGGTCAGAAATTAGCTTTTGCAGGGACAGAAATATGGCGCGGCATCAACGTTGACTTTTTGATTGTTTAAACTTCTGGTCTTTTTGAAGCTTTATATTCTTATAGTATTGTTTATAAGTGAGAATTCCATATTCGTCGGAAAGCATCTTTAAGGTTCCGCCATTTTCCCGCTGACAACAAAATTCGATCGATCGGGAGATGCAATTGACATTCGATTACGGGCTTGCACCACCGGTAATTTCTTTTTGTTTGGGTGAACAAGATCTCGTTTAAGGCCCCCGGCTGAAATTTGCCTGTTGGGGGTGGATCGGGATCTCAGTTGGTCGGATAGGGTCTGGGCCATAATTTCCACCCCTCGTCCGCGTCCTCACATTTTCTTTAATTCTTTTCTGCCTGGATCCATGGAGCCGCTCCGAGCAACTTAAAACAAAAAAAGTATATCAATAGAATTCTCGGAGGAGGGTACCAGTACGCATGCAGGATGTGGGAGCTGCGGAGAAGCGCGAATCAGTGAGCGTACATATATGTAGTGTGAACATGCAGATGCACTTGCAGGGCCAATGCCCCCAAGATCCAACATTAACCTCGAAACTCCTCGATATACCCCGTCTTGTCGACCGTCTGGTGTGCCTTAGCTTGATATGGAGCAGGCCGTCGATGGATATTGCCCTGTTTTCATTTGCCTCTGAATTGCAGTCCTCATCCTTCTTCATGCATGTTCCTTGCTTTACGGTGTAACGCAGCCTAACGTGGTCCTTTCGTCTACCCTTGGTTTGTTGCTTCAGAACATCTTCCGCTCCCTCGCAGATCGATTATATATCAAAGTTTGCATATCATATCATTATCTCGGGCCGCCCCTTGAGTTGAAGAGAGGGGGAAGCAGCAGAGCAGAGTAGAGCTAGGGAGTATATCCATATCTGCCGCCCAATTCACAAAGCCTTCTTCCAGCTAGCCGGTCATATTTTTCGCTTCATTCGACCTTGTGACTCCTGCTAGCTCCTGTTTAACTTAAGTTCCTGGGCAGCACGGGTTGGGGGCGTCAAACAGTCTTGGTCGGGCTTTGCTAGCGCGAATCAAGAGAGATCCCCGCTCCTCGGCCTCTCGGAATTTGTATCGAATCGAATCGTACCGGGGGTGCAAGTTCTGAACTTTAGTTCGGGGCTTGCTGAAGCGAAAACGAAGGAGACACATACACGCAGCCCGCATCACTTTATTGCCATCGCACACACACACACCCACGCCCACGCCCACGCCCACGCCCACAGACAGTTTCTTCAGGAAATATAACACTTGGACCCTTCTTTTAATTGAAAGCCTGCCGGTTCAGCCACCACGACTGTGAGCGGAGGCCAAGAGCAGATCTAAACGAACGTTAGCTCAAGATAGATCTCTAGTTCCGAACTTAGCTCAAACACCGTCCTTTCATCTTTTTTTCCGTCAAAGCAACGACTTCTTTGTGTACCTTCCGGAGAGAAGAGGAACCGAAATTCAGACACGGATAGATCGAAGCACAGGAGGCAGATTGCTGCAGCAGGGGAGCAACAGAAAGCAGCAAGCGGTGCAGTGCAGCAGCAGGATTCGATACTAGTGCTATTGGCAGTTGCACCAAACAATCAGATCCGGTCAGCCTGGATAGAGCTTGGAGGAGAAGGTGGAAGAAGAAGGAGAGGAAGAGTATCATCATTACTTACCATCTTCCACTTTGTTGTTTTCTCGTATACCAACCGCAGTTCTCGTTCGACATGGCTTCAGCAGGCCCGGCTGTGGTTTCATGCTTCTGATCGATCGATCGAAACCGGGTCGACGGCCGACACAAACATCCTTGCCCACCACGCTGCACGCTCCTCGCCGTCTTCGATCAGCAACACCAACAGAGACACTCGCCGCTACCCGGTTACACAGATCAGCGCAGTGCACAACACACGCTTAAGTTCCAACGTCATCGACCATTTGGAGCAGAGAAAACAGAAAATTATATCGATATCTGCCTTCATCGCATCACCGACACAACCTCCAGATTAATCGACCCGATCACCGTCCGTCCACATGTCTGCTCCCGCCGGGGAACCCTCTGTCCCACCGGGCCCGCCAGAGCTTTTCGTCCTCGACAAGCGCTGGCGGCCCTGGCTCATTGTCCTGTCCTTCTTTGTTAGCTTCCTCGGAGCATACACCACCACCCAACTCTACGTCCAATGCCGCCAGTCCACCCGCTCATATCATCGTATTGGCTGGCTAATTCTCGCCGCTGTCGAATTTGGCGGTTGTGCCATTTGGGCGTTTCACTTTGTCGCCATGATTGCTCTGGATATCGGCCTGCCTGTTGACTTCAACCTCCCCATGACCATCTTCTCTGCCGTTCTCGCCACCATCGGGATGTTGGGCGGCCTCTCCAGCAACATCTGGATCAAAAGACGGAGTGGGCGGCGTGACATGTACCTCCCGATCTCTAACGCTGACAGCTTCTCCGACAACGGGATGGGCTTTGGCGGCCTCTACCGTATGAATAACGGGGCTACGAGAAAACCTATCGACACGCCCGAGTACGAAAGCTCCACCTCGGAGATGGGCACCGTGCTGAACCTTGCCAGCGCTCTGATGGCAAGGGGGGCCCACGATGACACAGCTCTAGCAACTAGAATTAGCCAACATTTACAACGAGGCCTAAACATGCGAGTCTTCATCGTTGGAGGAATGATGAGTCTTAGCATCTGCGGCATGCACTATGTCGGCATGAAGGCAATGTACTTTGACGGTTTGATCAAGTGGAACCAGCCCCTTGTCGTTCTCTCCATCGTCATCGCATACATCGTCTCAATGATCGCGCTCATCTTCCTTCCTAATGAGTCGGATAGCACGAGCCAAATTGCCTTCGCCATCGTAGCCGCGATCGGCGTCAACCTTATGCACTGGACAGGTATGTGGGCTGCCACGTTCTACACCACGCAGCCGCCTCCGTACGACCACGGCTCCATCCCTACGGTGCTGCCGCTCAGCGTGGCCTTTGTCGCCATAATCAGCTGCCTGATGTCCTATGTCATCTTGGCCCGCACGATAACTCAGTCCCGTGATCGGCTCGCGGAAATGATCGTCACCAAGCGTAAGCTCTGGAAGGCTATTGCCGAGAAGGAGGCTGCGGAACATAACGACAAGGTTAAAACCGAATTCATTTCCGTCGCCAGCCATGAGCTGCGTACGCCGCTCCACGCCATCACAGGCTTCGTCGATCTGCTAGCTTTAACACCGCTGAGTGAAGAGCAGATGAGCTTTGTCAAGTCTATCCAGGGCAGCTGTCACGCATTGGACTTGATCACTAAGAACGTTCTGGATTTCACCCGACTCGAGAACGACCACTCCGAAACTGCGGCGTCACCGTCCGACGTCCATATCAAAGATCTAGTATTCGACATGCTCCAGACCTGCATGGCGAAGATTTCGAATACTCTCAGTGTCGACATTATCATCATCATTGACAGAGATGTTCCCGATGTCTTCCATGTTGACGAGACCTACTTTGCCCGCGTCCTGATGAACCTTGTCGGCAACGCTATGAAATTCACGCGGAGAGGATACATCATGGTACGGCTCTGGACATGCGCAGACGAAGACTCGTTATGCGTATCTGTTAGCGACACTGGCATTGGAATCTCTCCGGACTCGCAGAAGATTGTGTTTGAACCATTTAGGCAGGCGGACACCAGCCTTACGAGAAAACACTTGGGTACCGGCTTGGGGCTTGCGATTTGTAGACAGCTGGTCGCCAAGATGAATGGCAGAATTACACTGGAGTCGGAGGAAGGGAAGGGATCGGAATTCACGGTTGTGATTCCCGGCCTGCCAAGCGTCTATCACTCACGACCTTCGGTTCAGAGTAGCATCAAAGTCGCAGTTTGGCTACGAAGCAAACGAAGCAGTACGATCGTCCAGTGGGCTCTTTCGGCGTACTTTACAGCTAGCGCTATCGATCCAACTGACTACGTCAGAGGCCTCAGGGGAATCGAGCGAGTGATCGCCGACATCAAGTGTCTCACGCCACAGGTTATTTCAGAGATAGTTGAGAGCGACGGCAATCAGAAATGGTTCATCTTGCACGGCGATGAGAGCGTGAAGGAGCTACGAAATCTGGACCATGTCATCTTGCTGAAGCGGCCGATTTGCATAGAGGACCTGCTGGTGAAGCAACTGACGAGAGGATGGGCGGAACCACAGCTGATGCGGAAGGCGAGCATCAGTGCTAACCCTGCATTGGAGGAGCTGAAACGTATTGTTGCAGCGCCGAGTCCGCTGGCGCAAAGTCCGATACTAGAAATCCCTCCGGAGGTGCAGCAGACCGGCGACGTCGTACTTCTAGTTGAAGATAATCCAGTCAATCAGCAGTTAGGCGTCAAGATGCTGAGAAAGCTTGGGCGCACGGTTGATGTTGCGGAAAACGGCATGGTGGCGCTCGAAAAGATTATGCAGAACCGATCACAGTACTCACTCGTACTAATGGATTCTCAGATGCCGGTCTTGAGCGGGCCAAGTACCTGTCGCCGCATCCGAGCGATGGAGGCGAATGGCGAGCTACCCGGCCGGTTACATATCATCAGCCTGACAGCAAATGTCGACCCGCTTAGTCAGAAGGAGTGTTCGGATGCCGGCAGCGATTATTTCTTACCGAAACCCCTGACGCTAAAGCTTTTGAAGACTGAGCTGCAAAAGCTGAATGCTGATGAAAGCGGGGGTAGCAGCCAAAGCTAGATTCGGTGGTACCAATTTCTTACAAAGTTTATAGTGTGAATTCACTCCCTGGCGAAGATACCTATACTTACTACATGGGATTTTGCTTTGCATTGATTAATTATCTCTATTTTACGGCTCGTGGGAAAAGTATCCTTTTTTTTTTGCTCTTCTGTCTTTTACCCTTTTGACTACTATATTTCTGAAACGTTCGCACCGGTATCACGAGGTTTTTTTTTTTTGTTCTGCCTTTCCTTTTCTCTCTTTATATCCACCTTACAAACTACACACAGGGATCGTGTATGCGCAGGGTCATCTTCAGTTAGGGCTATTATACCAGAAAGCGTTTTTGTATATAATATAGATTGTTAATTGGGGTTTATGGGGGCGCCAAACGGTTCGTTAATATTTCGCGCTGGGAATGCAATGGTTATAATTTCTTCTTTTTCCGACGTTTCATTTGTAACTTTTTTGCTTCCATACATATACTCTACTTCCGCCGCTCAATTTCCTTGTCGATTGCCATGATATCCTTTCTGTTTCTATTCATGCTCTCGTTGATACTATATTTACATATTTGTAATATGAGTGGTCCGTATAAGTCTTCTGCTTTATTTTCTGCCTTTTTTGATATTTTTCAGCGGGACGATAGATATACCACTATCGTAGTGATCAAATATAACGAACCAACTGAAGGCATCATATTCAAAAAAAAAGAAACTAGGGCATGTCAAACTCGCAAGGTGCAGTAGGAAAGTAGGATGAAATGGCCGTCTTTCGTCGAATGTTTTGACATTCGCGTGGAATGCACGACGTGCATGAGTCGGCGTCCGGATTAGCTATCTTCCCGTTGGTCGCACAAACTGCACCGTTCCCACCTTCAACCTCCATCCATTCCTTCCACAATGCCGCCGCCACCACCACCACCGTTAACATCGCCGTTACCATCGTCACCCGCACAGCCATCGCAATCGCAATCGCAATCGCAATCGCAGTCACAGTCACAAATCATCCTCGACCCTACAGCCGTAAATACCCCCACCTCCACCATTGACGAACGATCGCTGCCCCGCGTCCGTCTGAACCTCGCGCCGCTCACACGGCTCACGCTCGCCAACCTCTTCGCGTTCACAACGATATTCGCAACCACCGCGCTCAAGACAACGCATACAGCGTCGCTGCGATTCCGGGCGGAGAACGCACACCGGCTGCCACGGTCGGAGAAGGACTGGTATTTCTACCATCGGTCGCGCAGCTATGCGGCTATGCACGAGGGAATCGTGCGCGGGGTGAAGCGCGGGGCGGGGATGTGTGGATATGTGAGCTTGTTTGTGGTGGCGGAGAGCGCGGTGGATGTTGCGCGGGGGGGAAGTGTGGATTTTGGGGGTAGTACGGTTGCGGGAGGGGTTGCTGGCGGGGTGTTTGGAGTTGTTCGTGAGTTTTATGGATATATTCTTTTTTTTTTTTCTCTGCTTTTTTTTCTCTCTTTCTCTGCTTCTTCTTTTGATTAGTTAGATGGGGTTTGGTATCTTGATGCTAACTGGATGGTGGATTACGTGTGATAGGGAAATTGCCGTGGATGACAACCGCGCTGATGGTGCGGAATGGGCTATGGTACGGCTTTCTGTTCGGGGCGGCGCAGGATGTCGTCGCTGCATTGAGGGGCGAGCGCGTGTCGTGGATAGATCCCTTTATCGGGAGGGCAGCCAGGAGGAAAGACGAAGAGTTGGGGGGTTTACAGGAGTACGGGCGGTGAAGATGGCGCCGTCATCTCAGGAAGACGGCTATCGAGTGTCAGGTTGGTCAGGTTGGCGTGTAAGAACAGGTGGATCGATCTTCACGAGGCACCGGCATGGCGTTCTTGTTCCAACCAGAGCAATGCTTTCCCTAGTCGAGTGTGTATACAGCTCGATACGCCTTTGTACATATATTACACCTTGTTACGCTACTGATGTTGAGCCTGCAGAATGGTAAGCTCATTTGTATATATATTCTAAATCCAAGGGAGCCATTCTGCACGATGCCCCGAGATAAGTATATACCGACACCGGTCAGTATGTATTGCCGTTCATTGGTGGTACTTGTAATAAATATAAAATTCAACCTGACTCGAGGAGATGAAACTGGGTGCTCTAGAGCAACCGGCTCATCATCCCACGATATATATCTGTATATACGTATACACCCTCTCTTTTTTCAATGCTCTAGTCTTTTCCTTTCCCACGCTCTGCTAGGATAATTAAAGGCTCTGGCTCGCTGGCGTCCATTACACAAGGAAAAAGGAAGAATTTAAAGACGAAGGCAAAAGAAGCAGCAAGGAACACAGCTACGACGTCTATGCAATACAAAAGTCATCAACGAGCTCGTAACACAGCAATCCCGCAAGCCAGACCGAAAGAGAAAAAAAACGGAAAGGGAAAAGGATAAGAAAAAGGAAAGAGAAACAAGCAAGCGAACGTTGCATAAGTCAACGAGAAGATACTAAAAAACCCCAACCGCGCCCGGGATCCGCCCGGGACAGATACAAGAGAGGAAACCGAGCCTTAGTCTTTGCTGTCGGGGTATATATTCACAAGCCCGGACGGGGTGAGACGGAGTCGGAGCTTGAAAGCTCCGGATTCCGAAGAAAGGTGTTAGAAGAAGTGGAACAAGTAGAAAAGCGCGGACATGTTGCCGCCCCGCCTAATCCGGAAGTATCCGGTATCCGGGTTGCGCTACTAATTTGTTGTATCAAAGAATTAAAAAAGTCGGCAGCCCGGAAAAAGACATGTCTCTACATCCACTGTTGGCTCTCGAGTGGGTAGTTTAAGCCAAAATTGGCTAGTGTTGAACGTAGTAAGAAATCTCGCCAGATCCAATATGGTTGATACCTCCTCCATTTATGGACACCAATCTCCTCATAAATTCGAGAATGATGCCCTAGGTATCCCGGACCCGGCAGCGGTGTTGTGTCATGTTGACGCAGCTCCCTTGGCTCCAGCTTTCGATGTATCCGGCTCGAGCTCTATCAGGTTCTCGTCTTCGGTGATATTTGTCGGCTCCGTCGGTTGATTCTGGTGTGGCGGGATCGCGAATTTGGCTTGTGAATGGCTGCCAGGTAGTATTGGTGTGATTGACAGTATCTGCTTCTCTAGGGTTTCAGGGTCGGTTCCGTCGCTACGATTTCCAAGTTCTAATGTTAACGGAAAGCTCTCGACAAGAAACTATTTTGGGGGAGTTTGGACGTACACAGTCGCGTTTATGATGTAATCGAGGCCGTATTCTGTTGTTGGTTTGAATAATTGCGGCACCCACTCGATGCCATCTGCTTCCCTCTTCCTCGTATCTGACCGCTGCTTCTCCTCAACTTTGATCTTCTCATCGGTAGCTACATCCTGATCTCTCTTTAATAGCGCCTTAATAGTAGCCTCCCATAGCCGCTGCGACTCCTTCTCACTCTGCTCAGGGACTGGCCGGACCAGGGGAAGCGTGGGTTTTGCGTTAGTAGCATCGAAGAGTAGCTCTGTCCTGCCGGTCTAGGCAACCCGATATCTAACGTCAGCAGACCACGCATAATTTGATAGGCTAAGAATCGTTCGTACCAGCTCATCCTTAATGTACATATCTTCATTCCATTTGCCCGTGATTTCGTACAGAATGTCACCGGTCTTCTCGTTTTTGATCGTGCCTTGTATTGCGTTGTATGTGCCCATGAAAAATCCCTTGACGCGGAATTCGATGTCTGCGACTAAGTTTGTTTCTGGGCATTTGACGTAAACGTGGTCTCCGAGTTCGTACTTCATTGCGCCGAAGAGAATGCCACGGACATATATGTTGGGTTGGTTTAGGATGCTGGTTGTGTCATGTTAGAGATTGTCTCACAAGCTCGGATAAGCTTATCTAAACCCACTATTTCTCGCCGACGCCCGGTTCGCCCCTGTTCATGAGCGTCAATAAGCTCACGCCTTCCATCATGCTAGCTGCCGAGTTACCCAGGAATCTGGACCTGGGTTTTAGCGTCCCGTCTATCCGAACGTGGTGATAAGGTGCCATGTAAAAGTAGCTCGACTTGGGTGGATGGTGGGAGGTTTGTTCGGCAATGTAATAGGCCTTTGAGTTGTCCGGTAGCTCCCAGTAGCAGGCAAGCTGTTCTCCCAGAATAGGGTTTAGGGGCTTTTTCACGCCGCTAGACAAGATTGTAATGTTAGAAATTGTTGGTCTAGGTGGAAGCTATTCGGGGACCCTACGGTGGTTTTAGATGCCATCCACTTAGATAGAATTTGACTACAGATACAAATCGCTCCACCGGGTCGTCATATGTGGTCATAGGGAGGAGAGTCTCGGGGTGTTGCATGAAGCTAGACGGGTTACAAGGGTTAGCAATTTGTTTCGCTTCGGGAGCAGTTGTGAATTTAACGTTATCGGACTTTGTGATTCTCTCCAGCATGGATCTTGGTTCTAGAATGAACGTGGGGAGTGTTATCCTGCTCAGGTCGGCTCCGGGTTTCAGCTGGGATATTATGGCAAGGAGCACTGTTGGAGAAGAGTTTAGCGTTTGCCGATATCGGTACATCTAGGATAGAGCAACTCACTGCTCTTCTCGCCTTCATCGACAACGGTGGTATCCTCTTCGCCGGTGGTGTCCGGATGGTCGCTATCCTCCGACTTTCGACCTGCAGAAAGCAGATTGTTAGCTGCTGGTGCCAATCTTGACGGATGGGGCATCCGATCGTGGACGTACTAGAAGTCGTGGAGCCACGGCGCCGGCCGGTGACATGAGGAATGTGCGGTCCGTGTCCGCCGAACATGCTGGAAGTCCAGGCGGCGTAAGATCCTAACACTGCGGATTTGAGGCGAGCAGCAGCAGCAGAAGAGAGTATTAGAGCGAGAAAAGTCGGGACGTTGAGATGTGGAAGCGTTGAGCTGAGGCAGAGGCCGGAGGAAGGAGCAGAGGAGGATGAAATTGAAGGCAAGAGGAAGTGGAGGATAAGGAAGATGTGATGGTGATGGTGGTGATGGTGGAGGAAGAGGAGGGAGGGAGGCAAGATTTAGGAAGTATGTACTACTTGAATGAGAATGACGACGACAGGTGGGATGATGTATGTTATCGGCGGGACGTTACTAGAGAAGCGAGGGTTTATACTAGTAGCAGCAGCAGCAGAAGAAGAAAGAAGTTAGCTAGGCGAAGCTACGAGCTCGGGCGATCGCACTTAGTTTGATATCATACGTATACAGAGGAAGCACTAAGCCAGGCGGACGGAGGCGCCGGAATGTCCACAGCAGGGCGGCAGGCGAATAGAGGAAAGAGAATAGAAAAAAATCAAAAAAATCCGGGAACGGAACTACCAGCCGATGCTCCTGTGGGCTTTCTGTTGGTGTTGTCAAAAGTGGGTATCAAGCTATTTGGGATTCGTTCTACGGCGGAGAGGAATGTAGGACAAGGCGATGGACGGAGGTCTAGAGCAAGGAGTCGTCGTCGTGGGAGTAGTGAAAGTAGAGTAAAAGCAGGAGCAAGAAGCAGGCCCCGGCGCAGGCTGTCAGGTATGATGCAAGGTGGTCGAATTCCGAACAGCCCGCCAGCAATAAGCGCAATCGCTCGAGATGTTAAGCAAGGCAGCCAGGACGCAGCTGGGCCAATGAAAACGATCTCAGCCGGAATGCAGCTGTATGTAGGTGGATGTTATGAGATTAGCGTATCCGAAGAGGAGAGGAACAGGATGCCTGGATAGTGCAGAGTGTGTGTGTGTGTGTGTAGCTAGGAGAAAACCATGATGTCCATGTCCGCGATCGATGTAAAGAACGAACGAACGAACGAATGAACGAACGAACAGACGAACGTACGTCGTACGTCAGCGGGGGACGGCCCTTCCCTTTTTCCTAGCCAATAGTAATTAACAGCAGCAGCGAACGGAGGGCAAATTTCTGCGTCAGGCTCCGTTTGTACTCCTTTGCGCTCCGTTCCCCGCTGCGCTGCCAAGGCTCGCCGCCCAGCCTGTTTCCTCCGGGGTAAGCCCGTGCTTCTGCCGCCGGTGCCCGGTATGATACCACTGGGGTGCTCTGGGCTCCGGGGAAAGTACCCCACAACAAACACCAGAAAACATTCGTTATACGGTCCATCCCACTTCATCATCACCACCATCCCAAATCACCATGGCGAAAGACAAAAAAGCCAAGGCCGCCGAAAAGAAGGCCCGCACCGCCGCAAAATCCTCCAAGAAAGCTGCCAAGAAGGAAAAGAAGGTCACAAAGAAGCGTCCAAACGATGACTCCGACTCGGACGACCAAGATATCGATGCCATCCTCGAGGAGTACAAGCAGAAGGTTCTTCTTCACCATACCCATATCAATTGCCATTGCCATTGCCATTCGAATTCACCAGCTAACAGCCCTCCCGCGTACGTACAGCAAGCCCAGCATATGGCCATCCAAGAATCCCTCTGCGACCAGCCGCCGTCCGTCCGCGCAAACTCCCTACTTATGCCACACCCCACCAATGCCCGCGAGCTCTTCCTCTTCGGCGGTGAAATCTGGACCGGCACCCCTCCCGTCGCCAAATTCTTCAACGACCTCTATGTCTACAACACTGAGGTACCAACTCGCAGTCAAATCATCCAAAACCCCGTAAACAAGGCTGAATAATCCTCCTTTCAAGCACTAGCGTAACGAATGGCGATCCTACACCTCCTCCAATTCACCAATGCCGCGCTCCGGCGCCGCCATGACAATGGGTGGACAGGGAAAGCCCGAACTATGGTTGTTCGGCGGCGAGTTCAGCAGCCCCAAGCAGGGCATATTCTACCACTACGCCGATTTTTGGAAGCTCGACTGCACAAGTAGAGAGTGGATGAAGATCGAGGCGAAGGGGACACCAAGTGGTAAGTCGTAACCCGCCGTATACACATTCTTCACCACTGCTTTAGAGCCTACGAAATACAAAATTCCAAACGAGAAACCCCCTACTGATCGTAAACGCTTCATGATCAGGACGCAGCGGCCACCGCATGACGTACTGGAAGGTACATAAATGACCAGCGATTTCGCATTTCACGTCTTCATGCATTCCGGCCTGCCATTAACCTTATCTCCGGACGCAGAATTATATAATCCTCTTCGGCGGCTTCCAAGCCACCTCCAACATTACCACAAAGTACCTTAACGACCTCTATCTCTTTGACACCAACACCCACAGTTGGACCGCCATCCCACCACCCGCCTCCTATCTCGCCCACCCAGCCGCTCGCTCCTCCTTCTCCTTCCTCCCGCATGAGCACGGCGCTGTTCTCTTCGGCGGATACAGCCGCGTGAAAACCTCCAACCAACAGCAGCAGCAGCAATCCAGCAAGAAGAAGAATCTCGGCCCCAAAATCAAGGATCTGCCGCACTATCATGCCGATTCGTGGCTGCTACGCATCAATGCCAACGAGCCAAAATTGTCGCGATGGGAGAAGCGGAAGAAGCCAGGGAACATGCCTGCTACGCGCGTGGGGATAACAATGGCGCATCACCGAGGCCGTGGAGTATTGTTTGGTGGTGTGTACGATGTTGAGGATTCCGAGGAGGCGCTGGATTCCCGCTTCTTCGATGATATGTGGGTGTACGCAGTCCAACAGAACCGATTCTGGGAGGTCAAGATGCGCAAGCCGAAAAAAGTTGTGCGGAAGGACGGCGCGGGCGAAATTGGCGGAGGCAGGAGGGGCCGAGGGAAGCAAGATGAACTGGAGTTGTTGAAGAATCTGGCACTGCTGGAGAAAAAGGCTGGGGTTGATAGCCAGGATGCGACGTCGCTCGATCTCATGGAGATTGATAGGAAGGACGAGGAGAAAGAAGAGGAGGGTAAGAACCCGCTGTCAAAGATCGAACCATCACTTACGTTGCCCGCGCCGAGGTTCAATTGCGCGTTAGCGGTACAGGGCGACTGGTTGTATATATACGGCGGCACGTTTGAAAAGGGCGATGTGGAAGTCACATTCGACGAAATGTATAGGGTTAACTTGGACAAACTGGATGGTGTGGTCCAGATATTCAAGCGAGAGAGCGTTATTGGAGGCGAAGAGGATATGGACCAGGACGACGATGAGGAGGATGACGAGGAAGAGGATAGCGAGATGGACGAGGATGAAGAAGAGGAGGAGGAAGGCAGCGAGGATGAAGAAAAGCGAGCCAAGGCGGAGGAAATCAAACGGAAGCAAGAGGAGGGACGGAAAGCAAAGGTATGTATTTCCCACTCGAGCACTTTATTTACGTATCCGCTACGGAGGATCCTCTTGCTAAACGTCGGTTACAATATGTGCACAGGCCCTTCGCAAAGAATCGCAGTCCACAGCAGAACCACCAATGTCTCCTCTTTCTCCAACCGCGTCTGTCTTCTCAGACGCCTCCGGGGTGCCGACTGAAGTTACGGAACCGGAGTCAACTCTGCCGCTTCCATTGCCCTTCGAGTCGCTGCGCGAGTACTTTGTCCGCACTTCCGAGGCATTCCAAGCCGAAGTGGTTGAAGAGCTCAAGCAAAAGCCTGCGAGCGTGGCGGAGGCAACAACGGTGAAGGAGATCCGAACTGCGGCGTTCGATATGGCGGAGAGGCGATGGTGGGATGTAAGGGAACAAGTGAGGGAGGAGGAACTACGGCTGGAGGAGCTGGGAGTGACGGAGAGCGTCATCATGACTGGTGGAGGTGAGAAAGGAGAGAGTGGAGGTGGCAGCGGTGGGCCCAGGAGACGGTAGCTACTGGATACGTATTTGTACATACACAACATACACTATGATTACCCTAAGTCTTTGGAATGAAATATTCTAGCATCTTATTCTGGTATCCAAAAGGTACCTAGGTAACTGTTAACTTTTATTATAAATATATATACGGCAATCGTTAGCTTTAAAAAAAGATATCATATAGTATACAACCCAACCTATACATTTCTCAAGGCGGGCGATCAACCATCTCCGTATCAGCCACGGTATACCCAGCAACTCTCGCGTTGATATCCTTCACCAACTCCCTCAGCAGCATCCGCTCCCTTATAATATCATCCGCCACCCTCGCCGGCCACTCCTTCGCATCCCAACTTCGTAACAGACACACAATCTGCACCAAATAGCTACCCCTCGCATCGCCATCACTGTCGTTAAACACACCTTGCATGACCGCCGCCCTCACAAACCGCCACAGACTCTCGTGACCCGGCGTGATCTCATTGCTGCACTTCAGCACCATTATCAGCTGATTGTACCGCTGCGTCAGCACATCGGCACGCTGAGGGTTACCGATCAGTGACTGTCGGTCCGCCATCCACAGCCAGGCGAGGAAGGTCCAGCCGCTGATGTCGCCGGGGTGCTTGATGCACCAGCTGACTAGGTCTTCGTTGTTGAAGTATACTCCCGCGCTGGAGGCGAGCCAACGGGCGTAGGTCCAGGCGTAGTAGTTCTTTGGGTGGCCGTCCGCTGCACGGAGGAGGGTGGAGATCTCCTTGCGGCCCCATTTTCTGACGGCTTTGAAGGATGCGGCGGCGGGGTTGGAGGAGCGTGATGATGGCGGTGGTTGTGATGATGTGGTGGGTGAGAGGAGGGATGCAGGGTGGGTTATTAGCTGCGGGTAGGCGGTGAAGAGCCAGCGACGGTGCGACCAGAGGATGGGGGATTTGGTGTGTCGGTGTAGAGGGGAGGTTAGTAGGGATGAGAGGAAGGTGAGTTCGGAAACAGGGGTTATCGGGAGGTCTTTGAGTAAGATGGGAGGAGAAGAAGAAGGGGAGGAGGAGGGGGAGGGAGGAGAAGGGAAGAGGGATAGGAGGATGCGTTTGCGGGTGTTAACTGCTGTGAGGTGCTCCGAGTCGTGGAGAAGGAGGATTGTGCTGGCGGCCACCAGGGTTGAAGCTGGGGCTGCTGATTCTGCGAACGAGGTCGAGCCTGGAGGAGAGGATTGTAAAGTGCTAAAGAACAGCGGGTGCGCGTGGCGGAAGGCCTTCCAAAGGCTGGATTTGGGAATGCCGATAGAGGTGGCCTCGGTGTAGATGTATTCTTCGGGGACGGGGTAGAAGGGTAGCAGCTCGATCTGGCTGTGCACTCAGAAGATATATTGTATAACAATCTATTAGCGTGCGCACTATCGACAATAGAGACCGTGTACATTCGTTATGCAGTCCTGTCGTGCGAGTTTATGCATATTCTATCGATGGGACAAATGCGCAAGTGAATCCTGCGTGATATCGGCGTACAGCGAATGCATATGGATGCCGGTGAGCGAAGACTGAAGTTGAACTCACACTTCCTCGTGCCTATACTTCTGGAAAAACCCCGTAATCCGGCCGTAGATGTCCTCTCTGACCGCCGCTTCAACACCAGCGCTTGAATCCGCCATCAGAACGCTTCGCAACCGGGCCTCAGCTTGTCGACAGGGTATGATGTTGGATTTTGAGAGTTGTCGGCTAGCGCATGCGACTGAACTTGGTCACGAAGATGGAGTCGTGTGTTGTTGTGCTGGTTATCCATTGATTTATATATAGACGCTCTTTAGCTGCCTTCTCCTCCTCCTCTTCTTCTTCCGCCACCGTCTCCATTCCTCGTCCCCCGCCGTGCTCCGGAAAGAATGAAAACGCGAGAGCAAGCGATCCGAAAAGAAACAGGCCAAATTCCGTCGAGTATCTCCATCATTGATTTATTCCAACTGGGATGAATTTCATTTTTGGGGTTTTTTTCTTCTTTCTTTTCTTCACTGACTGTGCCGTTGCATGCCATGGGGCTGGCACAGCAGTGGAAAGGACTCGATCGCTGGCCAGCTGCAAGAAACTCCTGTCGTAGGTGGCCTTTCATTTGCTGCTCTGGGAAGGACATCTCGGCAAGTGCAAGAGAGCAAGCAAAGTATCCAAGTATCTGCACGTCTACGTGCAGGGTATCTTGCATTCATTCCATCTCGCCCATCTGCAAATTGAGCTTGGAGTGATGGGGCACTATGCTATTGTCCTCGTATTCCAGCCGACCTAGAAGCTTCGAGCTGGGCTCGCTAGCTGCTAGCTGACAGCGATCGCAGAAGAGTTTGCTTGTCCGACCACCCAGCTAGCTCGAAGCCCTTTTCAGCTGCTGCGGTAGGGGTAGCTCCGGTAATTTTTTCTCCAGCCTGCATCACCGCTGTCGAATCAGCTTCTCCCGGCGGCAACGGGTAGCCACAATAGTGTAAACTCTGCAGCACAGAAAAAACCAAATGCTTGACAATATGAGAATAATAGACTAATATCATGCAAAATGGATGGCGTTCACTTCCAGCCAATTGCGAAAGAAGGTGGTCTTGTGGTAGTGTGGACGAAAACTGGGTAACTCGGATATAGATGGACAGTACATTGATGTATCGAGAAAGACAGAGTAGCAACGTAAACGTCTATAGTACAAAAGATCTTAAGACTTACAAACCTATCTGATTGGTCGACTCCGAGATATTTGCTTTTTGAACGCCATTTCCCCATGCATGTATCATTCTTCTGTCTCACCATATCGTCAGAACAAAGGTATAAGATAAAAAACCACCTCTTTCTTGACGTCTATCATAAAAAGAGGGAATATTTGGCGCCGAAAATTAGCCGGAGCCATTGTTGGTTTTGGGCGCAAGGGAAATACCCACCTGCGAGTCAGCAATGTCACACTGTGCTACCCGACCCGAAAGGGCTCCACCCGGTTATATAACATCCAGTAATAACCGCACGCGTTCAAAGCAAGCTCGAGCAAGCTAGACAGCGTCAAGTCTGCGCACGCGGCTAATATATCTCCGCCAGCCACTTTTCGAAATACACACAATTCGCAGCATTAATTGGTCCGTCCTCGCTGCACAGATCGAACACTGGACACCGCCCACATGGGGCCTCGGTGAATCCGTGCTTCGCGGCGCCCTCCACCTTCTTCACCGCCTTATACGCTGTCCCACCGATCACTCTCTCCAGCTTCCCGTCGTAGATGAGCACGTCCAGAAGTGCCTTGATGTCTGCTTCTGACAGGTCAACCTCTGTCAGATTGCTGTTCTTCACCCATGTTGTGATGTCTGTTAATGTCGGATAGCCTGTGTACCCCGCCTCGAAAGGTATGATACCCCCAGCACCTGGACGTTGCTTTGGGAAGCTTCGAGACGCAACAAACCGTTCTACAGCGACGAGCAGGGCATTGATAAAGTCGGCGTCGAGCTCGGCATCAGTGAACCAAGGTCCACCGGTGACGTCAATGGCGGGTGTCAGGTCCGCAAGCATATATATCTTGCGCGTGGGGTACTTGACGGACTTGATAGATTTGATGTAGCGCTGCTGCTCCAGCGTCTTAAGACAGCGACTGAGAACCGTCTGGTGCAGGTTTGTGCGCGTCTTGATGATTTTCGACCAGATACCCTCGCGCGCGGCAGACTCAATGTGCTGGTAGACCATTGCCTCGTCGGAGGTGAGCGCGCGTGTTCTGTAGTGGAAATGCGTATGAAACATACACGTTAGCGTACCTTTGTCCCTTCGACGTGCAATATAGGCGTGGTGACCCCCTTACCGGTCGACTGCATCCTTCGTGACAAAGCGGTAGACGAATGCATCGCCTTGCTTGAGCGTCTTTAGGTAGCCTAGCCCCAGAAGCTCATTGACCGTGTCTAGTAGCACCTGCGGATCTCGCTTAGGTATATGCGCGAGTATCTCGTTCGAGTTGTACAACTTTTGCGAATTCGGGATGCAGGCGTCGTAGACGCTGCGCGCGAGCGGCTGGAGGTCCGACATTTGAGATATCGGCGGAGGTAGAACAGCGGGGGATACGGGAGAGTGGGGCTCCGCTATCTTATCGGCGGTTTCGTGTGGCTGCCTGCGTGGACGTGTGGTGACATCTATCGAAGAGCCGTCTGCCGAACAGGCGTGGTGGAGAAAGAGCAGATGGTTTTCGTTGTTGTGCGGTTGAATTTTGGGGTCACATCTGAAGGCTTAATTTTTTGAGGCCGCATTTTTGTGTTCTGCGGCAGACGCGCTTAACTGGTGGCGGATGCGGCCACCACGCGACGACCCCCCCCTTCCAACGGAGACAGTCGCTTAATCAGCCCAATATAATATCGATATCTCAAATTACAAATTACATGCGTTATCAGCGGTGTCCATTTGGGGGTAGCTATATTACAGCAGACTATAATGAATGTTATTGGTATCTCGGTACACAGGCAGCTAGTAGTCGCCTACCCGGTCGCCGACTCGCTACTCCCAGCCAAACTAATCTAATCGGCGAACGGTTGAACGCGAACACGGACGCGAACGCGACGAGGCCCGGCACATTTGCTCTAGCGCTCCTGCATGCATTAAAGCTGAATACCTGCCCTTTGTGGCTTATCTCATTCCTTCCATTGATATCGTCAGCTCAGCGTAATTAAGGACAACTGCGAATTATGTAATTAGAATGCGCATGCCGAACTTCTCCTTACATACGATAATATATGCAACAGATATACAGCATGATATATATTGCTTGTTCGAAGTAGATAGATTCAGTATGCTCATAGAGTAGACGAGTCGCCGGCCTTAAACTCCGGAAACCGTGCACGTGAATTGTGCACGGTCTATCACGCTGCATATGTATTAATATTTATATATAGATATCCAACAGGACCGAGCATCCTCGGACACCAGACGCACAGATGTCGGATTACTAGGTTATCAATCACAATCATATCAATTCGGCATTTCAGGCGGAACTTTCTGAGCTTTGATTCAGCCCAAAGCTCTATACATAGCTCATGAGGCGTACTCGTAGAGCTTCTTTAGGTGATGAGAATTCATTAATTTAGGCGAAAGGCAGCGGTCCTTAAGCTAAGGCTGGACCTGGTGATGAGACCGAGAAGAGATTCCGCCCTTGAAAGTGAATCTAGTGTGTGCCCTCACTTACTCCTGATCGTGCAGTTGTAATCCGCCCTGGTTGGTGTATGCACTATCGGATGATCATGCGCAGTCTTATTCCTAGGATTCCTACGACTATATAGGCGCATTACTCGCTGTAGTTGTATATCGATGCGCGTATGCGCCAAGCTACACACCAGGTGTAGTACACAACATTCTGTCAGCAGCATGGTGATCTTTGATACAGTTATCCTGACCTCGGGACCTCGTCATGGGCCCCTTTATAATCTAAGTGAATAATCCTCAACTAGAGGCCTGGAGGTTGTAGATAGAAAACCCGAGATTGCGTGATCCTGATATCATAATTACTTATAAGGCATCAACAACTACTAATTACGTTATCTTTCGGATTACTAGCAAATTAGATCTTGATTCGATCGTTAAGTTCGAACCTTGCCTGCCGAGAGTCCTACGACATATATATGCATATATCCAATCAAAAATTGCGAAAAGATGCAGCTTTCTGCACAGGCGCATGCGCAGTTAGCCTTCCGGGCCCGATAGGCTAGGCTCCAGCATGGCATGGAAGCCTCAATTGCAAAACAGGCGCTGGAGGCAGGGGCAGTAGAGCTTAGCCCAGCAATAGCTTAAATCATTCTTCATTGTCTACTCTGCATGCGAGAACGAATACGCCGGCTATCCGCTGATCCCGGCGCTAGCACGTTGAGGCTCAGGCATACACACACCCACACACACACCCACAGGAGCCACAGTTTATTTACAACGTAGATGCATGTCATGACTTGCTTGTGCATGCAGATGCACGGCTTGCACTTCCAGGTTTGGCCATGGCCATGGCCATGCGATGGCTATGCCCGCATCTGCCCACCCCAAAATCGCCCAAGCGAGATTCTATACATTACTATTACCTACATAATCGCTCTTAATGATTTGGAATACAGGGACAAGAATACCAACTCGTACATACGTGGGGTAAGATTAACCATATTATTGAATAAACCTACCCGGCGGCGCATGTTGAGGATCTTTGGGGGGAAACTGCTAATTTTTAGATTACTAACCGCAGTTTAATTAGCTGCATATGCAAGTGTCGAAAGAGCCGAAAGACATGCAGTGCTGCAGACTGGGCGTGGCCATGGCCATGGCCATAACGTTTACAATCGGGATTCGATTCTACATCATGTATAACAGCAACAAACTATGCTTTGCAAACACTACATGCGGATCGAATCATGCCTTCCGAACACAGATCGCATGGGCTGACTTAAAACACGAGAAGAAGTTTAAAAAAGGGCAGCGCAGCTGAGTTCCCGTGCATGCATGACAATGGTTCGGTCGACAAACGGAATACCAAAGAACACACGGGCTGCGGGCTGGGGTTCCACTGCACTTCGCTAAATAAAGACGTGGGAGGCCTTGCTTATGCTCTGCCGTCCAAAGCACACGGCCGGCTAAGCTAAGTGTTTTTTTTTCTATGTGAAAAAAACAAAACGGTTCGGCGAGTTTGCTCCTCGTTTAACGTTTCAGCCTCCGCTTGGGGAACTGGAATGCATGGAGAAAGCAAAACAACACATCGGGCGAAGGTTTGTTGGATTTTCTGTGCTGCAGACCGAGCTGGCTTACGTAGCTTACTCTTATGTCCCTAGGCTACCTTTACGTGCATGTCTTCTCCGGATTTTTTCTATCTTGGGACGGGTAGGCATAGTATATTGAGATTGCTTATCAGGGATGATACGATTGAACAACTAAGGGCTACGACTTAAGTGGGTCTCGGGAATACGCCGTTGATACATGTCCCCGCGACGTCCCCTGGTGGGGCCAGCTAGAGCTAGCTTTGTGCGACTCAAACACGGATCTAGAATGTTGGGTAATGGCCGTTGTGTTTCAAGACGAACATCCGAATAATGCTGTCGGATTCTGGAAGCCAAACCTAAATGGCATGCAGTTATAAAAGATGCGCCGAGTCCGCCTGCGCCTCGTTGATATCTCCGTTCCTTGAGGCATTTTGCCCGTGCCGTGCTGCGGGAAAGCGAACGCCGTTGTTAATGAAATCGTCGAGGCTGTATTTCTTAAGTAGTTTCGAATGCTAGACTAGTCCCCTATGGGTACATTCGACTTGGCATAAAAGCTCACACAGTCGCCGTTTCATGCACGCGGTATGTCTTGCTTTTGCCCCGATACACCAAGTGACATGATAACGAAACCCTTGATCGACTAGCTATGTGTCTAATATCCATAGATGTCGCTGTTAAGCTTGAAAGCTACCAGTCGGGTGGGGGAAACAATCCATCGATCCGGTTGGTGGGTCATAACCTTGCAAAGTATATGGAAGTAGCTTTCATGATTGGTCACGATAGCTTCCTTTAATGCCGAAGAAATTTAAAACTTCTCTCCGGTCAGGAGTAGACGCTAGACGGGGCTTTGCATCGGCGGGATAGGTCGGATTCTATTGGCCATCGAGTCAGCTCGCTCTAGTGCGGGAGGCCCGAACGTAATGAAGTTGCAACAGGGATCCCGGGAACGGGTCCGCCGTTTCTGTACCTGTTCTTTAAAACGTCTGAACAAACAATTCCGCAGTGATCATATGACGGATATTCGGCATGGTGATTGTCGTCGAAGAGAACTGTCGACGATATTTAGAGCATATAGGAGGCTCGAGCGTGGCGTATCAGGTTAGTTATAACGTTATAACGTTATATTATAGTCGCGCTTCGGCTCGAGTACACTGAGCTATGATTCTGGAACTTCCCGCGAGAATATGTTGAAGCTATAAAGCTATTGTTTCGCAGCGGCACGGGAGGAGGTCGTTGTCGTCCCAAATAGGAATTCTTGAGTTATACGCACTTGCTCGGTATTGCTCGGTATTGATTATTAAGTGACAACTATGAAGTTTAGGTTTATACCTGGGCTCAAAATATCTCTAACAAGACAGCTTGCAAGTTTGCCGCTTTCATCCGCGCATCTTTTCCGTGTATGTACTATAGCGCTATAGCTATATAGCTTGAGCGTATATATAACCTAGCTTAACAACATGTGTGAGCAGGAGCTCAAAATTAGGTGTACGACCTAGTGGGATACATCAAATGACATAGCTTCTAGTTTTAAGCACTGAAGTAGGTTTCGCCTAGACCCCCAACAAGATATGTCTTCCTAGGGTTGAGATCTAAGCAAATAAATCCTGTTTGTGACTAGCCGGAGGGGGGGTGGTAGACATTTGACGACCCTGAGATCAAAGCGATCGCAGCGCTCGGCCCACAGTCGTGCGTCTCATCTATCCATGGGTCATGCGAGCCACGTGGCTATGCAAGAGTTCGAAGTATATGCATCCGGAATATAATAACAATAATAATAATACTAAGAGATATATGTAGCTGCGGTTGCTCTATTCCTTGTCGCTGTTTCCCTAATGTCTCGGGTTTCAAAGGTGCTGGCGCAGCTAGCAGCTAGCAGCTGGAACCTTCCCCATATCTAGGATTCAAACCCAGGGTGGCAGGTCCGTAGAATTTGCTTAATTGTCAAGACCCGAAGACATATAATCGAGATGTTTATGGTTTGAATAAGAAATATGGACTGTGAAGATTTGGCTCAAATGCAAAATGGAGGTTAGTCAAAGCTTGCAAGGGTTGTCGTAAAGGCAAACAGGCCATAATTAAAGCTGCAGATGGATTGGCCATGGTCAGAGAGGGGAGAAAACCTGAAACAAGCTTAGGAGGCATCATATAGGAGTTTTGGCCGTGAACACGACTCAGGATCCTATCTAGCATTAAACATCAAGCTATCTTTTGCCATCAATTAACTATGAAATTATAATGCCTAAGCATCAGACTGTCGAGCCCGCAAGCTCCAAGGTACCTAGGTTCTCCGCACGCGCAGGACCCTGTAGACAACGCACCCGTTGAGCTGCGGTTTCAGCTTGAGCAGGCCTGCGCACTTGGGTCCCAGCGGCCAGGTCAAACCATGAGTAGAAACATAGGTTCCAAGGATGAGAAACCATGCTGTTCGGTGGCGATGCAGGTATCCTAATCGATTCATCTTTGTATTGCAGTGAAAGTTGTTACGTGCATAGGTTACATCCAAACCCCAGAAAGTGAACACAAACACACGAGCTTGGGAGACACAGGAAACGGTGGTCCCCCAACTGCAAATCTAACAGTAGGCCTAGCGTTAGAAGCATAGCATCCTTCGGGCTGCTGTAGAGATCGCCTAGATATGCGCATAGAGGCAGGCCATCCAAAGGTTACACGGATCAAAACCGCGTGCACAAGCGCCATATATAGATCACAGTCACAAAATCTGGTCTAGCGACCGTAAAGCAGGCTATTAATATCTCTTTAACGTAATTACTAAGTAATTACTTAACTAATCCTACGCTCTGGGCACCTTCAACACACTGGCAGGCGCAGTCGCAGCAGACACAAGTATAGAATATACATCCGAACGTGCATTCAAAGGAAGGGGATCACAAAAAAAAAGAAAGGGAAAGGGAAAAAGGAAAATAAATCAGCTTTAATTAAATAAAACATCGGCAGCTGATGCCCAAAGCTCTTTGTCCCATAATGGAACGAAAAGAAAAGAAAACCACTCGGGGTTCAATATACCTAGGCCGTACCTCAATAAACTGCATACCCTGCAGGGATATGCTAGTTGGCCGACCAGCAAAAAGAAATACTGCTGCCGTCGGCACCTTTCCAAGAATATCACTGTGAAACAACGGTTGGATTAACATAGCCAACAGCATTGGTCCGATCGCTGGATCAAGAGGTCGAATCGAATACTCAATGGCTGTTAGTTGCAAACACACACTCATGTAAACTCGTCGGACTGACGAATCAGCAAGCACCACCAGTTGCAAATGTGACTATATCGTCAAAGTTCACAGAACACATCAATCTAAGTAGCTAGGATTCATCAATTCGCATGTTGGCTCAAAGTACTTTTCTTGGATAATTCAGGACCTCGAGTCGATAGTGCACTCCCAGCGGGAGCGCTTCGCTGAATACAACTGTATTGTCTCGGGCCCTCGCCCCTTGGAGACCTCGGACCATGCGCATGCTTTAGTGCAGGGCACAGTACTAAGGCTGCCCTGCGCTTTAACTTGCGGGGAAGGAAAATATCTTCAATAAAGTAAATCTTGTTGTATAAAGTTGGTGAAACATAAATATATACGCGCTCGTTTGTATGATATATCTATTGGCGGTGACTTCCATACCCGGCATTGATCCTGCATATGCTGCACCACTAGGCCGCCACCGATCGTCCCTATCGATGCGTGGGGAGACATTGGACTCGGAGTCGAAGGTGCATATGTGTGATATATGCGCGGAGAAAGTTCTAGATTTGCAAGCAGGGCTTGCGCTTGGTGAGCTGACCGGGCTTGTCAGATGCTGACAGCTGTACGTGCTCAGCCATATCGTAGCCGAAATTCCAATGGAATCATCGAAAATAAAGATCTTCCATTACTTCTAATTTTATCAAGCGAACCGCAAGGTCATGTGTAGATGCGCATATTTGAATTTGCATTGTTTAAATATGGCTGATAATCAATTCGTAGACGAATTTGACGCCGTGGACCATTTCTGGATGAAGGATTAGCGCTGCATACGACACGACGAGTAGGAGATGCACGCTGTAGCTGAGTGCCTGGAGGCAAAATCGCATGATCGCGACGTAATACTATATACGTAAACCGCCGCTGCCAGGCTACGTATAAACAGTCATCTACAATTATAGTATGATCTACAATTATAGTATAGAAGGAAGCAGCGCCATCCAATTTGAATATACTCAATACAGGCATAAGAATGTTTCATATCATCAACCACGGCTCGCCGTGGTTTCCTATGGGTTATTCATCAATCCGTGCGGGTTCGATGACAAAGATAAACGACCAACTGCAGACGCTTGCAAGGATAGCGTAAACCGAAATAAAAAATAACCTCAGTGAAATGAAAGCCCCCCAAAAATATGAACGCCAGGATGCGGTATGTCTAGAAAGAAGAAGAAAAATATTGTAAAAAGAATTGTAGAAAAGAACATACACAGAAGTTCGAAATATCCTGATCGAAAAACAATTGAAGCTTAAGGAGAAAGCGAACCGCACCCGTAACCCTTGATGGTATAAATGACACTCATAAACATCAACATTAAAATCGCAGCAGAGAAAGAAGCAAAAAGTCCAGCAGATAAAATTTATTACAGGATAAGGAAAAGGAGCTTTTCGCTTGCTCGTACACCGATAAACTCCCCATCAAGGTGTTTCTAGAAGAGAAAAGGGTATAATGATAATAAATGCCAATTCCCAAAAGACAAGAGCGAAAGTAGAAAGAAACCCGAACCCGTTCAATGTGGGGGCAAAAATTTTGTAGCCTTATGACTGGAAAAGAGAACGCTTAAGAAATAACAGGATATGGAGAAGAGAAAAGAAAAGAAAAGAAACTCGACTGTATGCCTTCCCATGAACGCCGAAGGAGTTGGTTGGTACTTTTGGCATGCAGACGGCTCTAGGCAGCCCCCACGCATAAAAGTACCCACTCCTGGTCCCGAGTTTCATCCTTATGCACGCAGCTCGCGGCGACTGAAATTCAAACCCTCGTCATTGCAGCAGCTTCGGGGGGCGCAATCATGCTTTCAACGGATATCGATCTGTGAGAACTGTGAGAAGACCTGTTGGACGTGCTCCTCTCTGGAGAATACCTCGTCATCTCAGCAAGCGCTCCACCCGCAGCAGCAGCACCAGGAGGTAGAGCTGAGTAGTGATGCCCTCCCCTGTGACTGCTGTGCAACTCCGGTCCAAATAGCTCATACCTCTTTTGCTCCGACGAACCCGGAGTCTCAAGTTCCCATGGTCTGCAGCCTTCTCTCGTTGCCTTGCGCGGGTGTTGGTTCAGGGGGTGCGATGGCGTCTGGCCCGGTGATACACCGCGGCCGGCAGTGATCAGTTCTGCTTCGGCCCGAGGAGAAACCATCGGTGTCGGAGGGGTGGTAGCCTTCCTTTCATATTGCTGTCGGATGGTCTGTTGTCTATTCCAGAAGGTTTCGAGGAATTCAGGTGTCGCTCCCTCACCGTAGTCTGCGGCAACGGCAGACCACATGTTTCGCTTGTGATGGTCGACGAGTCGCTGCAGTCTGACGTAGTCAATATCAGCTGGACTGTCTAGCTGTCTGGAAGTATAACCGGCTGGAGACGCCGTCCAGCTATGTTGTCTCATGTGTCCAGGAGAGCGGCTGCTCCTTTCCCTGTAAGTCATTTCTGGTGCTGGTGGTGAGCCGCCAGGACTAGCGGATCTCCTGTGAAGGTCATCATAGGTCGATGTGCCATAGTTTGCGGTGGCATAAAGGGATCCAGTGCTTTCGCTCGACGACATGGACAAATTCCGTCGACGACGGTTGCTACCTCTCTGAAGCTGGTGGAAATGCAGACGGCAGGCAAGCTCGGTTTTGTTTAGCTGGACTGCGATTTTCTTGTAAGCAACCTTTTCAGATCGCTTTTGCAGAAGGTAGGTTTCCTCTTCTTCAGACCAGGCTTTTCCGCCACCAGTGGCAGGTCCCTGTTGTTTGGCAAGAGTTAGCTTCTGGACGAATGCATTAAAGGACAAAAGCAAGGGGCTCAAGAAAGGAGGGATACCTTTGGCGAAGCTGTTGCAATCGAATCGAACTCCATCTTGGTGCAGTTAAACGCAGACGAGGTGAGTCCACAGGTGTTAGATATGTATATGCTTTATACGAACGGGATAGCACAAGCCTTGTGGTACAACGGCTATGGAATAAAAGTATCGTTCAGCACCAAGGGTATGCTCCTAGGATAGAGCTATCGTAGACGACTGTGTTTTGAGTTTGCTGTGAACAAAGGGGGTTATGTGAGGATCGCTGATCTAGGCAATGTTCCCCGCGGACGGTAGCATATATTCCGAAATGATATCCCAGGCAGTAATGTGAAGATGTCCGATATTTGTTGGAAAGCAACGACGGGTCGTGTTTAAAAAAATATATTTTGATTCTAGTTCGTAATGTCTTTCCTCGTAAGAGAAATCCGGGAGGGAAGAGAAGCAAGTTAAGTAGACGAGGTTGTCCGCCAGGGATAAGATATACGTGAATGCAAGTGGTGCTGGGTGTGTCGTGAAAGAAGGACAGCAAAAGCAAAAGCAGGCGCCGCCTTGTGTCGTTAAGGAATATAATTTAATTGAGGCTTAAAGTAAGAAGAAATAAAAATATATAAAAAAAATAAAAAATAAAAAATAAAGAGGAAGAGAGAGAGGACCCGCCGGTGTTAAATAAAAAGAAACACAGAGGACGGAAGGAGAGTATATGTATTAAAAGACGAAAAAGAAAAAGCGGCAGAGGACCTGTCGAAGGCTCCGGCGCTGCTAGCCCTGCTAGAAAGGAAGTGAAGATGAGAAGGTGGACAAACCAGTGTCACAGAACGAGCAAGGACCCTCCTACAGCGAACGGGATTAAAAATCGGGATCTTGACCAAATAAACGAAGGGGAGGAGGGCTTCTGGGGAGAAGGGCGGGCCGATGAACTATACTTAAAGGCTTGCCCATGTAGCTAGCTCTCTTCTGACTGCCGCAGCTGATACTACTATATTATAGCGGCAATAGTAATAGCAAGAATAACGCTTGCGTTCATGCAAAGCTCAAGCAAGTCAAGCAAGTCAGGATCTGTCGGCCAGGTCAGGTCAGGTCGGGTCAGGAAGCGAGTTCGTGTGAGTTCGTGTGAGTGAGCCTATGCGCGGCTGCCGCTGAGGCGGGCTACTGTTGCAGGCCAACACCACCCCGGATTCAGCGTCTTACGATCGTTTATTCCTTCTGAGATTGCCTCCTAAGGAGATATTGCTAAAATAGGGAACACCACGTTTTGAAAGGAGCGATGTGCGGTGCGGAGAAGGAGAAGCAATTCTCTGTGTGTGTGAGAGAGTGCTTAATAGAAGAAAGAAGAGCGCAGTGCTGTTGCTGTTGCTGCTGCTGCGGCGATAGAAAGAAGAAAGGAAATGGAAGACGAAGACGAGGAAGAAGAAGAGGAAGAAGAAAAGAAAGTTGGGTTGAGTGAGGATGGGCTGTGTGTGTGTTGCTGCTGCAGCATAAAATTCCTGGCGTCGAGTTCTGACCGCCGTGTCTCAACCGCACACACAAACGGGCACGTCCGCCGCAGCAGAACAAGCCAGCCTGCTACGCCCAGGCCAACGATGATACCAAATTCGAACGTTTGGACGCCCGCCAGGTTTGCGCCCGGTTCAGACAGAATCGAATCGGACGGGGTATCTCCAAAACTCTGCAGCGAAAAGAAACCGTCTCGTTTCTGCCTCTGTCGAATAATGTATTCCTGGCCAACTTTATCCGACTTGTCGATGCTGTTCGTTCGGTTGAGACTGTCTAAGCTATCTGGTCTGAAAAGAGGAAAGGAAGGAAGGAAAAGAAGGTATTATCTGAAATCAACCTATCTCGACAGGACCTCGCTGAATAAAATCGATCGAAGGAAAAGAATCTCAAGAAAAATCCGGACCCAGAGAAACGGCCACGAATTACACATGTATAATTTCCCTCTAGAGGAACTGGCATGATCCAAAGCCCTTTTTATCCAACCAAGTGCCAAAGCAGGTGAGCTTTCACCGCTGCTCTTCGGTCGTACACCCAAAAGTGGGACCGGCCGCCTAGCGGAACCGAAACAAACTTGAAAGGGTCCCCTGGGCCGGAGGAAACCCAACACTTCATCCAGCATTCATTCATTCATTCATTCATTCAGCTTTAGACGAGGCCGAGCGTGTAGACAATAATAGAACCAGCTTGTTAATTAAGGGCCCCGCTCGCGTGAGCTAGAGCAGCTTTTCTTCCAAGAAAAATTAGGGCTCATACAACCATAGCCGGCCGGTCTGTGCGAGTGTACAAGGTGCGCGATTCATGGCCCCACTGCTGCTGCTGCTGCTGGACCACGGACGTTTGTTTGGAAGGCTTGTGTGCGTGAGAGAGAGAGCGTCTCAGTGGATCAACCTATCCGTCACCGTACCGCGCCTCCTGGCTCGTTGCGGTTGGAGCAAACAGTCATGCAGCTGTCTATGTACGGCATACAATTCTGATCACGAAGTTTGGGAGGGCATCTTTAGCCACACCTAAATGAGTGTGAACTGGAAAAAACCCTCGTTCCACCCAATAAGTGAAGCAGTAAACGATTGAAAGCCCAGGAGGCGGTCGTTCCCCGGACGCTGCATGAAATTTGTTTCTCGAACGCATGCAAGTAGAGTTTTATCGATCGCGCTGGCGCTGATTGCTGCTGCTGCCTTGATTATAATCACGCCTCGGAATACTCCATGGTGCCTGCAAGGAAAGGGTGTTCGTCCCCAGTCCCAAACGCACTCGGCGCAGCCAAGACCCCAGATCGAGGTTCTGAAGCGAGAAACGTCGTCAGGAGCCAGACTGGCCCCACTGCCGACAATGCGGCAAACTCCAGAATGCCGGATACAGAAAAGACAACCTGAAAATCTGCATGTGCTAGGGGCACTGGAGTCGTCAACAACTTGGGTACCCGCGGATGAACTAGAGAAGCTATCGTCGGAGAATTATTCTTCGATCGTGGCTATCCTGATCATCTGGTTGGACTCAAACCTGAGGGTGCACGCGTGCGGCGGCTGTGGTCCAGTCCCGAATTGCGAGGACGTGAAAAATGCCGGCTCGAGACGAATAATTACAGGCACCATTTTGCGAGCGAACCAGGCACCGCAAAAATGGCACATCATTTTTCCAGGCGGTGATTAGAAGGATTCTCGCCCGGGTAAAAATATAATTGCACCAATGTCACGATTGTCTGATACCGCAATATCCCCTCATAATGTACAAGTACATTGTATTATTAATCAGGTGAAGATATAATCTCGTTGCAATTTGCGGTCAGTGTTCGTGCCATGGATCCAGCGGAACCCCATCCGGATCCCGCACCACGAGCAGCAAGGCATCCGCATGGCTTTAGGAATTTGAACCCACAACAATCGATCGATTGGCAGAAAACTGTGTCTCTGATGACCGAGCCTTGAGAGCCCGAGCGCGTGCTTACCACCCATCTTTTCTCAGCAGTTAGAGCTTTACGCCTATTGTCCGATGCAATTCAGATCCGTGGCTGACGTCCCCATGGTTGATCTCGAGGGCTTGCAGGAGCTTGCGTAACCCGATGGGGCACCAGGATCGGCTACCTCTCTGTTTCCTCCCGCTAGAAACATCCGAAACGACTGGGTTGGGATTCGGGAAATGAAACGTTCATGAACGGCTTTAGCACACGGAGCCAATAAGCAACTTGGCCTCAGATGGCTCGACTATCAACTGACTCGTGTCCATCCTTATTGTACTTTACGGTCGCGAGGCTAGCCTGAATGCCACCATCAATTCGCAGGCTCCTGCTCATATCAGTTCTGAGTGTTTGGATTCAACCATGCCACATTGTTCAAATGATTTATTGATTGGCCGGCATGTCAAAGCAACTTACAAAAAAAACTCTTCTTCAAAAAAAAAAAGATAATCAAAATTACAGAGTCGTTTCGACGGCTATGAGTTATATTTCGTGCCTGCTGAATACGGTGTGAAACTGACCAGTTCTACGTATAGTCGTCTTTATGTTTCCTCCAGACCGTTCGCGCCGTTCTGACTGAGGCATGACCTCCTGCCCTCTGAAGCGCGTTTCATCCCCACTCTGAGATGAGGTTCCAGCGTTCTTTGTTTGGCGTGTTTTTTGCCCGTTTCCAAACCCATCTTCAAACAGCAGTTGCGAGGCCACAAGTCTTGGCCTGGCTTAATTAGTTAAGCACTCGAGCTCGAGCTCTGTCTCGGAAAATCTTGGTCTGCCTTGCGGCCTTTGGTGCATGCAATGCGAAGCGAGTGATGTTGATTTCGAAAGCCCACCGACAATGTCATGACCATATTGTCAGACACTCTCCACAGTCCTGGTCCAATTAGCGGGCTAGCCAAGTTGCTGGGTTAGGTTTGGCTGTGTCCTGTTGAAGCTTATTCGCGGGCGCCAAGCCGCAAATGTCGGCGGTACTAAACTGTCGGCGTCACTGATTCCACTGCATGCATGCGCTTGAGATGCCGTTAACCCGTCGACCCATACATGCAAGCGTCATCGCTCTCACCAGCATCAACATCTCCACCCATTCTAAGTCGGAATCGTGCGTAGACCAACAGCCGACCTTCCTCTCTGCATTGACAAAAACGGCCTTGAGTTTTAACCCGAAATGTCGACCAGCTCCGTGTCGTGGGAACCAGGGAAGGAACTCGTAATGCACAGCGGACAATGCCATTGCGGCCTCATCAAAATTGCTTTCGAGGGCCCACCGGATCTCATTTTCGACGAGTGCAACTGTTCAATCTGCTACGCCCTAGGTAATGGCATGCCCCTCGCGTCTACAGTTTCCCATTTTCCAGAACGGCACAAAAATAACTCGACCCAGCTTGCTGAATGGTAAGAATAGGCTTGATTGGGGTCGATATCCCAAGCTCCAGACTCGTAAAGTTTGAGGGTCAAGAGCACTTGAACGAGTATACCTTCAACAAGAAGATTGCCAAGCATTGGTTCTGCAACCGTTGTGGTGCCTCCCCGCTGCACGTCCCGCGTTCCAACCCTGACGGATACTGTGTAAGTCTGGTGCATTTAACTCTTCACATTCCCAGCCTCGATCGTACAGATCGATCCAAACATGTCAAAAATATATAAGTTTTTTAATTTGAAATTTATTATCTCCTGTTCCTGCTGTTTTTTTTTTTTTCTCTTCCCCCACCTCGTATTTTTTTTACTGTACATGATACACGCCCGCCATCCTCATGCGTCGAACGTTCGTAAACCTCCCCCCCGCGGAACAGTAAATATAGAAGAAGGAGTTTCTGCAATATACACTAAAATTCTTGGCTGATACCACTGCGCGCCGTTTGACGTTTAGATTCATCTTCGATGTCTCGACAAGTCCACTATCAAATCCTACAAAGTCGTCCCTTTTGACGGGCAAAACTGGGAAACCAGCGTCGGGAAGGAGAAGGCAGCGCGAGACGAGGCTTTGGGTGGATTTCAAACCTGAGACGAAGGAGATAGATGTCTACGTCTATACATGTTCCGTCTGCTTGGGCCGTGCTAGCTCTCCATAGCTCCCTGTCTCTCCACACTGAAAAAAACAAAGACTGCGATCAACATACCCTGACCGTGTTTGTAACCCGGTTCTTCTAGCCTTCTGGAAGAAACTCTGTCTCTAGTCCCGCTTAAACTTGATGGTAAGCATGGCCGGGTAAAACGATGCAGGTCGAGCCGTTACTGCAACCCTGTTAGGATCGGTAATTGAGAAATTGGACGCTGTTGGCGCCGCAGTCTACAGGTACTGCACTGCAGATCATTAGGCATTTAATATAAAGATGCAGATATATCTGCAGATGGCCAGATAGAGGAGATGCAGAGCATCGGCCAATACGGCCCATCGATCACCTAATCAAAGTGGCAAGCCCCGCCACAGCATTTCTTCCCTCTTCAAGTGATCCGTAGAATCCCCTGACGAACACTTGCCATATACGTATATACACGTATACCGATCCACAACTATAGCGATCTTCGCTGTCAGAAGTCTAGCTTCAGGCCCCTCTGTCATCGTACCCCTTTTTTGGTCTCCCCTGCGTCGACTAGCGCTGGCAAGCCAGCCATAGACGCTTGGCTGCCGTCGATCTAACAAGGCTATGATCCGCACATATGTATACATGTATATATACGTACCTATAACACTACGGCGAACGAAGCCTCCTCCGAGGTGGCTTTGACCCCTCAAACCTTCGTCCCACCCCGTGTCGTCGTAACCCGGGTGCCCTCGGAGCTCTGCTCCGAGTTCATTTCCGCATCAAAGCTAAAGCAATGTCTTCGTACGAACCAAGTTTAGACATATGACGCAGAAGAGTACCCTTTTCGCTCCCTTACGTGTTCCTCCAGTTCCGGATTTCGGATGAAACCCTCAGATGCCGATATGGAAGACTGCAGCTCGATCCGAATGATGACTGCAGCTTAGGTCTCATAGCATCGACCAGTCGAACGTGGAGAGAACGTTACATATTGGTTTACAAGACATAATACGGTAGCAAGCATATAGGCGGTATTAGGGGTGCTACACCCATGAATCTAGCATAGCCACGGAGCACTCGACCTAGCTAAATTTGATGCATGAATTTACAATCAGTTCGTTAGTTATAATAATATATTGTTAACTAGGTTTATGATCTCCAGTCTGGTGTTGATTGTTCTATGATATATGATAAAAGAACGCGAATGTAGCATCTATCCTAGATTGAAGCTGTTGCCAACGAGCCTTTAGTTCGATCTATAAGCACGTGGTTTCTGGACAAGACGTGGCTTTCGATTGATGAGTTACGGTGATCAAAATCCGACCGACATTACAAGCTGACTAGCGACAGTTTTGTGTCATGATAATTTAGTCCATGCATTGCAGCTCTTCTCTCTTACCAGGCCTAGCAAAGCGATGTAACACTCGTGGAGCTCTTCTTATAACGTGCATCGCCCTTGATAAGCAAAATTATATTGCAATATGTAGATATATGAAAGGCCAAATTGATATTAATCATCAATTCGTTGGCCCTCGTAACGCATGTATATAAATACAAACAGGCTTAATATTCTTCACTAAAGGTGTCAGCACTACGTGTAGGTGTTTTGTTTACAAATAGCAAATTTCTCCGCATCTAGCAGCTGTGAGATTCTGATGAGTTCTAAGTTATTGCTTGCATGTTTCTCGCTCGTAGTTATAATTCAGCTTGTAATTTCGGATTCAATCCTGCAATGCGAATCACGGCCGGATCGCGGATTGAGAATATGCAATGCTTGAAATATGGCAATTAATGGCTAATTAAGCCCTTAAACAACAATAATGCAATGTTAATTCGGCAGCTAGCTTGGCCGAGTTAGAATTACTATTAAGGACGTTGACTGCCCTTTAAATTTTTCTGATAACATCGAATCAGGCATTTTGCAACAGACCGAAACCGAGCATTAGACGCTATGAAAGCAGGTTCGATATATCCTAGATACTGTATGCGCAAGTCACGCCATGACAAGTGCTATCGGCCGCAAGGGTTAGCTCTGACGTCAGGCCGCTCGAGCCGAAATGCACTGCATGCACCGGTTTCTTGTAACGTATTCGACAAATCTTGCATGCAAATTATCAGGCTCTCTTGTAGCTGGAAAACCGATAGGCACCCCGCGGTGTGGAACGAGGTAAAAGGCACTTACTTAGACATCTAGATCTTATAATTCCAAAGCAGACTGATCCAAGTTGGTTAATCGAAGCCGCGAACTCTTGTCACACCTGAGTACGCAGCCAAGCGGCGATCGTCGAAAGGGAACCACCAAGTTTGTGCAGAACAACACATCGATTTGTCCACATCCAACAAAACTTAGCTCCATCCATCTACTCGCAAATCCAATCCAGACCCGAGGCCAAGATGAAGGATAAACTTAGCGTTCCGGGTCCTAGTGGCGTTGGCGATGGCGCTCAAGAGTCAGCATACCCATCTAGCCAGCTCATAGGCGTCCATGACTGATATGACTTCAACATGTGCTTACAACCTTCGCACAATCGGTGAATCCGGGCTCAGTAGAGAACGTTCCAAATCTCCCATCGGCATCAGCGACGAGTTGGAATGCGCACTAGAGGGCAAGGCGCTTCTAAACAACCCACGCTTCAACAAGGGTAGCGCATTCACGGTCGAGGAGCGGCGTGTATTCAAGTTGAGTGGCATAGTTCCCACTGCCGTGCATTCATTAGGTACGTATATATGAAAACGGTTGGATCGAATAATATTTGAACGTTCCTATCCTACTTGCAGCTCAACCCGATGCAAAGCATGGCACGCATGTAGCGATAAGATATACTAACTGAGCTGCAAATTCAGGCGAGCAAACGAAGCGTGCCTATGAACAGTACCAATCGTTCGACCTCCCGATCGCGAAGAACCAGTTCCTGCAAAGCCTGCGCGACCAGAATGAGGTGCTTTTCTACTGTGTACGTGTGCGATCAATGCACGTATAGATCGTGTATATATATAACCTATATATGCAAGTGGCTCATCACTAACTAAAATATTCTGTAAATATATATATAGCTCATCTCCGATCACCTCAAGGAGATGATGTGCGTCATATATACTCCTACGGAAGGCGATGCGATCAAGCTGTATTCACACTTGTTCCGACGACCAGAAGGATGCTTTCTGGACATTGAGAATCTAGAAATAGTGGAGGAAGTTGTCGCGGGGTGGGCGCATCCAGACGATATCGATTATATTGTCGTAACTGACGGTGAGGAGGTTAGTATACCTTTCTACGTAGATCTACGCATAGACCCCATGTGACTGAAAGGGCCGTGTCTATATATCTGCACGCCCGTTAGGGTTCGAGTCAGTTCTAACGAGGTGTTATCGTTCTATTGCTAGATACTCGGCATCGGGGACCAGGGCGTTGGATCGATTGGAATCTCGACTGCCAAGTTGGCGCTAATGACACTATGCGCGGGTGTAAGTGAGAGAAACCCACCAATCACCACGGCTAACTAATGTGCTTTGCAATATCACAGATCCATCCAAATAGAACTCTTGGGGTAGTCCTAGATTGTGGGACGGATGTATGTGGCATGTCCCCAATCCGCAATCTCTTCCTTAGAGGTTCCCACTGATATATATATCTCTAGAACAAAAAACTGCTCGACGACGAGCTATACCTCGGGTTGCGACAGGAACGCGTACGAGGAGATAAATACGGTAAGCTCATACCACTGTCAACTACGTTATCGACATCGTGCACACCACATATACTGACAGCTAACTGGTCTACGATTCCACCATATGAAAAGATGCATTTGTTGAGGCCTTTGTGAATTCTGTCAAGAAAAGCTACCCAAAGGCCTTCCTCCATTTCGAGGACTTCGGCCTAACAAATGCTCGTCGGCTCCTCGAATTGTATCGCCCACAGCTCCCGTGCTTTAATGACGACATCCAGGGAACCGGCGCCGTGACTCTCGCAGCGATCATGTCCGCTGCTTGGGTGTGTAAAATGGAGTTGAAAGATCTTAGGATAGTAATCTACGGAGCGGGTAGTGCAGGCACTGGCATTGCGGATCAAGTTCGTGACGCGGTAGCAGAGATTGCAAACATGAGTAAGGAGGAAGCCGCAAAGAAGATTTGGTAAGAGTTGTGGTCATAACTTCAAGCACTGACGCAACGGCTAGACATACGTCTATAGTCCGAAGAGGTCGTGAATATGCAAGAATACGTACTGACAAGACCTGCTCTAGGCTTGTTGATAAACCAGGCATTCTGATCTCTTCTCTCGGCGATAAGATCACAAATGGGCAGAAGCCATACATCCGCTCGGACGATGAGTTCCACGATGTGGAGCACACAGATCTTGCACAAGTGATTCGCAGAGTGAAACCGCATGTCCTCATCGGTACCTCGACGCATGGGGGTGCGTTTACGAAAAGCGTGATCAAGGAGATGGCGACACATGTTAAGACGCCCATTGTCTTCCCGCTCTCGAACCCCACAGAGCTTGCCGAGGCCCAGCCGAAGGATGTTTATGAGTGGAGTACCGGAAATGCACTAATCGCAACTGGTTCGCCGTTCGAGCCCGTGGAGTTCAAGGGGAAGAAGTATGTCGTAGGTACGTATGGCAGCTGATTGTCTCCGAAAGCCCTACGCTATTTTGTTTCAGTGGAATACAATATTTGGTGCTGATGGGGTTAGCGGAATGCAACAATGCCATGATCTACCCTGGCATCGGACTCGGTTGTGTACTTTCCCGTGCGAGTACGCTGTCGGATGGTATGCTCATATCTGCCGTCCATGCTTTGGCAGCGCTATCACCAGCGCTGAAGGATGCTGGCCAGGGACTGCTCCCCGATGTGGAGGACGTCAGGGAGGTGAGCATGAAAGTGGCATGTGCCGTGATCAGGAAAGCTGTGGAGGACGGCGTAGCTACAAGCGAAGAGATCCCCGAGGACGAAGCGAGGCTCGAAGCGTGGGTTAAGATGCAAATGTGGGATCCCGTGTATAGGCCGTTGAAGAAAGTTGATCCGGCTCACGCTTCGAGGGATGCTATGGGGAAGGTTGGATCGAAGAGCAACCAGTAAGGTTGGGCGTGATGGGCTATTGGAAGTGGAATGTCTCGATCATGCATTAGGGGAACGATAGGGGATTGGACTCGGGGCGTTATCAAGTATTGTGAGTATAGAAAGAAAGATCCTACGTGCAACGGTGAACTGGATATTCTCAAGCTAGTTTCATCTGATTCGTGTTCGCATGAAATATATATCAGCAGGTCTCTTAAGTCACCGTTAAGGCAATGACTCAGGTTAGGATTGAGTCCGGTTTTGCGTATCAGGCGGCACATGATAACAAAGCAATGCTAAAGATATATCACAGGCAGTCTGTAATCGCATGTAAGATAGGCGCCGTACCAGCCCAAGATGGCTTTGGCTTGAGCCATATGCTTGAGCTGCTGCATGTTTTGCATCTGGCCAGATATTGAGCTAGGTCAGGTTGCGCAATCGCAAATGCGTAATGGCCTCTGCTGTAGCTCACTTATGCTGTTCCGACAGCTGTATTTACACAATAGCCGATGGCGACACTGATGGCGGGATACGGATCCATAGTTCACGAAGCTAAGCCGAGACTTCGCGGAGCGAATTTGTGATGGGTCGGAGATTGGTATCGATATCGATGGATGGATGCAGCTATCTGCACAACCGGAAGGCAGACAAGGGCCTTCCCTTCCCTTTAAGCGGAGGAGTCCAAGGGAGTTTGAGCAATGTAACCGGGGATGTGCAGCCAATCACGAGCTCAACGTGAAGAGAAGGAGGGATGCACTTGGACCCATTGATGGCCCCACCAGGCCCGAAATGGAAGGGCGCAAGAACGGATGAGCGCTCTGGCTGGCTGACAGGCTCGCTCACGCCGGCAGGCCAGGAAAAAACGCCACCACTGCATGGCCGAGATCAAAGAACCGAAATAATAATAATGAGTAACCAAATAACGAAATCTGGCTGGGATCAATCAATCACGGCTGGGTTTGGTCTGCGAGGAAGGCTCGAGTAACGGGGCGAGCTAGTGGTAGCGCAAACTTCAGCCCCGCTTTCCCATACCGTCGTCTGCGAGGTGAAATGCAACGTTGAGAACAGCAAGAGCCAAGAGCCAAGACCGGGTCTGCTATTGGATAGGAGGGCGCCGGCCGTCAGAGAATGATGGATGTCAGAGGTTCCTCTCTGCCTGGGGATGGCTGCAGAGCGGGCGAGGTGTGCATTGCTGAAGCGGTGGAGGTGTGTTGCTGGAGGTAAATCTCCGTCCAACTTCTGCGCGAGGGGTACATCGAGTAGAATCGAATCAAATCCCCACCCACAACCAAAACTCAATGTTGACCGTTCGACGCCAACGTTGAAACCGCCCGGCATCTCCTCTGGACAGACCGAGTATTGCGGTCCATGTTCATGCTCGTGTTCATGTTCATGCTCACGCTTCACGCTCATACTCGCCCGCCTCCCAGCCATCTATCAATTCTAACGATCAATCGGACCCGGATCCAAGGAACGCATAGAAGACGTCACTAGCCAGCGCTTACTTGCTTGCGGATGCTCTTTCACGTGCCTCGCTCTCTCGAAGACTAGCTAGCTCCTGTCAGCTCCTGCTCCTGCTGCTGCTTTGTGCTTGTGCTTGTTGCTTCTTGCTCCTGCACGACAAGCCCCCCGTCGTCCCCTCCGGCCTTCAAGACCAAGGTTAAGAGCTCATGAGCGATTGCGAGAACCCTCGTGCATGCCGTTTCCAGTACCTCTTCTTGGTTTCCTTGCCATTCTGCAGATCTGGCGATGATTGTCCGCTGCTACAGCTGCTAGTCGTTCGCTCGCTCGCTATTTGTTGCTCCACTTTTCTCCTCGCTTCAGATTAGCAAGCCCCGCTGCTCATGTTCCCTCCAAGTTAAAGGCCTCAGCAACGGCTCCCTATGCGCCGACAATCTCGAAAGTTCGTCGTAATCTGTCAGATAAAAAATTCCCTGCATTCGGTTAGACCGATACTTGCTGCCGCGGAAGGCCTCAATTTGCAAGGTTTCCAGAATTTCGAAAACGCAGCTTACAGTATACAGCACTAGTGTCGTGCAGTGTCACATCTAGAGTTTTAATTGCTCTCGATTCGATTGCAAGGCAGAGAGTCTAGTACTTACATCACCTCGTCTACATATCCCAAGGAAGCAGGCGAGGGAATACAAAAGATACAAAAGATACAAAAAGTACCAGCCTCCTTCTCGCTTGATCCAAAACCTTATCGTGCTAGTTTTCGCGGAACAGAAATTAAAAAGCAGGTCATCTAGCTAGCGAACCTCAGCAGAAGCTAGCCGTGTCGACTATCTATCGATTTCGATACCTCGTCGAGTTTTTCCGCCGCCCGCCTGACAGTTGGGTCGGGATTGATGACTCCACCCTCTTTAATTCTCCATCTTTAGCTCGACTGCCATACCAGCCGCCACAACACCAGAGTACCTACCCGCCGCCGCAATCTACTGCAAACAGCTCGTCCTTTTTGGCCGTAAGTTTGATCTTTCATTGTTTCCAACATGATTGACATTTGATCAGTAGCATTTTCGATCTGTTTCCTTGTTGGTGAACTTCCCTTTGCGATTCAGACGGCTATTTTTGCTTCTGCTTCCCTTAGTTCCCTGCATGATATTTCACAACGGCTCGCTTGAGCATCAATGCTCTTCGCGCTCAGCCAGCCGGACTCGCAGCAAGCAAGCCATCGTCATGGACCGTCTGGTATGTAACCTGGTGAGACGGGCCAGAAGGACATCGTCGTCATAATATATGGGGTATATCCTGTTCTTGCCTTGGATCATCTAGCATATCTGCGCTACCAACCGACCATCCGCACGAGGTAGCTCGGCACCACAAGCCGCATGTTCCGCCACTCTCCTTTTCGCTTGTTTTTTTGTTTTTTCTAGTTTTTGTTCCGTTTCCCTGCTTGACTTTTTCTTGCGAATCCACTTCTTGTCGCAGCCTCATGTTGCTGCGGCCCAGACATGTTTTGCCATCGAGCGAGGACTTCCCGTTTGTGGCTTGCACCTTTTCGCAGGGAAACAAGCAAGCATAGGATCGTTCCTTTTTCCACTCTTCACTTTGCACAAGAAAGAAGAAAGAAAAGTGAGAAAAGAAGGAAAGAAGAAAAACGAAAGAAAAGAAAAGAAAAAAAAGGTTCGAGGAAACACCTGGGACGCAAAGCACTAGAGTTACATGTGCAACAGGTTCAGATTTTATTTGAACTGAACGGAGGGACCCATCAGCTGGAGACTTCTCCCACACTCTTCAGGCCCCTGCGATCGAGGGAAGCAGAATTCAAGATACACACTAAAAAAGAAAGGGAAGAGAGCGAGAGAGGACCCCAGCAATTGCGCCCTCAGGCCTTGTAGTGTTGTTTACGCACTGCGCACCTACCCACACAGACGACCAGGTTGCCCAGCTCTTTTTTTATAAGAAAACAAAAAAAATTAAAAAAAGAGAATAAGAATTAATAACGAAAGATTAAAAAAAATAAAAATAAAATAATTCTTCGGCAAGAGAGGCTGTGACCGACGCTATTCCCAAAGCCAGCACAGCTGCCAGCCCATGCAACAGTCGCCCGAGCGAGGAGGTACTTATTGGCCGGGTTCCTTTCCAGCGCCCACTAGGTGGCCTAGTTACTTCTGCACTTCTCCCTCTTTTCAACTTGAGCCCTTTCCCTCTCTAAGGTTCCCCCTCGATCGCTGCTGCTATCTTATCCAGCCAACCGATTTTAACGATTCCTTGCTGTTTGAAAAACAAAACACCACGATCTTTGATTTTATTTTATTTTTAAATTTATTTTTTTAAATTTTTTATTTTAATTTTTCTCGGTTTATTACGTGTGTGACTTTTTTTTCTTTCTATTGTTCCCCTTCCAATATATTAAAACGGCTGTTGCGACTTCCTATAGGGCCTAATAAGATTTGCTCGTGGTCTCGCCGTTTCGCTTTTCAGGACATCAGCACCTGAACGGTCACAACACCGAACAGCCTATTCGCCATTCCACGCCAGATTCGATTAGATCTTGCATCGTATCGCTGGCCCTTCATCATCCAAGAGGAACCAAGAAAGAAAAAAANAAAAAAAAAAAAAAAAAAGCTCGGGCCGGAGAAATTGCGAGAGTATCTTATCTGGCCGAATCAGAGCTCGGGAACCAGGCAGAGGCAGCAGCCCGGTTGACACGAGCGTATCTAAGAAGTACTTATAGCGTTCCAATATACATCCATACTTGTATATCATATTACCATACTGCTACCTGCACACATACTATCCGCACTTGCTGCTACCCGCACATTCGTTTCGCTGGTTGGCCGCCTTTTTTGCCATTCCCACGGATTCGCATTCGCGGTTCAGCTTTTATATCCCCGTTTTGAACCGGGTGCGCACCGCAAGCTCTTTGTTACTCTCCGAACAACCGCCACTTTGCTGCTAGCGAGTGCCGTATCCGACAAGAAGCCGTTTTCGCTACTGCTCACAACATACCATTTGTTACCTCTCGCGTATAATCCCACCTTGCACAGATACTACGCATCCACTGCAAAGACAAATACGCTACAGAGTACACACCCTGCTTCCAGGTAGCTTGCTGCACGTATATCGCCGCACCGTCGACTTGCTGGTGTTTGTTTGTTTGTTTTTCTTGTTGCACTTCAACTGCGACCACTAGCCACGGCTGCTATTAACATTCCACTTGCTGTTGCTGTTACTATTACCACTACTACTACCACTGCCACTACCACTACCACTACCACTACCACTACCATTACCACTACTACGGGTACTATCTCTCGATTTGAACCTATTTGAAATCTATTATTTCAGTTATACGCCTCTATCGCACACCTACCAACCGCGCGACTGCAACTTTGCTTACTCGCCTGCTTGCTTGCTTGCCCGCCTGCTTTCTCTCTCGCTTGCTTCTCTGTCCCGCTTGCATCTTATAGCAGTTTGGGTTTACTGTTATCGAATCCGAACAGGCAGCTCGATTTCTTCCTGTACAAGGGCTCCGATTTGATATTTGGATCTCTTTGTCAGCTCGCTCTTGCCTCGAACCGCATTCTGTCATCCGCCGTTTCACCTTTCGCTCTTGCCCTGCACCCCGGCTTGTCCCCGTGTATCCCGTCTGTTCGCTAGCCAGCTCTTGCCTGCTGCGCATCTGGGACGGTGTCCTTGGACTTGGGCACAAGCTCTTGCATTGGTTGGATCTGTTGTTGGATAAGTGAACACGGTGACGGCGACACCCCTCAAGCCATCTGCTCGTATCTTTTCTCTCCTCCCACTTCCAGCTACTTTGCCCCTCCCCTGTCGCCTCGGGCCTCAGCCAGTCCAGTTGGTTGGTCTCTCTAGGATATCCTCCTGTCCGTGGCCCTCTCTAGAGATCAAGCAAGTCGCTCCTCTTCTCACCTTCTTGCTTCTCTATCTCTCCGAGGGGCGTCCGTTTGTTTACGCTTGCCTGCCTGCCTGCTTGTCCGCCCGCCTGTCCGCTGCCTGCCTGTCTGCTGTTGGAGCTCGGTCAGCCCCAAGGCGGCCAACGTACCCACACACACTCTCCCACACACACACGACCCAGCGACGCTACTGGCAGAAGCACCACGACATCCACGTTCCGCCTGCCGCAAGTCATAACAGACAGCCCGGTGGCGCGTCTCTCTTCCCTCCGAACTAAAAAAAAATTTTCCGGCAAAAAATTCCATCCCACTTTCTGCTTCTCCGAAGGCAAAACTGCAGGTTGTGGCACTAGGGAGAACCAAGAAGGAAGATTCCGAAGCTAGGCTGATCGATCGTCTCGAAAAAAAAAAAAGGCGAGTTGGGCGACAACAAAAACATCCATCTCGGTCTTGTCATCAGGCCTCTTACACCAGCACAGACAGCGAGTTTGAGAGAGAAGAGCCTGTGGCTGCTAAGAGCTCGAGAAAGACTCATCGCACAAAAGACGATACTTCTTTTTCCTCTTCTCTCTGCTCTCGGTTCTGTCGCGTGTTTCATCAGATCGCCGGCGCTCTCTCTCACCTATATTTCCCCTCTTACGGAACATGGGTATCGCTGGATCGCTGCCATCCGATTGACTTGACATCAGCTCGCTCTCCAGTCCGACGATACAAAGACAATCATACAGTGCGAGGCACTGAGTCCTGTACAGAGGCGCTTCATCCGAGGATTCAATCTGTTCACGTTCGCTTCGTTGTACCTTTTTTCCACCCCTTCCTCTTTTTTCTTCTCTTTTTCCTTTTCCTTTTCCTTTCTTGAAACTTCGTTCCTGTACAAGTCTCGTTGTTGTTGTATTTCTCAGCTCGACTATAAGCTTCGAGCCCGTCTCTAAGAGGATACTTCCTTTTCCTTCCTTTCCTTTCTTTTTTCCTTCGAGCTTTCTGGGAGGCAATCAGGCCCAGTCCAACCCCGCAAGATGTGTGCTGACTGGAACAGACAGTGGTCGTACCCTGACACTATGCCTAAGCCACGACCCTCCATCAAAGCTCCACCTGAGGAATCGACGTCCTTCTTCTCTCCCGACTTTGAGCAGAAGCACTACGGTGGGGGAGATGGATACTCGGCTTCCGACACAGACCTGCATCATGGCACAATAGATCCGTCGCGGATGCCCTATGGTACAGGCCTTGGGCATGTACCCGAACACCAACCGCTCGGCGTCGGGACGCAGCATCACCAGCACCAGCCGTTACAACCCATGCCACACCCCCCTCACCAGACACAACATACCCTGCAGCCGCACCAGGGAGGTCCGCCCCCACCCCAACCACAGAATGCTGCACCTACCGCACCTCAGGCGCCACAAGCACCGGCTCCCAAAACTCCAACACAACCGAATCCGAAGAAACGACAGAGAACGTCAGGTTCCTCTAAATCAGCGGCCGCGAACGCTGCAGGAGGAGGGACTGCCGAAGCTGGACCTTCGGCCTCGCCTCCGAAACGATCGAGAACAAACACAGCTTGGACGCAGGAAGAGGAACAGTTGCTGAAGAAGATGAGGGATGCTGGTGCAACATGGAGCGAAATTGCCAAGTCATTCCCTTCAAGGACAGAAGGAAGTGTGAAGAAACATTGGTATAAGGTAGGAAAACACGAAAATCCGATCTACACTCCGTGCCAACTGATACTAATATTAACGCTCCTGGGTGCGGGTAGGATATGCATTGGGCCGAATTTGGCGAGGAAGAGGTATGTCACCGAAGATTCTAGATGAATTGCATTGTCCCAAAATACTTTGTTCCCGAAACGACTAACATATCCCTATAGAGCGCCCAGCTATTAGCAGCTATCAAAGAGTATGATGCGAACAAGTGGAAGTTCATTGGACAGAAATTAGGTAAACCTGCCAAGGTATGTAGCAAAAGCGGGGCTCTATCATGCGGAGATATCACTATCACATCAGAATACGGTTTAGTCCGATGGCTAACATTTTCCCACCAGGCCTGCGAAGCTTATGCAAAAGAGCATTTTGCCGGGAAGATCTAATGGCCTCGCAACGATACTTCAACACCGTATTCAATAAATGCTAGCCTGCGGCTTTGACGACGCCTCCTTAATTCTCATGAGAGAGGCATGACGACTGTTACAAAAGTTCTTTCCTGGCAGTTACGATACGACATTCACGAATCCTCGATTTCATCTTCCAGCGTTTTGCCTCAATCGGCACACCCACATCTCACGCACACTCTCGCACACACACCAATACAAGCAGCTGTCATTCCGCACTTGCATTTATCTCAAATATCCACCTTGCGATACATTTCTCCGTCTTCTGAGCTGTCGAGGGCGTTCGACTACGTTCCCTCTCATGTCGAATCACGTGATCTAAATTAGCGACTTCATCTCTTCCAGATTTTCGCCTTACAAGCATACGATGCTTTTGTTCCGATAAACTTCTCCTCCTCCTCCATCTTTTGAAATATTCTTTCGACGCAATGGGCGCATGGCACTTTGGGCTTTTTCTTGTTCCTTTTAATTCGGCTAGGATTTTTGTTTTGAAATTTCTCTCTTATCTTATGCACGGGTCGTTATGGGTCTCAAGTCGCGTTTTATCATTTTATTTTTTATTTTATTTTGGTACTTGCTTTTTTCCCTTTTTGTTTGAGTAGTAAATGGCAAAATGGAGGATGATGGATATCTATGGCTAGGAAGGATCTCATTTCGATTTCTTTAATTTCTATTTTTCATGGGATAGCACTCCTATCTCGTTTCCGATGGGGTTGCGTATATTGGACAGGAATCTCTTTTGACCATCTTTGGAACTCTGATTCGGCGGATCTTCGATTGTACACAGCTTTTCTCCTTCCCTTATTCTCGAGCAAATTCAATTCTTTGTAACTTAGTAGGATTACTAACCATTTTTTGTATTTTCCTTTTTGTCCGTTATCGATCTACCATAATGAGTTCTAGCGAAGGCTGAGTAGGGAGATGGTCTCGCGATGAGGAAATTACCAATCATGAAGGGGAGAGAGAGGGTCCGCACTGCAAGGCCGATTCCGATTCCCACTTTGGTCTAATTGGACAAAGATATTCTTTTTTGCTTGTTTCTTTTGCATGAAAAGTATACCCTATTATTTGCAGGTTTATCTCTAAGTTCTCTGTTGGATTACAAATCTTGAGACGCTTATCAGCTATATATCCCGCCATGATGTCGTCGATATTGAAATGGCCAGAATACCTTAAGAAGTGTTTCACTCAAACATGCACGATGGGTCACTTGCCCGTACGACTGAAACGCGAATGCACGTGCCCGAAGAAAGTTAGGGCATGATTCAGACTACTTTGACAATGTGCCATTGCCTTCCTCTTGCTTTGTCTTTACTCCCGCATCAACTCAACCGGTGAGTACCCATTGGTCTCCTAGACAATTGACAATTCATTTTCACGCCTGCATCTCGATCACGATCACACGTAGGTTTCGAGCGATATGTATTTCGGCCTGTACAGCTAGCTACTTGATCTATCTATAGTTACAGACTGCATGAACCGCGCCTCAAATTCGAATGGCTTCCGCAAGGAATTAGGAACGCACAGGAAGTACGTACGCGGACTGTGCATGTACGTTGAGTCCAATGTGCACTGGTTGGTTGATTTCCAAAACCGATTGAAACCCCGTCGCGTCGCTGCCCCGCATTGCATATTTTGCGCTAATGGCAATGCAACATTGAGCCGTTGATTATATTAATTGGCTCGACCCTTATCAAATAGTATACAGCCACAGCTACACACGTCAAACCTAGGCATGGCATGGTGTTCGAATGTTCTTGATTGGAGTATCGACTCAATTCGGGGCTTGCCTGTGGTTAAAATAAGCTTACGGCAGGATATCGACGCCATGCCGCATGCATGCGCACATGTGTTAGGGGAGGAGGGGAGCGGTGGTGTAAGGGGTGGTTTTTTTTTTTTTTTTAAACCAAATTTTTAAAATTTTTTTAAAATTTTTTTCATTCTGGTCTTGTAAGTAGCGCGGCAGCTGGCTGACAGAGTCTGGTCAGTGGATTTGCATTGGGATGCAGGTTGGTGGAAGGACTTTCCATCTTGACGGTTTCTCCGAAATAATGCGCTGCTGTAATGCACGGAGAAGGCCAGGTTGCGCGCTCAAGATCAGGGCAGGCCGGGTGACTGCCGGCCGCTTAAGCCGCACAAAAGGTTTGGAAGACGCGCTATGCTCGAACCGTCAATTGGAAATAATTTTAGGTTTCCGATCTTCTGTCGGAAGCCGGTGGCGAGCTGAAGACATCGAATTTTGTTCATTTCCTTTCTTTTTCCTTTTCTTCTTTCTCTTGGTAATTGCTTACTCATGCAGTGCTCGTATTGATAGGCGATGTGACAGCAGCTGCGGCTTTGGAGAATTTGAATTTCTTTTGGGTATTATTAATTCATACTTTCGGCACGATAAGTCAGCGCAGCTTTTGCAATTTTGGGGGGTGTATGTGGTGGCTGTACAGCGACGCGACGCCGCATCGGGACTGTCTTATAGATCTGCAGCTATAAGATCCGTTAGGGCCCCGAGTGCAGACCGAGACAGTTGAGATATTCAGTATAAGTTAGTATAGATGTTAAAGTAAATATTTGCTGGCAAGCCCTGATTAAGGGTTACAGGATCCACCATGAACCGAGCCAGGTTACGTAGCATGTCAGTCAAATCTATAATATATAGTTACTTGAGTAATTATAATAGTAGGGTCTCAGTATATCTTCTAAAGCTAAAGATCCAGGATACAGGTATTTAATTTATCGAAATTGGTGCTTTATGGACCAGGAGATCCTGGAGAGACAATATCCGATACTGCGATGCGAGGCGCTAAATGAGGGTTAGAGGTTCGCTCTGTTAAGCGGACTCCCTACTATAGCAACAATGGAATTAATTGTATTATAGCGACAGAGAATTTTGTTCGAGATGTATCCTGCAGGGGTGTTTTGGCTGGGTCGACGTCGGATTCATCCAACACACCCAACACAAATATTATATGTCTGGTGTTGACGGTGGTTTTCTGGCCACGAGACCCGCCGATTCCTTAAAAGACTTTGTTATAATATATTATCATGCTGTCTCTATAATGCTTGTAATTAGGACCGGAGTGTCGTTACAAAGACAATCTTTAATGTAATAGTAGCAGTAACGGCGTTGAGACATACATATTAATATCTTCACATATGATACCTTCCCGGGCTTAACGATTTGATTGGCAGTCGTGAATATTAGCTCCTCGGATGTCTCAAATAAAATAAACCTCTGATGCAGAAGGTCGTTGAACAGCTGTCGAAACTTACATAATCCTAACCGTTTTCGAGTCTGGTGTTCAAGGTCCACTCGATTAACAACGTCCGGTTCACGAGACAAGTTTACCTCGCTAGCTCTGCTTCCCGCTTTTCACGAACCATTTCAGCTCAGCTTCCTTAAAAAGCCGGTTCCAGCTGACCTAGTCATTTTCCCTTAAATGCAGGTCTCGCTTGTTGAGGTGGTGCGTGCTTAAACTTGCGCAAGACTTTGTCTTAGATAAACTCTCCTAGGATTCTGCGTCTAGGTTTCTCGTTCTACATTGGAGATCCCTTTTGCGAGTTTTGACGAACAAATTACTCGTTTCCTCAAACGGTTAGAATCTTCACGCAAACGTTAATGCCGTTCACATTCGGGGGGCGTTCGACCGTCCATATCATAATTTTTGGGCATGCATGATACAAGCTATTCCGTCTGGTTTCAGAAATGCAGGCGGACTGGTACGATCGGGCTACATAGACTACTACTGAGACGAGGCCGATATGAGACAGCCGGAGCTTGTGTGGAATAGAGCTGATGGCGACATATATGTTTGAATGGTAGTCGTACATGCAGGGTGTGCAGCCCCAAGCACCCCGACTATACCCGGTGTTATTAGGGTATGGATAACTAGACCCGACTATGTATATACGTTAGATGTTGTCACGTGATCATAAAGAATTGCCGTATACTCTTATCTTGTGCGAATCTAATGCACATTCCGTCAGTTGCTAACGGCCAATGGTACTGATTGCAGTAAGTCGAATGTGTTTATGCACTAATGCCCGCAACATTAACGTGTATTAATCTTATTGCCATCATTGGAAGGGAGGAATTCAACCCCACATCTACTGTTAGAGTCACATTATTACATTATTGGTTCTAGAATGCGGACTGGCGTCCTCAAAATTTCCATCTATTCACGCCGCGAGAGTGGCTGAGAGGCTGGCTGCGGTGCGCCGCCATATGAGGAGCCCACCTTTTTGTGTTGTGCGCGTGTGCCTGCGTTTATGTATGTTCCCATCGAAAATCCTCGCCCCGCGCTGCCGGCTGATCATCTTGACTTTTCTTTCGCGACCAAGCTCATAGCAGTCAACCCCATCGATCTGGCATCGACACGAAGCAACATAACTCCCCCGCCTCGAACACCCTAGTATACCGTTGCCATCAATCTCTCAGCATCGCCATCGACTCGCAGCGGCCCACAGATAATACAGAACCTAAAGGAGCAAAGACAGCCGTCTGCATTGACACGTCCACGACAGACGTCAACCAGTCACGGAATCACATCGACCGCAAACCTTATGCACGCGCATTACAAACAAACTTCTAGGGCTTAACCAATAGCATCATTGAGACACGCTAGTTTACGTTTTGCCTGCCTCGTCCGCAAGATTCCTGCATCGATACACATCGACACGTGCCCTTTCCATTACCAGTCAGACATAGGCACAGGCAGCAATCACGCCCCTTCTCTCAATCTTCTCCTAGATAGATCTCAAAGGGAAAAAAAAAAGAAAAACGGGCAAGATGGCAGACATGGACGTCGACATGTCCAACCCGGACGCGCCACCAACTCCTTCATCGAAAACGACCCCGACTCCTGTCCGCTCTATCGAAGGCTGGATAGTCCTTGTCACAAACGTCCACGAAGAAGCCAGCGAAGAAGACCTCAATGACCTCTTCGCTGAGTATGGCGAAGTACAGAACTTACATCTCAACCTCGATCGTCGCACGGGTTACGTTAAGGGTTATGCGCTGGCGGAGTACTCGACGAAGGAGGAGGCTAAAGCTGCGATTGAGGGTATCAACGGCAAGAAGCTACTCGACCAGACGGTCAGTGCAGACTTTGCTTTCGTGCGCCCACCGGCCGGTGCGGCTAATGGCGGAAATGGTGGTGGTGGTGGTGCTGCTGGAAGAGGAAGGGGCAATAGAGGAACAGCAGCGGGGAGAAGACAGAGGAGTACAAGTCCTGGGAAGGCGGAAGGAGGGGAAGAGTAGATGGAGAGTATGGGGACGCAGAGAACGGTCTCCTAGTCGTCCACCTATCCTTGGACAGGAAGAGGGTGGGCGAACAAGGAAAGAGAAGTGAGAATGAAAATGACCACGAAATCGAGACGTCACATTCTATCCACCCGGTGACAATTGCATTGCTGTCCTCTTTGGAAAACCTGTATGATACCATATAGAGGTGGGGAAAGATTACGAAACGACACGAAGGATTACGATTGTCTTGTAAACCAGCTTGCCGGTTCCGTAGACCTAGATAATGTCTTGAAAGCAGTCGTGCTCTATGAAGTTGCTCAGTCATCTACCTACTGGCAGTTGAGAGGTATTCCGGACGGAATTTTTCGAGCCATTGTCCCCTGCACGCTTGCTTCATCGAACGCGCATTAAGTTCGAGGACGAAAAGCAACTGGCTCCAATAAAAACTGCGCGTTAAGCGAGGTTTGCGAAAGGTAAACCAAGGCGTTCAGCTTGAACCCGATGGGTGGGGGCTAAAGCTTGCTCTCTCAATCTACATCCTTGATGCACAAGGTTGCATTTATACGTCGAAGTATTTAGGATAGCCAGGCTGTCGGGTCTGGACGGAGAAATATTCGGGAATCTTTCGGTCCCGTGCCTTAATAATGCCGTGATTGAGGCGTCCCAACATCGAAACTCTTGCGAACTCGGAATGAAGTCACAATACAGCCAATGGTCTATGCCGAGTGACTTTGGAATTGATGGGGCCCAGAAAACCATGGACTCCGATACGCGGTCCTTGCTTAGTTGTATATTTCCAACACTCCAACCGTCTTCCAGATATATATATCGATGTTCCTGCTGTTGCTTCCTACGTTGTTGATATATGAGATATTAATATAAGGTACTGTAGATGCATATTCCTGTTCTGCCTTCTCATGCCATGATTTCGAAGCCAAGGCTCAGTTGGAAGAGGTAAGGGATAGATAGATTTGCATGAGCATGCAATGCAGAAACTTGGAGAATTTCATGCGAGCTGAGCTGTGTGGCACAGAACAAAAACTCGCGGATGACGGGTGTGTATCCGGGTACTAGACTAGTTCGCACAGCTCTGACCCTTCCGCGGCAAAAGAAACAGTTAGAGAATTTCCGGGATCGTACGTGCCAGGATTTTGCGTCTTTTAGCTGGAAATTGCGCGGCGAGTCTATGCATGTAAAGCTGGGAACATCGCAAGGTATATGGGTGGTACTCGCCGTCGTTATTTAGTCAACCTCGCATGACATGTTTTTTCGAAAATCATGTTTTCCTAAAGCGGTAACTATAGAATTGGGATGACGCTTCACAGAGCTGTGCCGCTTCGTTGCACTAGGCGCATTCTTGGTGTAGAATCCACGAGTAGTTATAAATGTTTCGATTTGCAGGATTTTCCACCAGCTGGCGAAGTTATTTTCTGATCCTTGTTGAAATGGGGGTACCATTTTCAGCTGTCTAGTTGTTCGGAGGCAACCTTTCGGCCAGTTAAAGTCTGCCTATCCGCCCCAACAGCGCAGTTGGATATCCACCGTGCCTTTGCGTTTGAAAACCAACTGCATATAGTATAATATGCAAAATTATAATTTACGATGTTGCAGCAAAGCATTGCAGGGCTTTATCTTTTTTTTTTTTTTTTTGTTTAAAAAAAAATTCGTATATCGTCTGACATTCTCGTGATCTGTTTCAGGATCATTAAATGGCAGCACCGGCTTAATATTCGATAGATGTTATAATTGTATCAAGCTGCAGAAAGCTGGTTTGATCCACAACGCTAAGATGCACAGCTGATGCAATTGTTATCCTCGGTCTAGGCTCTCGAGGCAGAATGCAAATTAATCCTTGTTCAGAGTTGTTGCATGCAACTTATGACAAAATTTCTCGAAGACTTGTGTGTTTCTGCAAGGGATTATCTATTTCAGCACCCCTATGGGACCCTGTGATATACACACCCTGTGATTGTCTTCTAAACCAGCCTCTAATTTAGGCGTGCTGCCTATTTTGCGATTCGCAATTGGCTATCCTGCGCGTAGCAGGTTGGCAGGACATCCTAGAACTTGTATACTCTCTTTTTACGTCAGGTTTTTGCTCCTCTGAGTAAATTTATCGCGCGATAACCAGCGCTATACAACCACAGTTTGTGAAAAATGGCGCATGTATATGCCCGTTGTCGTGCTGTCGATATGAAAACGAAATTCAACCCGAGTTTCCAGTTCCCATTGCACGTCGTAGAGTATTGGCAGACACTTCGGGATAAACAAAGCTTAGCTGCAGCTGTAAATATGCATTAAGAGCCGCTAATTGAATTTTATGCGACATTCCTCGCTTTCCACTATACTCGGCAGCGCCGGAACATGCCTATATAGAACTCCTTGATATAGGCGGCGAGCGGCTCTAAGCGGGTGACCAACAGCTCTTCTGTTTGCAACTGCGCGGCAAAGCTAGCGCGACTTTTCGTATATACATGGGTAGTGGGTAAGGCCAAACAGGGCCAATATGCAACAATGTTCATTGTTGATTGTTTCTAGCTTCCCTTTATCTGTCTCTTTAGAGATAGGTCGAGTTATGTTGTTCTGTTAGACATCAAAGGTGCTGACATCCGATTCGACCGGAGAAAGTCGCCGTTGAGTTGGTACTTGAACTAGCTGTTGATTTTACGGATTTAAGTTAGTCCACCAAGCCTGCGGAATATCATTCGTTCAGGATCTCTTGAACACACCAATTTGACTAGGGGGGGTCGAGACGAATGAGTGGATGAACAAATGAGACTCAGCATCGGGGATATTCACGAGTCAGGTCTAGCGGCGGGTACACACCCGCCGCGTATTCTATAGCAGCTAGCTGTGCACAGGCGCTAGCCCTATAGTGTCTACCCCGGTGATTCCTTTCGGATAACGCCTGTTTGGCACAAGGTTGACCATCTCGTTCTAGTTTCAAGTTGTGTGCGTACCGCCAACTGTTGGGTGTGTTCCTGAGCTGGATCTTGGGTTCCAGGTTTGTTTCTCTCTGCTGATAGAAAAATGAAAGTAAGGCAGCCCTCCCGCAAAACGGACAAGGGGTGGAAAAGCTGTTTTCATCATGTTAACAGTATAGTATCTGCGGCTCATGCTAACTGGATTGATGGATATCCAGTAGGTCTGAGAGGCTTGGGCATCCTTAATGTGGGACGGTCGAATTACCATCATAGAGGAATTCATGTATATAAAGAGGCCGCCTGGCTATTATGCAGCACGGTTTCTGTTCATTACCTTTGATCAAGACATGATCTCTAGCTCTATCTACATGCTCCCAAGATCTTTGAATATATAACATAAATCCCATAGTATATATCTATAGATCAAAGTCCCACACACACCACGGCTATTTGTGCCTTCCCACGCCATTTGAAAAACTTAGCAATACGTCCTAGCCGCGATATTTGTTACAACAAGACGGGAGTTTCTTCTCAAATTAAAACAGCATTGCCAATATCTAAACCTTAAAGATGTGCACAGACACTGATATTCTCGGTATGGTTTCCCCAACTCACAACAGCAAGCACAAAGTAACAAAGCTAAACCCGCTGTGTATCGTAGTTCCCGTTCATTTCAAAACTAGGGAATGCACCGGCATCCGTCATTATACAAGTAGACCGTGTCCAGTGTGTGGTGGCACAATGTATATTCAGGTATTGGAGGGTGATAGGGTGTGGGAGTGTAGCAACTGCTCCCATACGTATCCGGCCGCTCGTTAAGGAAGTGAACGGGTTAGTTATATGCATGGCTATGTCATTCTGAACTCAGCATATGCTATAGGCCCGAGATTTGCTAATTTTAAGGCTAGCGAGAATACGCACACCCTCCTTAGCGGGAGGCAGACGGAGATACAGAAGATACGTATACTTCTATTTGCCCATAGAGTCCCATGCCTTCGTTGGGTTCCCAAAAGCCCCTTGTATGTTTGTTAGTTTATGTTTTCGTCTTAGTTTTCGTCTAGTTAGCGGGGAGGTCTTCTGAGTATTTTTTCGACGAGGATGTATTTATAATTTGTATATCAGTTCGTATCGTATGCATGCGTATGCGCTGTGGATCCCATTTGCATCTGATGTATTCTAAAAGTCAGAACCTTTAAAACTTGGGTGCTGGCCACCGAGCTACGGTTGTACAGTTTAGTTAAAGCGTTCTATCTTTTTGTTCTACCTCGAGAAAGTCATAGAGTAGTTCCATCATAGAGCGGTTCTAGTGGCAGACATCTCTGTGATGATATTTCCCACAGTGCGGTGGGCACGACCTTACTTTCGGACTTGAACGCGTTGGGTGTTGTGTGTGTGGTTGATGTTGTCTTGTCGTTCCACGAGATAAGATGGAGATTAGATGGCTCTTCGCTCACCTGACGTAATCAACCATCTTGCCCCGGACATCAACCCACGAACGCGACAGCTCTCCCAGCGGGAAGGAGGTGAAATCGCACGGTTTCACAATGCCGGATCTCTACCGAGTCTGTGGAACAACTGGGCTCCGTTAATATCAGTCGCGATCCTGCACCCTCTCACTAAACAACAACTGCTGCCTACCGCCCAACCTGGACCGCGGCTCCAGAGAGCGCAGAATCCACCTCGATGGATGCCTTTGCTAACCAGGCCCTGCCCAGCAGGACTAGCAAGGCAACGGCAGCTATCCAGCGCTTTATCGGAGGAGGGGTTACCAGCCGGCCATCAACATCGGCAGGACCACCGGGTCACCTAACGCCGTCAACATCAAATTTGAGGTAAGGATGTAAACCTCATCAAAGCAAGATCCAGACGTCTTTATCGAATGGCGCACTATGACTGGGACCTGCGTTCGCTCTAACTCGCGGCATCCTTCTAGTTCGTTCCATGGCACCCGAACAGCCCGATATGACCTCCAGGTGCCGATCCAATCCCTCAGCGCGTCGCCCGAGCAAGACCTCGTCGTCGTCGCCGGCCGCGAAGTTCTCAAGGTCCTGCGGGTGACCTTTCAAGGCGAAATCACGGAGCGCCTGGACTTGCGTGCTGGGAACGCATCCAATAAGATCGTTGCAAACAGCGACGTCAAGTGGGGGTGCAACTTCTCCAAAGATGTTGTCGCTACAGCAAACACGAATGGCAATATCTGCGTATACGACCTTAATCGTGGTGGGAAGCTGGATAGGGTCATGCATGAGCATCAGAGGTCTGTCCACAAGATCGCTTTCAATCCTGGGAACGGGAAGATTTTGCTTAGCGGCAGTCAGGACGGGTTGATGAAGGTGTGGGATTTGAGACAAAAGAAGAGCACTATGACCCTGTGGGCAAAGAGCGATGCCGTCAGAGACGTGCAATTTAATCCGTTGAATGCAGTGCATTTTGCAGCTGCGTTTGACAATGGAACAATTCAAGTGAGCTCGAGTTTATTCAGGATTCTGATTACGTAGGATACAGGTCGCGGCTAACAAGGGATGATAGAAATGGGAATGGAGGATGGGCGGCACCGCTAACACGTATCTTAAAAAGATCAGTGCGCATGCTAGTCCCGTCTTTTCGGTCGATTGGCATCCGGACGGAAAGCATATCGCCAGCGGTGGCCGTGATAAGTGCGTTAAAGTTTGGGATTTTGGAGAAGGCGATAATCAGAATAAACGCCCTGCTCATACCATCATCACGATGGCTGCAGTAGGTAGAGCAACGTGGAGACCGCGTGGAGCTTCAACCAGAGAGATAGCAACATGTGCCATGAGCCATGATAACCGGATCACAGTGTGGGATATTAAGCGGCCTTTTGTGGGAAAATATGCCTTCGATGAACATACAAATGCGACATCAGGGATCCTTTGGAAAGATGAGAATACAATTTGGTCATGCTCGAAGGACCAGATGTTCGTACAGCATGACCTGTCATATGCTGGGCACCCGATCAACTCTCTGAATCATTCGGCAGTCGCATGGGCACCAGACTGGTCGTTTCTGGCTGTTATGGGCCAGCGACCTCCACCTCCTGCTAAGAGAGACAGGAATGTGAGATTTGAGATGGACGACGAGATCACATTCAGTGGTCGGAAGAAGTCGATGGCTGGCAATCTCGCTGGGAGAATGCCTCTAAAAGTAGGCGGCCAGGTCAGCGGCATAGATAGTTTGGGAGGGAAGTACGTCCCACAACAAGCTGTCGTTGAGGTCGCATTGCCGATGTTTAGCCCTGACCCCTTCATTTTCATGGCTGAGAATTGGGTCACCGGTATCTCTGATGGGGTGACACTCTCGCAGGCGTGTCAAACCAATGCGCAGATGGCATGGAGAATTGGGCAATATCGAATGGCGCAGACTTGGAAGATGTTGGACCTAATCCAGGGCTGGGAAATTGAAGCTCGACAGCAGGAAGAGGATCGACTGGCTAAAGAGGCCGAGATGGCACTCTCAAGATCGCACCCCGAAACGGGCATCTTTGCAAAACGAGCGCTTGGAGTCTCTGGAACGGATCGAAAGAGTTCTAATGGCTCTGCCAACGCCACTCCGCTTGCGAAACCTGTTACTGACGACTCTCAGTTGCAACCTATGCTTACACCCAAAGCTCCTCCAAATCCTCCAGGGAACATTGACGAAAATCTCTCATTACCGCCTAAGGCATTTGGGACATCTGTCTCTTCATCGACGGCATCAACCGATGGTGGAGAAGCACATAACCCAGCTACTCGTCGAACCCCGGCAGTTGACAGCCCTCCCGCTATTGATGAAAACAAGGAGCTAAGCTTGCAAGGCGCAGACCAACAGGAAAGTGACGACAAGATCACGCCACTGCGATCAGAGATCTTTAGCTCATCTCCAGAAGTCGTGTTCAATGGAGCTAGTGGCAATAACAACCACAACAAACTTGGAGGAGCTAATGATCTTGAGGTACCCGACGTTGCTACATCGTCGTCATCTTTCGACAAGGACCGCGACAAGGCTTTACTAGCCTACCGCGGCCGACAGTACTCAATCGGGCTGACCAGTGAACAAACGTCAAGCTCTTATGATGACTCGACCAACAGCTTCGGCCAACGAGCCCGATTGGGTACCTCGCACCCATTCCGAAAAGAAACAAGCGATGATGAGGACGATGATAACCGCCACCATCATCACCACCATGCACAATCCCACCTCACTGGCCATCCAACAAATAGGCCTTTGGACTCTGCTGCTCGCAACACTTCTTCTCACAATCTGAAACACCAACACCAACTTAATGGCGCGGATACCCTGGGCAAGGAGATGCAGGATCTGGCAAAAGATTTTGGAGTAGCCAAGCTCGAAGGATCTGGGTACGGCCGTATGAGGGACTTGCCGTGGAATTTACAGAACTTCTTGACAGTCCTCACAGATTACTACAGCGAAAGGGGTGAGGTGCAGATGTGCGCTACACTAGCATTGCTGTTCAATGATCTCGTCGAATTCGATGAGCGGCGCATGGGAGACTGGGTAGAAGGATACGTCGGTATGTGTTTCCCTTCAACATCTTTGGAATTTACCCCGAATCCTCTATTTTTTTTTCTTTTACCGATGCTGTTGAATGAGTGAATGAAGGAGTGAATGGATTTGTTGCTAACGAGATTACAACTGCAATCATTCATTCCTATGATTGAAAGAACAACTCCATCGTTTCAAGCTGTACGTCCCGGCTGCGGAGATCATTAAAGCGACAACGGTAGAACATGTGCGCGTACAAGCGCTCACCAACACGTTCATACACCTGAACTGCGGGAACTGCAACGCGGCAATGATGAGTGGGATCGGTGGGTTTAGCGACGCTCGCGTCTCGGCTACCGCGGGCTTAGTTCCGGATGCAGAGCGCGCTAGACGGATAAGCTATAAGGGTAGTCTGTATTGTGAGAGTTGCCGGCGAATGTCTGATGGGTGTATGGTCTGCCATGAGGTTGTTAGGGGTCGATGGACGATGTGTCAGGTATGTGATTGCTATTATGACCAGCTGTTATTGGTTCATACTGTTCGTACTGTACTTTGCTTTCGAATCCTCTTTTTTCTTTTTTTTTCCCCTTAGATTGGAGAATATTTTATGAGCTGATTGCCGGCTGACTGACTGACTGATAATAATGGTGGATTAGGGATGCTGCCATGGTGGTCACGATGAGTGTCTTCGAGGATGGTATCTAGATTCCGAGATGCGCCAGTGTCCAAGCGGGTGTGGACATGAGTGTACTTGAAATAAATTGGAACGTCTAATTTCTTTTGGGATTCGTCACCGATAATATCCATGTCCCCCTCCCTCGTCGTCTGTCCAGTACAGCTGTTTTTGTTTTCTTCTTCTTCTCGTTAAATTTCCCTGGTGGAAAGCCCAGGCACGGTTCTTGTCTGGATTTGGGTGTCTATAGACGGATATTGGGCATGGCAATTGGCGTTTTTTTCCCTATTGAATGGTCGGCAAGGAGGTTCCCTTGATTTGGTGTGTCTTGCTGAGTGTTAAGTTAACGTTGCACCTATCTTTAATACCACAAAGCAAGTCCCTATTAAGTTTTAAATCTTATAATTGACGTTAAGCCTGCAAGCAACGTTGCACGCTAAATGTAACGTGAGGGTGGACCGATCATGAGATTCCGGTGGTGTACATGCTTGTACATACAGCGTTGCAAGTTTATCAAATACAAATCATCTCCGAAAGTGTGTTAGCAACTAACATATATGCACGTAGTGGATGCCTTACATGTTACGATGAATTAACTCGGCGAGAACAGAATAGTCGACATGCATGAAGGAGTATACACCTAGGTATATATATCCGTCTAGAGGCATCCTTGCAAATTTAACCCAACTGCGCTACGTAGGCCCGATAAAAATACAAAGGAACATGGCTTGAACATTATCGTTTTCCATATCAACAACTTTTTTAACTTCTTCCAAAATCACATGTCGGGACTTACCCGGATATTGATGGGAGATCTATATAGATGAAGGAAAAGAAGCGAGCAAAGATGCTAAGAGTATGTTGTAATAGTAATAATAATACATTCGAAGTAGAAAAGGCGTTAAAAGGGGAAAAAAAAAAATTGAAAAGAAAGAAGAAAACCTTCCACACCGCAATATTATTGGCTCTCATCTAAGCTTCGTCATTGTCGGCATCTTTGAAGGGAATACAAAAAAAAAGAAGTAAGAAACGAGAAGAAACGAGAAAAGCAAAATGAGAACGCATATTGAACATTTCGGCAAGTCAAGCAAACTTGGTAAAGTCATGAAGAAGCAAAGCAGATCGGAATGTCGACCTAACGCCCCACTCTATCCCCACAGATCCATCACAGACTCCATCCTTTCAGCACAATAGATACTGAACATAAAAGGCAAGCGAAAAAGAGAAGAACAATAGCAGCATCGAATAACAAGAACAAAAACCAAAATGCGCGCAAGCAAAATGCCGACAATGTATGTATACACACGTACACTCTTCCAACAAAAGGAAACTTAACCCAATCGCATCAAAACATTAAATCTACGCCATTCTTACCGGCGACGCTCCCAACCCTACGACATTAACACTGCTAATTCCTCCACCTCCGAGATTCTCCTTCTCCTTCTGCAGCGCGTTGAGTAGCTGGTCACCCATGACGCCAGACACTGTCAGCCGCCTGCTCCCGTTACTCACAGCCCGTTGCACACCCACGCCTGAGCTCCGTGGGCTCAGCGCTCGGCTCTGCGTCTCCTTAACACTGCGCCGTGCGCCGCTGCCACTCTTCGGGTTGATTATCGTCCCGTCCGGCGACGACTGCCTGACAGGACTCTTACGCCGCGCTCTCACGCTGGCTGTCGGAGCGGCAAAAGAAGCCGCGATCGAGGCGCGACCACTGCGGCCACGGGTACTTGGGATTGTTGCTGCTGCTGAGGCTGTTGAAGCGGCTGTTGCGGCGCTGAAGTTAGCGACGGAGTTCCGTTTAAGCGAAGACTTGATGTGAAGGCTGCCTGTGAGCCGGGCAGGCTGGAATCGAGGAGCGCGGTACGAAGAGGATTGCTCGTCTGACGAGGAGTAGGAATCCGTGTTGGGCTCGGCGAGGGCCGCCGCGGTTGCGCCAGAGATGGCAGCGCTGCTGTAGTTACCACCGGCGCTGGCAGTCGGCGGGGCGGTGGTATTAGCAGCCTGTCCTCGCAGCCCGGTGGAGTACGTGGTTCGGCCGGCCGATCGGTTGATGACGTTTCCGACGTTGTTTGTTTCTCGGAGGGGCGAGAGGCCATTTGCGCCTGCTGAACCGTTCGTACCGTTTGTGGGGGAACCGATGGCGAGCTGGTCGCTAAGTGCACTTGCACGCCCGATGTCTGGTGACGATGTAGACGAGTTAGTGCCTCCTTCTCCAGCAGCATCCTTGGATAAGAAACCAATAGCCATGCGGCTCCGGCGGACCGGTGGCGCTGATGTTGTCGACGACGCTCGGACGGGAGGAGCTGGAGGAGGCGGCATCAGCTCGGTGTCGCTGTCCATATGCACTTCCACAGGCGCTTGCGAGAAGGCTGCGGCGCTGCCGCCGCCTGCCCGCTTGGCCTTACTGACACCTATTCCACCAATCCCAGCATCACCTGCTAGAGAAGAACGTGGTGCTGGCGGCGGCGGCGGCGACCCGGCTCGCCGCTGCTGCATCTCAGACTCCTGCTTCTTGAACTTCCGCACGAGCGAATTCTCGCTCTGCTCGACGTCGACCACATCCTCGCGCCACCTGACACGCTTCTTGAATGTGACAACTTTCTTACTAGGAGTGTGTACCTTTCGTTTTGGTGTGCCTTTAGCGGGCGACCTTGGGACAATCAGTTCCTCTGATATCGGTCCAGTTACCGTTCCACCAGCAAAGTTCGGCTTCTTCACGGGCGAAACGCTATACGCGGCACTGCTAGTGCGCTTTCTTCCCGGTGTTGACGCAACGTACTCGGGCACGCTTATTTGCCCATTGGGGGTGATCACCTGTCCTGTCGCAATCGTGCACGATTGAACGAGATTAAAAAGCGCCAATGGAGCCTCAGCCAACGCCTGCTCCGGTTCCATCTGTCTGATCCTCTCAAGCTCCGCGATCGCCTCAAAGTGAGCCTTAGTCAATCCTTCGATCGCAGTAGTATCCAGTTCGTCCTGGAGGAGCATTTCCATAATGTCTCGTTCACCCATCGCCTTCTGCAGATTCGCTTCACGATGAAGGATGTCCAAGTCCTCCTCCTTTGCTCCTCCGTCCAACCTAGCGAGAGAATCAAGTGCGCTTTTCAGCGCAGTGTCGATACTCCGGTCCCAGGGCTCTGCCTGCAACCTTTGCACCAACCACAACTTCTTCCCTTCCAAGTCATGAATGCCATCCTCGGCTTGAGCCCGAATGTTACCCAGGCTGTCCGAAGGTAGCATACCGTTTGAGAAGAACATGTCGAATGCAAACAGCCATGCCTTGATAACGGCAATCCGTCTATCGATCAGTCTAACGCCGCCCATGTCATTCAGCTTCCGCTTTCTGAGATCGATGGTGGCGTCATACGCGGCACGTATCCGCCTGACGCCCTCCTTCATAGCTGACTCTCTTGATAGCTGCTGCTTCTTCAGTTTGTCCATGGCCTCTTTGACGGAATCACCCAGACGCTTCTTGAGATCGGCAACTTCTTGCTGCAGGTCATAAATCGCCTTGACGTACTGACTGACATGTCTGTTGACATTGATCATGTTTCTGGAAACCTTGGTCTTGATCTTCTTGGCCCGGTCTGCATATTTGAGGGTGTTGTGCGTCTCATCATAGTGCTGACTCGACGGGGAAACGCAGACAATCATGACAGTCCTGCAATTACCTCCCAGCGAGAATTTCAACAACCTTGTGAGCTTCGAGTCTCGGTATGGAATATGATTCTTCTTCGAAGGATCACAGAGAGCATTGATGCAATTTCCCAGCGCCAGCAACGAACGGTTGATATTTGCACCTTCCAAAAGCCGCTCACCACGGTTTTTCGTGACACTTGCGCGTTCGCTACCAGCCAAATCAATGATCGAGAAGGTCGCAGAAAACAGGTCCTCAGACAAAGCCGCGGTCTTGTTCTTCTGCACAACATTGACTTGTAGCACAGCGTGGGATCTCGAAGAGGTGGCATTCGCTTCGGTCGGAGACATTGTTCTGTTCTCATTGCCCATAACAATCATTTCCATGACCTCGTGGACATTCATCGGGCGGTGGGTCGACAGGCCAGCAACGGATATGGAAGAATTCGAGTCCTCTCGCAGGTTTAAGCCCAATTTGCTGCCTCCGGGTATAAGCAAGTCTCTGATGGTTTCGTTGTATATTTCAAGATAGGACATCGACAGCTCGATGGTCTTTTCGGATTTCAAGTCTTCTATTCTCTGGAACAGCTCATTCATAGTGAGGAATATAATACCCGGTTGTTGTTTTGTTCCACTGGACGACGGCAACCCAGCTCAGTTAGCAGCTCGTTCGGCTTACGGAAAGTTCGTGTCTGACAGTGCAAGTCGTGACTTACGAGATGGTATGGGTCTTGCCGCAGCCGGTGGCACCGTATGCAAATACAGTCGCATTGTACCCGTCGAGGACACTATCCAGCAGGCCTTTTGTCGTCTGCTCGTATACTTCCCCTTGAGCTGCATTCTCGTCGAAAATCTTGTCGAACCCGAACCGCATATCCTTTTGTTGCTTGCCGCGCGGGCCAATGATCTTCTGGCCGAACCGGGCAATTGGGTTCTCCTCAGGAGGGTCAAATATCCTAATTTGAACAAATAAGAGCCGAATTAGCATGTAGGCCACGGCTAAGGGGGGGAATTGGGGGTGTTAAACGACATACAAGAACTGATCGTCAACAACTTTGATAACTCGTCTGATGCCCTTGTTGATTAGCGACGGCTTTGGCGTGCCAGCCAGATTGCCGTCGCCGAAGAATGTCGGGCCATCATCTATCTTTGTACTATTTGAAGGGATCCAGTGATCAGCTTGGGTCCATTTGAGATGAAGAGGATGTTGGTTATTCGGTAATACATCTGAGCAGCTTCGCGGATGGTAAACGGCCGTACTCGGACTAGAGAGAGAGCAGATAGATATTAGCCACGGTAGAGGAGGATAAGGAGTTTGATGAATTGATGACTAGCGCATACCGGCGACCTGAATCGACGCAGCATTGGACTGCATTGTCGACGATTCCGAACGCGAAAAAACAAAAGGCCTAGGTCCACGAATCCACGGGAGATGGGTTGTATCTCAGTGGACGAGTTGAATGAAAGTTGTCGAGAAAGGGTGAGTTTGAAAAAGGTGACGATTGTAGAGATAACTGAAAGAAGAAGCTGACGGTGCTGCTGTAACATAAAGGGGGTTTTTGTGTGAGAATAGATCAAGGGGTGCGTGCAGCTATTCGTCAAGAATGCCGAGCACCCAGGCACAGATTTCAGGAGGCACGACGGCGATAAAGAAAAAAGTCGTCCAGTCGATGTTTTTTTGTCGTCGTCGATGTTTGTCGTCGATGTCTTTTGTCGTTGTCGGCTATTGTCGTCGTCGGTTGTCGAAGCAAGCAAGCAATGGAGTTCGGTCGGGACGGGAAAGGAAATGGAGCCGCAGCCAGGCATAAAATGGGGCCGGCCAGCTGTGCGCTGTGCTTTGTTTTGATGTTGTGGGTGGGCCCTGCGTTGAGCTGTCTCAGCCGGTGTTGGAGAGCAGCGCAGGGGTTGGGGGCTGCCAAGACACAGGGCTGGTTTCCACATCAACGCGAATTGGTGCTGCAGCTCAAATTGCCCATTTAAACAAACACCGTCTCCAGCCACATCTGTATTATATAATGTGGCTTCTGTTCTGTGGCGGTGTGCACGCCTTCCCACGTGCTGCCTGCAAACGCGTCCAAGATCTCCCCTCTTAAACACGCCTCCCCCGCGCAATCTCCACCGGAAGGAATATCGCATCGCATCATAATCAGCCACCATGGTACGCAAAACTCCACTTCACCTTCTAAAACAATAGCCAAGTACCCAAGTTAGGCCTCAACTAATAATACCTGTGTATCTTATTGCTGCATTGTTATATGAAACTACAGCCACCCGCCCAGCCGCCCCTCTCCCTCCTCCTCAAATCTTCAACCGCAACCTTCTTCCTCCTCCTCCCCGCCTCCGCCACCTTCTCCGCCCTACAATCCTCCCTCCTCTCCCTCCTCTCCGCTAACACGACCCACCTACCTTTCGCAACGGCCTCCTCTCCAGCTGAATCCCCACAATCCCTCAAGCTCGCCCTCCCCAAGGACCCCGCAGATCCAAAGAAATCCGGCTTCATAGCCCTCGACGAAGCTACCTACAAAAACGGAAAAGGCACCCTATCCGCTGCTGGAATCAAGGACAACGCCGTGCTAGCCTTCGCCATCGTCAATCCTGTTGACGAGGATTCCTGGGACGGCGAGTTTGATGTTCAGTGGCCGGTGGACGACTACTACGACAGTCAGAGCCAGAGTCAGGGGAAGTAAAAGAAAGCTACAATAGCTTGCTGCTGCTGCTGCTACTGCTACTGCTACTACTACCCTATCACCAGCATCATATAACTACAATCACTAGAGGTCGATTTGTCAATCAATCGATCAGTAATACACACGCATCTGGCCCTTTCCTTCGCCGGCGTTTTCAATCTAATTGGGGGTTGCTCAGATTTACGCTACCGATTGCCAGCACTTGATGAATTGTACCTGTAAATACCTACTTCTCCATATGCCTAGGTATTACCCCCACCAAACTTCTCGTGGAATTCAATACCAAAAAAACGGCGTTATATCGGTGTCTATGGATCTACTTACGATTTAACATAAAATAGTCCCCAGTCCACAAACACACGTACCACCCCTCTCTACCCTCTAGAAGATATCAAGCTTCATAAAATCCGCCAAAACGTCCTTATCCACATTATCCACATACTTGACTTTAAACCCTTCCGGCCCATGTCGACTCTGCGCCTGCAACAGATAATGCCGTATCCACTCCGCAATGTTGATCGTGTGCACAGGGTCTGTCGCCACGAGCTACCAAACCACCCCACAGCACCCGTCAGCATGAAATAGTCCCCACAACCCACTAAAAGCAAATATAGCGTGAATATAAGTGTAGACGTACCCCGTTCCGCCGTACAGACTCCGCGCTCTGCGGGTTTGTCCCATCCGCCACAAAATCATAAACCAGAGTGCTACTCCCATCCACCCATCAATCAGCACCCAAGTCCAATCCCAGATAGGATGCACACAAAATGATAGGATATAGGATAGGACCCACTCTTTGTTATCCTCCACAATCTCCCCGATAACATCAGTCCAAACATTCATCAAATCCTGCATCTTCAGCAGAATCCAATCCTCGTCCCGCTCAAGCAGCTTGGTCAACGCCAAGCAGTTCAGCTTCCGCGATCTTGGATTCCCAATATTCGCAAACTGTACAGAAAAGTAAAAGAGTTCACATCAGCCTCGACATCACCTCTACATATCGACCTCACTTTACCCCGTAAAAACCTACGTGTGAAAACCACTCCTCCATCAACCACTCCGTCACCTCCTTCTTCCCCGCATTCAACCCTGTCATGACCGTCAACAATCCCACAAACACATTCAAGCTCCCCAAGACGATCCGGCTCAGCACTTGAAAGTAATGCGTCAGCACCAGTGGATCCATATCCGGATACTTTTTATTCGGTCCGCTCGTTTGATGCGCCTCCCACGTCATATATACCCCTTCAAAGATCTTCTGCGCAACCCCACTATTCACCATCGCCTGGCCTAGAGCGTTCATCCCATCCTCGCCCTGCACCGCTGTTGCAGTCCGAATCATGAGCTCCATGGTGTCTGTTATCACCTCTGCTGCATCCGTTTTCAACCCCTTGCCAAGCATTCCGCCAAATATGTTGAACAGCGTCAGCGCGTGCAGATTCAGCATCTCCTGCGGTGCGAGGAGGATATATCCTTCTATCACCTCGAGTACTTTACGGGATTGAGCGATGTCTAGCTCGAGACAGGGAAGAAGCAGCGGTACAATGTCCAGAAGTGGTTGTGCGGCGTTGGCAGGTGTGGATTGGACGGCAGCGTCCCAGAGCTCGAGAGCATCATCCAGGAGATATACTTGAAGCCCCTACTCTCAATTAGCGCTCACACCCTTGGATTTACCTGCAGCGGTCATTGCAAAGGACAATTACTTACATTTTCTGGGCTCACAGAGTATCGGATCAAATTCACAACCATATCCTGGTATTTTATAGAGCTGTCCTTCATGGCAGACACAATTTTGGTGAGGATAGACAAAATAGACTGTTTGAAAAGGTGCTCTTCACCGGTCTGCTCCCACAGCGGAGGAAGGATGCTCACGACTCGATGGGCATACGGAGCAATCTATATCAAAAATACGTTAGACAATCACAACAAAACACGCCGCTCTTAAGTCGAGATGAACAAACGTTATGCGACATCCTCTCTGCAATCGAGCCGATGACGTCCACCAACGCCATCTTGGTCGCTGTTTCTTCGACTTCCTCAATCAGAAGCATGAGTTTATCAAATATGTCATCTGCAAATGGAAGAAAGCTGTCCAGTCGGAACTGCCAGTCGTCGATGGAGTGCCTCAGCGACTTGGCCGCGGTGATCCTCACACAGAGATCATTTAGCGGGTCTCCCTTGTTTAAGAGGTGTTGCGTTATTCTAAATATCGTAGGACGATGCTGGGCTTCGATGTCAACGACGACCCATTGCCCAATTAATATTGGTATTCGATGCCGAAGAATCCGGTATTCCGGTAGGTTAATCTAACATCCTTAGCATTTTCTCCAAGCATACACATCAATGTTTGAAGCCTGCTTACCTGCACTTCGTTCGCGAGCACGTTTTCGAGAAAAGTATTAAAGTTGAGGTCCGGTTCCGGTTGCAGAATGGCAGGAACAAGGCCAACAGCATTGTACACAGAATCCTTTAGAAGAACATCTTGGTTTTCCACCTCTAGAGAATTTGCGTTAGTCTTTCTGAAGCCGCGGAAGCCCAATCCGTTTCCGAGACTTACTAGCCACGTTATTGAAGACATTGACGATAGGCTTCGCAAGATGAGACTTAAAGCTGAGGGCGAAGTCAACAAACAGCTTTTCTGCGCATGGCTGATTGAAAGACACAGTTAGTGAACAGTCTTTAAAGAAGCGGACAGTGCTCACAAACACGTATCATGTACTCCCACGACTCGGTCTGGTCATCCCACGTGATCGCCCATGTCTCCGGATCCTCTTCCCAAGTTTCTAAATCGTCCTTCCTGAGAACAAAGTACTTTGTGACCAATATCTCCATGAATCTCGTTGCCAGTTCCAGCGTCAGCACCTGGCCCTTCATAAATGCCGTAGCCTTTAAATTCTCTTCTTTCTCCTCTTTATGGCGATCTAAGACCCGATATAAACAAATTAGCTAATCCCTCACGTTCTGAACATCAGCAACCTACCTGAACACAACAGCTCGCTTACACTTAAATGTCTGGACTGGCTTGAAAACCATCTGTATGCAATTTCGATATAACAGCATTCCTTGTAGGGCTATCTTTTCGACGAAGGACTTCTCTTCATCATCATCCTTTTGCACTCCGGTATTACCCTTCGGCTTCATATGCATCAGGCCTTGTTTACTCCCATTAGCAAGAGCGTCGCCGTAATCATTAATAATTCGCCAATAGTTTTGAAGCACCGTCAGGACATCCGGCATCAAGGCGAAAGCAGCCGGTTGGCCCTTCGACAGATCTAGATATAGCTTCCCAAGGCCAACAACGTGCTTGAATACCAGAACCTTGTTCTCATCCACCAGTTCAGCAGAGGCTAAAGCAAAAGGCGCAGGCAGTCAATGTCAGCTCCCAGAACCCTCCAAATAAAATAAAAAATCTTCCCCGAAAGGCTCAAAGCCAGCCAACTTACTCAAGCGGATGAAAGTGTTCCACTGTTCGTTAAGGATCGTCCAAAACTGCTTAATCTCATCACTCCGGTTCGCAAACTCAAACCCGCTGACCAGCAAGCGGCGTAGAACCTTGAGACAGGATAAGCTAATGTTCAAACGTTCGTTGACCCACTCCTCCCCATGGGACTTCGCCTCCATGCCGTGCGTCCAATGTTCCACATACTGCACGTATATCCCCGCGATGACGTGAAAGAGCTCTGGAGCTGCGGTCTGCAGATTACTCCGTATGCGGGGCAGTCGCCCCGTGCATAGTTCTTTAACGACGTGTAGTAGTATGTTCAACGACCGTTGTAATCTCAGCACCGACGGCTGCTTGTCGGGCAGTGTTTGCGACTGCTCTGGCGGTGGGGCAGACGCTCGTATGATTTCAAGCAGTCTGGAGAAGACATCTGGCCTGCATGGCGTCAAATTCGATTACAGGTCAGATCTACGGCTACGGATGCGGGTGCGGATATATTGTGCTTACCAATCGAGGGGATATTCGTTCCTAGCGACCTTCCCAACTATGACGGCGTTCTGGAGAGCTAATTGATTGTCCGGCTCATTGATGGAGTCCAGCAGCCGAGACCTGATCTTTGTTCTCTCCGGTTTCGAAATCGAGCTGCCAATATGGACGCTCGTTAGCCCTCAAACATCAAATCGAGATAGTCTTTCTGTGAATCCTTTGCTTCGATTTTTTATTTTTTATTTTTTATTTTTATTTTTTTTCTTTCTCTTTTTGTAAATGAAAGAAAATAGTCATACTTAGTAGCAGTTTTCCGCCAGAAACGTTCAACACCATATTTCAATGTGATGATGCTCATCCAGCGAACCTCTCGCTGCAGCGAAGCGTCCAGATACGCATCCTGCAGCAAGCTCCAGTAGCCGGCAACGGGTTCCCAAACATGCAGCTGCTTGCTAGCCAAGTGGACGATGTTACGATCGCTAGAAACCGCGGCCTGCAGCACCTGCAATAGGTTCTCTGGGGTCAACGGGACCACCTCCGCCGCCATTCAATCAAGGGTTGGTTCGAGACCGGTGCCTTGCCTGCTAGCGCTAGCTCGTGTCAAAGTAGATGTTGGACCTGTGGACCTGTGGTGGGGACGGTTGATGGGCCAGTTTCCCAGAGGATGCTTGCAAAATAGCAGTCCGGATGTACTCTCGTGTCGATGTATTCAAAATGCCGGTATTAGATCGCTGCGGTAATCGATATCGATGCTCTTTGATAATGCAAGGTTGAGGGAGCTGTAGCTGGGATCGTTTAGTGTCGTGCTTCAAGCTGTGGTGGAGCCAAGGTTTTTGGGGAGGGCGTTGTAATTGGCCTCGCCAGCCAAACAACACACAAAGACAAGTTGGAATGTAATGCTCTGGGTTTTCCTGCTCAACACACACAAAGTGATGTGCTACACCGAATGCCGTAGCCTCAATATTTGCTACAGCTAATTACCTAAGTATGCATATCTATACATACGCATATATTACTAACTTGAGATAACTATCCTTTCCCATCAGCTTTGAATCAAACTTCGGACAGAACACCCATAGACATAGCCATAGAGAGGAGATCTAGCTTCTGCATCTTACCTCCTTTCCTAATATATTATTTAACATCTTAAGTTAGCAAACGAGACATAGAACATTTAGACCACCGCAAATTTAAAGCAAGCTAGATATTACTAGCATTGTACGTGGGTGAAGTTACCGATGTAGTACGAAACGCCAATTAGAGTTGATCACAAAGTGCTGGCATTTATTGTCAGCCTTTGATAGAAAAATGTGATTATATTTATATATATATATATATATATATATAATTTATTCACGGTCGTATATTGCTCTGTATCGCAAACTTTTATATCAAATGATCAGGAAATCCTATAGGCAGTATCTATATCTACAATGTAGGTGTTGTGTAAGGCCATATATACCAATGACACCAAGTTAACTTAGCGCAGATCATACTTACCATAATTAGTTTTCTGAATAATAATTAAAGTTTGGTGCGCCTTGTGGATCGAAAGATAGGGATTGGGCCATGCACGACAGGTCATGAAACCTTAAATCTACAGCAAAGTTTTATTGTGATTGCTTGGTAGATTAACTGCGTGATCATATACTATCATTACAGATATACCTAGATATCTATGAATCTAGAACCGTGGTTACGTATGGCAGAAAGTTTGCGTACCGCATTGTGCCCCCCCGCAGATCTAAAGACATGGTTACTACTATCACGAATATCATCTTTCTTTGTCGATCAGTATAAAATTAACCGGGGCTTCTAGGATTCAAGTCAATCAAGCTCTTGAGATCTCCTCCTCGGCTTATCTTTTAGTGCCTTGTCAGTCGATATCCCACCCCAGTAGTATTTAAGAACTCACCGCTCGCAGTTTCATATCCTTCCCTGGTTTCCATCAGCTCCCTATACAGTCTTCGAAGTTAGATAGATGGCCCAAGAAGGATTCTCACCACGCAAGGGGGGACACGCCGGCCGTAAAAGCATCAAAGAAGCTTTCCCAGAGGCTCATATTGAGAGTGAAATGGAGAAATTAAGCTTAAGGAGCGGTCAAGAAGCGCCGTCAACTTCTTCGTCGTCATCGAAGGCACCAGCTTCACTCTTGAAAGGTTGGACTCGAGGAATGAGTTCAGAGAGTCACCTCTTTTGGCCAAAATGGTCCACGCTAAGTCGAAGCTCGAATGCTGCGAGCATTCCGTTGAACTTCACAATCAGAATACAGCCTTCTGTCATGGATTACACGAAGGCATCCACCAAAGAAACGACAGCAGCAGAGGTCTTCGAAGATGCTGCTTTGCATATTGAGTCTATCCGTGAGATAATCCAAGAGCCAGACTCAACAGTCGCACTTGAAGAAGAACTTTTAAACCAAATGGCCATGCTGGTCTTCGGCTCGAATTTCATCGAGCGTGCAGGCCTAGGTCTTGACGAAACTCTTCAATTGTGTCGAAAAGTCTTCACGACCGGCCCCTTGACCGAAGTCCCACCAAGGTCTGCCCAGTATCAGGAGAGATTGGAGCAGTTTGTCCAAGACTCCAGTCGTTCCCTGCCACATACTAAAGTCAGGGACCGTCGCGAAGTCATCAACCATGCTGGCGCTCTGGTCTATATGATAGACAGAGTTATTAGAAACAACGAACCCTTCAGCGAGGAATTGATTTGCGCGACCCATAAAATTCTTGTTTCCGGCGTAGATGTCCTCAACAGCAACAACTCAACAACCCCAAGCGAAAGATATGCTGGTATTTACAGAAAAATCCCTGTATCTGCAGGATCGAACTACTTTGTCAATCCGAACTTCGTCCCGCAAGCGATGAAGAGATTTGTGGAGCAACTCAATGCTCACTTGCTCACCGCAGAGAAACTACAAGAGCTGGATCCATTTTTTATTGCAGCAGATGCTGCGGGGGAGTTTGTCAATATTCATCCATTCCTAGATGGCAATGGTCGCACTTGCCGGCTTCTCCTCAACACGATACTGCTAAAGTACGCCGGTATTTTGGTCCCAATTGGGGAGCAAGCGTACGAGAGGAAGGAGTACCTGGATATTGCCAAACGTCGGTCAGAAGATGAGTGCGGAAATGGAGAGCTTGCTTTGTATACGTTAAGCAAAGCTAGGAAGACGTTGAGAAAGTTATTGGAGAAATTGCGTAAGTAACGGCGAATCGGGCATTGGCCATTCGTTGTTATAGTTAGTTGGCTTGTGAATCGCAACCACAATCCAATCTTCTTTTCTTAGGGTAGGTGATTTTTGAACCGGCTATCAGTCGCATGTTTTGTTTTTAGAATGTTAGATTGTTATTAGACTAGGTGCTGCGTCTGTATCCGTCCAGTATGTATTTTAAGATTAATACACAATACTTAAAGTGCACCTCTGCTTCACTGGAGTCAATAAACAAACAACATGCGATAAGTACAACCAACAACCCTTACAAGCCTAACTTGAGAGATACCGGCAAAATCGATGAAAGCGCTCATCCACAAGACGATTGAAAATTACTTGGAAATCGTTGAACAGGATCGAAAAATGAACAATGAACAATGAACACGAACAAGGGGAGTGCGTAACAGTGGCGATAGTTTTGCGCGATTCCACGTGACTACCTTCTTCGGCTAGTCAAACCGCGTGTTTTTACCGACAACATTCGTTATTATTTGTCGCTATTCCCAATCTCACAAGCACGACGCTTCGCGATGGATTGCTACTGTTCACCATTCTTCCTCACAGATAACAGTCGCATGTAGGACCGACAACATCAGTTTCATGGCGAATCCGTCGCGAAGAAAGCTAAAGCCCACCACACCCTCTCCCAACATCTACGCGCCGGTGGCCCTCAACTCACGACTACGATAATGCAGCGACTGTCCCGCGAGAGTCTTCGACTTAATACACCTAGACCGCCGGACCCGCATTCCCCCATCATCTATGAAACCTCAAAGCAAGTCAAGAAGGCTTACAGCCGCAAGAAAGGGCCGGTCATATCGGAGGCAGAACGACGCCGAATTGAGCGATTGAGAGAACTCGATGACCGAGCAGAGAAGATACGAGCGAAAGAAGAAAGGAAGAAGCAGAACGCTTTGAAACGCAAGCTGAAAGAGGCTAAGGAAGGCCCAAAGAAATTGGCCAAGCTGACGTCAAGTCAGCCGGAGCTGAGCAAGTTCTTTGCAGCGAAGAAAGAGCACACCCATGCATCTAAGGGAGAACAGGGTCGTGATCCCGCTGAGGCAAAGGAACTATCTGCTCAAGATGAACCCGGATCCGAAGATGAGAGCGAGGAAGAACAACTGGAAGCAGAAGTAAGCACTCACATCCCTCATGTGTTCTTTCACACTGTCTGTTGTATCCTGCGGCGGATACTAACGACCCACCCTCCACTAGATAAAACCACAGATCCCAGCTGAGGAGCCTGGTGAGGACACCATTGTGGGCCCAATTGACACTCCTATTGAGAGAAAATCTTCCCTGAGCCTTTCCTTCAATGAGAGAGACAAGGAGAACTATGTTATTAGTCAGGAACTTCACAAAAAGCCTCAAGTAACTGAGCAGATTGGGTCAGAGGCACACGATATAAGAAATGGTGTTTCCATGGCGGTATGCCGTGGAGCCTCCAAAAGCCCAGATGATAACTTGGCCTTAACTCCTCGTGCTGCCAACGACCCTGTTGCAACTACCCAGCCCAACCATAATACTACTAGCACAGTAAATCAGAAAACACCCAGCTCTCCAACAGCACAGTATCAAAGCGACTGTTACAAAAGCTCTCAAACAGCTGGTATCCTCACACAAAGCGAAAGACCAAGTGGCCACACTGGCGAAAGATCCCAATGCAAGGCTATTGGTATCCCTCCATCATCACCACCCACGAAGCATACCATTGACCCATCGCCTACTGAACCTCAGGAAGCACATCTACTTTCTGAATGGGATGATACCATCCTAACACCCCGAACCCTTGCTCAATTAGACCAAACCGAAAATGAACTAGAAAAGGCAGCCACTAAACATGAGGAAGACGACCGGTACCTAGAAACGCACAGACATGAGACAGATTACAACGAGCTTGATGACGATTACGACTTGAAAGACGATATTCAGTTTGAGTATGCTGAGGGGATGACAAGCCCCATACGCGAAAAGGTAGATGATAAAGGAATGCAGGAACTAGAGTTTACCTCAAGCCAGGCAGCCTATAGGATAGGTCTCTCTGACCCGGGCTTTGATGAGCTACAAGACGGATTAGATGCAGGCTACGAAGCACAGACTGCGGATGCTGGCGGGGAAGACAACTGTGGAGCAGGGATAAGCAGTTCTTTCTTATTCCATGCCATGGAGGATGATTTGAAAGAGTTAGAGGACATTTAGTGAGTATCGCAGGGAAGCTACACATTACAGATTACGGGCATAGTAGCCTAGTAATCTTTAGAGTTGCCACTGACGGTACGGTTACTTCCGCAATTGATTGCATTGGCGGCCTTTTTGCATCTTCACTGGCGTTATCGGTTCGAGCATTTGAATTGTGTTTTATCGTTCCTTTTTTAGTGCGTTCACTCTCGGTCTCGCATCTTCTATTTGTTGTGCCATTTGCTCGTAAACCAGCAGCTAGTCCATGCTGCGAAGGAACTGTCAGAGACAGCATCCCATAAAACATCGCGTTCCTGCCGCTAGGTTTCATTGTTGCACATAACTAATGAAAAAGCAACCGAAGCCATTAAGCCGGTGTCAAAAGAAAGGTCCAGACACAACCCGGGACGCACCCTCCGCGCGCGAGCGTGGTCTGGTCGCACTCGCGACAGGACCCAGTATACCGCAGACGGACAGGCAATACGAGGTCGAAATGGTCACATGGACGCTCAATCGCAGGCACAAAAGAAAAGTGAATATGCACAGGCCTCTTTCAGGTTGCAAACTGGCAAACCCCGCCCACTCGTCCGCTCTCTCGCTCGCTCGCTCACTCGCCCGCTGGCCACCCCAGGCTCCGGTTCCCGCAATCGCTTGCATCTAATCTAGGGCTCCATTTAGTTGATTGATGCAGCGCCCGGACACGCCCTTCGTCTCGCATGTTTCTGCCGATCTTCGATTTCACTTCTGGAACCTGAGCACTGATAATGCTATCCATGCGTCGTAGATCCTGCACGCTTGCCTGTGATATTTGGATAACGTTATACCGGAGAAGTTGCGGGGGACAGAGGAATTGGAAACTTTGGAGGCGCCAAAACATACAAAAATACCGATAAACGGATCCGGTGAGCTGGCTCGGGGATCAAAGCTCTGCATGCGCAGCTAGGGTACATATCCATGTCCCATGTGCGAACGCACTTACCTACCAGTGCAGCGCACGTCTGTCAGACTGTACGGACTGTACGTCCGTCTCTCTCTAACTGTCTCGACATGTGCGAGGGCTTGCAGCTCCGGGAAAACGAGCAGAGTGTAACAATTTTGACAGGTGAAACTTGCACTGCAGCTTCCGGTGCACGGTTCGTTCCAGCGTGCAGCAGGAAAACAAAAAAAAAAGAAGAAGCGAGATAGGGGTGGAAACAAAACAAGCCGACCAAGACTGACTCAAGCTTGCACAGGCCGGCAGATAGAAGAATCTCATACAATCAGGTCGTGAAACATTTTTTGGAATTGAAAGGTGTGGGAGACTTATATTTCTCGTTCTACGAATCGAATTTTTACTGCAAGCGCTTGTCGACAGGATAACTAGCCAAATTCGTGCGCATGCGTGTCCTCGAGAATCACTTTCTTGGAGTCCGTGCACTTTCCAACTACCGCGAAATTGGAAGCTCAGTTCTGAGGGAGTGGAATTCCTTTTAGCGGTCGCTACGACGGAACGGCAATGCCCACACTTGTGGGATGTGCATATTTCACCAAGCCTGGCGCTTTATTATATTATATCAGATCGTATAGGATTATATTTAATAGAGTCGTAGGGCAATTAAAATAGATGGATCGAACTAATATACATTGAACTAGATTATATTGCATTTTCCGTTTTCTGCAGTCCTCGAAAGGGGCAAGTTTGCAAAGAAAAAAGAGAGAGAGAGAGAGAAAGCCTGCTGGCGGCGTGCTCTCGGTTCTGCAGGAAGCCGACATAATTTTTCCTTGGGTGCTGCAATCACCATTCAATGATAAGTCGGCCGGTAGAGTTCGATACGTGGACATGCAGGCGCATTACGCGGGGTCCGATCGAGCACATGGCCGCCTCAAAATATCCGGGCTCCCGTCAAGGAACAGGCCTGATCTGACGGATAAATTGACCAAACATGCAAGTCGGCCTGTTTGCATGTTCGCACGGCAGGAAAATCCCAGGGATTGTTGAAATGAAAAGGAAAACAAGTTGAACTGGAAAGGAGGATGCAATGCATGAATGAGTGAGTGAGTGAGTGACTGAATGAATGAATGAAGGAATAAATGAATGCTGTTGAACCGTATTTTGCTGGTTCCAGGGCTTATGCTCAGGGCAAGGGCGACACAGCAGACGTAGAGACGCACATTCCGGGTCCTTGGGGCCTGGAACGCATACCGGAAGGGCAATACATGGTCTCAATATATTTTGGCCCGGTTCGAGGCTAATATAATAATATTCATCAAATTTGGTAAGCTTCATGTCATTTAATTAATATTAAGGCAGCAATTCAAGATACCCAGCTAATCCCTGCACCAGATCCCGAGATCCATCACAGACGTAACATTTTGGTTTTGGCCGTGATTTCTGGCTAAGGCGGTTAATATTCTATGCTGGCACGGTGGATCCTGATCTGCTGCTCTTCCAGCTTATAAAAATTAAATCCTACATGTTGCAGTTGTTGCAAGTGTAAGGGCGGGTGGCAAGTATCCTTGCAATCCAGAGTGGGGGACAGGATCGACCAGACGAGACGTCACGAAAATTTTCAAGGATTTGGCCATGGCGATGACTTGAAGAAAAGAAACGAAAAAGAAAAAAACAAAGCTTCATCAAACGCTCGACTCTCGAAGTATTTGGATGTAACTTCGTAGTATTTCGATCCTGCAGCGGTCGATACTGCGATTACATGTGCATCCTGGTCGCCTAATATTTGATATTGAGATTTCGAGGCTAATGTTCTACACGTATATTACAATTGCAGCCTATCTTCCGCACATACTGTCAGAGAAAAGCTGCTGGCCGTCTAGACCATTCCAAAAACAAAAAAGCACCTTCTTAATTGTGCGCGCCTGCCGCCGTTCGCTTGTTGTGGACGGTTGGGTGTTCAAATTAGATAATAGCTTATCAATGCGTTAGCCTACCCAGCCGTTGCAATCGTCCGTATATGCATGAAGGTTTTTTTGGTCTCTAATTTTGTTATATTGAAGTATGCAGGCCGGGTGGGTCGTGGAATTAGTCAGCGAATTATAAGAACAGCCAACTCAAGGACCCATATTCATGCATGTTCTCTCGTTTTTTCACTATCACGTTGTTATCACTGCATTCCTTGGCTTGTAGAGGGTCATTGCGATAGCGCTAGTGATAAAAAAAATAAGTAGACAGGAGCGCAAGAAGTGGCAAGCACAAGCCGCCTTGTCCTACATGGAATAGGTGGAGGTCTGATATAGCGTGGCAAAAGCCATCTCTATAATATAAACGTTAAGATAAAACAGATGAAAGCTTTAATCTCTTAATGTTTATTTTATTTATGATTTTTTATTTTATTTATTTTGGTTCTTTTTTTTTTTCTGTTAAATAATGGGAACCTGATTGACGGAGATGATATGTGGGCATATAGCAGTAGTCTTGTCGGGGCACCGGGTTTGCTCAGACGGGCCATTCGAGGGTCCTTCCGAAGCGGCAAATCTTCTTTAATTAAAAACCCATGATCTGCAATTTATAAAATCCTGGATCCATGGGTTCAATCCCACCCAGAAAGCTCCACTCTTCAAATTCCTAGCGCTCGCTCCGCCTACATGTACATGCATCTACTCTACAGTGCACGTATATCGTATTTGTGACGGGACGCCAGTTGTAGCATCATATGCGGTCTCAAAAGCCAAGCTCAAGATTGGGCCGTGCGATCCCATCCAACGATCAAAGCGTGCCAAACTAAACAATGTACAGCCTCTTCGTCACAAAGCGAATTCATAGATCAGGGTTCAGATCACTATATACGCGCGACAGCCTAGCGGGCAAAGTTCTGAAGATGAAACTTGGGAGCGTTGGTGCCGCCGCAACACAACTCCATACGTTGTAATTTGTGACACGTCGACGGTAAGCTTTCTTGAAGAAATGAGATTACAAAGACCTGCATAAGCGACGCTGAATCCAGCAAGAAACCACTCCTTGCTTCGGGGAATTTTTGGAGGACACAAAAACTCGCGCTTTGATTTTTTCCTTCATCCTCAGGACGGTGCTAGCAATCGACACTGTGAACTGGCAGCTTGTAAACCGGCAAACTTCGGGTCTTGCATATGCAGTCTGAGGAGGTGACACTGCATCCCCCCCCCTTATGCATATGTCATTATAGCCTATGTATATTGGAATTCGTCATTTTCTTAGCCCCGAAAGTGTTGGCCATGCTCACGGTTTGTCGGAGGGCTGTCAGGTTACTTCAGTGGCGTTCTGAAAGTCAGCTCTGTCCAATCCAGAGGACCCGATCGCCGGGCCCAGAGGCACCCGCTAAACTGTCCCGAGAATTCTTCGTGTTCAGGTGTGACAAACTACAGTAGGGTGATGATAGCCGATGGGGTGCTGACGGTGTGTGCTCGTAAATATTGAACTAGGGAATAACGGGCCGTGTCTGCTTTTGCAACTTGGGTTTTCCTTGCAAGACACCGAAATCCGAGCTGAGGATTTGATTCACGAGTCCTTTCATCACTTCGCGCATAGCCCATGTGGCCTTTATCGTGCGCGATCAAACGAGAGTTGATCATTTAACGGCAAAGGCTCTCGGTTGCTCCATCGGCGATAACAAAGCAGAGAGATTGGGCCCGGACCTTTTCCTCCTGCCAATCAGCGGCCTGTGGCGTTTTTGTCTTAGATATTGTGTTTTTTTTTCTTTCTCTTTCTTTTAGGCTTAGCAAAATTGTATTTCGTATGATCTGTCCCAATAAAGAGTTTCAGGGGATCAGGAGAGGTACATTGGTTTGAGCTATCGATAAAGATAGAAATTTTCACGTTTTGGTTTGGAGGGGCAGAAGTACTTAATACCCGTGTTATACTTTCGCGGGGTATTGGAGTTAATGACGTGCGCCCGTACCCAAGAGGGTAAATATTTTGTGTTAACAAAAGAGACGAATTATTAGCGATTAAAGTACGTTAGATACTTTTGTTAAGTACTTGTAACATGTATAGTGGAGGTATCGATACTTTTTGATATTATGCCAACACTGTGGCTCACGCTTAATTTTTTATTGATAATTAACTAAAATTAGGGTTTTTCCGAACGTGCATGTAGCGCATTATAGGTATTATTCGGTTCCTAATATATTAATATCCATGTTTATAGGCGATCTCGACCCCAGATCTTCGGTATAATTTAGTCTATTATGCGTCGACGGCCTGCGAATTATTGTTCCTCACGCTCGTTCCTGCATTTGTTATTTTGATTGTTCTTAGTTTTATTCTTGTTAGTTTTGGCGCTCGTCACCGTCGGGAGACGTCAGCGGTGGAGGAGTCAGATGATGCTTAAAGGCCAGGGTTCGACGGAACACATTAGTGATTTTGTGAAACACTCTCACCTGCTATCACATCCAACAACCCCTCTGACCGAGCGGGGTTGGCTTTTCTCAACTTTTTTTCAACTGATCTTTCTACTCCGTCTCTCAGCTCAGCACGCTTGAGGTTTCATGGAGCTTTCCGCTTCGTTCGGCGCACGTTCGCCTTTCTGTTGAGGCCAAGGTCTGTGCTTACCAGCAAGCGGTAAGCGATGAAACAAACCGTTATGCAGGAATAGAAGGTTAAACCTCGTAACCAGATAACCCGATATGGAGACATGCATGGAAGTTCGGTGTCGCGCGGGAGATCGAAAACAGAAGCGGCGGTTCTGATTTTGTTCCATCCCGAGTGCTCCGACCTCACGGGGCGGTAGAAAAAAAAAAAACAAAGACTTTAAAAATGTGGAGCGCGGTTGAAAATCAAAGTAAAAAAAAANAAAAAAAAAAAAAAAAAAAAAAAAAAAAAAAAAAAAAAAAAAGGGACTCGGAGCATATTCTCGAGGGGGCTAGTCTTGAATTTGTTACCCTGATCGAGTGGAGTTTTCGATGTAGGGATGGACAGATAAGGCGATCTGTTGACCCTTAAGCGAAGACAGCGTGGTGGCCGAGTCGGGTCGCGGTCGATTAATCAGCGGGTTGCATATTAATATTAATTCTCGCTGCTTTAAGAGTCCGATCTTCAGAGATTTGGGGCCTGATCTAGGACATCCTGAAACCGCTGAAGAACCGGCCATGTATTCTCGATTTCCGCTGGCTTTGTTTGGGTTATAACCTCAACTCTGACTTTTGACAAAGCGGTGAGCTGAAATTTTTTTAGCCAACTCCACCAAAGCGATTTTCCAGTTATCTTCGGGTTATTTTCAGTGCCTGCCCACGCAAATGGTGAACCGTGCTTGGTGTGGGAGTTCCAACAACAGGGGTGCTCGAAGGGGCTATCAAAAAGCAAAATGGTCCCGTCACCACTCGGTTCCGTGCTCTTACCGGAAATACTCACCTCATACGAGGATAACCGGGGGCTTGGGTGCGTTTAGTGCCCGCTCAGAAGTCGCGGAGGAGAGTTTGAGCGCCCGAGCTTTTTGCACCACGGCGAAGGTGGAATGGCAGGGCTGCTGCTGCTGCTGCTGCACACTTTCTTTGGAAAAGCTCGCCTTTTCTCCCCCTACATTACATAATTTCGGATATTTTAATGGACGTGCTCTGATCTAAACTCGCACAGTCTGCCGCTCTGCAGTAGCAACGCGAAGGGTAGGAAGGCTAGGATGGCATGTTCAAAGCCCTGACAAGCTCATTTATTCGTTGGGCGCTGAACCTTGTGCATATTCGTTTGCAATATGTTTCTCGGGGGAGTTGAAGGGCTTGTCGACGAAGGCTTCACTAGCACCCGGGTTTCTTCATCAGGACAGTTAGTGTCTGCGGTGGAGTATCCACCGCCAGAACAACAACAACAATACACGGTGGAATCGATTCGTTGCTGTATTCTGCATAGTTTCAGCCGTTCAGGCCTAGCGCTTGCTGCCAAATTGTCAAATGATGGACTGGCTTGATCAATCGATCTTGGAGACGGGCTTGTCGTTCTCTCCAACTCATTGCCAAAAGGATCGGCTTGCCGCGGGGCTGCAAAGGCACGTAAGTCTTCTTGGACGAAGTCCAGCCGGGTCAATCTGCAACATGAAAGAAACGTTGGCGAGGTGGTGAATGCTTCGGCTCTGGCCCTCAACGCAGTGAGGCGGAAGCCCTTTCAATAAAGACGTTAGCCACTGGCAAACCGGCAAACCGGCGGTTCGGTGACGAAGAAAGCCGGCGACTTCTGCTGCGCTTTGTCGTGCTCAATGATGTGCATGTGACACTTATCACCCGTTGAAGTCTTTTTTCGAAATGGAGAAAATTAATTCCACATCGTGGAGAAGAGGTACGAGTTGCAAAGCTGCCTAGGCGCCTCCTGCTCTTATTGCAGGATAGTTTGATTGCGGGTCGAAACAGGATATTCCTGGCAGAGTTTCTTAGCTTTTTGACAGCTGGAACCCGTCCCCTCGTGCACTCGAATCAGTGACTGGCAGGACTGACTAACGCTCGAGGACTTCTTGAGTTAGTTGACTGACCATTTGGGGGACCCACATTTGCTTTTGTTTGTGAAGGGGTTTCCGTTGGTCTGGAGGGTGCCGCCCTGGTCGCAACGTTGTCCGAAGGCGTGAGACCCCTGATGCTCTCCCATTCCCGCCCTGTACGCCGTATAAGCTTTCGGCCGTGCTTTCGTCAAGCGAAAAAAAAAAGTTAAGTTGCAAAGGCCCATCGGCTTCGTTGCCGCACTGATGCAGAGGCAGGTGTTCTGTGATGGGGTTTCTGCAGAAACATCAGGCAGATAGTGTATCAATCGCGCTGTTGCCGTTCTAATCGGAGGCAAGTATAAAAGCCCTGCGTTCGAGATCCTGGGTTCAGGGTGTTGCTGTTGCGTAAGATTTGGTTTGAACTGGAAGTTCGTAATTTCCACCACATCGCTCTTGCCTACATCATCTTCCTCTCGTCAATCGTGAAGGCTTGTTTTAATGCGTATCAGATGCGCAGGTGTGCCTTTCGCCACTTTCCAAACAGGCCCAAGTCAGGCACAAACATAGAGACCCTCACCAGAGTGATACGCACAGCTTGCTCCAAAAGATTAGACGAAGTTGCAGGGAATCGCTCTCGAGATCTCGCACGAGTCGAGTCTAACCGTTCAACTCATCCCGGGTTAAAGCAAGGTACGGAATCCAAGGATGTGCCGTAGACACAATTTAGTTTCTATAGATTATTCGCTTGCTCATTAACTGTCTTAATTCGGATCCAGATAATATAATATAATATCAGTGCTCGTTAAACGAGTGTCTAAGCCTTGCAATTCCTCTAAGCACCGGAGCAAGAGAGTTTCGCCCCTGGCGCCAGTGTTCCCGGTATTCAGCTGTTCGCTCAGTCGATAGCATCCCTGGTAAGCTCCATTGCATTGCTTTTGCTGTGGATCCTGCACTTTCCGGCAAATCAAGCCCAACCTGGTACCAGTCTTGAAAAGAGCTGTCGATATGTTCGTTGAGCAACGGATACATGCACCAAAAAGCCTCTGGTGTGGCAAGCTTCAGGTGGGGACACCCAACGGGCCGAGCAACTATAGGACTAGATTATATACCGCTAGGCTCCTTTTCCTGACAGCGAGAAAACAAAAGGAAGGAAACGGTATCAGTCGCCCTCCCTTTTGGCCCCTTTGGCGTAAAACGGAACTGGTGCTCATAGAGATTTCCCCCCCCTCCCCTGCTTGACCTGGCCTTCCCTGCTCTCTTGCCTGCCGTTCGAATTAAGCTGAATTAAGCTGGCTGTCAAAGCAATATATCGGGGCAGAACGAGCCTAGCACACAAAAACCGCACAAAGCCTCCCGCGGCCGTTTTTTTTTTTTTTTTTTTTTTTTTTTAATTCCTTTTATCAATCGCATTTAAGCATCGCTTCGATCTCCTGGTTGCTTATTTTCCGCATTACAATAAGAATAAGAGAGAACCCTATAATAGTAACTCTCTTGTCCCCGAACCTTTTTTGTATTTCCTGATTCCTGATCCGACCACCAGAGCTTCCCTTGGTCTGACCTTTTCTACCTGCCTTGCTTTACTTTGGAGACTGTCACCCCTACCGTTAATAAAATCAACGGCCTCGTCATCTGATAACTTGATTGATACATTACCGACATCCTCTGCCGGCGTTGTGTCTCGACCGTTCTTGAATTCTGACCCTCTAACTTGAATTTCACTTCGACAGCGTTGAATTGAACACCGTTTGCTTGAAGGTGTAGGTAGAGAGGAACCGGATACTTGACATACTCATACCTATTTTGATGGGAGTGAACGCCTGAACGGGAACGACCAATCGAGCCTTGTGGTTTTTGCTAATATTATTATTGTTTTTTTCTCTTCATAACCACATCTTGGCTCTTTATTCGGAAGGGAAGATTGCTTTTCCTTTCGGACTTGCAAATACGCATCGACTTCCCTATAGGTCCATCAATCTTAAAGCAGGTAAAGTCTTCCAAAGTTCCGACTTTGGCAGACTTCATCCAACAATTTTAAAACCTGGCTGTCCAAATATCTCGAGGCGAGCCGCTGCCTCTTTATAGCCTTCGCCAGCCAGAATTTTGGCGATCTCCTATCAACGAACACTTCAGTCCCTCTTTTCCCAAGGCCGGCGTAACGAGCCCTCCCAGCCAGCTTCCCTTAACCGATTTCAGCACGCCATCAATGCAGTATCAACCCATTCATCACCAAGGAGGACCGCACTCCAGCAGTGCCAATATGGGTGGTCATTTGCCTCACGACCACTACACTTTGACGCCTACTCATACCCCGCACTCATCAGCTGCGAAGCCCCGAAGCAGAACGTTTCATGACATGGTAGATGAGGATGTCCAAGATGTTGACCACCAGAACCAGCACTTGCACTCGCAGCATCATCATCACCAGCTGCCAAATCATAATGGGTATCACCATCAAACCGACCAGCCGCCTCCGCTGAAAATCCAGAGACCTGATTTTGATCTGCTTGGGCGGACATCTATGCCCATGGGTGGGCCGGGCTCTCTTCTTGGGGGACCACCATCCCTACAAACGCCTGGGCAGCCGCCGGCGCAAATGTTCGCGCCAACTGGGATGGGAAATCAGGGCCATCTCTCGCCCATAGAGCCTCTAAGACAAAATCAAGGAGCGCCGCCTATGCTTGGTGGACCGATGCCTGGTTCCCCTCATTTATCTCATAATGGAACGCCTATGACCACAGCTGTTGGTGCCCCTGGCATGCCGATGCCGATGCCTCGTCCAAGAGGCCCAAAGTTGAAGTTCACGCCGGAGGATGACGCTCTTCTCCTCGATCTTAAGGAGAATAGAGCGTTGACATGGAAGCAAATTGCGGAGTTTTTCCCAGGGAGATCATCGGGGACGTTGCAAGTGAGGTATTGCACGAAGCTGAAGGCAAAGACGACGCAGTGGACTGAGGATACGGTATGGCATAACATCCATATTAGATTCATTTTGATTTTGATTTCTTTTCTATTATGATTTTGATTTGATTTATTTTATTTTTTACGTTGGTCACATTCTAATATGCTATCTGCCTATAGATCCAGCGACTGAGGAACGCCATGCAAGAGTATGAGAACGACAGGTGGCGATTAATCTCTGCTAAAGTCGGAAACGGCTTTTCCCCAGCTGCTTGCAGGGAAAAATCAAAAGAGATAAGCATTTGACTAGCCGACCCCGACGGGAAGTCCGAGGAGGGGAGTTACTCCCCTTCTCACGAAGGATTTCCTGTTGGGGATACTGAGGCATCGATTTCATTCGATCAAAGGGATAACCAAAACGACAACCGCGAGCCTCCACCCATGCCGCAGTCAATACCGCAGCCGTTGCACCAACAGCATCCTCAATCGCAACAGCCTTTAATTCCGCCGCTGCACAGACCGGGGCCTGTGCCACACCACCTTCCTCTACCTTTCGACACTGGCCCAGAGAGATACCCGAATCTGCAATCTCCCTATCAGACTTTACCAAAGCATTCACTTCCCTAATATTGGCATCGATCATGTCATCTTGTAAATGATCACGTATTCCTGGCTCGTTAATGACTGAGATGAAGTGCTTTCAGAGCCGTTCAGTTGCTTCAGTTCTGTCCATCCTTTGTTCAACATTTCGTATCCTATTCTCTGAAAAGTCAGTATCAAGGCGGGGATAAATACGTTCGTTCGACATATTTTTGCACATTTCATCTATTTCATCTGTACCTTTTACGTTTGGGACTTCTACACGGCTAGGGGGCGTTTATTTTTTATTTTTTATTTCCAAATTTTCAATCTTTTTTTCTCTCTATCCTTTCGGTTTTAAGATGCTCTGTTTGCATTGTCGCTTTTCCCATTTGTGTTTTGTTTTGTTGATATACTGGATATTGGCATGCATGTTTGTGACATTCTCAGATCTCAATTTGGCTATGGGGCTGAGAAGCCTCGCCCAAATTATTCCCTCAATGGGCGTTTACTCATCTCAATTTCTGTTTACGAAATTTCGGAGTAGAGCGCGCCTCATCCTGTACTTTTTTTTGCAACCGACTTTCAGTTTTTGTTCAGTTTCGATACTTAGAAGGGGCCCTTGTTGGGGTAGGGCGGCTGGCTGTATGTACGCATTGCATTGTCGCAACGCCGACAGGCATTTTTGATCTGTCTATTATTACAGAAGGGAAGCTAGGTAGAGCACCACTTCGTTCACACTCCCACACATTTTTTTTTTTTTTGTTCGAAATCCATGCGTGTGAGCTGGGATATCTCAAATAAATTACCTACATCATTCCTCGTAAATAACGTCCAACTGGCGTGTAAATTTCGACTGCATATGCAATCACTCCAATGCAGATAATTTAATCGGCATCCACAAAAGAAAAGCTGCCTGGGGCAACACTTGGGCGTCCAAGTAGTTAGCATAAGTTTAAGCCCGTTTAGCCTAGAGGCGTCACGCCTATCAAAGAGTTACAATGCATGACTGGCTGGCTTCCACAAAAAAAAAAGTACAAAAAGTACTTGAGCGGCCTTGTGACATTTGTAAATGATACCATGGTTCGTATTGAATCCACAATATTGCAGATGCTTTTCTTCGTAGTACTGTTACATCATCACTAACCTCGCGCGTGTATATCCATGGTTTCAGGTAATAGACAACACCAGCGACAGGCTGCAGAAAAAGCGAATTCCCTGCTATACAAATTCAATTTCCTATTGCATAAGCGATGGTGGTAAAGGGAAAGAGGAAATGGGGATCAGACAATGACGAAGCATGGTCCGACTAATACATGTTAAAATAATATCATATTGGGCATTAGCATCCCCACCTATACTGCTTAATTGTTTTTAGCCCCATCGATGACACGAGTGTCTTGCAATTTAATGTTTCGTACGATAGAAATGCCTTCTTTCACCCCCTCGACCTTGATCTGGCGTGCAGCGCTCGAACCGGTCATCACCAACGAGGAACGGCACCTGGATTACCATGGTGTCCACTTTCTCGCGCGGCAAAAAAAAAAAAAAAAAAAAGGGAAGTCGCAGCTGCTGGCGGGCTTGAAAAGAGTATTTCTCCTCACTTCTTACATCTTCGTCCACTCTTTAGTTTCCGTTTTGAGTAACGGTTGTTTGACTGGATGACAGTCGCGAAGAGGATATACCTCGTCATTCCATTGGTCCCTGCTCCCCCATGGGCTTGATAACGAGACGCATGTAGGGGGAGAAAGTGGGAGCCAGATCCGTAATCCTTGCAACCTCCAATCGAAAGGGCATGTCAGATCAAGAGGATGTTCGTGCATCTCGTGACCGGATGGGACCTAACGCCCGACAGCTGTGCGTCCCCACTCGGGATTGCACAAAGGCGGAGGGTGCCTGATTTGTCGATTGCACGGTTTCCCAGACTTGGTGGCGCCGGAAGCTTTGTCTTAGCAAAACACATTCCGCGAAAGCGGTCTCTCCGTGCCTCCGACTAACCCTACTTAGTGTTTTTTTGGTGATGCAAGATTTACTTTGCAGCGCAGTTGCTTGAGCTGGCATCTATTAGAATCTATCTGGTATTTTTTTTAACAACTAAGTACTAAGTACTTATTAAGACGTGCAAAAAGACCAAGTTGGAATCACTTGCCTCGCGTAGCGCGAAAAGGGCATCATATTGAGATGCATAGATCCTGCTCTGGACGGAACGCAGTTCTGTTCCCTTTCGTCCCTGTTCTTTTCTTTTTCATTGTCTCTTTTTTTTCCTTGCTATGAAGACCCCCCGGGTGTGCATGTGCTGCCGTGATCTCCACTTTTCTTCGATGCTTTCAAGGATCCTGCCGGTCGACAAAACACCTCCTCAGTGGGTGACAGGTGCATGCTTCCCGGTCCCCCGCCAGGACATGCAACTCTTTCCGACCTCTCGAAACAATTGAGGAAACATTTAGAGGAATAAGAAAGCAGAATCCCACCTTCCGCCCATTCGAGTTTGGCGGTTCGTCAGAAGCCTTTTCATGCCGCTACAGGTGGATTGCATGCCATATAACGGTTCTTGGCTTGCAGCTAGCAAGGGTTGACTTGTCTTCGCTTTCATGAATTCCGTCTGTTTTTTTTTCTTGCTGACCCATAAAAGAGGGTTTTTATTATTATCAAGTCGCGGATCTTCTCGAGAATCTCTATTGATGGACGCCTTGAGAGATCCCAAAATTACAATGATCGGTGTTTACAACTGCTGAACAAGGAATTCAAAAGGGGCTGGCGATGGGGCAATGCGCTGTTTTCTGAAGCCAGGATGGCCCATCAGGCCTGTTTGCTAGCACGCACAAAACCAAATCACTCCCTGACGTGCTAAGAAAAAAAAAAGGAAGAGAGAAAGAGAGAGAGTATCATTTTCGACCAAATTGTGAAAGCGAGCTGTGAGGCGCACAAGTTTACGGCTGATGCGTCGATGCGCCGTTAAGCGGACAATTAAAGAGATAACCCCATACACCCGCAGCAAAAGCTCAAAATTTCGATAAATGCGGCCCAAGCTAGAGTTGGAAAAGCGGCCGCGGTCGAAAATGCCCAAATGGGAGAAAAGGTGGAGGACGACAAAAAAAGCTGCAACAGTTCTCCACCAGCCAAGGGGTTGCTGTATGTAATTTTCTGCACTGAACAACGACATCCTGGCGACAAGGAAAACTTGAGACAGGAAGGAGAAAAAAAAAACCCACCAATTTTGGGCGCGTGGGATTGAACTCTCGAAGCGAATCTGAAATTTGAATGCAGCGTCCCCAACTGGGGTGCCGTGCATGCAGGACTTTTGATATGTATCGCATGGCCATTAATAATGCCATCTGGCAGCCGAGAGCCGCAGCCATGGGCTAATTTATTTGTTTTTCCAGTCGGGCCATGATAATTCTTGGGGGTCAAGAGCCTCTTGGCGGGACGCGAGAGGGGGGACGGGATGCCGGGTCAGGAAATCTCAGGCTGTGAAGCTTGTGCTGCTGCTGCTGCTAGGGCGGGTGGTATATTATCGGAATGGGTGGTTATAATATACGTCGTCCACAAAGCGTGTTGTGTGTGGTTAGCGGCACGCGGGGCCGGCGAGGGGCTCTGGGGCACCGGGTAGTCCCGGGGAGCCGTCGATACGATGCTCCGGGAAGCATGGGGCTCCGGGGCTTTGGAAAAAAACTCTATCTTTAAAAGGTGTCTGTCTTTCTGTGGTAGCGGTAGCGGCCGCGGGCGTGTGTCTAATAATATTCTTAATCTTTCTTAACATCTTAATGGCCGACGCTATAAACCTATACTTTCTGTAATTATGACAGTTCACCAAGAAAAAAAAAGAACAAAAAGTGAGACTTGCGCTCGCTTCCCGCGACATTTCTCATCGTGTTAGTACGCTTCAAGGTACTAGCTGCGGAACCGTGGCTTGATCGTATCGCGAAGTTAAACTTACCTCGAACCATGGGAAATTTGAAAGGAGACAGACCTGCTTCGTTTATTCACGCCACAATCGATCAGATCGATGATGAACCTACGAATACGAGCTTCTAAAAGCTGCACCCGCTACCAGCTAGCTAGCTACTTTGCAATTGCAAACTGACAAACTGCTAACGTACCCACCGCCTTGGGATATACATCTACCAGTCGATCACCCAAGGCTGAAATCGAATGCGGCGACCGCTTGCTCGAGCTTCCAGCGAATACGATGCTCCGTTTCGAACCGGACTACCTCCTCGGGATCGTGCTCAATCGACAATTTCGTCCTCTCGACGGCTAGATGTGCTACCACGTAAGCGTTCATCCCCTTTCGCTTTCATGCGACTGACCCAGAATGATGGACATGCAATGCAACTGAACTCCTGCACAGACCGAAATCTGCCTCATGACTGGCCCGCTCCAGCGGACAGGGCTCTCGGAAAAAGAAGGTACAGCAGGTCGAGAGACAATTCCGACGACGACCGGACACGAAAGCTCATTCGATCGCCTTCTTCTGTCAGGCAATGCAGGTCACTGCTTGGCAAATTACTCCATTGCCGATGGTGCTTTGTTTTCGGGAGATGATCGAGAGTATGCACCCGATCAGAGGGATGGCCGTCCTCGTGGAGGCGGCAGCCTCTCAGAGCTGCAGGAAGGCCCGCATGCGTCTTTTTTTTTTTTTTTTTTTCTTTCTTTGAGGGGAGACCCTATCGACCGGCCGCATCTTTCGACAAGATATACTGTATCTTTCAGGACAATGTCAGGATAATGGTCCATTCGCCTTGAATGCGTATATATTTTCGAGGCATATATGCGAGCTACGTTACGCTTGCCGTTGTGGAGGATGGACAGCTGGCAAGTTTGGAGGTCTCGAGACTTGAAAAACAAGGAACCCGCCCCGCGGCCTCGTGATCGACTTGCGACGTCGAAGCATACATTCAAAGAAGCTCCTAGACCTGGAAATCTCGTGATGGTGGGGCCCTGGTTGTGGGCTCAGATCTTCCCCCGATATACGACGGAGAGTATCACACCCCCAACAAATGCAAATGCTTACCTCATCGAGCTAACAATAAACTTTTTTTTTTGGTTTTCCTTCGACATTTTGAAAACGCATTCATATCCACTGATGGCTGGAAAATACGGGCCGAGCTGTTTCGAGTTCGGTCATTCTTGTCCAGTGATCTATTTCCCGGTCTAGGTCCACAAAGAAAAGCCCCAATGACTGTGGATAACAATGCGCGCCTGCCGAGTCAATATGATATGATAATTGTGCGGTTATCAAGGCACATGATAGCGCCACTGCCGGCTACGGGCGATCTGTGGGACCAGTTAGCTAGCCATGTCGCTTGCTCATCTCAAGCCGTCTTCGTCATTTCCCCAGTTGTGGTATCAACATTTCGTTCTCATCAAATTTTAAACTTCACGCTAGGGAAACGACAGCCTTGCGCCAAGACGTCGGCCGCGAGACGACAAACCAAAAAAAAAAAAAAATCTATATCCCACGGGATCGGAATTTTCTCAATTTACCATAATTTCGACACCGCCTTATCCACAGCGCTGGATAATATATCCATGCTAAAGGTTCAATCTAGAAGCCAATGATCTTGTCTACCTGACCAAAGTTCTGGGCCAGGGATCCGGATCGAGCATAAATCGCGTGCCTGACCGATAAAACAGGAAACTCAAAGAACCACAGGACAAGGATTCTATGGGGCCCAAACGTCCTTAAGGTTCATCTTTACCTGGGATCGATTGGTCGATGTCTGCGATTGCCTGGGCTCGACATTTGACTTTTCAGGCTTAAGCAAGCATGCAAGCAATCAAGCGCAAGGCGAACATGTCAAGGCGGAATCCAATTCCACCGACTACGAAACATGCACAAGACCAAAAAAAAAAGCCATTTTTAACCGTCTTCCAATCGCATCCGCGAGTTGACTTGCTCACATGCCAACCCGGCCAGGCCGTCGATATATACCAGAAATGCGTTATAATAATAGGATTCCGCGGACGTTCATGAGACCAGGATATCAGTCGACCTTTTCATGTTGTAGATTTCAACGTCCTCGAATATTGATTGGTCGCACCAACACTCTGCATGCGCGCCACTAGGCCCAGCTTGGATACTCCAGCCTGGTGATATAGCAGCGCAAACCGCGCTATTGATATTAATATATAGGTAAGTACTTATATACCTCTCTCGTGAATGGAGGGAGAGTCGTCGCAGGACAATTTGCAGTCCGTATCTGCAAGTACCGTCGCATTGATGACAGTTCGTAACTACCGGGGTAGATGGTGCCTTTGCCATGGGCAATTGGGGTCTCTGGGGTGTAGACGGGGGCTGCCGGTTGTATAAACTGGGCTGGCCGCGGGCCCGGGTCTGGGGGTGGCGATAACAGGGTAATGGGGGAAGGAGAATGGTAAGATCGCCGGGAAGCTACATGGGGGTGTTCGGGAAGAGACGAGGCTGCGACTGCGACCGTGGAGGCATTAATACTGGCGTTATAAATAAAATTGGCTTGTTTAATGGGCTGCATTTATATGTGTAGATGGCGCAAGTAGAAATATATTATACGGTTTATACAATGCGTGCATGTGTGGAGGGTCTATGGTACATCAGTCAGTTAAGCCTATACAACCTTTTAGGAAGTTGAATACCACTTTAGATCTAGCCGAAGACGTTTTATTAAGTACCGGTACCCAAATCGGACAAATAAACTACGGTAATATGGTGTGTGTCTTACAATCGTAAAATATCTGACTGTTGATAAGATAGTGCGCGGAAATATGTTTTAGGTAGCTAGCGACTCGTTGTAACACCAAACGTAACGGTTCGCTAAGTTAATTCTAACGCCAGGGTGTGTGTACCCTGGACGATTGAACGTCACGCCAACTGTCTGTGGCCATCTAATGTTTTGTGTGCAGGTGCAGGAATAGATTTTTATACAGAAAGTCCACAGTGTCCTTACAAGTCATAAATATGTGACGAGATTCAAGATATCACATTCAACTGAATCTGATATCTACGCGCGGAGTATATACGCATATCAATCGCAATCGCTGGTGCCTAGTTGCATTGTGCGTGCATGGAGACGGACCGGCGGACTCGGCATAAAAAAGCATACAAATGCGTACATTGAAAAAGAAATATCATGTTACCGTAACGTTGTCACCCAGAGGAAAATCTACGTTCAACCGGGCTAAAATCACATTTTAAAAATGTACATGTGGCGGCGACTCAGAACGCCTTCAGCTTTGAACAACAAATAAAAAGGAAATAAATACCACACACATGTGCCGCCAATATGCGTCAACTCCAATGCTGGCTGCAAATGCAAGCATACAACCGCTTCCTACCCGGTACTCAAGCCCTTTTTCTTTCTCACATTGCATTATAAAACGCAAGTATGCAATAAACGATCGAACCGGCTCCGTTGCCGTTGCGGGCTATTAATTATAATATAATATAATATATAACAATACAGTGCCGTCTCGGAAGGCGTCAACGCGTTGCTACGATTTGCTGGCTTCAGCTTTACGATAAATAAAATCCGATATCCAAGACATCAAGCTAGCGAATTCGACACTTAGCGGTTTCCCCCATCGCAATCGGGATATAGTTGCTCAAAAGCGCAATAAGCCTGGGCCACCCCGCTGCACTGCATACCCAAAGACGCAAATGCACATAACGCGGACGGGAATGCCACAGTACCACCGTGGCGTGTAGCGCTGCTAACCTGACTCGCCAACAAGAAATATGGGCAATATGGGCCGGCCCGTGTTGAACTTTGAGTATATATTATCTCCGAGCTCGGAAGAAAAAAAGAGGCTTTTTTTGCCACCGTGACGTGCCCGTAGCATATCAACCGGCTAGTGTTATATAGATACCGTACCCGGTGGCGCGCAGGTTCCAGCTGCTTGGGAGCTCCGATTGCGAATCGCATGGACATGTCGACGTGTCTTGGATTTACTGGCATCCGCATTTCATAAAATGTGTAAATCCGGGTGCACGGGTGGCCTCGAGGCTAGGCGGCGCACGGGGACTAATTGCGGGTATGCATGCGCATGTCGCAATCGCAATATGGTATGTAAAGGGAGAGGGCCGTGGGGAATATGGGGAAGAAGGGGAAGAGGAAGAAGAAACGAGACGGGATCCAAGGCCCTGGGTGCAGATGGATGGGAAGGGGCATTGAGCTCAGGGTCTTGAGCGGGATCTCGCTTGGGACCCTGGGCGAAGCCGATGGCTTGGGGTTTGGTCCGGGAACGTGTGTTTGGGCATGGGGATTTATGCTGTGCTGCTGAATTCATAAAGTAGTGATTAAAAGTAGTATGTGTATACGATGAGGGTGGCAATGGTATTTACATTTGGAGAAGGATGTGAAGTGCACCCGGTTACGGTAAATGTACGCCCGCATAATATAGACGTATTGGCTAGCAGCCTACTGTGTCTTTTTGTATTATATATTATATATTGCGTTCAAAGGTAGTTATAAAGATCTAGGAAGGGCCTGGTTTATTGGTTTCGTATTTTAGTATGACACTTATTTGTTTCTTTACTGGTTCGACCGGGATACGAGGATATTGGGAACGATACCACTATATAATATTTGGAGCATATACGACAGCGAAGGGCGGACTTGGTATCATAATTTTCATTGTAAAGAGCAAGCTTGAGAACTAGAAGAACGCCTAACTATACGAGACAACTTGGACGTGGATCGAATCAAAATCTCAACCGACGATCAATATCGACTCAACAATACAATGCCTCGACTCCATTATCTGAATAATAGTCACCGAATCCTCATCGACAAAGACAAAGGACACGAGCTTGCACGTATGCACATAAGAGTATTCTTAATGCTTGAACTCCTCAAAAACCACCTTGGCCTCTGGAATAGCCTCCATTCTCTCCATCCACGCCTTCAAGAGTGGGAACTGCTCCAAGTCGATACCTGCGAGCGGACTGAGCCTCACCCACGGGATCCAGATAATGTCCACAATGGTCAGCTTATCCAGAACAAACCAATCCGACCCCTTAGCCTTCTGTCTCTCAAACTGTGCTTCGACCACACCGTAGACTCGATTGATCTCATCTTTGAACCGCTGAGCAACATGGTCCGGCGCTTCACCATATTTGGTCTTGTGGAAGCGCTCGAATGAGAACCAGGGAATTTGGCCTTTGTAAGGTCCCTGTCCGGAGATCTGGAAGGCAACCCACTCGTTGATGAGCGTGCGTTCTTCGAGGGTCTTGCCGGAGAACTTGAAGTCCTTGTCGTATACTTCAGCGAGGTACTGGAGGATAGCGGCAGATTCCCAGACGTTAATGTTATTCTGGTTTGGGTCAGTGATGGCAGGGAGACGCCCGTTTGGGTTGACGGCTATGTAGGAGGGGTGCTTGATGCCGTTGGGGTTTTCAGGGCTGTGGTCATATTCCTTTTTAATAGTGGTGTAGGGCAATTTGAGGAGGTTCAAGAAGATGAAGACTTTGAGTGGGTTTGGGGAGCCACCGGCGGCGCCGTAGATGGTGATGGGTTCGAGGGAAGCCGTCGACATCGTGGATGCGGATTGAAGTGAAAAAGGTAGTTTAAAGTTAAGAAGATGCCTTTATGATGCAGGTTTCGATTGAATATTGAGAGGATGGATGGAGCGATTGCTATGGTCTGGGAATTGATTGAGAAAACAAGAAGATGAGGAGGGGAGAAGACAGCCGTTATTTATACTTGAATGGAGGGAGAAAAGATCGAGGCTGCTAGCTACGGATATCCTTTTAGCTAATATTTGTTAACGGCTTAATTTTAGGTGGTCACCTAGAGGCTGTACTATCACTAAGCGGCTCCTACACTCGGCCGACTAAGTGGCTCTGTTTCGAATTAGACTTGTTGCATTTATGGTGACGTCCTTGGGTGATACACGAGGTTAGGCTTGCATTTACGAAGTATCTTCCTCGGGATGCAAAGCCATTGACTTTAACCACGGACCAATAGGGCGCTTAAAGACAAAGTTACTGCTGATACGATATACGGTAGGTGGTTAAACGGCTCGACTACGGAGTAGAATACGGGCAAATGAAATGTGCATGTACACACGCACACGGCCGCGGTCCCAAGCTGGATAACGTTAGACTCATCCTGACATGCAAGCTGATTATATCAGCAGAATGTGATTCCGCAATATATAAATGGAGCGGTTATGCTCTTCTGCGCAGAGGGGGCTACGGTCTAGAATTTGGGACGTCCAGAAGCAGGTCCGCGGATTACTAACGTGGTGTAGGGCGATGACAGCTTTCGGCCGGTTGGCAGGCAGAAGAAAAGGGAGGCTCTGAAAGGTGTTGAGGACGTTGTCGGCCGAGGACCCCTGCTCGCATTATTCAGCATGATTTGAGGCAGCTTTGGCCGCGGTCACGTGAGGAACTCGGGAAGCCCGTGAAGCCCGTGAAGCCCGTGAAGCCCGTGAAGCCCGTGAAGCCCGAAAACTGGGATGCTTCGGACTTCGGAGCTCAGATTTGAGATGTATGGCCCGACGGGCGTATGGGGAGAGTAATGCGTATTTACAATTGGGAAGCATGTTGCAGTTGTGAGGTCGCATTCTGCTTGTGGCTGACCGTTTCTGACCAATTGAGGTTTTGGGTAGGTCATCCATATATCGTTATAATCTTAGGTGCATATCTGAATGCTACATCCCTATATTGTCCAAGATTGCATCAGCCTTGCCATATCCGCTGACGTTAGTAGCAGAGCCGTATTAGATATCAGAATTATTGGATATCACATACATCGCGATAGATACACCAGGTAACATGTGTTGCCGGAGGACGTCCGCGCACGCGAGAAAATTTCCCGCATCTGGCGATGGAAAAATATCCAGAACGAAAAAAGCTGCAAAGTAGTCGAAACCGGATATTTCGCTCTCACGCCACATCAATCAGCTCCACTGGGACGGAGAAAAAAAAGAAAAGGCCTCTTCAAGCAAGGAAAAAAAAAAGACCCTCGTTCGGCTCGCCTTTCTTCGGCCGCGGCTGGTGCTGTTGTCTTCCCCATCCATCCTTCGTCCTCCAATCACACGCCAGCAGCAGCTCCACCAGTAAATTCTGATATCGATATCGGACGACCTGCTCGACGCTGACCATCCATCTTCCCCGCATATTCTATCCCTCTTTACCCCACCACATCGCATTGCATCGCATATCTCGCATTGAAATATCTTCTGGCAGACGTCCCACTCCGATAAAAGGATGTCTTCGGAAGTGCAGGACCCCAAGACCCTCTATGTATATATTTCGCTCTCCACTGGCGCCTTTTCAAACTACACAGCTATAAGTCGCATCGAGGGCATCTTAAAAGCTCACAAGATCCCTTTCAAGGCCATTGATGTGGCGACGGACGAACGCGCGCGTTCGATCTGGAACCGGAGGAGAAAACCCACCCAGCAACTGCCGGCGCTGGTGAAGGATGGTCTGATTATTGGTGTAAGCGGTTCCTCTCGATTTGCTTCGAAACCCCATGGCTGTCGTATGTTAATGTTGTTTCCTTGCTAACCAATTAATTAATCAATTCCCCGGTGACGGAGGTGATGCGCGCCGCGCATCTCTTTGTCTATGGGACCAACATTTGTTCTACACTCCTATGCAGGACTTGAAAGAAGTCGAAGAATGGAATGAATACGGAGAACTTAAAGGGAAGCTAGGGTCAGAGCCAGCGGGTGCATCTACTTCAGTGCTATCGCCAAAGGCTACGACAACCACAGTTGACACAAAACCGGTGGACAAGCAAGCGATCCCCTCAGCAAGCACTGCTACCCCTGCATCGAGCGCTGCTGCTACTGTTGCTGCTGAAGCTGCGGCTGCGGCTGCGGCTGCAGCTAAAAAGAAGAAGGAGGAAAGTGCTGCTACTGCTGCTGCGGCAAAGAACTGATCGTGCTGGTCTTGATCATCGGACCACCTTGCAGGGTTGAGCAAAGCTCACAGGGTGACTGCAAATGCAGACCTGCAATCGCTCGGGTCGGAAAACACACATAACTGGAGGTCATTCTGCAGCTACAAAAGTTGAAAATCACACGGACGCAGAAAGGCTCCTAGCGTGCTTCTTCTGTTTCCTCAAGTCATTATTTTTTTCATGTTCTATAGAAGCAAATGCTTTTACATGTAGATGAGCATCGGCCCTCAAATATATGTGTTGTCTCCCCTGGTCGCTGATGGATGCTGGAGAATGGCCACGGCCTGAGGCATGAGGAGACGGTCGATTCTGGCTGCGATCATATCGAACTACATCCTCGGTGTGATACAGGACATTGATATCATATTTTCTGCTGTGTGTAGTATGTGCAGTGTGATTCGTCGTCCCATCTTAAGTTTCCCCACAGTGTGCGTTTATCGATAAGTCTGAAACGTGGAAGCTCATTGGCGGCGAGCTCGCCCAAAAANAAAAGGTTTAGTGCGTAAACTTTTACCGGCATCGACCACCCACATAAATTTCTCCTCGAAAAATTTTCTCGTGCAACCTTCTTCCTCTTTTTCTTTCTCTCCTTTTTTCTTCGTCTTCGATATCCCAATCGATTTCCACATTTATCCTGCCTACATCTGAGCTACTGCTGAGCCGTCTCGGGTCTCTTACGGAGGATATCTGTTTGACTATTTATTGTTTTAATTCTTCCTTCCTCTCTTTTTACTTTTCAAATTCTCAATATCCCCCGCTATCGTCGCAATGGCTGCCACCAATGGTCTCACGAATGGCAGCCACAAATACGCCGATGTTAGCAAGGCGCTCGACCTTCTCCAGGAGTACGAGAGTCGTGATGGTCTCTCTGTCACCGAGCTGCTTGATAGCAAGAAACGTGGTGGATTGACGTATGATCCGAATCACTTGACTGTCTCCTCAAAAAGCCCAATCTAATAGATTGCAAATAGCTACAATGACTTCCTCATCCTGCCTGGCTATATCGGCTTCCCCGCCAGTGAAGTCTCACTGGACTCAAAGATCACTCGCAACATCTCCCTCAAGGTCCCTCTTGTTTCCTCCCCTATGGACACTGTCACCGAAACCGACATGGCGATCCACATGGCTTTGCTAGGCGGTGTCGGTATCATCCACCACAACTGCTCAGCTGAAGAGCAAGCTGAGATGGTCAGGAAAGTGAAGAGATACGAGAACGGATTTATCTTGGATCCGGTGGTGCTGAGTCCTTCTCACGCCGTGAAGGATGTCCGGGAGGTGAAGGAGAAGCAGGGGTTTGCTGGTATTCCGATCACTGGTAGGTGAAGCAATTCCTTGTACTTTTCCTTTGAGTTTCTCTCTTGGTTTCTACAATCGTGCTGCTAGCAAGTCTAGCAGAGGGATCGGTGGTGGAAGATGGATCAATAACCACCCCCCTCACACTCGTGAAAACGCTCATATGATGATTCTATTGCTTTTAAATAACTTTCGTTCAACCGCAATGGACCCACGTCCCTGTGGAAAAAAGCTTGGAGACCTCCTGATATGCTTCGCGAAACCTCTTCTATTCCCTTCAGCCAGTTCTATCTACCTCTCACTGTAAGAAAGCTGAACTGACTGTAATCGTCAAATTTGACCAGAAAACGGCACACTCTCCTCAAAACTCGTCGGCATGGTCACTATGCGTGACATCCAATTTGTCCGCGACTCCGACACCCCGCTCAAGGACGTCATGACCCCGCGTTCCGAACTGGTCACCGCTCGACAGGGCGTCACACTCACCGAAGCAAACGTCATCCTGCGTGAATGCAAAAAGGGCAAGCTCCCCATCGTCGATGGCAACGACAACCTCACCGCTCTCGTCTCCCGTAGCGATTTGATGAAAAACCACAACTTCCCACTCGCCTCCAAAGTCACGGCATCGAAGCAGCTGCTGTGCGGCGCCGCGGTCGGAACACGGCCGGACGATCGAATCAGGTTAAAGAAACTCGTAGACGCGGGACTGGACATCATCGTCTTGGACTCCTCCCAGGGAAACTCCATGTATCAGATTGACATGATCAAATGGATCAAGGAGACCTTCCCAAAGCTTGAAGTCATCGCCGGCAACGTCGTCACCCGTGAACAGGCCGCTGCGTTGATCGCAGCTGGCGCGGATGGACTGCGTATTGGTATGGGCTCCGGTAGTGCGTGTATCACCCAAGAAGTCATGGCGGTCGGAAGGCCCCAGGCGCAGGCGGTGTATAACGTTTGCGAGTTCGCTGCGAGATTTGGTGTCCCCTGTATTGCGGATGGAGGGGTGCAGAACGTTGGTCACATCGTCAAGGGGTTGGCGCTGGGTGCTAGCTCGGTTATGATGGGTGGGCTGCTCGCGGGAACGACGGAAAGTCCTGGAAAGTACTTTTTGAGCGAAAAGGGGCAGCTGGTAAAGGCGTATCGTGGGATGGGTAGTATTGATGCCATGGAAAGCCAGAAGTCGGGTGAGAACGCGGCGACTGGCAGGTACTTTAGCGAGTCGGATAAGATTTTGGTAGCGCAGGGCGTTAGTGGTAGCGTTGCGGATAGAGGGTAAGTCACGATACCATGCTGGGTTGATTACTCGAGGCTAACGGTTTCTTCTTATATAGGTCGGTTACCAAGTTTGTACCATATCTTCAGGCGGGTATGCAGCATTCGCTGCAGGACATTGGCGTTAAGAGCGTACTGGAATTCAGGGAGGGCGTTAAGAGCGGTACCGTCCGATTCGAAATCCGGACTGCGAGTGCCCAGATGGAAGGAAACGTGCACGGTCTACATAGCTTCGAAAAGAGGCTGTATTCTTAGCCGCTCAGCGAAAGCAGCCGTGCTGACAAAANAAAAAACAAAAAAAAAACAACACTTAACTGTACATGTATATAGATACCTAGGTAGATGGGTTTGACGACGAATTTCTTTACTTCTGGGTGGCTCTTATAGTTTTTTATACTTGCAAACACGGAAGGCGGGGAGCAGTATGGAAAAGTTTATTTCTGATTGCAATCCAGGTACCTCGTAGATTATGTATCGCATGTCTCCAGGTTCTCGTGAACGTTAAAAGTTCGTATCTAGGTAGATTTGGGCAGTTTGAACTAGCTGCAAGCCGGCATATTTAGCCAAGCTCGCAGGCGTGTGTAACCAGATGTGGTGCGTGCAACGTCAACCACAACTCGTAAATAAAGGTAGCTCAATTGATCGGCTACAGAGTCTATAATACGACGATCTCTGGCCTTAAGGATCTATGGATTGATCTGGAGAGCTTGTAGTATCTTTTTTGTTCATCTTAGGATCCTATTGTGGATCAATTGAGGCTGAAGATGTATATGCTCTGGTTGAATCGTATTCTTTGTGTGTATAAACAATTTTACAGGCAATTTTTCTTTATATCCAGGCAGTAATATATCACACTACACTGACCGACTCAACTCATCAGAAGAATCGGGCAGCACAATCCGAGGTCTTAGTCTCGATTAATGTTTCGATAGCAATTTTTTTTCTTGATGAGCCTAGCTGTCTTTGCATGTTCTACGTAATATATACAATATCCACTTACAAGTCGGCATATCACGACGTGGTCTCGATACCGTCTGCTCGGATCCTCACTTCAACCACAAGGCTTCTAAGGGCGCGTTTATATATATATATATATATATATAATGCCTTGTACAGCGACAGAAGTGCTGGATATCGATAGCGAGGTCGGTACGCCCGAAATACTCCTACATTCACTACGAAAAGAGCTATCCCTCGACTCGGTACAACAAGATACCCACCACCATCACCGTCTCCCCTGCGAGCCCGAGGATGGCGAGGACAGCAGCCTTAACTCTACAACGGATACCACAACTGCCTCAATCTCGTCTATACAGCCGTCCGTACTCCGGAAATTACGGCTACCATATACACGGAGACGCGTGCTTTCCGAAAACTGGGAGATAGTGACAGAAGCCTCCGTCGCGCTGAAGCGCCGTAAGGAGAGACTAGAGCGAGAGAAAGAGCAGGAGAGGCAAGAATGGTTGAAAATGTACAAGAAGGGTCGGCAGATGGAAGAGGAGGCCGAGCGACTGAGGCGAGAGGTTGCAGAAGAGTTTATACCTTGCTGGGAGAGGAAGTCATGTTCCGGACTTGAGAAGAGGAAGAAGTTGGAGCCTGGGTGGCTGTTGAGGATTTTGGATGCGTCGCCTGCTGTGCGGGCTCATTAGTGTATTAAGTAATTAAGAGCTGGAAAGGCTGTGCCCACTGGTTGGATGGCCACTCAGCGTGTGTGGGTATATTGAGAAATCAAATTATGTGTATATTATGAGGTGTCCTATAACATATTATTGTTGGCGTCTTTTTGCCCGAAATCCTTGGTGCTTGGCTGGATGGTTCAGTAATAATTATTCGAATCTTCATCGTATTCGCTTTCAAGGACGCTAGGACTATAACAAAGATGGAATATCTCGTATACATGTAGATTTCCAAATAACAACCACTTACATAAACTCGAATGAAAGCGAGCAAAAAAAACCCCCCACTACGAAAGAAAAAGAAAGAAAAAAGATACATATTAAAGGCCCCGAACCTTATTTAAGAAAAATTAAGAAGCATATCTGCAATAATATACATATGGACACCCTAAACACCGGATCCGACACTCCTCGATATCAAGAACAAACCGCTTCAAATCCACAACTCTCGTAACCTCCCTCCCACACTTTGGGCACGCATTATAAACTTTAATATACCGTGGCGGATTAACCCCGCCCAGATTCCGGGACAGCACATCATCAATATGAAGATTTTCAGTCATCTTTGCCGTAGATATAGGCGTCGACGGAGGAAACCCGTAACAAAAATTGTCAGGTACATCCGCATCAGGTAGGAAATCTTCAGGTTCGTCAGCGTCTATGGATACATTGCCATCGTCAGCACTAGATCGACCATGCGAGTGTTTGAACTCGTCAGCTTGTTCGCGTTTGCTGTTTAAGTTCTGTTGTATGCCGAGGCGTTGCCATTTCCTGAAGCAGATGATAGTATTCACAGTTGCCCGGAATTTGTCTCGGGCGAGCACTGCTTCGTAGGCCGGACCCTCAATACGAGAAACACTAGTGGGGGCTCTGGGAACAATGGGTTCCCCGATGGTGGAATCTTGCAACGTTTGCTTGACGGTGCCCTTGATAGAGATATTCGTATTTGGCATCTTTGCTGAGATAATTCGATAACCAGATTCAAGCCTGTGTGAGCTTCGAGTAGTAAAAAGATAATTTTCCTCGATCACTGGTTTGAGTAGGATATCTAATACATGATATTTTGGACGCGCTTCCGTGCTGGAGGTAGGTAGGTATATTTGTAGAAGCTTGAAGAGCTTCTCGGCCACCTGGGGAAAGCTAAGCTGGATTGGTGACAATATGCTGGAACTATGGACTAGACCCACCTACGGAATTACTCGAAAGACAAAAAAAACTACTATCTGTCTTTTTACTTCTATGGTGTTGTGTATGTGTAATTTAGCTTTTAAATATACCGTCGATCTAGTGAGAGCTGCTGTACATATTACGGTGTGATCTACCAAAAATCTTGCGCCGAAGATGTGCGCCGTCATAAACTTTGTGTTGACTGCACGCATGTCTACAGCTATCTGCCATCACTAATGAGATCTGAATATGAAGTAGCTTGTCCAGTTGAAGCATTGAAGCGCACTAAGACAAAGCGGTCAGGCAATAACTCCACCACCCACAAGTTGGCTAATTCTAAGCCCTGCGAGATGTCGAGTTCGCGATCCTATGGTGTACGTAAACACACTGTAAAATTCAGATCTTTATATAAGTATCCATGGTATACTAAATCCTATAGTAAATTTACACCCCACACTAGCCTCTCATGGTATCCTCACAAGTCCGCCTACATTACTCAACAACATTCATGTATGACCAACGAAATGAGACAGGAAATCCCGAAGGAGATAAAAATAAAAATAAAAATAAAGTTGAAGAAAATGTAACAACAGGAACGCCCGCTAGTACACACACCACCAAAACATCAGGGAATACATTCAAAAGCACAAGTAACCGAAAAAAAACATGTTATAATGATAAACGTTGGTGAAGGGGTTAAAAGGTGTTGGTAGACATTAAGACTCCGCTTTTAGTAAAAGGCCGTGGCAAGCGTCCATCGAATCCGTCGATCTTATCTAGCTCCTTGAATTCATGCCAGTCCATCCAGTGCCATGCCATCCGTCAAATAAAAAAATAAGGTATGCTGCATAAATATGATATGAAACTCGTGAAAGGTGAGAATAGGAATGTAAAAAGGAGAATCGAAGAGAAAAAAGCCCACCCAAGCAGGCAAATCTATGGATAAAGGAATAAAAGCGCGTGATCGAAACGAGAGAAATATTTGCAACTCTTAACCATCCTTGTAGAACTTCTTGAACAGCAGATGCAGAAACAAGTTGACGTTCAGTTTGCACATCCCCTCAAACAGCGTCATGAACTGGTGATTGTTATATTGCGCCTACCGGGATTACATACGTCAGCTTTTTATAATATCACTGGGAGGAGTCGTGATGGTACGAGTACTTACCTGCAACAAATCATCCAACGGAATTTTCGCACTTCCTCCAGGCAGCATCATAGCACCCTGACTAACTTCCACGAGGAAAATTCCAACTTCGTCCGAACTGATCGTGAAATTGATCTTATCGTACTGCCTATCCGAATAGCCTTCCATAGACACCAACACGCCCTTTTCGAATAGGTTATGTGCGCTGTATTTGTAACTTCCGAACTTTGGAACCCTTCCGGATCGCTGCAGTTCTTTTAGATGGAAGTACTGCCTTGTGAAAGGGAGGATAGTCTTCTTCTTTCTATAATTTTTAGAATGAACGTGTTAGCGAACTGCTTTTTATATAAGGCTTATCATATTAACTTACCCTTTCTTCGTCTGTAAGGTCAACATCGCTTGCTCAATGTAATCGTTGTAGCTCTGTAGCTTCTCGTCCAAAAACCTGGCTTTCTCGCCCAAGTGTGACAGCGTTTGCTTAACACCGTCCAACTCGCGTTGTCGTTGCACGCGCCTCCTGTGCTTTGTCCGGATGTCAACGGCGATGGCATTGAGCAAGTCTTGGAATTGATTCTTCCTCGAGATTTTGCCAGTCTTCTCCAGCTTAAGAACATTTTCCAAAGCCGTCTTCTTCAGCTCGCTGTAGGTCATCAGACTAACATCGCTTAGTGTGTGCTGTGTTGGCATTGAGTCCGAGTAGGCGGCACGGCGACGTGTATCCCCGGCGGCGTCCTCAGCAATAACCTGCTGCCACTTATACTCGTCTTCTTCTGTCACAGGTTTTACTAGAATATCCATGAGATCGGTGCCTGTCTGGACTCTTATAATGTATAGGACACATCTCTTGGTTTCTGTGAAGAGAGCTTTGATGTTGCTTTCAGGGTCTAAGAAAAGCTCGTTAGCCGCATGAAGCACTTGAATGGGCTCAGTATCTGACATACCTTCAACTTTGCTTAACCGTGGGTCTAGGGTCAGGCAAATTTCGCTGCTGGATACACTAGCTAGCTCTAGCTCAGTGCTCTTGACGTTCCCAAGTTCACGAACCAATTCTCTCATTGGATCTTTACGTTCAGGTGCCATGAATTCGGCCTCGCGTGAAACCATAGTGTGAAGGGCGAAAATGTCAACCATTTTGATGAACAGTGTTGGCTTTTGTCGGGATGTTAGGTCGTCAAACTCGTCCATGTCGAATTGCTTCTCGGCGGTGGGAACTTGGATCACTAACGAAAAATATATAAATCAGCACATAAACTTTGACACGTAGAATGGTTAATTCTTATGAGCGTGTGACTTACAACTCCGGAATATGCCTAGCAGCCGTGCAATCGCCTCGTTCATGTAGTTATTCATTGGCTGAAGGTACACATCTTCACCGTGAGAGAACAGCTTGCCCGCACTGATCTGGCTCAGAACCTTACTTAGGATGGTCAAGTTCTTCTTCTGTGCTGGCGCGAGACTTCTCTCAACAATTCCAAACGTCTCGGGGCTTAGAATGACTGGGTTAAAGTATTTGAGGAAGAAAAAGTGTACAACGACTTGTAGGATGCCATCTGGGTGCTCCTGAGGGAATCTGGCGACAAGCGCGTCGTGAGAAACCTGCGCAAGATGGCGAACACCATAAGGGAGTCTGATTGCATTTTCCTCAATTGCGTCGAGGATTGCGTCGCAGAGATCTCTCAGCTCCTCAAGGTGCTGCACAAACTCTCTTCTGGTATCAGGGTCCCGGATTGCCTCTTCAGGGGTGATATCTCGTCGCCTGGTGCTCTTCATTCCGGTGCTAAGCTCCTCGTTATTTATTGAGCTCATGTAGATCTGCAGAGGGTTGCTTTCGAGATCCAAGCTATCGGTTTCGATAACTCGTCCCTTGATTATCGGCCCCAAAAAGTCTCTCATGTACTTTCGATCACGAGGCGAGCGAATGTAGTTGACCACCAATCTACTCCAGAAGAAATTTCCACGGAGGTAGTCTTGAGGAGTTTCGGAAGCGTCCAACTCATCCTTGATACTTCTGCCGATGAGTTTGAGTAGGTAGTACTCCTCTCTTCTTTTTTGGGCGTAACCGAATAAGCCTATTACCAAGTTTTCTAGCCTCTTTAGGTCTTTCTCTGGGGTGCCGACCTGGCGCACACGCTGGAACATGCGGGAGAGATAAATTGGCTGTGTCTGCAAGGCGAAAAACAAGATCTGATAGAGTTCTAGCTTTCGTCGAGAATTTTTGTTGAGTGCTTTGAGGTCGAAAGGGTCTGCCGAAGAAAGTTCGCTGTTGCCAATCAGAACGCCGTGGTGGCCTCCCATCTTTTGGTACTTGATAACTTCGTCGAGAGTAATCTTGTTCCGGATGAGGAGACCAATCTTGATATCAAGCTGTTCGATGTACTGCTCTTGCAATTCATTCTGGCGGATATGCTGAACGACAGTTTTGCGCTTAGATTCGAATTCCATCTCCTCATCAAAGTCAAAGTCGCTGTCGTTAAGAAGGTGGACGAAGTTCTTGACCGTACCGACTGGAGGATTCTTACCCGACATCAAACTCCTGTAAGCCTCACCTTGTTGCTTGGCTCTCACGAAGCTTTGGAGTTTGATGACTTTGTCCATATTCTGTCTGTAATGTTGAAGCTTGCCGTGGAAAACCTTTCGCTGCAGCGCACCCCTGATGATCGACTGAACCTCAACAATTTCAGGTTCTTCATCGTAAACAGCTTCAACAGTGTGCCGAACGGCTTTTCTGGCTAGCGCAGCTCGTATGCAAGCCTGAAGCCCCGTGACTTCTTCATCGTGGGAAGTGATCATCTCAGCAACGAAGAGATTTTTGGTTCCTCTGAGCAGTGCACCCCTTCCACGCGCTTGTAATTCTGTAACTTTGCCGACCTGAGCCTTGAGGGCATCCGTCTTGGCTTGGAACGCCTTTCGAGCGAGGAGACCTCTCATAACGCCTTGAAGATCTACGAGTGGTTCTTCCTCATCATAAAGACCGTCGTGGTCATTCATGATGTCATGGCGAATCAGCGCGCCGCGGCAAGAGGCCTGCAGCCCCACGATCATCGGCAAGGCAGCTTGTAGCGTCTTCTTCATTTCGGCTTGGCGCTGTCTGTACAGAATTCCCCTCGCACGAGCCTGAAGAGACTCCCACGATCCAGACTTAGCTTGAAGCTTATTCATAACGCTAGCCTTGCGACTTCTATACAACAATCCGCGGGCAATGGCCTGCAGTATGGAGATCTGATGTGCTTCCTTGCGAAGCTGAGCCATCAGGTGAGCGATCTTTCGTCGCACGACTAAGCCCCTCATCTGGGCCTGCAAAACCGCGACGTCGAACTCGCTCTCATAAACATCATCCATGTGCGCTGACAAGTCGTGCCTGAATACAGCACCACGAATCATAGCCTGCAGCTTGGTAACGAATGGTGTGCACTTCTCCAATTCTTTCTTCTGTTGTGCAAGCTGCTCACGAACTTGCTGTCCACGCTGCACAGCTTGCAGCCTGGCGAACAACTTGGCGTTACGTTTCAAAGACCTTTTCTTAGCTTCCATCTCTTTTCTCATAAGGAGGCCTCGAACAAGAGCCTGCATATCGGCTGTCCAGGCGTTCATCTCGAAGCGGTAGGCAAAGCTGCTTCGAGCAAACATTCCTCTGATCCTGGCTTGCAAATCCAAGATTTGAGGTTCACAGGCCCACAAGTCGTCCATCATCCAACCGAGAGACACCCGGATAAAGGCACCTCTAATCATTGACTGAAGTTCCAAAACGGACGACTCTGCTTCCCCTAACTCTCTTTGTATCCTCTCTTCCTCCGATTCCTTCGGTTCTTCATCGAAATGCTTGCCAACACCTCTAAAGCTTGGTAGGGCTACACCAGCCATATCCAAACCCTTTTGGGTGCTGTGCAGTTCCTCTTCGGTGAACTCCAATTGGCCAACAAGATTACCAATTGAAAAGTCTGTCATACCCAACCTGAGTAAAAGATAACTGAGAGCATGGATACAGTAAATGACTTTTGGGATGTTCTTCTTGTCGTATAAATCTGTGAGTTCGAAATAGAAGACCTCGGGCAGTTCAACTCTTCGAACGAATTTGAAAAAGCGGACAATGTTGTCGGTATGGCGGTACTGCAGCTTGGGGTCACTGAAGATGCGAGGGACGAGCTCCGGTGCAAAAACCTGCGTGACCCGAGCCAAAGTGATGCCGTTGCGAAGATAATCCTCTAATTGGATAATTGGCGGGATTTCCTCATCTATGCAGCGCTCAATCCACCTATTTATCAAAATATAGTCAATATACATGTCATCACATACGACCAAAAGGAGAAAGAAAATCACTAGGGAACCTACTCTTTTGCTTCACCGATATGACAGAGATACTCATATGCCTTCAGGTACTTTCGCTGAGTGTCCATCCAAGTCACGGACGTCCAATTCATTTTCGGATCTTGGAGATTCATCTTCTTGAAAGCCTTCCGGCCATGCAATCCAACCACATCCTTGGCGGCAGTCGCAGCCACGATCTGCTCGCCAGTTTCAGAGAGCGTGCGAAGATGGCTAACAGCCGAGTTCTTGAGAGCCTTAAAGTCCGCTGGGGTGGCGAGACCAGTGCTGGACGTGAGAATCATGCTTGTGGGACGTGGCTGGGTCATCTTGCGTTTGGAAGCATCACTATCGTTTAATGTGATCTCTGAGATTGCGTTTGCTAGAGCGGTGTCACTGGTGGGCGTCTGCGACGGTGTATAATATGCTTGATAGCTGTCCCTGCGAGGAGTGCTGTTGTTTGACGAAAAGTCAAGTTTTCGTGACGCGGAGTCCGGAGTGTGTGCCACAGAGAGCGGACGAGTGTAATGCCCAGTCTTTGTCGGAGTACCAGTGGGACTAGCAGCCGGACTCTGAAGAGGAGAATAGGGATCCTGGTGATTGCGGGTGGTATAATGTGACCCGGCACCTAAAGAGGCTATGGTGTATTTGGAGAGATAGGAGGAGGAGGAGGAATAGTCGTCTGTGTTGAAACGGGAGAGTGAGGGGATGGATGAGTTTGTAGATGTTCGAGAGGGGATGGAGCCACTCGATTGAGACGAATAGTTCGAGCCGTAGGCCGACGAGACGCCTGATGCGATGGAGGAGGTTGATGGGTGACGGTTGTGATGGCTGGACTCAGCGAGGTAGCTGTTGCGTCGGTTCCCCGTAGAGGGGTACATGTTGTACGACGACGACATGGAGGAATGCGCGCTATCCAAGCAACAAAATAAGCCAAAAGACGATGGACTATTATATGTATGATTTTAGAGGGAGCGAGAGCGGCTTTCTTTTGTTTACTGCCTCGTTATCTGAATCATCGATGCTGTCGATGACTGCGATGATCGTGGCTGTAGGTGCTGGTGCTGGTGGTGATAGAATAGGGTGGAGAGCTGACGACCTGCGAATGGCTGCACGGTATCAAGCTCAATCCGGCCTCCTGAAAAGTGATAAGGCGACAGCGACAGCGACCAAAGATATCGCCAGAGCGAACGTTTTTTTTTGGGGGGGGGTTTGGATTGTGATCAGAGAGAGAAGGGAAACCCGTCGACGGTTTCAGGGTTGGGAGGGAACTCGTTTGAGGTCGTCAACAATGGCCCTGGTATGTGGGTAAATAAGAGAGGGAGAGGGAGCTATGCTATGTTGACTAACCAGGCCAGCAAGCAGGAGGAGATGAGATGAAATGATGAATGATAGCGGAGAGGTGATTGGGGAGGGGGAGTAGTTCTTTTCTGGTCGAGATGGGAATACTGGAACGCTGTGGCATGGGCTAACTATAATCGCCGGGTATTATTATTATGCCTTCTTCGCCCTGCGTGTGCTGGCCGGCCGACGGGCAGCCTGGCGCAGAACCCGCAGGTTTTTTTTTTTTTTTTTTCTTTCTTTGCTTTTGAGGCGCTGGGTGTTGTCTGTTTACGTCTCGCCGGACAGTCAGCCTCTATGCGTTGCCGGGGTGATCGATAGGCACGCCATCACAACACATTTCTTGTCGCATCATTGGCAAACGCTGTTCCGCCCACGTGACAAACACCGTCCGCTTTTGTGTTGCTGCCCCTTTTGGCCAGAGCTCGCTCGTTTTGGGCCTGATACACGCCAAGTTCAGCTGTTCTATTGTCGGCAACGCGCTGCTCTGTTCTTCTCCCCCACGCCTCGAGTTCACGTCCATGTACAGGTACAGGTACATACATACAAGGCCTCAGCCTGATACCGTCGACGCTCCAACCGACGTCTTCCCCGCCTTTACTTGCCCTCACCAGCTTCAAAATCCCCGGCTGTCTGACACGTAACTTACCCCCCCTTTCTTTCTCTCAAATCTCATTCTACGCGACCTCGGCACAAGTTTATAAATAAAATACTTACTTAATTACAGCCGCCACCAAGATCCAATTTCTTAATTAATACCACTGCACCCAACCCTTCGAATCTCAACCACAGTTTCTGTATCATCGTCCACCACCACCATCACAGAAAAAAACCTATACATCGACCTTGTCGACAGCCTACTTTACCATCCTCCTCAAAAATGAAGGCTCCGCTCGCTCTCCTTGGCTTTTCCATTGCCAGCTACTACACATCTCATAAAATCTACAAACACCAGCAAGAACAGCGGTCTAAAACCTCCCTTTCTTCCTCCTCTCTCTCCGAGAAACAGCCACAGGAACCAGAATCGCCTCAGCCATCGCAGTCGCAGCAGCATCAGCAACAGTCTCAGCATCCGTGGTGGAATCCCCCCGTCAAACACGAAGCCAAATATGCCGAACTCATGAACGTTCCATGGATCAGATAGGCGGCTATCACCCTCTTGATTATCCGACAGAGGGCCCAGCCGCTGCTGCTGCCCTTTTCGGACCTTTTTCTGCCAGCCAATTGCCTACTCAATCGCAACCTCGTGTCCATGACGACTCCGAACGGCACCAACCTAACCAAACACTACCTAGAATTTCCTTTGTTCGACGGGAGCGGAAGGAAGGAAGGAAGGAAGGGACCACCACGGCGTTTACCAATCATCTGATTTCACCTCTTTGTCGCATTATTGTTATTCCTACTCCGACCAAAATTTTAAACTTTTGCATACATCTATATTTTTTTCTCTCCAGCGATCAACGTTTTCATTTCATCCTCTTTTTCAATTAAATACGACCTCATCGCTATCCCCATCATATTACGGATACTTTTCTTTGCTCTTAGCCGCTGCGTTATATATTCGCTTTGTTCTCGGCGTCTCCGGTTGCAGTTGGATTTTATTTCTCTCGAAACGTTTTTTTTGATTTTCACCAGGGGCACAATAATCTCTCAGATTGAACCACAAAAATTTTTTCTCTCATCGCGAAATCCACATGTTTATTTCCGTGGCTACCGTGGGTATATAGAATGGAGTAACTCGAAGAAGTCCCTTTTTTTTTTTTNAACAAAGGGGGGGCGAAAGGAAAGAAAGAAAAAGATTGTTAACAAGGGATCGGAGACACAAATCTGGCAGGACCTCGCATGTATTTTTTTTTTTTTCCTTTGATTCCACAGCGTCCATTTATCGTCCGTTACTCCGGGCTGGCTTTCCCATCTGTATTGTCTTCCTCTTTTTTAATGTCTGCATACTGCGTATGTACGTATCTTCATGGTAACCCAGATTGCATACTGACAATATAGTTAGCACCTGTCAGAAACTTATAGCAGCATGGTTGTAAATACCACAGCTCGCTCTAACTTGTATCGACCTAATTAATAGTATATCAGTCCTCTGAAGGGGACCTATCTAATTACCTAACACAGCCTCCCCATGAAACACATATTCTTTTAACCTCTGGTCTCACAAGGAGCTATCTACCGTATAAGAATAATAGTATACACTAGTAGTATGAGAATACAGATACATATACACGATTGGAGGGGGAAAAGGAATCCTAAGGTCCGACCTGCCAGTGAACCAGTCAGTGCACCGCAATCTACAAGGTCCACCGCTGAACACCAAAAACTACCGAGCGCACAACCGAAGCAAAGCGGTTCAAGCATCTACCTTCCCCCCCAACTAACTTCGACTCCTCACTAGCATGTGAAAAGAGAACCGGTCTCCTCCCCCGAGGAAGGCCCAATCACCTGCCACCACGCCATGAGACAGAATGTGTTGCTTCGCATTGACGTCAATGCTGGAAGGAGAGAGGGAGGGGGAACGGGGAAACGGGGAACGGGGGCTCAAACCTGATCGCGCTTGAGCGCCGCTTCAACAAAATAACTTTGGCACTTGATTAATTAACTGACTTGACAGAGTAGGCAACTCTACTCGCTGCGCGCAGATAAGGACGGACTTTCCTTGTCGGCGCAACTTTGTTCTTGCTTATGCAGCAGCAGCAGCAGCAGCAGCATGCAAGTACTCTACTACTGAACTTGTGCATGTATTTGCAGATTATATGCATGCATTCTGCAAATGTCTAAAAGGAGGGTTCGACACGGAAAAAGGCTTCTTCGACCTCAGTTTGGTGTCGGCTCCCAATAGCATTTTGTGTTGAAATGTTGTGGAAAAGATCCTGGCTGGGATCCGCTCATCCTGGTTCAATAATATTAAAGCCGGTTCTTTGCAATGCCTGAGCTCGTCGATGGGTGGTACGATCGGCTGCATGTTTGCATAAAGCACATCCTTGGAAGCGACCAGGTCTTCAAACCGGAGCTTGATTTAAGGTTCGACCGAGGTAGGTACCTAGGTAGATATACGTAGATGGATACTCTGGGAGCTAAGCTTCATGACAGAGAAAAAGAGAATAAATAAGTAAATAATTAGAACTGCTTTTAATCTAACGAAAAACAATGCTGCAGAAAATACAAAGCTGATGCTCGTAGTGTATAGCCATAAAAGCAATAGACGACTAAAAATTATAATTATCCATCTCGTGATATCATTAGACAACCCGGAACTTCAAAAAAGAAAACAGCTTCCTCACTCTATACTGTACCTCTAACTGCAAACATTCCATCCATTTGCAACTGCATATCCCCCCACATCAAACCTTCTCTGTCTCTGCTGAATACTTCGTCTCCGTCGACAAGAACCGATCCAGTTGGTTGCTCGAATACATTCCCTTATCCGCTTCAAACCAACCCAGCCTCCTCTTGCAAAACTTCCATGCCTCAACCCCAAACATAAACACAACCACGCTAACAGTCGGCAGCGCCCACTCCCAGCTGATGGATTTATGCTTGAACACATTCGTATTCAACTTGGGTATATAAATCACGGGAAACACGCTAACAAACCCGATCGCCACCGCCCAAAACAAAAACCTATTCCGATACAGGTCCTTGAAGATCGGGAACGGATGCTCATCCCGGGGATCCAGCCGGAACAGCGACCGCCGTATCGACTTGAACTCCCACGCGCTGAGCAATATCAACCAGACCAGCGTCACAAACACGGCCCCACGGGCGCGGAAGACCAAGTCGCAGGAATCGTTGTAGGATGTGTTACACCCGTGTCCGAGATGGCCGTTGCCAACCCCGTAGACAATTATCGTAAAAGTGCCGATTACGCATCCGCCCATGATGATGCCGTAGATAAGCATGTCGACGACGATTTCCCAGGTGAACACGCCCTTGCGGTTGTTATGTGGCGGGCGATGCATGACATCGGGGCCGGCGGGCTCCAGGCTCAGGCCGAAAGCGGGGAATGAAGAAGTCACTATCGATATGCCCGCATGCATCCATGGTTAGCGAACTGGGGTACCTTTTGTTTACGCCGGTTGCGGATAGTGGGAGGCAATAATATACATACACATGTTGATCCAGATGATAGCCAGGGGAGCGAGGGGAAATGTCGAAAAGTCATCCTCGTCGCGGAATGCAAGACCGATAACCAGGAGTACCACTTCCGCAATGTTACTAGTGAGTAGGTGAAGCACGAATTTCTGAATGTTATCAAACATCCGGCGCCCTTCCTCGATAGCGTTTACAATTGAGGCAAAGTTGTCGTCCGTGAGGACAATATCAGAAGCTGATTTAGCCACATCCGAGCCACCTAAACCCATTGCAATTCCAACATCTGCTTGCTTCAAGCTGGGAGAGTCGTTGACTCCATCACCAGTCATGGCGCAGAAGAGTCCTCGTCTGTGTAGCGCTTGAATCATGCGCACTTTGGTATCTGGGGCGCATCGCGCGATGACCACTGGCATTGTCGGCAGGTTGTCGATTTCCTCGTCGGTTAGACCGTCAAATTCAGTGGCGGTCATGACCAGCGAGTCGATTTCTTCTTTAGAGAGACGACCTGTGAAGCTGGGGATAATTCCAACCTCTCGTGCAATCGCGGCGGCAGTCAATCGGTGATCACCTAGTTGGTGAACGAATATGTCAGTAAGGGTGTATGTGGACCATGGCTGCAGTAATGCAGATAAAACATACCTGTAAGCATGTGGACCTTGATACCAGCCTGCTTGCACAACCTGATAGCATCTCGAGATTCGAGCCGCGGTGGATCATACAACCCAGCAAGTCCCACGAACGTGAGGTCCTGTTCAACATCATTTCTGTCCACTTCCTTCCAGTTATCACATGAGGATACGGATCGTTTAGCCAGGGCCAAAACTCTCAGTCCCTGCCCTGCAAGATCCTCGACTTGATTCATAATGACATCCTTGTATTCTTCGGTCATCTTTTGTTCGTTTCCATCAACACCGTAAGTCGTGCAGAGATCCAGTATTCTCTCAACTGCACCCTTGGTGAATGCATGGACAGCCTCCGTCTCCGGTTCTCGGAAAACTACAGACATGCGCTTGATCTCGCTGTCGAATGGGAATTCGGCTTCTTGTGACCAGCCTTTTGATAAAAGTTGTTTCTTGCCAGCTTCGAAGCGGTGAGCGAAAACTTGAAGAGCGACCTGAATAAAGTATTACTCGTTAGTGTAAAGTGTTTTTTGAAGTAGAGTTAATACAAATGTTGTGGTATAACGTACCTCAGTTGGATCCCCTGTAGCCTGCCACTCTTTCTTTTCTTGGTCATACCTAACAGTTGAAACGTTGCACAGAGCGCAGATACGGGCGAAAAGCTTGACGGGGAACTGTGAAGATATCAGGTCGAGGTTGTACTGCTGAACCGAACCCTCATCCGCCTTCTCGCCAAGCTTTGGAGCTTCACTTTCATGACGGATGTTACCAGAGGTAGGGTCATTAGCTTCGGCAGTGTTCTCAACACTATAAACTCCCAAACTCGGGATCCAGAACTTCCTGGTGATCATCTTTCCCTGTGTGATGGTGCCGGTCTTGTCAGAAGAGATATTGGTTACACCGCCCAAGCTTTCGAGAGAGTCGAGCTTCCGGACAATAACTTGACGCTTGACCATACGCCTCATGCTAACGCTGAATGTTATGGTGAGCACAGCGGGTAAACTTTCAGGAATAATGGCAATAGCTATAATTTTGTATATATATTGTTAGCGTCGAATCCACAATCACGAGCAACTATGTATACACAGGGGTAGACAAACCTAGCGAAATAGCGTAGATGACGACTTCGTGAGGAACGTGGAACTTGTTGGCGCCAAAGACGATAATCGCCAGGATAACGGCACATCCAAAGAGGAAATATGCAAGTTTTGCTAGCTTCTTCTGAAGAGGAGTGCCCACCGTAAGACCGAGGAACTTTCCGATAGCATCCCAGGTCCGAAGAAGGAGACCCTTGGCGGGTTGCAGAGGGCCGTGTTTCTTTCGGCTGAGCGAGCGGTTGGGCTTGCGGCTCTTTTTCCCTTGTAAAGATCTGGCAATGGCTCCGATGGCGGTTTCCATACCGGTTCCAATGACGATACCTCGGCCTCGACCTCGTGTAACAGTTGTAGAAGAAAAGGCGAGATTGATACGATCACCAAGGCCGATTCCAGCGTCGAGAGTGGTTGAAGCAATCTTAGCCACCTAGTATATACCCGTGTTGTATTAGCATCTCGATGATAACTTATAGTCAGAAGCGAAGATAAGAGGTCACTCACAGGAAGGGATTCGCCAGTCAGGAGAGCCTCGTCAGCTTCAAAATTTAGGGTTTCAGGGATCATTCGGAGATCAGCGGGTACGACATCTCCAGTTGTCAACTCGGCGATATCGCCAGGAACAACTTCCATAGATGGGATGTGGACTAGTTTGCCGTCTCGGATAACAGATGCGGTAGGGGACGAGAGGTTTTTGAGAGACTCCATAGTCTTCTCACTATATACAATCCGTGCAAGTTAGCTCCCAGATTCAACTCTGAATGTGAGTATCGCAGAAATTTTCAATACGGGGTCTCACTTACGCATTATACTCCTGGTAAAATCCAACGCCTACATTAATAATGATAACGGCCGCAAGGACTCCACTATTATCCTGGTTAGCACACCTCTAAATTCTAAATGCCTGGGGTGTGGGTTGATATATCCTTACCCTTCGATCCAGTCTCGCGTTGCAAACGACAAGACCATAGCGAACCCCAAAACCAACGTCATGGCATTAGCTAACCTAAGTTAGAGAATAAAATCATGTTAGTGGTAAGCTAGCTACACGGCAGTCGGTAGTGAAAGGGCAGGCTTACTGTTTGAAGAAGACTTTCCATGCCTTAACGTTTTCGCCGCCTTCGAGAATATTTTGCCCATATTCCTCGAGCCGCTTCTTGGCTTCAACGGCTGATAGACCGCAGTCGACATCGGTCTTTAGTTCTACAGCAACATCCTCGAAGCTCAGTGCATGAGGCGGTGATGTGAATACAATCTTAGTTTCTGGGTTGTTCGAAGACATCTCTCTATGAACTAGCCAACCGGGTGATCATTGAGTTCAGTTGATTATAATGAGTGGGAATATAAACGACCAGCACAGACTGCTAGCAGTGAACGATGGTGATGTGATATAAAATATGTGGAGCTTCTCGTAGAGTGCTATAAAGCTTAATTCTCCGGATCGGGCACGGAGAGCAAGTTGTTTAGTGAACGAATTCTAGATTCTAAAATCTAAAAAATAAAAATCCGGAGGCAGAGACCTCAGTATTTATAACCGCCGCCGTTGACAATTGGCCTCCCGAAACCTTCCCAACGGACTAAGACCCGTCTACCGCCAGGCCGTTGATACCAAGACCTCTATGCTCGGCCATGTCTTGAATCTGCTCTTGGTGCGCGGGCTTGTCAACACCATGACGCTGTTGGGAAATCGTGCCAAGCATCTCCAGTCTTGGCGAAAAGTCGCATTTGTGAGACCCGCCGCTTCGAGGTCCGTCCGCCGAGCCTCACCTGTCGTTCGCCGCGTGGAAGCACGGTAGGGCCGAGACATTCCAAGATCTCGGCCCGCTTGGCTATCGGAGCCGGTTTTCGTGAGCGACCGAACAGTCGGGCGTCAAGGCTGTAAGACACGGGCTGTGGAGTGCACTAGGCAAGTAGGTATTCGAGTTCATGTTCAAGTCAAGGTTTCCCATGTCTGTCTATCGCGTGGTTCTCTGTCTTAACGTCCAGGCTTCATTGCCTCATACCACATCCAACACGGAGGCCGGTACCACCACGACAATTCCACAGTCTCGTTACCAACCAATACGTATTCTATAGTGTATCTGGCATCTCGATTCACGATATCAACCGATTGCAATCGATATCGGCAACAGTGAAGAACCGGTCAGGACAATTTCCGAAGTCTAATCCCCCCGCCAAGCCTTTTCTTTGTGGCCTGAGTCATTGATGTCATCGACTATCGGCGATTAAACTGGCTACCGTCTTTGCCTTCGCCATGCCTTCCATGAAAAAGCCACCGTGTAGCACGGATAACCCTCCGGAGACGAGCCAATAGAATCGTATCAAAGGCTGACCTTTCCGAGAGCCGAGGAATGCTAAGCTGCTGCGCATCGTTCAAATCAGGCAATGCTAACTTTCGGCATCAAGCGGTATTGGGACTGCCGGAAGACCGAACTAGATTGTACTATAGTGACACCCAGCAATTCCTCCGAGTGGCATGTGCTCTGTGACTAACCGTAACTCTTTCTCTAAGCCCCCCACAATTGCGCAGCAGCAAGTACTCTAGTACTAGTGCACTATAGTGGAGGGTTGAAGGAATTGCTAGGCGTATAATGAGCTTATCCAAAGAAAAAAATAATCCGTTTCTTTGGACTCGGATGTTGGACTCGGCTACTCTCTGTAAAGATTTTTTATACTAAACAGGTCTTCAAGAAAAAATATTCTAAAAAATGATCATTTGTGACACAATTTTACTTTACCCAAACGACCCTGCTTAGTCGCGTATGCAGGCAGACACAGCTTCATGTCTCGCACCGCCAAGGTAGAGGTGGATCAGTTCGCTGACAAGCCCAGAGTTTGGCGTATCTTGGATAATATGAGAGGATCGATTCCATCGAATGCTCGGGTTTGGCAAAAACTTTAAATAGGAAGTTGATAAGGAATCTGGTTCAATTACTTAACTCGGGAGCTCTTCGTTAATTTTTTGAAAGAGCAAAAAGATGGGACGCGCGCTGGAGCTTTCGTTAAATGTCCCCGAACTCCGAAATATCTACGGAGAAGTAACTGCGTTCGGCCTAACTATTGTGTATTTATATGCAAGAGCCGTGCACAGTCCGTGGTTCGAGATATTGATATATCGATGGTCCGGCGAGATATTAAGAATCCGGCGAGATAAATAAATCTATAGAATTTATTATCGAGCTATGTACTTTTAAGATGGCGTGTGAATTGGCGTCACTCGCCTGGTCCAATCTTGATATTTCGCGAATCGGATGATATCTCTAAATCAGTCTCGCCTTTTCTACTCCTGCGAAACGTAATTTTATCAAATAGTCGGCCCGCAAAACGGCCGACGCCTAGCACTTGCACACTAGAAATTTCACGGATGCTGAAATGCTATAGACTTTTAACTCGACTTACTATTTTATTTAGCTATGTACAAATACATGCGGCTGCAATCAAGCGCACGGAGCTACCTATCTGCCCACACACAACGCCAAAAAATATGCGTAGGGATATAGAGAGCATCTCGGAATAATCTGAAAGAAAAAAAGGAAAAAAAACGTTTTAGATGCTCCACGATGCGGCACTACACCGCAATCAGAAGATGAAAATAAAATAAAATCGGATTCCGCATTTGGAAATTGCCACGAATTGATATTATACTCGACATCATTACTAACTCCCTTCGTGTTCATTTGTTCAAGCGCTGCAAACGGGGAGCGAAATGCTGCCACGCAAAGCTCTGAAAACCAATTAGACACATTGAGCGTAATATGGGTTGAGCACAGTGCAGGTGGATCCAGACTAATTCATCCGTTAGCTATTTGTCCGACGGGATATTGCGGTAGATATATAACTTACAGCACAGACGGTGCAACCGGTATACGCATTGCCACCGCATTGGCCGTATTTTACGGCGGTGCAGCCCCCATTGTTAGGAGTCGTCGTATGAGTGGTAGTGGTGGTAGTGGTGGTGGTAGTGGTGGTGGGTACACGAGGGGTGGTGGTAGTCCTCGAGGTAGTGGTGGGGACATTGGGGGTGGTGGTGGTCCTTGAGCTAGTGGTGGTAGTCCTTGTGGTGGTGGTGGGGACATTAGGGGTGGTAGTTCTCGGGGTGGTCGTAGGGTTAGTGCCGCCGCCGATGGGCGTTGAGGTAGCAGCGCAGTTTCCACCGAAGCTAAGGACGTTTGGAGACTTGGTGGCGCCGCCGGGAATAACAGTGGGACCGGGAGCGATGTATGTCGAAAGAGACTGATAGATGTTGACGAAGATGCCGGGATCGCTGGCAGAGTATGCACCAGGCCACTTGACGGTTGCGGGCAAGGTGCCAGATCCGCCACTGATGGTAAGTTGGTCTGCAGCATTACTCATCAAGTTAGATATCAGATATCGGGTCTTCTAATGCAAGTATTGCGACAAATTGTGGGTCGCATGTATATGTGCGATCTACTGGCGAAAGTACGCGCGAGACGCGAGGGAAATGTTCAGGAGATTCACTTACAGCAGCTCATATAGAACTGCGCGCCGTTGGGAGGTGGCGACTGTGCAGCATGCAGCGCCAGAGCTTCAGCGCGAAGCAAGTAATCACCATCAGGGAGATTTGTCGGGATACCGAAGGTTAGTTTGCCACAGCAGTAGTTCATATCCTTCGTTCCCCACCAGTCGGACGAGCCGTCACCTGTAGGGTATTTGGCCCAGGAATCTTGATAGATCTTGAAGAACCCGCCCGATCCATCAGCGGTGGAGGCATCGTCGACTTTCCCCAAGTACACCATGACTGGGCCCCAATGGGCACCACCAATTCCTTCAGTGGCGCAGGTACGATCATTGAGTTGCTAGCACAAAGTCAATTTGCGTTAGTATTGGCTGCTATTTAATCCTGAGGCTTTCATCAAGGCCCTGTGCTCACCTGGTGCATCTCAATGGTGATTTGGTCACCCGCGCTCACAGCGCATTTGCCCGAAACACCGGTAGCACCGCCAACATTGCATCGCATGTTGGTTGAAGAAGGGTCTGTAACCGGAAAGTTGCCCGAAGTGGGAAGTCTCACACAGCTTGTTCCGTAAACAGACGCAAATATGTTAGCTTTACTTAACGAAGCACTTGAAATAAGATGGGGATACATATCTTATCGACGCCATTAACCCATAGTTCCTGCCAGATGGCGTGGCCAGCAACCTGGCTGGCGCCCAATAGAGCAGATAGCGCAAGAACCTTCATCTTGAAGAAATCACCACTAAAATTAAACGTGGGTGTATTGGGACAACGGAATAGAATAAAACAGCCTCAGCTGAGATTTGTATAGTTGGTCGAAAACTCCGATGTAGCGAAAGGGTGAATTAAGTAGCCAAGTTGCTAATGGCTAAAAATACTCGCAGGTCCCTAGGTCTTGGCTGTCGTGTGTCTGGTTGACTCGACTGATATTATCCTCTCACATCAAGCAATGCGTGGACGCAAGATACCCGGGAGGGGTGGTGGTGATTTATATAGCCAAGGATACACCCATAAGCAGTGTATCTCAAACACCCAACCCTCGTCACCTAATGGCATCAAAATCGGCTCAACAGCACCCGCGGCGTCTACGTAACATCTTTTCAGTCCGATGACTAGGCTAAGGCCTTCTCGCAGCTCCGGCAACAGTTGTGCCGGTGTAAACATGTAACATCGCCACGTGCAGTTCCAAATTATGATCCAGGTGATACCTCATCCGGGGTTCGATTGTGGGGAGTGCAGCAAGAAATCTTGTTATTGCTTGTCATCGAGAGCGGAGCATTTTGATATATATGAAGTAGGCGTTCGGCGAAGTCTTCCGGTAGCCGCGAGCTGCGTGGGACTTCATTGTTGGAATAAATGTGTTGTCCACAGAAACGTAGCGAAAGGCTTGTTTCATGTCGCCAACGGTTTCGGGATATCGGGAAGAACGGGCCTGTCAGACTACATTCCGCCTCTGACGACCCTAGCAAGTAGGCTCTGCTCCCTTGGGATTTGTAAGGATTTGGTGAGCTGCCTTCCCCTTCTGCTCGTCCTTGCGATTTCAGCTATATTTGAGAAGCATTTGATAGGAAAGCTTGATTTTCTTCGCACTCCTTTCGGACTTCTCCTTTTCTGCGAACCAATGCAAAAAAAAAGTCAAAGAGGCGAGGCATACGGTTACAGGCTTATAGGCTATTGTCTTTCGTGCCTGCAAGGTCCCTTTCTCGTCCGACGTTTTAAAGATTTTGGCAATCTTGGGAAGTCAGGTTCAGCCATGTATCATTTCAGCCTGTGGAATCTGGTACCTTTCTTGGCTATAGTCACGGGCTCCTATATTCGGACGTTTCAGCTTTCTGGTAATTAGTATCGTGAACGTGTAACCTGGAGGTGACTTTTTAAAGGTGACTGGGTTTTTGCCGTTCTGTTGTTTAAAGGGTGTTCACACCACCAAAACGAATAACAACAATAACAAAAGTGAAGGTGAAGAAGGCTCCGGAGTAGCCGCAATACATTTCCAAGCTAACTACTTAAGTAGCTACCATGGATTCCAAAAATCAAGATTACAAGACCTTAGTAGCTTATGCACGCGGCGCCTTTGAGCTCCTTCCGGCCTATATTAGACCTAGCTATTGCGTGATTTTGCCCAAGTTTGTTATTCATCCGAGCTGGGTCAAGTTCAGAGCCTCTTACTGTCAAGCCCGAGATAGTATAAGAGCATAAAGTGTCGTTGTAGGAATCGTATTAAAAGGCACCGAGATTCTGCTAGCAACAGGAAAATGCTAAATGTCACCTGGTGCAACACACGATATCCAACGGCGCCTTCAACATCACGAATTCTAAATATAACGACATGTCGAGTAATTTGCAAGAAGGCGGGCCGGATGGCTAGCGATCCTAAGTATTGTAAACATCAACGAACGGTCATCATTGCTCCACATACCTAAGTACTTACCTACCTAGGTACCTAGGTAATCAGTTGAGTCTTCTATATATCTATGAGTTCAGCCCAAGTATCAAATGGAGACTGTCATGACTAGTGCATGGCTAGAGGGCGAATTCAAATGCACAAAGCTAAGGAATCCACATAAGCTTGGCGTTCCAAAAAGCATTTTGTGATATAGGGACTAGTAGGTCCGAATTAATGAAACGGTAGAGTATCGCGGAGACACCCTAGCCAATACGTTCTCATGCGACCAGAGAAGCAAGCTCTGACAGGCATGTCTAAGCAATATCTGCAGAGCAAGGCTGCTGCATGTAAACCTGCACGTGGGCCGATTTTTCGGCATTTAAGTTCCCGACCCATTACGAAACCTCATTAGTGTAGAGCAATAAATGAGTGATTGCATTTTCGGCTGAATTTGAGTATCTAATCGTACGAATCCAGATGAATTTGGATCTACTCATCGTCGTCTTGGAGAAAACGGGATAGAAAAAAGGAAAGAAAGAAATTCACCCAATCCACGTCTACCTTCGCACCGTGTAATCATGCCGAATTCCGTATAGCATGCAAGATTGAAATCTAGTATAGCTCGCCTTGTGATACAAGAAATAATCGTCATAGTCATCGTCATCATAATGATAAAGAGGGAGGGGAGGAGGAGGGGAAGAAGAAAGAGACAAAAATAACAATAGAAGAAGTTGACGAGGGATATGCTAGCCTGCTCGCGTAGTAGAAGGCTGTTTATGTTTGCATATAACTGAAGCTTCGCTAATCATCAAAAGCATCGAGGACGGCTCCACGGCTTGCGTCCGATACTAGTCTAGCATATTTGGCCAGATGACCTCGGTTGACCTTCAGCGGCGGAGCCTTCCACTTTGAAAGCCGCGCCTTTATTTCAGCGTCACTGACGTCCATGCTGATGGTGTTTTGCTCGGAGTCGATTGTAATCATGTCGCCGTCTGTCGCATGGGTACAGAAATTGTTATTTTATTTGAAGCCAAGGCCTGAGTCTAAACAATGAAGTACGGTTCGAGATAAACATACCTTGGACAATGGCGATAGGGCCTCCGGTTTGGGCCTCCGGAACAACTGTTGAAAACGCCAAGTTAGCACCTTACGATTGATTTCATGGTTTAACGGACATACTATGGCCGACGACTATTTGACAAGGTTGTTAGCACATTCTTATTTGAATTTCAGAGAAAGGATACTCACTGAAGCCATGCGAAGCGCCGGAATAACGCCCGTCTGTGATTAATGCAACTTGCTTAAGTCCGGCTCCGATCAAAGCACCTGATGACTTAAGTTGCTCCGGCTATATTTATGACTGGTTAGCTGATATACCCCTTTCACACTATAGCTAAGGTAAGTTCACACCATTCCAGGTCCACCCTTCGGCCCTTCATATCTGACAACCAACACCGTCGGTTCGTCAGGATTCAGCTGCCCAGAATTTAACGCCGCAGTGGCTGACTCTTCAGAATCGAAAACTCTGGCCTTTCCCTTGAACGTCGTTCCCTCTTTTCCGGTAATTTTTGCGACGGCACCACCAGGAGCCAGATTTCCGAAAAGAACACGAAGGTGACCAGTTGTCTTGAGGGGATTAGAGAGCGGGCGGAGAACCTCTTGTGAGGTGAAGTCGATCGCTGGAGCACCGGCCACATTTTCTTTGAGTGTCTTTCCAGTGACAGTCATTATATCACCATCCATGAGGCCAGCATGAATGAGGAGCTTGGTCACAGCGGGGGTGCCGCCAATGTCATAAAGATCTAAGGAAGGCATATCTTAGCGCACCTCTCAAGTCGTATACAACAGGATATTGTGAACTTACCAGACATATAGTAAAGCCCGCTCGGTTTTAGATTCGCAATGTATGGGGTTTTGTCGCTGACTCTTTGGAAATCCTTCAATGAAAGGTCAGGGATATCAGCAGCATGAGCCATTGCAAGGAAGTGGAGGGCGGCATTGGTGCTTCCACCCAGCACCATTGTCATCACAAGTGCGTTTTCGAAGCTTCGCTTGGTGATTAGGTCCCGAGGACGAATATTTTTTTCCATGCAGACGCGAAGGGAAGCAGCTGCACTCCGGCACTCTCGCATTTTGGCAGGCTCAACAGCGGGAATGCTGCTGCTGCCAGGGAGAGTGAGGCCCATGACTTCAATTGCGGTGGCCATCGTATTCGCCGTGAACATTCCGGGACAACCTGTCGAAGAGTCAGCGATTTGCATCTACATGCCGAATTGACCGAATCACTCGCCTCCAGGACCAGGGCAAGCATGTCTAGTGACGTCTGAGTTTATTGTCAACTAATATTCAAATATCTTAGAAATGGATGAGAACTCGGTACCATCTAATTCTTCCTTCGTGGCACTGCCATAGTGGAGGGCTCCAAGGACCTCAAAGCAAGAAGACACATTGCTCCCCTTGGGAAACCTTTCCGTTCGCTTTCCCGGCATTATGGTACCTCCATATATCATCAAAGAAGGGCGATTGTGGCGTGCCATGGCCATGATGCCTGTCTGAACGTCAGTATTTTTCTTTTTTGGTATTAATATGTAGAAGCTTGATAGCACCGACATCCAGGCATATTTTTGTCGCATCCCGGGATGGAGATATTGCCATCATGGGATTGGCCACAGGTGGCAGACTCAATGCTATCAGCAATTAAGTCACGACTAGGCAAAGAGAATCTCATCCCTAGAATATCATTATTAGAACTTGCTCAAGTTGCATACAAAATTTGGACAATATTAATTCCCCTAACCTTCATTGCCCATAGTAATGGCATCAGAAATTCCATTGGGGCTGTAAAGCCACCCAATGAATCCCTCCTTCTCTACGCCTTCTTTGACGGCTCGTCCAAGATCGAGAACTGTAGTAACAATATATCGTAAATATTCGAGATTTCTGACAAAACCGCCGCCATTGTCGGTCCTGTAACTCACGATGCTATCATAAAATATCAACGCTGCTCCGAGTACAATATTTCTGACACCAGCTGACTTACTGTATTGCAAGAGTTACCCTCCCACCAGACCGGTGAAATTCCTGGAAGTCACAGGAGATGTATCAGGAATGTTTATCGATTAGCCAATTTGGGCATTGCATTCAACTGGCTGCTCACCGATTTGCGGTTTCAACCTCATGTCTTCTTCGTTCTTGACTCCGGCAGCGTACAGCATCGCCTAGGGAATGCCAACATTCACATTAGCTAACCAGGAACTCGGACAGAGCAAGGATTGGCTCGGATAGTCCATACTTGTGCTGCTGCAAACTCAGGATCGTTGGTGATGGTAGCAGACCAACGATTTAGTATTAGGGTGCCATCCTCCCGTTTTGTCCCGTGTGGAATCTCCTTAAACTTGATGAATTTGCTTGACCCCGCCATGATGCAAACGATTGGATGATCGTGAGTTATTGTCGGTACCGAGGTCGATCGATTGTCGGAGGATGTGGATGAGATAGTTTGACTACGGACTACGCGCGAGAGAGTCAAGATATAGTCGCGTGCGCGAGAAGGTGGTTGTTCAAGAGGGAAGGTTTATGAAGTCTGCTGTTCCCCAATGCAAAGCCTGGATTAAGATGGGGGGCATTTAGGATACAACTATTTAGTAAACAAGGCGGCCGAGCTATCGCAAAATACACTAAGCTAATGGCCGCCTGCGCCGGCATGACACCTTGCCATTTTCCCGCCGGTGTAGCCGGCCGGCCAGCCAGCGAGCGCAGCTCCAACCATCTATATTGGCTCTTGCTTGGTGCGCATTCTTTGTCGACTACCGGCCGACGAGCGAGGTCATACCGGCCTCGTCTCGAAACGGCGGCTGTTCACAACCTTATCATGAGAGCCGGGGGTAGCTGCCCAGGTGAAATTGTCAATCGCCTGCCTGCAATTGGTTCTGCGGGGGGCGGAAATGCGGCAGCTTGTCAGCAAAGTGCGGGGGACCAGCCGAGGGCAAGGTTTCTTGGCTACAACACAGCTTCGCGACGATGGAAGCCGACCTCGAGACGATATCTGATAGGACTTATATTCAGGTTGCAACTGCAATTGACGTCCGAGGTTTCGGCCTCTTGCCCTAGCTAATGGGCCAGAATTCTGGTCGTTTCAAAGATAAATACTTGGACACATCCGGCGCCGAATTTACGCTAGGATGGGAGCAAGAATGGAGCAGCCTGGGGGAGGTGAATTAATCCGTACATCGGCCATATCTCGAGCCTCCCCTTGCGAGATAGTGCTGTAAGACTGCCTCTTCGAGATTTAACCCCCCAGACCCGCGGCTGCCGACACCGTTGCAGCCACCTGGGATCCAGGGCGTTACCTGCGTCTGGGTCTGTCCCTCTTTCCATTCTTGCCAAAGTTCCCCCCCCCCTTATTGCAAGGCCCCGCTGCCCTCAGGAATTTGCACTACAATGCTGACGAAATATTCCGTTAAGCAAGGCTGTCATTTCCGAATAATCAACTCAGGATATCAGATCTTAACGACGCTGCCGAAAAGAGACATCCTGGCGAGCACGTGGTGGAAGCTCTCAATTCTACTCGAACGAGTGGACCTTGCAAAATCCCCTCAGGCCAACAGCCAAGCCGGCTTTGGATATGCCATCGCTGTTCTCCTATTCTTATGGAAGGCGGATGAGCACACAAAGGGCGACGACATAAGACCTGCTGACTAGAGGGAAGCTCCTTGCTTGTCGGGCCGAATTTTTTGAGTTTCGGTCTTGATCAAATATATCGCTGGCTTGAGGATTGCCGTCCGCAGCACCTCCAGCTTGTTTTTTTGCTTTGATGCTGTCCCTTGCATTCTGATGCAAACTTGGTCCCCGAGCGTCGTCCTTAATACCCCCAAGCTTAGGCAAATTCAGCAGAGGGATTATCCGAAGGGCTGGAGCGACGCGACGAGAACAATCTCCCGTGATATCTGATGTTCCAGCTATACCCGAGCGGGTGGTTTCAGGGCGTCGAATAACGATTGTTCGTTTGACCACGATTCGCCCAGCAGCGCCGGTTTTGGTGGCAGCTCGGCCCACATGCGCTTTCTTTTTCCTCCATCAACCCACCTTAACTTCAGATGCTAATCCTGCACCACCAAACATATTAACGTCGTCAGCAGCAAGATTCCAAGACCGGTGCACGAAAGTTACGAACCCGCATATCCATACCAGTACCACCCAAGCACAGGAGAGCACGTCTTGTTACGTACAACTTGCAGCAATGTGGCTGGAATAACTGGCTGGCTGCATCTGGCCGATCCCAGGGCGATTCAGTTGATGAGGCATCTGCAGCCTTTACACACACACCGGAATAAGATAGAGTATATAACTTTTGTATTCCCCGACGATGACTTCCTTCAGCTCTTGCAGGAGTTCCTCTCCGCGCTCTTTTCCCCTGCTTTCTCTCCACTCCAATTCTCGTGCTTCCGCATTTTTCACGGTTTTCTGTCTTCTCGCAATATTCGCGCAACCCACATCCGCCTCGAATGGAAACTCGGTCGCAGTTGGCACTGCTTCAAAACTCGGTGTCGTCATAAGAGACCAGGCATCGTCCTTGTTGAACAAAATCTCGGCCATCGCTCAGCTCAACTTTTCAGACTGGAGCAGCCATCAACGCCTTATAATCATGACCATTACTGCGCTGTGCGGTATCGGCCCTGTCCTACGATGGGCAACTCGCAAATCATCATCAGACAAGGACGGCAGAAAGCTGGATGGTCGAATAATATGTACTAAGATGAACCCCTTCAGAGCCATCTGTTTTTCTTCTTCCTACAATCCTATAACATTCAGCTAAACATACCTATTCTACTAGCGTCAAAGACCATAGATACACCGCATATCATCGACAACACTCACCTGGAGTCGTTTAAGACGAGCAAATACACGTACCCATCGATCCGTATATATCACCACCTACATCGCAAAGCGGCAAAACTACCACCGAGCCTACCATTGATCGTCTTTCTACACGGTCTGGGAGGGCAGATCGGACAGTTTCAATATCTGCTAGAATACTTTGTCAATTGCTCGCATGTGTTGTCGATCGATCTCCCAGGCTGTGGAGCATCCGAGATGCTCCCGAAGGTTTGGGACGCATATGGCACAGCATCTTTTGCAGAGCTAGTCGGTGTGATCATTGAGCGATATCTGGACCCAGAGCAGCAGTTTATCGTTGTTGGACACTCAATGGGCTGTTCGATATTGGCTACGCTTTTAGGAAGTGGAAATCCTGAAATCGCGGATCGGTGCGTCGGATATGTGGGTATCTGCCCGAAGGCACAATTGTCAGATAAGGAGAAGAAGCAAAAGGATATGATAACTAGCCTACCCCGATTCGTCTTCGATACGTACCGATATTTGGACCGACGGGGTGGGGTGGATTCCCCTTCAGTTAAGCGATTCGTGTCACCGTCGTCGCCAAAGACCATACGCGAATACCAGCTACTGATCAACGAGCGTTCCCGTACACCGACAGCCTTGAGGGTTATCCGAGGTTTTGTGACACCGCCTCCAGAGGTCTGGCAGAACATCCATTGTCCAATCTTGCTCGTTACAGGACAGCACGATCATGTGACGCCGACATCAAACGCCGACACGATAGCGTCGTATTTTTCGTCACTACCACAGGAGAGGAAGAGCAAGTTGAAGCAGGTAGAGCTACCGGATGCAGGTCATGGTGTGCTCTATGAGAAATATCACCATGTTTGCCATGTTCTCGCAGAATTCTTCACACGGTTTGTGAGCGAGCATCTTAGCCTTGCATGGCAGCTGGAGACCTTGAAGGAGGGAAAATGGATATTGAAGAACGAAAAGAAGTGGATGATGACCAGTAGCATTAGTGGGAGGATTGGCACCTCTATGTTCAAGGCGATGAAGGTAAGCTTGAAGAGATCATGAGCTGCTAATTATAGCTATGCGTATATAGGGTTGCTGATGAAATTGAGATAGACGCTACGCCAGAACGACCCCATTCACAATCCACAAGCATTTATTGAAGCCAACCCGGACGTCTGCCACATTGTTGACATTTCGTTTGAGGATCCACCATATATCCCATCCTCCTTTGATGGCTCGCATATTACATACCACAAGTGTAAGTATCTACCCGTTCTGTCCTTCTCTTGTGGACTATATCGTGCTAGAGGTACTAACTATGCATCTTCCAAGTCTCGACAAAATCAAAGCAACCTCCAACGCTCGACCAAGTTTCATTGTTTATTTCCCTTATCGATCAGATCCTAACCGAAAACTCTTTGCCTCCAAATCCGACGTCGGGGCTGATAGCTGTCCACTGCCACTACGGTTTCAATAGGACCGGTCTATTCATCTGCTCATATATGATCGAAAAGCTCGGCTACGGCGTCCAAGATGCCATTGACGCGTTCAAGGAAGCCAGGTACCCGGGCATCAAGCATGCTCATTTCATTGATGAATTGTTCGTTAGGTACGATAGTGGCCCGGAGGGTATCCGACGTGCTCCAACATTTTAGAAGGGTTTGTTTAGTATTGGTAGCGAATGGGTAGGAGGGTGCATCACGCTTGCTTTTTTTTTTTTGTAGCAAAGGTGTCAGGGAGATGGGTACAGGGTTTAAACGTTATCATAGCACTTTTTATCAATCTTGATTTTATTTATTAATTACAGCTATTATGTTGGAAGCGAGGCGATTATCATATGTATCAATCTGGCCTTGCTGGCGCTGTTATACTATAGAAGGAAGCAAGATATGAGTTATGGGCGTTGAGTTTTTTATTCTTCGAAAACTTCTAATTTTTTTTTATCTTCTGGAGCATTCTTTGTACTCAATACGAAGGAAGAAGGAAATCTCGGGGACGCTACCGAGACTAGAAAGAAGGGGCAACGGGAGCACCCGCAACAGTAAACGTTCGGCATCACGCGCAGGCAGTCAGAGGTGAAATGGGAAATGCATTACATTCCAGGAAACTTAGGGGATTTGATATAGCAATGTAGAACGCAAGGAGACACTAATCCCGTGAATGGCTGGCCATTTAAGAGGCATGCGCGGGCGGAAAAATAGAAGTGTACTATGAAGGTTCGGTAAATTTCTTTGATATCGCATAGCGCAGACTTGATCGGTTCGAAGAAGCCGGCTTGAAGAGAGAGAGGGCCCACAATCATACGAAAGAAGGCCACCCAATTCCGGATCATCCAAACCAACTCTCGTTCGCAAGACGCGAAGGGCGAGAGAGGCTATGAGGTCTGTGGGAGTCCGTTTCAGAGAACGGGAGAGACGGATGACCGGGTCTATGCACTCTGTGGAGGAGAACTTGGCAGTTGCTTGGAGGAATTAGGGAAATAAATGTGTATTTTACTGTATGTACACACTTGATCTAGATATATTAACATGGCTTCTGTAATTGCCTTGAAGGCGAATGGAATGCTGCGGTTTGAAGACTGAAGCGCTGGCTGGTGGTGTCAAATGTTAGTTGTTGGGCTGGTTCAGTTGGTGAAGAGGTTGTCTTGTGGGTTTGTTCGAAATTTTTTTCGCTTTAAGTTGGACCCTCTCGCTTGAGACGTGTGTTGACTGGAGCACAGGAAATTAAGATTTGGCTTCTCTTACGTTTGAATCATCAACCACCATCATCCGACACCCCATCGACATCAACATCACAGGCGACAGTACCGGAGACCTCAAGGCTTTGTCTGTCGTTAACAGCAATATCCAAGCCGAACCACGCCCCTCCTACGATACGATATACCCACCGAAATGGTTTCCCGGAAGAAGCGATCTCACAAGGACGACGCGCAGGAGCAACTTTCGCGTCCCTGGTGCTACTACTGTGAGCGAGACTTTGACGACGTTAAGATCCTGCACTCCCACCAGAAGGCCAAGCATTTTAAGTGTGAGCGGTGTAGAAAACCGCTAAACACCGCTGGAGGTAAGTACATTCTTCCCATGTTGTTTATACCTCTTTTACACATCGACTAATACTGCTGCAATCGCGGTTATATAGGTCTCGCTGTTCATATGACACAGGTCCACAAGGAAACCCTCAAGGATGTGAAAAATGCGATTCCAGGGCGTGAGTCCACCGACATCGAGATCTTTGGTATGGAAGGGATCCCTGAGGATATCTTACAGGCGCATCAGACCCGGATCATGGCTCAGATACACCAGAAAGAGAGTGAACGACGGGTTGCTCAGGGGCTACCTCCTCTTGGACAAGAAGGGGGAGCAAAAAAGAAGATAAAAGTCGATTCCGTGGACCCGGAGGAAATAATGAAGAGATTGGCAGCGCATAAAGCAGCACAGTCAGGTCCTACGACTGCAGCCGGAACGGGGAGTCAGAGTCCTATTAGCGCGCAGGACACAGGCGGTAATGCCAGTCCTGCTCAACCACCATCGGTGATGAGCCCTGCGTACCCACCAAATGCGTATAATGCACCACCATCGGCGAGCCCGCCGCCCTTCCAACCACCGCAGCAATACGGGATGCCGCCAGCACCGCAGTTCCCAACTCCTCCTGCTCCCTATACGCAACCGAACCAGGCTCCGTTCTACCCTCCCGTCCAACAAAACTACAACCAACCACCGGCCCAGGCATATCCTGGCTTCCCACCACCATCACAACCCCCGTACGGTGGCTATCAGCATTCGCAACCGCCACAGAGTCAGCCTTCGTTCGGAGGATACCCACCGCAGCAACCAGCTCAAACCTACCCACCTGCTCAATCTCCTTACCATCCGCCTCCCACTCAAAACCCACCGCCTTTCCATCAGCCTCCTCAAGCTCAACCACAACCTCAGCCTACCACAATTGCTCCACCACAAAATATACCAGGTCTTCCTGCGAGACCAAACATCCCCGGCCTTCCTCCCCGGCCAAACTTTTCCACACCCCCTACTACAGCTAATACTTACCATGCAACTCCTCCGAACCCTCAACCAAGTTACCCAAGTGCTCCGCACCAGGCACCTAACCGCAGCATGTCACCCGGTTCGAATCAATTCTTCCCGCCTTCTTTGCCAAACAGCTACCAAGCCATCCCCCCGAAGCCTTTCCCTCCTACACCTCACCAGCAACCCGGTGGTAGCAACGGCGAAGTAATCATCAACGGAGACCAGGTAATTCTTAGTGGCGGTAAGGATTGGACTGGAAACCCAATTCCACAGGCAGTGGTCCCCCCCAAGCCTGTAGATTCTGCTGAGATTAAATTGGAAGAGAAAAGGAAAGACGAGAAAGGTGCTGCTAAAGCTAGTGAAAAAGAAAAGGAGAAAGAAGACACCGGCCGACGGAAGGACAAAGAAACAAAGATGGTATATGGGGATAACGAATACAGTCCGGTAAGTTTACAGATTTCTTGCGTATTGTTATTATTATTATTGCTATTTGATTGCTGACCGGGCCTTCGCGATCAACAGGAGGAGAAGCGGGCAATTTTGGCGAAATATTCTTCATTCGGCATTCGGATTTACCCTGCCACAACGGAGGAGAAACTGGACACAGAGATGACTAGCAGCTAAGCTCTCACTCAACCACCAAAAACTGCACCAAACATATTTTGTTTTAATAGGAGGATGGCGAGCAATATCTAATTATTTTGAAGAGAGCAAACCACTAGTGCAATTGCTTTTAAAAGATCTCAATCTCGGTCGGGCGATGTAGGAAGGTCTTCTGCCGTCGAACGAGGAGTGGTAGAACACATGGCGTACGGTTTTCTTTCGAACAGTATGTTGTTTTTGATTTTTCGAATTCTTACTTCAGAATCCCCTTCCCTACTTCCTTCCTGTATATCCTTCCCCTTCTATAAGCGTTAATTTCTTGAAAGGAGCGGCGGCCGCGGAACCTCTTCAACTCTGAGATCCAGCTAGAAGAGTGGACGCGGCGAACGGTGAAATCCGCAAGTAACTATCAGTAAGTCGTGTTATTATCATAACTTTGTGAATTATATGACTTTCCTTTTGAGCAGATTTCTCGAGAAAGCTGCGGTTCTATTAGATGGGATGCTGTTGCGATAAATTAGAGGTCAGTTTGAAACTCACGCCGCAATTCTCAGGACTAATTTTCCTAGCCTACGATATTCTGCTGGAAGGGCCTAGACTGGCCGCGTGTCTGGCACATGTCTATTCATTACCCTATCAGTCACCTGGATGCTGTGGCTAGTGAGTTCACTTTTTCTGCAACTGGACGATTTAGCCCTCCAAAATCGCCTACATTTCCCGACATCTCGTCGGTATTGCCGTTACCTCGCTCGTCGTGAACCTCGTTTCCGAATAGTTTTGCGAGTCCCGGGCATCTGTCCATACTGGGATAGGAGGCAAGCTGTTCAATTGCAGAAAAACGCGTTTTCGACATTGATCTCCATTTATCATGTGAATTTCATGACGAGCAACAAGTAGGTGTCTTTCACGGCCAAGGTAACGTGATAGGATAATCGAGTGCGTTTGTACACCTTGGCTATTTTACATTTTTGTCTAGCAGCATGCTCATCGGTTGGATGGTTTGAGGTGATCCCGCAAGTACTTGCAACTTTGAGTACTCGGCTGTATATTTCGAACCGTCCACCATGATACTCTAAAGACTTACATATCGCTCATTGCACCGAAGTTTACGCGAATGCTGGAGTTTCCGCTCGGTCAGAATGTTTCCGGATTCAGTTTTGACTAGTTTCATCATTTCTTATATTGCTGCTCTAAACTCACAACTGCGCGAAGAAAAGAAGCGATACAGCAAGCCGTACTAAACTTTCTCAAAGGGTTGAAAGCAACAGCATATTGTTCTCTGTAGTGTTGCGATTGAATTCATTTTGTGTACTGCTTGATAAGAAAAATGGAATTTCAATTGATAGCCAAATATGCGCATGACTGGTCCTGGCACCAGAGTTGAGTTCGGGGTCGAAGCCCTGGTCTTCCGGATATGGCGCTCGACAGCTCCACACACACCAATCTGATCAAGCGAAAGATCTAAAACGAGATCACGGAGACTGACGTAAGAAACAGTGCCTTGACGGTTTTCTTTAGGCTACTGCACACCAAATATCTAGTTCCGGGTACCTGATGTAAAGTAGCTTTTGTGTAGCAGGTGCGATGCATAACGCCTGCAATAGGCCCCCAAATTCGGGCCGCCAAGTTTCGAACACGTCGGAATTCGCTCCAAGAACCGAGCCCAGCGGAATCGTTTCTCTGGCCGGCAACAAAACAGCCTATGGTGGCGCCTTACTTAGCCATTCGATGGTGTCGACAATCACGCCGTCCTCACGGCCTCGCAGCCTCTGCCTGTTTGTTTTTTTTTTGGTTTGTTTTTCGAGATCGATAATTGATTCCATTGCACTGCCGGCAAGATGATTGAAAATGTACTAGGGCTATGGGTCTGTCTCAGGGAGTATGGGGCGAAATGCCTGATCTTTCGTCTTCGATTTCTTGATAGACCGATTAACTTTTTTTTCCTGCTCTCGGCCTACGTCTTTTGAGCGTTGTGACAAGAGTATCCCGCAATGGATCCCAAGCCCAAGAGGAGCAGAGCCACCGACTGAAGTCATACTTAGACTTCCTTTTCACTCGCCGCCGAGTCTGTCATGTGGTGATGCATGCGGCTGAGCCTTTTCAGAATAAATTTCGACCCAGATGATCTCCACACCACCCTGCTGAACCCTAGTCCCGTCTAACGTTATGGAGTGGATTATTGCCCTCGACACCGCATTGCTTGCAGATTCTCTACGCGAAAAGGTAGAGTCAAAACATGCGGACGGTACAGGGGCTGCAGTGATGACAAATTTCGTTAGCGCTATCGAGCTTGGATCTTGGTTGAGAATGGCGAGGGTGAAACGACACTGGTAGGATGGGAAATTTCAAGGTCACCTTGAGCCACTTAGTCACCCGCCATTCCATTCGTATTTTGGAAGCCTTCCACTTTCAAGTTCCGACCGAACGGAGAATTGCATGATCAAGAGGCTCAGATCGCAAAAGCGCCCAGACCCCAAGGGAAAAAAAAATGGAGCTCCAAGTTCCCCACTCCCCTGCTCGTTTGCCCAAGAGGGTTAATTCATGAGCAAAGGGGTGGTCCTGTGCAATTCAACCATTTATATTGAGGGGCCGCACTCTGAATTCTGATAACTCTTTCGCTCTCAGTCATAATATGTGATCGAAATTCTCAATAAACATCGCATTTTTAAATTTCGACAGCTTGACTCCGGGGCACCGATTTCAACGATATCGAATCCGATTTGGCGCCTTGACAACCTGTATCGCATACTTGCGGAATGGCACCCAGGCGAGGCGGCGGCGGCGGCGGCTACTTTAGTAGTTCGACCAACAACCAGTGCGCCGATTATGACGCCTTCGCAGATGGCTACTCGCAAGCCCAAGTCGCAATCTACGGCGTCTTTTTACTATTTTTCTTAATTCTTTCGTTTTGCACCTGTGCAAGATCAGGGAAACTGAAGAAGAACAGCAGACCAAAGTCGATCTTGCGGTGGTATCACTATGGCCTCGCGTTGTTTTTCATAGTAGCGTAAGTATAAACCGCTGGCATCTGCATCCTAGATTTAAGGCGAATAAAGATTTTGGGAAGCACGAGTGCTAATTACAGGATATCTTGAATGTTCTCGCAGGACGCTCATAATGCTTACAGTGCGATTGGTACTATTGGAGTGCAGAGTGATATATTACTTTGGTGGTGACTACTCTGCTATCAACATCGCTGTCCTGGTGGTGAACAACTTGGCGGACTTGATCTTGATGGGCTTGATATTATTCCTCATAACCTACAAGATATTTACACTCACCGGCTCTTCGATCCTCCGCAAGGTGTTCTTCATTGTGGAATTGGTCGTATTCATTGTTGTCTGCATCCTATTCGTGGCGGTTGCCGTCATGAACGGGGTGATCACCTATCAGGATTATGTCACGCGCAGCACCGAGAATGCGTATAGAAAATTGTCGGAAGCCTATTTCACATTATACGCGCTGCTCTCTCTTGTAGCTGGTACCGGCCTGATTTTTGCCGCGGTCAAAGTGGGCAAGGACCATGAACGCAGAAAGGTAAATATTCGCAGGAATTCGAACTCTACAAATATCACTCTCTTTTGGCTCTTAGCCGGCATATTTTCTGTAGACTTGGATCGCTGACTTTCTTTTCCTACAGGGCATCATCGGTTGGATCCCAGTCCTCATCATAGGTATCGTGGGCTACGCTTTCGAAGACATGATATCGCTATTCATCCAATTTGAAGCCAAAAGCTCTGACGACATTGACCCGGTCGGCCTCCTCGTTGGCTATGGCATATCCTTGCTCTTCTATTTCGGTGCCTTCTTTGCTATCTTTATGATCGCCCGCGCCGCCGCCTGGGAGTACCCCGACGCAAGCTATGCCGAATATGCCGTCAATACACACACCCAGCCAGTTAGCGGATACCCAATGGGAACTCCATTCGGTGGAGCGCAGCAGATGGATCCTACGTTAGACCCGACGAAGAGAACGAGCTATCCACAGAGCCCGACACCCGCGCCGCCATACGCAACTCACGGGATGCCGTACAGCGGGGGTGGGATTTACGACCAGCAGCAGGCGCAGACGTATTCACCGGCACCTGTAGCACCTGTAAATTGGGCGCCCCAAAGCTACCCACAGGTGCATCAAATGCCGACTTCATACAACACGCCGTATAGCGGGATGAACAGAGGAGCAGAACCCAATGAACTGGCGGCGAGGACATAGTATAAACCTAGCCAACTAGTGCACTGCGTGCGCGCGCGTCATGGATAACTACTGGGTTAGGATGAGATATGAATTAATTCGAGGCTTAGACCGAACATGATGATGGCGAGACATTTTCCTTGTATATGTTATTTCCAGCGATATCGATACCTTGCTTCCAGTTTGACCTTATCTCATGCATCTTGCATACTCCTTTTGGGCATTCCTTCTGCGACTTGAGTTCAGGGTGGATTAATCTGGATGTAGTTCCCTTAACTATGTAATTCTTATGGCATATATACGACTAGCCGTACGATAAAATATATAATTTTAACATAACACAAAACAAAAGCAGTTGATTTTTGCAACGAGAAAACAAGTCTGGTTACGAGACTGCGGAATTGCTATGTGGAACGTCCAAAACAACTTCTCTTGTTGTCACACTTACACAGAGACCACCTTACACTTTCCGCTGTGTTGGCGTCAAAAGCCTTATATAACACATTTTGCGTCCGATGTGACAACCTACCCCCGCCCGGTTAGCTCAATCGGTAGAGCGTAAGACTCTTAATCTTAAGGTTGCGGGTAAGCAAATCCCAATGCCCTCGCAAACATGAGGAAATGATGACTAAGCGCTGACTAATCTCGGCTCCAGGTTCGACCCCCGCATCGGGCTGCAAACATTTTTTGACTTTTTGCGACTTTTTTTTTGTTGCCTTCTATAAGGGCATAAATTTTGCGACAGCTTGTTAGTCGTAGTCACTGACTGCTTGGCCTGCATTCTTTTTATTATTATTGCAGAACCAATTAACACTAAAGTAAATGTTTACATTGCACCACCGCCTACAGACTCGAGGTCACAACCACTGTGAACTCTGCCCATGTCACCATCTCGAAATGCGACATTTTGTCGCGTTGCCCCGCGCTCGAGCTAGGGCATTCCGACAGGTAGGCAGATTGACTTAATCTGGAAGGAGCAGAGTGTCTATCGATATGCTCCAGCATACCCGCCTTTGAGCTTCCCGCTCTAGGCTCAACTGTTAAGGTCATCGTCATCTGATCTCTAAGAAAGGTTAAAAGTCTGAGATCCATGTTACAAACTCAATATCGTAAATGTCATATGTCAAAATCGGTTGGGGCCACCGACAAGTCATAACCCAAATTCTGCTGCTATTGCCACGCGGCGGCGGCTTCTCATAGAGCAGCGGTTATATAAAGATCTTCTCGAACCCGAGGCGGCTACGGGCTATCAATGCGCGTATCCACGGAACAATTAAATATAACCAAACGTCGATATTCGATACTGACGCTAAGTTCACCGGCCCTCTAGCCACGGGATACCTAGGTACTTACGCATCGTTATCTCATTGCTTCGTCGTCGTCGCTACAAAGTTACATACATTCAACGGGCGGCTGTCTCTCCTTCAACTTTGAGACCTACGGTTTCTACCGACATCCCAACCATGACTAGAATATCAACCTCGGTCATCCTGGTTGTCATGTCATCACTTTGGGGCACGGGGACGTCCGGACTCCCGACAACTCTGGACATTATGGCCTGCAGTGCCGAGGTTGAGTCTCTCCTGGCAGGCGGATCATGGACAGAAGGGGGTATGTCCGCTCATGCCCACTGTATCTTGCTCCGTCGTTCTGTGGGCATCCTCGCCACCTTGGAGCTCATCAAATCAGGGTGTGGTTTTAAGCATTTTACTAACACGTTATAATTTGCACAAAGACTCCCAGGAACGCACACACGCCCAGAAAGAGTACTTGAGTGTCAACAGCTTCAAGATACCGCACTGCAAGCCATTCGAATACGCCAGCAAACTCGAGTGTGTAGAGATGGCACAAAAAAGCGCGGGTATGCAATGTCCAATTCGTTTGCCGCATTGTTGATGCGAATATAACACTAACGATTTGCAACGGCGGACTGTAGCAATTTTGCCGAAGGAGTACGATGAGCATCTTTGTGAGATGCTCCACCTAGAGGGCCACACTACGGCTAGTAGTTATGTTTAGAATACGGAAATCTCTTAGGTGGTGATTTGTACATGTACCTTTTGCCCGCGCGTGGATACCCGCGAGATCCTTGCTGTTTGGATCGGTATGAGTAGGGGGGTTTGCTACCTCGAAGTGCAGTGCTCCCAGATGTAAAATATGCATACAAGGTTCGCCATCGATATTACAAACTTCGGTCTACCAAATACCTTATACTAGCGCATCCTCGTCCTGTGCTTTACTGCATGCGCGTGTACACAAAATCGAAAACATGCTCACCACGAGGTATAATGCGAAGTCTAGAAGCTGGGTAGCACTACGTCCATATTGCGGTAGTAGTGCCATTTCTCAACCTCGTGGCCCCGGAAGGTCGAGCCAACCCCTATCACGACTCTAGAACCCCAGGGCAGTTCGGACAGCTATATTGGCAATCCCGAAAATGAAGAGCTCGATATCGCCCGGGATTTTGTTTTCCATATTGGCGCTGAGCGAAACTTACCGTGTCGCTGAAGCTGCTGGGAAACTCCAACCTCGAAGCCCGGTTCCTGTGCTAACGCCAGGTTCCGAAGATAATAATAATGCTGGCTCCGGAGCGAACACTGCTCGGACCGGATTCACAAATATCGATACTGGAAGATCAAATTATCCTGGTTCTGGGACAGGTACAGCCCGAGGTGGATTTAATATCGGTAACCTTGGTGGACTGGGCTCTCCGGGCTCTGGAATGAACACAGCACGGATGGGCTCAATGGGAATGAACACTGCTCGGCTCAGCTCCGTGGGAACGAATCTAGCCGGGGGTCAGACCATGCGCGGGAGCATGAACAAAGTAGAGCAACCGACCGATCCTGATTTGCTAGACGACGATGTCGACAATGTCGACGAGATAGATGCACGGCAGCCTGGAACTGGATATAGCAAGCTACTGTCTCCAGGCGCTTCGATAATGGGCCAGAAGTCTAACGAAGCATCTTTAAGCTTGACGCGTGGTCGAAGTCCCGATACTGAACCGAGCTTGATAAATGTTGTGAAGGAAAATTATGCGTACAATGCACGATACCCGCAGCAATATCAGGGGATGCAATATCGAGGCGAAAGTTCCAGTAGGTCTCCGAGAGGGTCGCTGAGGTCCCCGAGAGGGTCTATGAGACTATATAATAGTCCCGATGTATCCACGATAGGACGTTCAACCTATGACCAGAGCCGGGGTCCTTCGACAACGTCTGACCGGATTTCGACAACCCAAGAAGACGAATTAATTTTCGATCAGCCCACATATCGGCGTGGCCGTAACGCGAAATCGCCGTCTAGAGCCAAGGAAACAGAAGAATCTGCATTGACAGCTCGGTTCATCCAAAACCTGCGGGCCGGGATGAAGGCAATGTCGGGTTCGAACAAAGATCCGACCGAAGTCCTAACAGCCATCGACGATATCCTTGGGCATTACAAAATAGAACTACCAAATCCTAATTATATTCAGGATGCTACAGAACCTCAGACCCAGCTTGCGGAAGCCCTGAAGCTTATCAAGCCAATCCCTCAAGATGAATCCTTACCAGAGTTTCAGAAGGGGTTCTTACTCACCCCTGGCGGCATAGCGAGCGCAAGCATAAAGCTAAATGCCGTATTCGATCCTGTCAACCGACCTATTGTTGTTGCACAATATGAGTACATGGTCGCGACGAGAAGCAGATGGACCCTAAAGCGAACCCCGGATGGCGTTGCTCTATTCTTAGCCGGTACAGACTATTTTGTGTACGTTTGCCAAGCACCGGGACAAAAGTCGCCATTTATGCTGGGGCTTTGGGCGGACTTTCGGCAGAAGGTATCGAAGAGCTGTCGCCCAGGGGAGAAGTTTTACTACACTGGCTGGGATGATGTAATGTCAACGACCAAGCAAGGTACTCCGGCATCGGAAATGGGTGAGCTTCGGTTTGACAACCATGCATTGATTTTCCCGAGAAAAGGCCCTTCAAATTCGAACAACTCCGGTCGATTTGGAGTATCTTATCCCCCCTCGTCCTGGCTAGTTCTATGGGATGTCCGACGTGGAAAAGATGGCGAAGTGATGTTGAGGCTACCGTATTTCCAACAGCTCACAACCCTTCCCCAAGCTATGCTAGATGCAGGCTCAAAGGCGCCACCGGGAGACGACGAAAATAAATCAATGTGGCTACTAATTGGCGACGTGCGTCGGACGGGTAATAAAATCATGGCAGGATGGACACAAGCTCATATTAATGACGGATACCCAATACAACTACAATGTTAGTCAAGAAATGATAAAATTAACCTAAAGGAATCGGATTACAGCTCCTGGGATCCAGGATTCAGCGGAAGGCTTGCTGACATCAATGGTCGTGATAGGTTCTGTACCTCGAGTGTATCCTATGGCTTGGTAAGTCACCACATCTCGCTAGCTTTTACCTGCCACCTGTTCTAGGGTGTAAAATCTATTAAATGCATAGCGACAAATAATTGACGATATCAATTTAAATGTAGGTTCTTAACTAGGGTGGAACGCGGCGTCGACCCTTACAGTCTCGGCCGTGACAACCCAGAACATGGAGTCGATCTTATGATTGCTGGTCTAGATGTCAGGGAAGATCCTGGCGTTTGGACCTACAACAAGAAAGATGGGAGACTCTACCTTTACCGCACAGAGAAGTTCATGTACACCTGCTATGATGAAAAGAAAGGCGCCTTTCTTCGTGCTGGGACTCTGCAGCATGCTATAGCGGAGTGTAAGCAGGAAGAGTAAGTCCATTTATCCATCCGAGTGAAATAGCTTTCTGGCTACAAAAATTCATGTTGCAAGAGAGTTAATGCTGATAAAATATAAAATATCGCAGCTTCATACATCCCGTCTATCCAGAATTTAGTGAAAATCCTCGTGATGAAAAGTCTGTGAGCGTGAAACTTGGTGGGGGGGTTTCATGGATGGCTCCAGATAAAGAATTGACAGTGCCAGGCTATGGATACAATGGCAAAGGAGGGCCACTCACAGCTCGGGTGAAGACTTTGAAAGAACCTGATTACCGTGGAAAGACACCAGAGGAAAAAATACAGATGGAACTGGATAGAGCAGACACTATGTTAATTGTTGAGGCTTTTGTTGTTGAAGTACGAGCAAACTACGTACCATCATAGCATAGGCCATGCATACATACATGTGTGCGCTTGGATAACAGTACATTAAATGTATAATTGTAATGATATGATATATTAGTATAGGCTTAGGATTCGCAAATATAGGGCGGTTGAGGCATGTCCCTAGTGTAGTTTTGCTCTACGCAAAGCTCCCTGATACACCCATAACAGCGACCTGTTGGGAACTCGTGTTGCGAGCTGTTGCAAAGAAGGTTAAACACGTTTGTCAGTCTCGGCACTCGACATGTTTGCCACAACAAAATTACCATATTTGTACTTTAGCACCAGAGGGCTTCAACCCCAATGCTACATTTGTGGTTAGACCGTTTTTACACACAAACGAGCAGGCAACCCAAGCAAATTTGCTGGATCTTCAAAGCATCCAGAGTCACTATCACCAACATCGTCGACGACCAGCACATCTCCTCTGACTTCACCACCACTCTCGACATTCACGTACATACCCCCCAATCCCCCGTATAAGGCCTTTCTTTAGATACCGACCGTGAAGGCCCGTGGAACTAATTCGATCGTTGTCGAGCAGCCAATACAACCGCAATCATGCCTGGAGTTTCAGTTCGCGATGTACGTACTCAACAATCCTACTATACGAGGCCACAATACATTCGGCGGGTCTGCCTGCACGAGAATAGATTTGATGGATTTTATGGCGTGGATGAAAGAAATATGGTGCTGATAGGTGATGGTGGATGTCCAGGTTCCGGCACAAGAATTCATTGAGGCCTACGCTGCTTTCTTGAAGCGACAAGGAAAGCTACCAGTTCCCGGTATGCTATATGTCCCCGGGATTTTCGAGCAGATGCTGGATGAATAATTGCAAAAGTCCTGGTTGTGTGAAAGGCAAGGTGCTAATATATATGTGATAATGCGGTAGGTTGGGTTGATACCGTCAAAACCGGCAACATGAAGGAGCTACCCCCTCAATCCATCGATTGGTACTACACGCGCGCCGCCGCCGTTGCTCGTCACATCTACCTCCGCAAATCGGTCGGCGTTGGCAGACTAAGGAAGGTTCATGGAGCTACAAAGAACAGGGGATCGCGGCCAAGCCACCACGTCGATGCCTCGGGAAGCGTCGACAGGAAGGTTCTGCAGTCTCTTGAGAAGATTGGTGTTCTTGAAATCAACGAGAAGGGTGGCCGGAGTATCAGCCAGACTGGCCGGAGAGACTTAGATCGTATGTTGTCCCTGAGGGTCGATCTCCAAAGTAACAACTATTTGGATTAATACTGATGCAATATAATTATAGGTATTGCCCAGACTACGATCGAAGCTGAAGAGGAGGAGGAGTAAATGCGCCCTTCCGGCTTTTCGCTTCTCTGTTTACCTCCTGTTTATACCCACCTATTTCGAAACCACCCTTCCAACTCATCGCTCCCATGTCAGACACCGACGACTACGACCCGAACTCTACCACCCTTTTTCTCCTGTATAAGAGGGACGTTGTAATGAAAGGCATAATATTTTTGTATGCGACCTACACATCTCTTCCTGCCGCAGGGAAAGCCACCTTATCGTCTTATTTTTACATATTCATTCGGCGTATAATGGGTTTTTCTTCTCTGTTGTTCCCTGTAATATCGACGCTCGGACGCTTTTTTTACTTTTCATGAATATATATTTTCCTAACGTCCACACTATAGATATGATGGACGGCGAAATTCGATGACATAGAAGAAGTATGAACACCGTTGCTGACGTGAACGACGCCGCCAAGAAGGGGACTCTGAAACATCTGGTAGAATAGGTCTGAGACCTGCGCGAATCTGTAGGCTGGTCGTATAATCGTCTCACGTACACCTTACATTAGGCTTCGGGATCCTTGGAAATGATAGCGTACTAATGCGGCTATGGCTGAATGCGGAAGGGAATGCCATAACTGCGGCTTGATTTCTGAGTCCTGTGACGTCAAGCTCGCCAACACATTTATCTCAGCATCTCAACTTGCAAGTACCGAAATACATATATCAGGCGCTCGCTCTCGCGACAAAGTTTCACTCCAGATCATAAACTCCAACGACTGTAGAAAATCGAGCACCTGAACAAAAGAATTGCGTTTCATTCCTCAATATGGCAACAGCACCTTTAATATCGATCAAAAATGTCACATCCTCCCAAATTCTCCCAGATGCGACTACCACAGTTCCTCTGAAATCCGGTACTCTAACGCTCACCGAGCCACTTGCTGGTGTCCCTACGGAAGCGAAACTCTTCCTTACAATAACGCCTGAGACTTCTGACACCCCGTCTTCTGATGCGACGCCTCTCATAATACCGATACACCCGGACCTCTTTGCTGGCAGCAAGTCTGGTCTTTGCCAAGCTTTTCGGTTCAAAGTTACCGAAGAGCTGGGCATGATTGAAGTGGTGTTTCCACAGGACATAACTGAAGAAGATTCCTTGAATTTTGAGAAGATTATGGTCTACAACGGGTTCCTAAAAACGGGGATTGTAGCGGGAGCGGATGAGTAAGCTCCCACATTTGACAGAATCACGAAAGGCCTTAACTTACGCGTATCTTAGTATCTCGAAAAAGATTGCAGAAACAGCAACTAGTGTTGCGCAATATCTCAGCAGGAAGACAGATGAGAGAAACAAGAGCACCCCGCCAGCGGAGAAAGATCACGAATTCTCTGATATAACTAAGGAGATTATTGGAGGGACCGAAGACGGTACGGAAAAGTTGGCGGAAGGGGCTGCTAGTGTCGGTAATGCTATTACTGTAAGTTTTGGAAGTATGGAATGCTCTTGTTGGACAGATTATCTAATGAGTCGCTAGAATGCCGTCTACAATACCGGAGCTTGGATTGGGGAGAAGACCGGTATGAAGCCTAACGGCAATTCATCGCCAACATCGCCATCAGTTGACCAGGAAAAGTCGCTTCCGCGAGAGACTCTTGATCAAACTCTCGAAGCTGGTGCTATCATCGGACGAGAGTTGGGTACTGGAATCAAAAAGGTAGGAACCGAAATTGGAGAGTCAACATCAAAGGTTGCGGAGCATGATTATGGAGATGAAGCGAAGAAGTTGGTGGACTCGACGAGGGGTATCGGAGCAAATATCGGGAATACAGCAAAGGACGCGGTAATAGGAACGAGTGTTATTATAAATACCGCTACGGCGGGAGTTGGAGCAACAAAGGAAGACAAGGAAGAGACAACGGAAAAGGCTTGAGGCATTAGCTTCATGATTCGAACCTTTTGCTACAGCGATGTGATTTACGTACGTTATGACCAACATACTCTTTCTTTTCAGCGCTGGATCTTATTTATGAATCGTTATTGTTTGTGTTTAGTGAATATAGTACATATGCATATGGGTCTTGCATGAATACTTAAATACCCGTGAGGTCACTTGCCATTGTCTTTAAAAGTTTCTCTACCACGATACCATAGCTGGATTGGTATTTAAATACCGAGCCTTAGGTACCTAAGTACTTAGGTAGATGTCTCGCAAAGAGCCTGGCTCAGACAACGGCACAGACGGCCTTACAGTCTTGCAGGTCTTGGGGTAAGATCCTCTCTATTTTTCTGCGTTGGGGAGCGCAGCTTTGCCAGAAATACAACCTTCTTTGCCATTCTGTATCCAAGCCAAGTTCGTTGGTTCTTTGCTGCGGACGGTGCTTCGACCGTACAACACCACCAACACATCTCGACGGGATATCTTAATATGTTTGTATACATCATTTCGATTAAAACTTAATATAATGTATGAGGCAACGTGGCCGAGTGGTCTAAGGCGCTGTGTTCAGGCGAATTGATCTGATTGGTCGATTTCAGTATCGCAGTGGGAAACCGCAAGGGTTCGAATCCCTTCGTTGTCAGTTATCTTTTTGCGTGCGAGTGTCCTGCTTTTTGTTGTATTTTCTTTTTAGGTTAGGTGGTTTTCACGTGAGGCGAGCTGCATTTAAGAATTTCTGAATGGACGAACATAGTTATTACGATCGTCACACAGAAGCATTCGGTAGGCAGAGGTTTTAGCCTCTTCCCTCTTTCATTCCGTTCTTTTTTATATATAGAATATCCTGGTGGGATGAAATCGAAGTTTGTGAAAACATTGGGTCATCTACAAAGCTAATGCACTATATGAATTGGATTTCGAGAGCGTCTTCGACTTTTAAATGTCTATTATTTTTCAATGGAGAAATTTAAGCGAATCTAGTGATAATTTTAGGGTCAAAAATGATAGTTGCTTTCTTTCATTATTTTTAGTGATCTGGTGATAAGCTTTGGGGACTTGTGCAAGTTTTCCTCACCCGAGCTGTTCAATGGCTCATCTACAAAGCAGATGCGGCTAGGCTTTTGTCTGTGTGTGTGTGTGTGTGTGTGCACGTGTGTGTAAATAATCAACAAGACTGTTGTCCCACTGAATGTTTACTTAACTACTAAGTACTCTGTTAATTTTCAACAAAGATATACGGCAGGCGATATCGCGACAGGAACCGTTACTGAAAAGAGGTATAACATCGAAGCCTAGCGCTCTAATGCTCTTCGATGTTGTAATAACTTAAGGTAGGTTGGGTAGCTGTGGTGTGCAGCGTTGGTTTGAGCGTAAAAAATTATTGACGCGAGGACCGATCTGCCGCAATATGACCTATACTGCATCCTCTACTCTCACGAGCTCACCTTGATCTTCCAAGATCGCCCTCAACATACAAATTAACAATTACTATCAAGAACCACAGCTTCAGAAAGCCTAAGCCTACCTTCGCACCGACCTCTTTCTCTTTCAGGCCTCTTTCAAAATGTCTATTTCCAGAGTATTGTCAAAAGAAGAACTCGGCCATCGGCTTTCTCTCAGATTGCCCTTCGTGGAACCCCCGGATGAAAAGCCCGAGCCTGCTCTGCAGTCTACTCTGCAGTCAACTGAGGTGATGAATGATAAAAGTACGCATCGCTTGACGGTGAAAGAACACCGACGACAAAGGGCCCGGGAGATACTAGAGAATCAACGGAAACGCAATCATAGAGAAGATGTTGTAGCATCACTCCTCCTCAGCCCCGATCAACTGGGGCCTATGCTGCGCAAATTGGAACAGCTTGGCTCCATGAAAAGCCTAACCGAGGTGGTACGATCTGGTCAGGAGTTCTTAGATTTCAAGAAGCTTTGGGGTGACTGCGACGTCTCAATCAGTCTACAAGAAATTCTCTCTCGATCGATGTATCGGTTGGTGGGGGAGAGATGGTAAGTACACACAAGAGTAGTTAGATCCTTCTAGTTTCTTATTCTGAAACCTGCCATTTCCAGGGGGGAGTTTGAGGTCAGAAAGCCGAAATACCTCTCCCTTCCGGTTATAGATATATTCGATCCCGATTCGCTACCGGTTTTGCCGGATTCTATTGCAAGTTTACCTTGGTTTATTCCAGCCATACGTCCTACACCTGACTACGATTTGGATTGCTCTACCCGAGTCAAAAACTGCCGCTTTAATAGCTCCTCTGGGGTCATACCGACCGCTCTTTCGCGTGGTGTGAATAGAGGTAGTGATATGATGACGCAAAGTGGATAGGGAACACTAGGCGCAATCCTGTCGTCTCTCGATGGCAATGATGATCTCAAACATATCGGTATCACTGCAGGCCATACGACCACCGTAGGACCCCATTGCTTAATATTTAACAAATTTGCGAAGACGATGATGAACAGCGAAGTTATTTTCTCCGGCACAAACGATTTTGCGCTACTTGAAATGAAGGAAGAATTTAAAGGTGACATCGATTGTGTCATAACAAATCTCGGGACGGTTGATACAGCGAACGAGAGTGGTATGTCGCTTTCCTTAAGGATTTAGGCACTGTTGACTTCTAACAATACTAGTAGAGGACGAAAGAAACAAAGAGATTGAAGAGATCGACGCGCTACGCCCAACCCACATCACGTCGGAATTCCTCGACACACAGATGACGGATAGAACAAAGCTTTACAAAGCAGGGGTAGCATCGGGGCTTACATGTGGCTTTTGGGGAGGGACCCGGGAGACCAAGCTCAAGTCTGTTGGGTTCGTGTAATACCACTTCTCGCTCTTTAAAATCTTACATAGGTAGAACACCCCTGTTAATCATGCATGACAACATAGTGAATATCGGATATATGGACGAGTAGACTGGATTAATAAAGAGGAACCATTCACCTCGGCCGGTGACTCTGGGTCGCTGGTTTATTACCTTCTTGACAACGAAATCTATGTTCCCCTAGGCGTGCACGTCGCCTCACGACCAGCCGAAGCATTTTCATTGTTTATCCCCATCGGCGAGATACTCCGTGAAACGGAAAAAAATTACCCTTTACTCACCTTCTGTGATCTCTCTTGTGCGTCAGATAAAGAGGCTACCCCTGATGACTACGAAGAGAAGGATCTACGGAGACGTTTTGAGAGCCAATTCATCCTAAACCAAAATGTGAACATCGAGGATGAAGACAGAGGGCAAAGTTCGGCCGATTCGGTCGGGGCCGATTATTTAGATTCGCATGGTGAAAGCGGTAGAGAAAATACTCAACCTGGATCCCACGATGGTGCTGGTCCATCGCAACAAAATTATCCGCAAGTGTCTTCCAAAGCTGGCGAACCAGAGAAACGGTCTTTTTGGAGCACGGTTAGAAGCTCAAGTGGGAGAACTATCTCGATGAGAGGCACCTTGAAAGGGTTAAAACAGATTACTCGCAATGCGCTTGGAAGGGGTGAATAAAGGTGTTAGAACATTTTCCGGCCCCCTTTAAAACCCTTCTTGCATTCCTAACGACCGAAGGCGTATTGATTTGTCCAATCACCGGATTTAAAGCCGGAATCCGAAAGGTATATCCGCCTTCTAACCGTGACGCTTTTACCTCGATTGCTAAGCGTGGGCTTATCTAAGGAACGCATGCAACTATAGCATAATGTTACCTGGATAACTTTAGGCGGCTGGATGTTGCGGATTCTTGTTGCCGACCCAACCCGAACCGAGCTAAGCTACGCCCTTTCGAGAGCTGGTCTCTTTGCATCCGCAGACTACGTCAACGATCTCAATGCGCTGGAGGAGCAGGCCGACTGTATAAATTGGGTTTACTCACCGTCAATTGGCACGTATATAGCTTTCTAATCAACCCATAGATTCAATCGATTCCTTGTGCACGTGTGAATACCATCGGACTACAGCAAAGAAAATGAAGGCAGTTTGTGCGTCTTTCGGCTTAATTATGACCCCGCCATAATCTAAAGACGTCTTGCTATCAATGATAATATTCTAACTTCACCGCTTTTAAATCTATAGGTATCAAAAACGATGCTGGTCCTGCGACCAATCTCTATATCGACACAATCCCCGACCCCACTATCGCGGAAGGCGAAGTACTCGTCAAAGTACATGCATTCGGCCTTAATCGCATGGACACCTCCCAGCGGGAGGGGAATTACCCAGTCCCGCCACAGGCTCCCAAAACACTAGGCGTCGAGTTCTCTGGTCGGATTTTAGAAGTCCACAGCAATGTAGACTCGTTCAAAATCGGTGATGAGGTCTTCGGACTTGCTTATGGTGGAGCATACGCCGAGAAAATTGCAGTCTCCGCACAAATGATTTTTCACAAGCCTTCCAAGATAAGCCACGAAGACGCTGCAGGGATACCGGAGGCTTGGATTACTGCGACACAGGCGCTCTTCCTGGTTGGTTGCTTCAAGAGAGGTGATAGAGTTTTGCTTCACGCAGGTGCTAGCGCGGTCTCCATTGCTGCGATTCAGTTGGCAAAGAATGCCGGTGCTTCAGAGGTATATGTGACCGCGGGGTCGCAAGACAAGATTGACTTCTGCGTGAACGAGCTTGGCGCGAAGGCCGGGTTCAACTACAAGACGCAGGACTTTGCGGACGAGATACTGAAGGCGACAGATGGGAAAGGAGTTGATGTCATCGTGGACTACGTCGTGGGCCAAGGATACCTGGAGAAGGACATAAAATGCGCTGCTATCGACGGTCGAATCGTGGTTTTGGGTCTTTTGGGAGGTATTGAAAGCCAGGGACCGATTGATATTCTATCCATATTGAAGAAGAGAATACGAATCGAAGGAACAACCTTACGGAGTCGGTCGTTGGAATATCAGAAAGCCCTGCGGGATAGACTAGCGCAAGAAGCGATTCCACGATTCTCAGAAGGTGGTTTCAAACTGTTTACTGAGAAAGTTTTCTCTTGGAAAGATGTATGTCTGAGTGGACCTTTTGGGCTCTGAAAGAATATTGAACTAACTTAACTGCGGCTGTAGGTGGTTGGTGCGCATCAACTAATGGAGTCTAACCAAACCAAGGGTAAGCGAATGTCATTCAAAAGTGTCCATAACATTGCGCGTTTGAATATTGAGCTAACACTTTCATGAAGGCAAGATAATCTGCCGGGTAGATTAGGCAAGCGCTGGGGCCTGCCGGTTCATATAAGGCGGATCGGCATCGCGCGAGCAAGACAGAAATGATGAGAATCAGCATCAGGCGGCCTATGCAGCCTGAATGTTTCAGTATATAGTTCAGCGATCGTTTCTGACTATAGGTAATATTGAGCTGTCGTTAGGAAGCTCGTCAGATAATGCGGACTTGCGGGGGGACTATCGTTCGATCTCGCAATATCTATAGGACATCGCCACACGTATCGTTGAATAGCATTCAACCGAATAAATAAACCATGATGATAAAATAGGGCACAATAGATAAATACCGTTGAAACGTATGAAAGTCTTAAAGAAGGCTATCGACGAGAAGATGCTTGCAGCCGCATTGGGCGTCTGCTTAATAGTATACCTCTTCCTTCTCCTCCCCAATATACGCATCATACCACCGGATCCCGGCCTTCACCTTCTTCCAAACACAACTGATACACTGTGCATCGAGTTCCTTAAGCTCCTCCGCCGTCTCCTTCACGAGCTTGGTGAGCTCCGGATTGGGAATCCCGTACTTTGCTTCCCAAGTATGAATCTTACGAATGTATGATTCCGCAAGGGACAAGCCCAAGTTGACGTAAAGTCCATCGATGACGAAAAGCTTTCCCGTTGACTCCTTGATATCGTGTTCCAACTTGTCCCAATGGGTTTGGTCGTCTGGGCTAAGACCGGGAGAGCCCTCCGAAGCTGTGCGATTCTCCATTTCCTTCTGATTCACCCTTCCGTTCTTGACGACGTCGTCGTTCAATTTCTGATGGTCGGGGAGCAACTCGTTGACGATATATTTGAAGGTAAGAGCATTAAAGGAGCCCGGCTGGTTGCAGAAATCCACGAGTGTTTCCCAATCCGGGTCACTTGGTGATGGAATGAACTGTATGGACCAGTCAGCCGTAGGTTGGAGGCGAGTATAGGATATTTTTGCGTAAGGATTAAGGGGACTATTCTTACCCACAAAGGAGCCATCTCAGCTGATCTCTGGTATATTCCAGATCTTGGACAATGGCTTGTAGGATCCCGTGGAAAGCGCCTAGGTAAGCATATTATTGTCAGGTATTTTGTGCACAATTTCGAGAGCTCCGAGTGTTCGTGAGAATAGAGCTGGTAGAATATTATTAAAAGCTTCAGGACCAAATACCCATATATAGATGAAGCTAGAAACTCTCCGTTAGCTCTTGTAACAAATAACTCTAGTGTGAGCATATTATATACCAATTTCTTTTTTGAATCGGAGCAGGAACGGGCCCAGCTCGACGTTGCTGGATTGGTGTTGGTTGTTAAGAAGGTGGTGGGTGCGATGAACGGAGGACCAAAGACGAGTTTGATGTAAAGCTAGTTGTGGAATTTGAGTCTGCAGCCACTTCAGTGGAAGCTTAACAGCAGTTGAAATGTCAGGGCTATTTAACAGCACGGTGCCCCAATCTATCTCCACTCAAGGGAATCTAAAACTTCGCCTGGTTGTCTAATATATGATATTGAGCCTTACGTCCAGAGGCGCTGGATCGGAGAATTTGCGCGTGATACAACAAGTTTCTTTCGATATATATCCAGCGGTAGGCTTATCGAGATGTTTCTTTACAACAAAGGCAAAGCAGTCTAGCTCTATACAGAGGAATCACCTGTTTAAAAACCAGTGGTTGGCGACCTAGATCACCCTGCCTGGTCTCCCCCGCTTCCCGAACGCAGCCTCAATTATGTCATCGATCCAAGGATACAGGTCCTTGACCTCCTCCCAGAGGAAAACGCCTCTACCTTTGAATTCCCTGTCGACACTGCGCAGCGTCTTCCGCAATTTCCAGAGGTTTGTTGCAAATCTCTTTAGATTTTGGTTGCGATTGTAGCGACGTCCCCACATCCTAACCTTACGGTTGCTAGCGAGGATTATGTTGGCCTGAGCAGCCCAATGCTCATTTGCAAGCTGTTGGAGATCCTCCGTTAGGTCTTTGGCATCGTCTAGCGACCTGTCAAGAAGATCTTTGATAAAATTATATTCACCACCAGCAGGGGTGTTGAACATAGAGAGTTTATTTTGAAGGTATTCGATCGCATCGTTATTGAAATCGATATCCTTTCTTATGCTCTCGTCTGTGTCACGAATCCTTTGATTCAAGTTGAAACGGAACCAGTTGAGTTCGGTTGAAAGCATTCTTGCCTAGGGATTCAGAGATATTTGGGGTCAGCGCTGAGTTCTAGACCGTTCCGTTAAAGGTAACTAGGTGCGGATGCTAATCAAAGGAATCCAAATTCAAGATAGACCTACTGAGTGAGGGTGCTCTTCTATCCTCCCTTGGATACGTAACGGGATTCCGATGACGGGCCTCTCTTTTGTACGTACCTACCAATTAGGCCGAAGTTGGAGATACTTGGGTATTTCCTATCCGAACATATGATCGACTCCGATAAAGATGGTTCAAGGGCTGGACCAGGGAGGATGATGCTGGGTGGATGGACATTGGCTTCCCAGGCGCGAGATCGGTGTGAGATTATTGACGTGTGAATTGTCATAAAACAAGACGAACGTTGACCTACTAAGTACTTACCTACTTACCCACCTAGGTGGGTAGCTTATGGTTGCGACAATCGAGCAGCGCTATATCGACATTGGCCAAGTTATTGCCAAGCTTGGCACTTATTTCAATTTGATTTCTAAATGTTGTAGATGCTGTAGATGCTGCAAATCTCAATCTTTTAACTAAAACTACTCAAATTTATAGGCTCAGATCTAATAAAACATCGGAGATCTAGATGTAGCCTAGGTAATGAAGAGAGATCGGGCTTCAGATATAACACTCCATATATTATTTCCTTTCAACCTAGATTGCGAGGGTACACTAGAAATTCTATTTTAATTGCTCATAGCTTTGCGACTCTGCGCGTGCAGATGCTACATAGACAAAGTGTCTCGAAAACATTCCAACCTGCCGGACTGTCGTGCCCAGCTATCCAGTCTCGTATAAAACGCAAGCTACGACGTTCGAGGCACTCTACCAGCACATATTCACCGAGAACCAACTTCCACTGCAACAATAAGCCCAGCTGCCAGCTACACGCACGCTGGACGATAGAATGCCCTGCGAGAGTGACGTGACGCGACGGAACTTACTTATCTCACTTCTACTTCATTTTGATCTTTACGCCAACGAACCCGACGCATCCCTTTGCTAGCTCTCACCGCGTCCACTTGCGCCCAGGTCCCCGGCACTGGGTTCTGGGTATGAAGCGGAAAGGTGCATCTCTTTCCCCTCGCTTAAGAACTAAGTCTTGATATCCAAACCGCACAGAGATTCAATTGGACGCCAATAAGCTAGCGAGGAAGAAGCTCTCCCTCGAATTGCTGATTGCTTCCTCGCATTGCCCCGAATAGTTACACAATTCGAACACCTTGAGCTCGTCGGCATCATTGTGCTTTTCGGTTGCAAACATGAGAGTAAGCTGCTCCCCAAAAATCCCAATGATGTCGCAGTCCACTCTATTTCCACTCCAGATAACCACTATTCATCAGCTCTATTCAATGCTAACACCGGCATCCACCAAGGCTGCCCATAGCAGATCGAAGCTCAACCTGCTTGCGACTCCCCAGTCAAGTCTGCCATCACAATCCCATTTGCGCCTACCCCTACGCCCACCAAAGCCAGCTTTGCCAACCCTACCATCATTGCCCCCAACAAAACCTGGTGAAGACCCGATCTCAAGCTTGGGCTACATTTGGGCGAACGAAGAGGAGAGCCACAAAACCGCCAAACTTCTCTATATCCCTCTGATCCGTAGCTTGAGAGAGGTCTGCCCGGAGGTAGACTGGACTAAGCTAGAACAATGGACCAGACACTACAAGCTGCGACGTAGAAGCCGCGATCACAAGTCGTATCTTCGCAGAGAAGATGTCGAATCTTTCATTGACTTTATGCTTAAGTTCCATCCTGTCAACAGTCTTGGAGACAAGGCTCCTGTGTTGGATGAAAACGACCTTGAGAAGGAGTTGATCAGCTACTTCAAGAAATGGGACACCATCCTAGCCAAAGAACGAATGAAGAGGGAGATTGGAGAATCAGCTGCGAAACCGCCGCCAACCGCGAGCTCGGGCATCACGTCGCCAGGCCCTTTCAATGTCACCGTTACTGGGCGCAAAATGTCATCATCCAGTGCTAGCCAAAGTGCACACGACAGCTCTCGCACCACTTCTGCTGATATTATGCCTAGAAGTAGGCTGGATGTACCACAGAAGCGCCGTGTTCTAATCGGAAAATTTGTGAATGAAGGGATTGAGAGAGTAACACGAGCAATGATTGCAATCAATCTTAATATGAATTCTGGGAATGACGCTTCCCAACAGAAACCAAACAAGCCTGCTGATGCACCGACCCACTTGAAATCAAAAGCTGCATCTGAGGGGAACCTGAAGAATCTAGAGGGTGCTGTTAGCACTTTGAAGATTACGGAAACATCTGCTACAGCTAGTCATCAGCTAGCTTTTGAATTCTCCTCTTCTTCCTCCGACTCACCAGAAGGTGGCGTCCCTATTCGCCCTAAGAGTTCTCCTTTGTCACCAAAGGCGAAGGATGCAATGAAAGCTTATCTACGGGCCAATGAATCAACCGAAATGGGTGGCACTACGCTGACGCATCAGAAGACTTCCCGATATCACCAGACAGACGGAGTCTCATTGAATGCTACCGCCCATTCCTCGCCAAAACCATCTCAACTACCCCAGTACCAGGCAAAAGAGGCTATGGGGCCAGGTACTCCAGCCATACACGCACCTGCTGGGAATTTTGCGTTTCCAGGCTTCATGAATCACCCAGCTCAATCACAGCGCCATGCTCCTGGTATTTGGCAACCGACTCCAGTATCACCTCGAACTCAAGCTCGGATCTACAACCTCCATAGTTATCCACATCATCATCACACCCAGTATGGTCCACACTCAACCCCGAGGCCAGACATCCCACCGCAGTACGTCGGGCTTCCTCCTGATCAGCATACCCCGGCCAGCCTTTTGAACTATCTGATGCAGCACGGAACTCCTATCGGCCCTGATACTACGCCTCATCTTGCTATGTTCGCTGAGCACCGTCGGGAGAAGGAGCGCGAAGAACGAAACGCCTTGACCCGACAGCTTAATATAAAGGACGACTGAGATATGTCAAAATATTTCTCTCTAATCTTCTCTAACAATTACTTTTACGTTACGGTTCCGGTTTATAACAAGTCCCGACTTGTAACTATAATGAATCATGAAGCCCATCTTACGAACTTACTAGTATGGAGCCATCAGCGATATTTTGGGAATTACTAATTCACAGCATGCATGGACGGATTTCCTGGTTGCCCGTGCTCTTTAAGCTTACTTACCCCCTCTAACTTGATTCTACTTGCTCTTCACCCCTTCTAAGTGTTATATTTTGTCCCCTATCTTTCATTCCCTGAATCTTATCACGGTCCACACCCCATAGCAATCCTTGAGCGTTGATCCGATTATCCTTTCGTTTTATTTTTCTCTTGTCATCATTCTCTATATCTACGACTTATTTCCACCGCCACTCATTTTGTTTGCACTCACCTTGACCTGAATATAGCACCATTTGAAAAGAATTGAAGTTTCTTTCTTCCGATGTTTCTCTCCCTTCTCTTTTCCTTGTCGGATCTTAGACCTTGCAGGGTGAAAATGGGGATTGAATTGGCAGACATAAATGCATCTTCTGTCGTATTTGGGTGGTCATATAATTTTGTATACAGTACTGATCTGTATTATTTACTAAGGTCTCCAATATACATTCATCGCACGGTCATTTTTTTCGTTCTGCTATGTAGATATATCTACTTAATGGCCCGGCACCTCTTGCCTGACGGCTTCAGTTAGGCCTTTAGTTCTAAAAATTTTAGGACCTGTTTCCAGTCAGTCATCTTGACTAGACAACAAGACCGCAATTATAAGCATCCCACCAGAAGCGCTTGCCCCGCAAACTGCATAACAGCCCGGCTCGTATGTGTAAGTCCACCTAGCAACCGCGAGCGCAAGGAATACCCTCACTATCATGTCAACACAGATTGTGTTGGATTATCCTATCGGGACCCATGCCAGCTGGAGCAACAGTCTCGACACCTAGAGCAAATATTATCATCAGAAGTAATGCTCATGTTGACAGCCTTTACCTTGTTTGGCCTTTTAAGGAAATTTTTGCATACTAATGGACTATCCTTGCTTCTTTCCGCTCACTCTATTGAAACAGAAGCAAAAAACAGGGGAAAAGGACATGTAAACTTATTGCGTTGTGGTAAACAAAGATGTGAATTTCACCCAAGTAATACTTTTATTGCAGGGGTGCAGCAGGGATGAAGACAGCTCAGAATTGACCGCGTAATACCTAAGTATCATATCAATTCGAATTAATTCGGAGTCGCAGCTAAACGCACTGACATCTGCTCGGGTCCACTATACTATCTCTAATCTAATCACTGTCACAATCTTGAATTTTTGCAGGTTTTCGGATATATACAGCCCGTCTATACCAAATAAAAACGGCGGGCTGTTACTTAATCGAGCTGGAGCGGCTAGCTCAGCAATACGACATACTTCCAGAACAGTCTCGGTTACGATTAGTCTTGTATTGAGCTCCTATTCGCGTTGCAAGTCGTGGGCACATATATAGGCCCTATATTTAATTTCTCTGCAGATTCAACCAGTTTATATTGAATAGATTTGTCCGTTCGTGTATTAGTTTCAGACATACAAAGACTTAGTTAAGAAATAATTCGAACAACTTTTCGCGTTTCTCATCAGTTACTGAACCATTGTTCGTTCTCTCCCTCAAAGTATAAGTGAACTTTGATGCAACTCCCCCGGGGCAGCTAGTACTCGAAAACCTCTGACGCTGTTTTTTCGTGACCAGCGAGTCCGATACCAGAAATACTGGTTTAATCCGACATCCGGCCAATAAAGAAACGCTCCTTGTCAGAACCGTTCAATGTAGTTACTTGAACCTAAACCCAAGCTCGTCAGCGCTCCAACTACGATTATGCCTAAAGCAAATAACCACTAGTATAAATACTATTCGAACTTACTTCTGAACCATTTACAACCCATCCCTCAGAAGCATTGTTCGATTTTACAATCCTACGGTTATATAAACAAGTTAAATTGCCGAACCACTTACCACGTCATACTTATGGGCAAATGTTCTTACCGGTGCACGTGCTCTTCATCAGTGTCCTTAATCGACCACCTGCATCCCGACCCGTCGGAGGTAAGACACGCGGTCAGTCTCTGGCCGAAGACATTTGCAGCCATATCCCTATGCAAAAATTCGTAGTTTCCATCGGCTGTTTGCTGAATCTCCCACTACGCGATGCCATCATAGTTAACTTTAACCGTCGTTGGGGTCGGCATATAGGAACGGCCTAGTAAACCGATAATCTATAGAGAAATAGATAACGAACCTCATCCAAGCTTGCCTGGTCTGCAAAATAGGCATAGGCTGGAAATTGGTACCGTCGTTAGGATGTCCTCCAACATGATTCTCGGAATTAGCCGCCATAATCATGTACCTTCCAGAAGACAGCGTCATATTGAAGGCTTAGATATAAGCGGATAGTTTTCAGATATAGAATATATATGGGTTTATGTATCGTGATACAAATGCAAGTAATATTGTTGTGCACTTGGATGTTTTTTCTAGTATGGTTAATGTTTTCACTATGAATTTGAAAGGCGGAGTCCAGTCTCTTTATGCTCGCTGACTTGGTTTCAATAAGAGCCAAGGTTCTTGCACTGTAGCCATAGTCAGGCTATGAAATTTCGGCATTTGATACTAAATTGATGAAATCATGTTCTGATTGAAAGTTATGAAAAGGTATCGTCATTTCGCTAGTTGAAGGGTTGGATTGTTTATTAATGATGCAATCTGCGATAATCCGACCCTCATAAAGTCTGTATGTAGACGGATGTTCCGCTCAAACTCCCAGCCTGAGGCCAGCTCTACAATCGCAGTGCTCTACAATTACAAGCTATGATATCACCCGCAACACGCATTCTTGTTGCATCAAATTGCAAGTTAATCGAGCCGACGCGCGTTGGCGATCTGGGATGATCTTTAAATTCGCCTAAGCTAATCTACCCGAGATTAATTCTCCGCCGTTTGAACGAGAAGAGAGAATAGCGAGGTTAAAATAGGCTTTGGAATAGGCTAGCCAAAACCGAACTTTCGAACACTGCCGCGCATGCAGCAACATCCGACAATCGACGCTGCACATTGGGGTAACAAGTTCAGCTGTTATGCGTAAACGGTAAATCAGCTAGATAAGAGACCGAAAATCTGCTGGATGGCTGACCGACTGCCTGGCCTGTTACGCAATTGATATCTATGCTGTCTTGAGATCTGGAAAGTAAATGCTGGATCCGGATTTGCAAGTGCTAATTTTTCAAAGTGGTTCGATAGAAGTTACAATATTAATCGTTTTGACCGCAAGTTAGCCATAACCTATCTGTACAAAAATACTAATGATACGAGGATTTTAACGATTTTTAAGCTATATATAACTTGATTTGTTCCGGAGTTATGGTAATTTTTAAGCTAGAATATTGGTAGTCTAGCATACGAGAGAAGTTGGACAGGTATATGTTCAACGTGCAAGCAATAATAGTTCATCGGCGGGCGAGGACCAATGCTGGAAGCACACATAGTTGCGGATTTTTCAGCAGTAGAATATACAAGGGCTCCAAAAGCCGTTAACACCTTCATGTTCTGCCAATCGAAGCTTCCCATCGTGGACGTGTTAAGACTAAGCTCACAAGATACTACAAACCATCTCGCCGTTAGATGCTATGACTCTAGGAATTACGAAATGCACTCCTCTCGTTTTCCCTGCTTGTTATTGTGTATTTGGTGGGGGCCTCATACGCGGACGGCTAAAAGGAAGCGTGTATCCTCTTTCAGCGCGGATGTGACATCCGTCCTCTGGATCTCTAAGCCAAAATCCAACTACCGCATCTGTGCGGGCAAGAGCAACTCGCACCTGTCCACCTTCCCAGCACTTCGGGTAATTGAGCAGCGCATCAAAGTAACTGAAATTGGCTAAGGTGGCCACAAAGCCTGCAAGCCAAGAAATCGGCAACGGCGTGCCGGATGGTCTTTAACGCCATATCCAACCTTCCCAACACAGACTTATCTAATAATCACTGAGACACGACCAACTTATTGCTCTTGCTCCTACATGTATATTCCCAAAGTGAAGTCCCATTCATGCAAGAATTCGAAAATTTATCAAAATTTATCGCATACGCGCATACTTTCAGTCCTTGAAAATGTCCACCGAATTGACAGAGGCAGAAGCTATTTCTATAGATGCACTTCATTTTCTACCAAATATTGCACTTGGCCTACTAACGACTTTACTTTGTGACTCCTGCTGCCCGCTGCGCAACGACTCATAATCTGTAAATTAGGAGATACGAGGACCTATATCAAGCTTCCAGGATTTCGATTCGGCTCGATGCACAGAATACGAGGTTTGTCCAAGCAATGAAAATTGTCAATAATAGTTTCCCGTTGGTGTTGCATGTCGTGAATATTCAGAAACACGTGCACACGTATTTAACAGACCGCGATTCCCACATATGTTCCGCTCCGAAAAGTCGCAGTTGTGTTTTGGTACCTCATCGCTAGCCGCGGCCAAGTGCGAAGCCTGCCACTTGATGCAGCGGCTCCCGAGCTCCCACATCTCCACGAAAGTGGCGTGAGACGCGACACCACATTCCTAATTGATCGCATTTAGTTATAGACCAATACGAGTTGCAACGCTGTAACACTGTATAACGACGTTGACGGAACTCGAGTAAGGGCGAGTTAGGACACTTCACGGCTCAAGCTTCCGTAACGGTTTAGCGGCAAAGCTTGATGTTTTAAGCTTTGCTACCAAGCCGTTACGGAAGCTTGAGTCGGTTCGGACCGTTGGCTACTCGTACTCGCCATGTGTGGTAAAGGTACATGTGGGAACCACTTGTGCTACATTTTCCAATCCGGACGAGGCACCGAAAGCAGAAAGTGAAACGCAAAGAAGCCGCGCCCAACTGCTTTAATCGCAATCTTTTTACATCTGCGGCTAATATGCACTTCGAAGTGACTTGTTGCGCCCAACGCGACGCGGAGCTCAATACAAGACTATGTTGCGCCTAGGGTTCGACGACGGCTGCTTTTGTAGCTGATTTATAACATTAATTCCCGCGCTATTGCTTCTAAATATAATTTCCTATCGCGACATCATTAGCACCTTCATCGAAATAAGAAGCGGAACCAAATGGGCAACAGCAATCTTCAAGCGCTCGTATAGACCTTACATCGTAGACCAGACCCCGGAAGTAGTGGTAGACTTCAATATAGACCTACACAAAAAATTCGTGCCTGTGCCTACCTAAAGTTATGAAGTCAATACGACTTTTCATAAGGAATGCTTGAGTATCAAATTGACTGCTGTGAGAGAATGTATATATAAAGGCCTCCATACTGCCCTCCAATCTCATCTTCTTCTCATCATCATCCTCATCATCCTCATCGTTCCAGTTCCACTCTAGCTTCTCAACAACTTTCAGCTACTCCGGTTCTATCAAACCAGTACCACAATACACCATCAAAATGAAGGTCTCTGCTATTATCAGCTCTATTGCTGTCTTTGCCCTTGCATCTGCTGCTCCATCGGTTCAGAGCAGCGCTGCTGCTGATGCTGGTGTCTACTCCGACATGACTTGGAGAGGTTCGATCACCCCGGGTGGTCCAGAGGTCCGACTCAACGGAACTGCTCAGGTAACCACCTTCTCCGTAATATTCAATATTTACAAGTGAACCGTCATCTAAATAATTTTACAAAGCAAATCGTTGAGCAAATCCGCGAGCTTAACCCCAGCTGGAAGCCAGCAACTACCATGGTAAGCCCGCACACATGATACCCAAGTTGATATTGATATACGGCTGACACATTGAACAGAAGCGTTCCATCATTCAACGCCGCGACTGGCGCGATGACGGTGCTTGCGGTCTCGTTGCCGGAGAGGTCGCAAATGGTGGCGCCACCGTGGAAAACATCAATTACCTTCGTAGCATCGGTGAGGCTAGGTAAGTGTGATATCGTAATGAAATATCCTAGCGATTTCTTCGATTGGTCCTAACATATGATCATCATTTCATAGTTGCGGTGTCGACGCTCACCATTGCGTGACCATGTTTTGCAACCACAACTCAGCTCTTGAATTGTGCAACGACGTAAGTACCAAGGCTTAGTTTGATTTAATGCTTATTTATCATTGATTCTAATATATCCCGGCTTTGATAGAATGACTACCATTTCGAGACCAACTGCAGATACCTCGCTGAAGGTGCTGCTCAACTTTTCAACCACTGCAACCAACGTGACTTCAAGGGACAGCGCTTCGATAGCAGGAACTTCAACATTATCGTCCGTCGCGGCAACTGCCCCTAAATAACTAGCACCTTACTTATGGGGCAGCCTCCAGCAAAATATCCCAGCTTCTGAGGCCGCTAATTGATAGGTGGTGGGCACCGCCTAGAGGGAATCTGTTATGTGTACGATGGTTAGACGGAGACAAAATCTTAAAAATATAGAGATAGAAAAGTCAATGTAAAATAAAAATTCTTTTGGGCGAGAAACTGTCAACCTGGAATACAGTATTCATTAGGTTTACTCAATTTTAAGTTTCCTATTTTCAGGCATCACCATTTTTCGTAGCCGCATTTAAATTTAGTGGCGATTCAGTACCGACTTGATTACAATCCACAACCGGCAACTAGCTTTCTCTGCTACTCCTTAGTTTGAGCCAATAATGAGCACCGGTATCAATACTCGGTCACAAAACACTAAGTAGATACCTAGGTATACGCGATAAGGTAAACTGAGTACTTTCGATACTTTTCACAATTCTTTCTTTATTATATCACTTTGCTGTGTCGACGCCGAGTGAGGCGTTGATATCTTATGACCGCCCAATGCGTTGTTGATCCAGAATGCAACGTCGGATGTGCCACCCGCCAATCCCGAGACCCACTGCTTCCAGATTGGGACAAGGATTGGGATATCCAACGCGCTCAACGCACATCGCCAGCTGACTCACAGAGAAAAAGACTCACCCAAACATGTCACTGGAAAGATTCCCTCGCGGAGGGTATAAAAGACTCGCTTCCCCAGCTCTGTTGGTCGACTTTCTCTTCTCTCACCAGGCGCTCTTTGCCTCATGGCTTAGATCCAAGAGTAGTATCTGTTCTTAGAAGAGTGATATCTTCTAGTCAGCCTACGAGCTGATGTTCATTTATCACTTTATTTTTGTCCTCATTCTAGTGTCTGTATCCGACTTGTCGGAACGGCTGGAATCTAGTGGCTGGGTATTACACTGCTTCCCAGACGCTTGGCTGCTTGATATCCTTTGTTGTTTCTAGCTTTCTATGGTTAACTTTGTTTTACCGAAGTTATCGTTGAAAGCTTAATGGAACTAGGTCCTCCTTATCTCTATTTCCTATATCCGTGTGGCTATTTGCGAGATCGCCATGGCTCCAGGCATGCAGTATCTCAGTTTTTGTAAATACATAAACCTGTATCAAGCATTTTCTAAAATAATTGGATTAAGAGATGAAGTGTATAAGCTTAGCCGTAATCATTAACTACAAGAGTGAAGCTTCCGTGAAGTTACGTAGTAGACGTTTTTACAATTATTTCTCTGGCCTATATCCTCTCCCTCACCTTATGCCACTATGAGGAGCTAAGCCAGATAGGCCGCCACAGCCTCATCGAATTTGAAGAAAATGATCGCTATCACACAAGATCTTCAACAGCGCAATGAAGCAATAAAATTAATGGCAATTTCGACAATAGACTAGGGGCAGGGTAGCTGCAGTTTCTACGGGTGGCTGAGGCAGTATCTTCTTTAGCAGAACCGATATACTTGAACCTCTAGTAGAATGCAAGTAGAAACCTAATGAGAACTGTCGCTTGCGATGCGGTGAGCGAGACGGCTTTCGGTGTGCGGCGCCAGGGACTCTTTTTCGGCGATAATGGACAAGATCGCCATCTGTTCTTTTTTCGTGCGTTTTACTTTTCGGTTACTTGTTCTCTCGGGTACAGAAAGAAGGCCTTTAATAACACAAACAACAATTTAGGTATATATATCTAATACGATACACTCTTACTGGCGGAGGATCGATATTGCAAGTAGAAGCGCACTAGGCATCAGAAAGGAGCGGAACGCCTTCCAACTCTAGTTATATTTAATGCCTTACACCCACTCGGTGATATCATATATCATAATGTGATGTAAGACGGAGCCTATTGATATGCAATCGGTATGAGTAGACTTCTTAGCTTAGTGCTATTGCCGAAAAGGTTCAAACAGACCATTGACCCGTTCTAATCTAGCCGGCTATCTAGCTAGCATTGATATTATTGGACAAATACCTGTATACCTACACAGAGATACTTGCTACAGCCGCCCTCAAGTAGGGCGACCATATTGTGTCACACCAAGAGCTTCTAGAAGAAAGATTTCGGTCGCCGTCAACACAACACTCGGAGTAAGGTTTCGAAGATTGGATGGATCGAAATCCTGACAGCGCATCACTGCATCCTATCAGGCAGTAGCTAGGTTGTGCACGTACCGGATTCCAAGGATTCATCTTGTGCAACAGTGGCTAACTGTAGTACTAACTAGCTGTAACGGCATTATACCCGGATTCCAAGCGTTATGCATGGTGTCATACATATACATACGCGCGAACTAGTCATGGGGGATAACACGCCTTATTCTAGGGCGGCCGCTACTTATCTGACCTATAAATAATAACTTTATTTGTGATACGTGCAATTAGTTCTTAATTTGCTTCTCGAATCCGTGATAGCCTAGGCGCTTCAAGAGACCTAGAAGTCAGGCGCTTCCACGATCAGAAAAACGTACGCACGCTAAGCACTACTGTGTAACGTGTGCCCTTGGTTTTACGAGCGAAATACACACGGGATATTGTATTCTCAGGCTTGGTCTACACTGACTCGGATAGGGAGTCTACCCTAAGGCCTGCCACTTTGGTCTACAATATTGGCAGCACCCAAACGTTCCTGACAATATTCCAATGAAAGTGTGTTGTTTAACATAATACCACAATTACCCTTTTTGGAGCCACGGAGCTGCCATCATGTCCCCTTCTACTCCTAAACTGCACCTCTTCAACATGCTGTCATATTCACCGGCCTCCCGGCACAATCGCTTTAGTATACGAAACTATGAATCCGGCGGCGGCAAAGAAGCGTCCCAAAGACAAGCCGAAAGATAAGGCCTCCAAGAAACCCTACCACATCAAGCGCGCCGACCTCGAGCTAGACGAATACCAGCTACAACAGGAGCAGAAATCTATCTCGCTGCTGCTCTCTCGCGCCCTCAATGGGCTAATCCACTCGAGACAGTTCCATCTATACCTCCTGCTACAGGCTCTAGCAGCATGGTTCAAATTGGGACAGGTGTTCTTCTGCGTGGGGATCCTATGGATGATGTATGCCAACACAGGCCGGAGGAAAGAAGGCGAAATGAGCAGCTGGAGCGTATTCAATAAGGGGTTTGAAGCGTATGTTCTCGCGATTCAACTATCTTTTGTTCTACTTTTCGATGATAATTCTAACTCATTGGTTCGGTGGATAGCATTGAAGGGTCAACAGATATGGAAGCAGTGGAGAGGGAGATGCGGTCGCGGGGATTGATCTAGTCGTCCTAACACTCATCTCGCCACACCAACAGCGTCGCGAAACTTAGATATCGAGCGATTGGTTATTTGGAATGTCCGGTTATCAACGGGTGTATAATATATAAATATTACATGGTACATCTACAACGTTTCCCTTGATGTCGTGGTAGTTGCACCTCAGCGCGCCCGTAAGTAAGGCATATAAACGCAGAGCCGCAGGTTTGAATACCGCCAAGCCGCGCGACTAAGCTTTGATCCACTCCACCGAAACATCAACCACCACAACAACATCAGTCCAAAGTTAACCTCATCCGTCTACACGCTCGATTCTACCGGGCTCCACACGTACGTACACCAACCGGCAGTCATGGCGTCGGGTAGCCAATACAGAGATCGCCCGGATAGGCACGGCGAGAGCCGAAAGCGGTCGCGCTCAAGATCACCTCCGTGGCGAGAACGGGAACGCGGAAATAATCGCGATCACGACGGACCACCGAAACGTGACCGCCCCTCCGATAGACACCACCGATCAGACCGCCGAGATAGAGATAGAGGGGAAAGAGGTGACGGCAGGAATGATGCACGAGAGCGGCGCGAGCAGGATTCGTTCGCGAAGGAGCAGACACGGCGGAATGCCCTGCAAGAGGAAGAACAGATGCGAGAATGGGTCTCGCAGGAGGACATATTTGTCCTGAAACAGGCCAAGAAGAAGGCAGAAATCCGCGTGAAAGAAGGCAGAGCAAAGGCGATAGATTTCCTGGCGGTTAACCTCAGGGTCATTGATAGAGATCGCAATCCCCTGGACGACGAGATTGATGACGCAGACTTGGATATTGTGGATCCTGATGGTGTGTTCGAAGGGCTGAGCGATTCTGAATTGCAAAACTTGGAGAAAGATATCGATGCATACCTAGAATTGGAAACAAATAAGGACAACAAGGAATACTGGACGGTAAGCAGAATTGAATCTATTTGACGTTTTCACACAAGGGCAAGTGAATGGGATGCTAATATACTGTATTTTTAGACGATGAAAGTCATCTGTCAAGATAGGCAGCGGAAATCCAAGGCAGCAGCACCCGAGGGCCGCGCGGTAAGCTCCGTCGCAACCGATATCGATAAACTACTGTCATCCAAGTCACTTGACGAACTGGAAACACTGGAAAAGCAAATCGTACGCAAGTTGCGCTCAAATGAGCCAATCGACGTTGACTACTGGGAGCAGCTATTACGAAGCCTATTAGTGTGGAAGGCAAAGGCAAGGTTAAAAAAGGTGTATCAATCGGTTATTGATAGCAGGCTGGACATTTTGCGAAAGCAACAACGAGACGAAGCCGAAAATATCAAGCGAAAGTTGGAAGTTGTCCTCGCAGGACCCCTGCCTGTGATGGAGGCGAACGAAGAGGACGATACCGAAATGGCGGCAGAGAGCGAGCCGCTCGCTGCTCAGCCTCCCACCGAGAGGAAGCCGATCACCTATTCAAGAGACATGGATCCTGAGCCCTTATTGAAGCTGTCATATGAAGATCGAAGCCTAGAGCAGATGGACGAAAGGGAGTTCCTTCGCAAACTTGTAAGTATAACCGCTGGACGAAATTGCCACTCCATCCAAAGCTGCACCCCTGAAACTGCACAGATGGGTACGAATATCATTGACAAATTTTTAATATAGGGCGCGGAGAGGCTGAAGGTACTGAAACTTGGATATGTCCCCATCAAACGAGGGGCTGGGACTAGTGACAGGCAAAAAGATGGACGGCAGAGGAAATCGGCGGCGAATGACACGGCGGGAGTCATATCTCGGTTTAGCTCGATCCCCAACGACGACTTTTCCCAGGCAACTCGTGCTTTGTATGAAAGAGAGGTGGCAAGAGGAGTGGGCGATAATGAGGAGATTTTTGCCGGCGAGGAGGAAGTCCAAACTGCTTCAAAGCCCCAGTGGGCAAACAAATATCGGCCCCGTAAGCCCCGGTACTTCAACCGTGTGCAGATGGGCTACGAGTGGAACAAATACAATCAGACTCACTACGATCACGATAATCCACCCCCGAAGGTAGTCCAGGGTTATAAGTTCAACATCTTCTACCCGGATCTCATTGATAAAGCGAAGGCCCCAACTTATAGGATCGAACGAGAAGGGGGGAGGAAACGTGGCCAATCGTTTGCACCAGCAGGCGAAGATGATACATGCCTAATCCGATTCATGGCCGGACCACCCTACGAAGATCTTGCATTCAGAATCGTGGACAAAGAATGGGATTATTCTGCAAAACGTGAGAGAGGCTTCAAGAGTTCTTTCGAAAAGGTAAGTTTGAATACCGACCATTCAAGCAATTATTTTTAGTGCAATTTCCGTAAAAAAAATTTTTCATACGAGATGTACCGTGTTTAAGAAAGCCTCTGGTTTCATCCAAACGGCATCCTGGGGATGGTCATCTTTGACGCCGTCGACTTGATTGCTCTTTCCCCAGGGTGGACAGGGTATACTGTGGATTACCTTTGCATGAATTATTGTTCAAGTTTGGCTTAGTGTAAGAGACAAGGTATTGACTTTTGGATTCAACAGGGCATCCTCCAACTTCACTTCCAGCTCAAGAAGGTAAGCAGATAGCGTCGTCTCTTTTCTCTCCATCTACTCCCAAATGCGTGCATCATGGCTTTGCTAACGACTTTTTTTGGGGTCGTAGATTTACTATAGGAAGTAATACAAACGAACTGTACAAGCTGGTCCCATATAATGCAATGTTTGACGCCAGCAGCCAGCATTGCTCTTCTAGAAACGCCTCTGTTTCCTTCCGCGGCTGGCAACATGAAACTCTCTCTCTGCGAGCTATCGCTGGTGTAGTCCATGTTCAGCGTAAATAGATTCATACAGCAACCATTGAAATTCAAATAAATGACACCTTCTCGCCAGGCTTACTCTAAAAGTACCCTAAGAGCCCGAGGCATTCACAGTATCACTTTTTTTTTTTTCTTTCACCAAATTAACGCCCGGGGAGAAAGAGCCTTTGGCGGGCAGAAAACCGGTCGCTGAATTACGCGATGAGCATCAGACAGCGCGACAGCCTCGTGCGGAGTGACCTGCAAATGGCATGTTCCCGCGCGGAGTACAAAGGACTGGTATGCGTAATTTGACCCTTGTAAAAGCAAACAACACCTGAAATGCAGCTGCACTCCCTTGCTTCTTTCGCTCACGGCAGGCTAGCACGACAACCATGGTCACTGTTTTTCTTTTTTCGGGCTCTTATCAACGAAATGGCAGGAACCGTGAAGGAATGGGCATCCATCAGGTGGGTGACCCCCATGATGACCCGAGAAACCCTCTGGTTTAGGGATGAACGGGATGAAAGAATTCGCCAGCCAGGGAGTCGACATCGACACCGCTGACATCTTGAACCTGAAACGTATCGAGGCCGGGACCTTTGGCTGGGATTCATCGTAATTCGACCCCAAATTAGAATACATGGTCGACAGAAACACTAGCTCCGTCGACACGAGCAGCTCCACCTGTTGCGCTGCAGCTGCGTGCTTTTGTTCAGATGCAAGTCCCTGTTTGTGCATCTGCAAGTTATGGCAAGATCCCTGACCCTGCCTGCCGCACACACTTGGCGAAAAGGAACATGGGGTGCGCGAATGAAACAGTGAGGCATCGTTCAGGGCCAATAAGGGCCGCCAGGCGGCCTGCCGGGGGCCCTCCCAGAATAGCACCGGTGGAGAGGGGATGAAAAGAAGAAAAACGAAAAAAATGAATGTGAGAAAGAGCAGCCACCTTGCATGACACGCATGTAGGTGTAGGTTGTCCCGCAGTCAAAGCTCCCGCAAGCCTCAATTGCATATTCACAGGCGTATTTTCGTACCGTCTATTCTATTGACAGTGACTACGGCGCAGGTACTGCGTGAGCTTGAACCAGAAGTTATAAACCTCTCGTCTTCCCGTCTCTCGATTCACCTTCGATCATCACCAAGCAGAAACTTCGCATCTACCAATCTCGAGATCTTGTTTTTCCCCAAGCGTCGGTGCTGGAGCACTCACCACTCGGAAATATCATCTTGTCGATTCCCCAGAATTTGCCCATACCTGGCATTTTCCTACTCTGCGGCTTGTTCACTCTTCAGTGTTCAACGTCTGGTTTACGAGACAAATTTGTTCCTTCGGCTAGTTATTTTATTAGCTTAGGATCAAACCAGTGACTTTTGGTACCGGCGCCGTTCTGTTGGTTTGCACTCAGACAGACGCAGGTCCAGTTTCACACCACTTCTCCATTTGCAGTTCGGCTCTAGAGTCCTCGACTGCGGTTCTCTTCACTCTCACTTCTTTTCTTTTTCCAGCTCACATATTTTATTTTTCTTCTTCTACTTTATATTTTCTTTTATCTCATACAGGACTTGTCCTTGAGTTAAAAGGGAACGGTCGACGCCACCATTTCCAATTCACAAGGCCCGCTCATCAGCATTGGTTCCTTTTTCTCACTACAATCTCCCCTGTCTTCTCTTCTGGCGAGCCGTCCTTTGCAACCCTCCGCCAACACATTCCAATATCTGTCCGGCTCAGCTCGCTCAGCTCCACACATCCCACGCAACACGACAGCCCAGGCCCTCAAAGCCTTCTTCGCCTTCACTTCACATATATACCACCTGGACCGCCAGTCCTCCGGCTTCTTATTTCCCTTCTTCTCTCTCTATACTCTTTCACTTCAAGCTATATAAGCAGTACTATACTATCTACCAACATTCTCTATCTTGATCATCATCATCAATCATAGAACTTTATTGCATTGTCGTTCTGTCACCTTCCTTTGTCTCGGCTACAGACATATCCAATACCTTCTCTGTTCTCACTACCATCATTGGCCCATTGCATCTTGCGTCTTTCGGTAAAAGCATCTATCCGAAGGAACCCAAGGTAGCTACAACAGCATCGTCATTGCTATCATCATCTCATCGGACGGTCATACAAGACTTTGTCCGTCTCGCCACTTCAGTTGCTTCTCGCGTATCAGCACAATCCCTCTGAGCTGGCAACTTGCAGCAGACAAAGCCAACAAGAGCTCCAGATAAACCCTTGTATAACCAAGGGACAAAAGCGATCCTTCTAGGAAACATAAGGAAGAAGTGATCGTAGTTAGACTTTTTTTNTTTTTCTCAGTATCTCCAAGACAAGAAAAGCGTCATAAGCCTTGTAGGCATAGAGCAGACATCGCTCGAGACATGACACTCTTATCCCAAGGCGAAGGTCAAGAAAATCTCAATCTCAGCCTACTTGGCCGCCGGTCAAAGGGCAGAACCTCCCACATTGGCCCTAGCCATTACTATATCAAGCCTACCCGTCCCCATCTCCAGATTCCTGAGGATTCACCCTCATCAAACCACTCTCTTACTTCCCAGCCGGTTGTTCCCTCCCAACATCCTCATCACTACGAAAACCCATCAATGATGCACGGAAACAGAAACATGAGCCCTCAAATGCTTATGATTGCGGGTGCATCCCCACCAAACTCATCGCATCTCCAATCGCCACCATTTTTCCCTGTCGAAGACATTTCCTATTCCCAAAATGGCCGTGGCTACCCAGTCCCATATGGCGTCTCAGGTGTGCCAGGCTACGAATATTCCGACATGGGTGATGCTTCCTCGATGCAGCCCTCAGATATGTCAGAGCCTTCATTGGACGGCTACTATCTAGAGAACGAATACTGGGGAGGCAACTCTGCTGGTATCCACGACGATATGCGCAAACTCGAGCTCGGTCCCGGAATGGTTCTTCGAAAAACTTCAGAGTCGCCATCGGATTTCCTAAATAACGGAATGCATATTCCATACCGCGCTGGCAGCTATCCTGATATGAATGAGCGCTATGAGCAGCTAGAGCTCGAGGAAGATATCCCCCCATATGCCGAGCTGATCTATGAGGCGCTGAAGAGCGCCCCAGGTCATCAGATGCACCTCCAAGATATCTACCAATGGTTCAGGGATCGATATGCAAGATTTAGGCACGATACCGGGAAAGGATGGATGAACTCCATCCGGCACAACCTTTCTATGAATGGTGTATGTAGCTAAAAAATTTTCTGACACCAATTTTCTTAGAGTGACAAACTAATTTTTTTTTTTTACTAGGCGTTTGTCAAAGTCGAACGACCAGCGAACGACCCCGGCAAGGGATTTCTGTGGCTATTGGCTCCAGCTGCCCTTGACGGCGGAATCCACTCCACAACAAGATACCGCAAGAACGGAAGTGCGAAGACGAGAAGCTCCGATGTTGTGACCGCTGATGTCTCGTACAGCAGCTATGTTACTCCAAAGAGAAATAGAACAGGAAAGAAGATTCAAACAAAGGCAAGGCGAACTGCAAAGAAGAACCTACAACGCATACAGGGTGTTGACCAGCAGCAGCAACAGCCTCACGAGTATTCGGACATGACCTCAGTCCACACACCAATCGACATGCCCTCGATGACCCCTGACTTCTCCCCCAGCTACCAGTCCGAAAACCTTTCGGACACCCTCAGCATCAGTTCCCGTCACGCTACCCCTGCTCTCTCCATGCGCAACGCCGAATGGCAGTCTCCAATCGCAATGCACCGTCAGGCCTCTCCTTACTATAGCCAAAGCGACGATGGCTTCGGCTCTTCCTACGATAATTCGCTTGGTCATGGATTCGCAAACTACGGTTACGAATGCAAGCCGCACCACGAATACGACAATAATATCTAATAACTAATAACCAATTATCTGGTTTACGAGACATCACCGACGGTCTTACGAGGCCTAGGTAATATCCCCCGGACAACACATGCTCGGGGCGCCATCGATATCGATGGCACAAACCCTTGTCGGCAAATATAGGCATTGAAATCGCGCGATTTCATTCTTAGTTTGCCTCCCCTTCCGCAGCATCTTGCGCATTGCGCATCTCAACAACGAAAAGCCACTCTTTTCATTTCTTTTGTCTTCCTCTTCGGAGAGTCAAAACACTAATACCATACATGGGCCTGGCGCATTTTCCCCTTACATGAGTTTGTCCTTTCATCCCGTATCGCCAATACCCACTCGCTTTCCTCCTGTTCTCGCGATACGTCATTTTTTCGCAAGAGCAACACGGTTGCTCCTTAGCTCCACTTCCAGTTTCGACTTTCTTTTCTTTTTTTTATTATTCTTTACTTTCGTCCCTTCTTTTTTTTTTGTTTTTTGGTAGGGCATTACTTTTTGGTGGCGTTCAGCTGGACTCGGTTTTCGTTTTCGTGCCGTTTTTTTTCTTTTTGTTCTTAGGTGTTTTCCTCTTCACCCTACTCGATGGGTAGACATTCTTTCTTTGGGAAAGAATCCGTTGACTTTTTTTGGCTTTACTGCACTGTCCTTTCTTTCTGTTCCAATTATGTTATTATACTTCGGGGCTTCTATACAATTTTTTATTAAATTATTCTTTTTCCGTTTTGCAAGGGACGATTCTATTTGTTCATGGTTTACACTGGTGTCAATGGATTACAAGAGAAACTACAAAAAAAAAAACAAGGGAATGCTGGCATTGGGATGTTAACTCCGCGGGGTTTTTCGTTGGGTTGCCAGCTTGCTAGTTTGGTTTTTAGTTTTCGCTTCTTCTTCCTCTTTTCTTTTCTTTTTTCGATTTGTCGGCCGTGGGTTTTGCGCTTCGACAAAATGTATCTATTATTACTCTTGAATGTTTATAAACCAAAAATTTTTCTTACTTGATATTAAACATATATCTTCCCGTCCATTTTTCTCTTGATGAATTAAATTTTTACGATAAGCTTTCCGGCAACTTGGTGTTCAGCTTCTGTCCCGTCCGAAGATTTTTTGGGATCTGATCGGCTCTTAGTTTTTTCTTGGACTCGGTTGTCAGATGACCTTTGCAAGCTGAGTGGAGCTTGAAAAATGCCCTAGGCCAAGGGGCGCACCTACATAATGACAGCCAGCCCAATTAACGTCAACCGGCTTCTGTGGCAGAACCCATCAAGATGCCGTGCGGAATGCAATGCCCCAGTCACATCTACGGGGGTTGTTAGCCTCATATTTTTGGCCAACACCCAATCAACACCTTTAACTGCATTCTCAACGACAAACTCTATCAGCTAGCGTTTTGATAGTGAGATTAGCAAGGTAATACTATTATCGTGGATCACTTTTAGCTTCCCATGTCCCGGTCGATGGAGTATTCCGTGCAGGATGATACTAGTACATGATACTATTTTCTGGGGGAGGTGATTATGTGAGTGGTTTCAACACTAGCATGACTAGTTGATATGTTAATGTCGTGATAGCTTGGATTTGCGCAATTGGGTGGCTGGCTGTTTATCGTCAGGAAAGTGGAGTTGCTGTCAGCCGAAAGCCCAGGTGCACGGATTAGCGTCAGGTACGCATACTTTTTTTTTTCTTTCAGAGTGGGACCCGTCTGGACTCTCCTCTCTTCTCTCTTTCAACTCCACCAATTTTGTGAGCTCTCGATACGACTCGTCGCATATCTCATTTTTTTTCCTGTTAGCGAAATTTCACGGGCATGCATCCTCCATGCAGGTTCAATCAAGTCTACACGTGTGAGGACATGGGGCATTGTAATGCATTGATGCTAACGTTATACTGAGGGGTGCGTAGTCGTGTTTGCCGTCCCCTAATAATGTTAGGAAGCGCTGCTGCTACTGCAACAGGTCTAGAAAGTTAAATTTTGAAGCATCGTAGTTTGTTTGTAGAAGCGTCAAATATTAATTTGAGAGGTTATTGTGTAAGATTGGCAGATGCATATACCGCATGTAACCCATCGGTCTGTCAGTGCGGGATCCTAATTCTTTTTTTTTTTTTTTTTTTTTTTGTTACTCTAAGCTGGCGCACAGGTTTTCCTTCCATCCACCCTTCTAGAATCTCGAAGGTCAACATATTTTTCTCCATTTCAAGTACTGATTCAGGCAAGTGGGAATGGTGCTGTTTCATAAGAGCAAACACCGAAAAGAAAAAATGTGGGGAAGGCGATTGGCCAGGGACACAAAGGAAAGTGGGTCCTTCGTCAGCTTTTGGTTTGGACCCACAATTGCGCGATGGGGAACTGGGAAGGCATGGGAATGGAAGAGTGAAAAGAGGAGGTGTGGGTTTTCGCTCGTTCGATGTTTCTACGAGGTCTGCTCGCAACTAGCTACGTCGATGTCTGTGGATTACTCCTATGAATTAGAGCTCCAGGGCTTCCCTGGAGCATTCCTCGGCTGCATCTGTGCACTTTTTGAGGAAGCGAATACTATCGTGCTATAACGGTTTCGACTTAGCGGCCCACAAAATGTAGCGAAAAATAGGAACGATCGAAACACGGGGCTCCCGTCGGTGGGTTTTGCTTGGCTCTCGTCAAGAATTCACCATGATGATAAGATGGCGTTACCTTGTGTCCCTGGCTTCTAAAAACGTGGATGGGAACGGTACCTGAATGTTTCTCATTCCAATACCTCGGAGAAGTTGGGGACCGGTGCCGCTTCTAGAAGCGAGCCTCGGAGCCCTTATGGATTCATACCATGAGCCGAGACCCCTAAGCCAGGGAGAGCTCGTCCAGCCCTTTTGGTGTCAGATGAAATTTGAAATCGGCGGTCAATCGGATGAGATAGTACTGGGTCAGAATACAATAAAGCGATGAGTTTAATGCAATACCCAAGCCTCTGGTAAATTGGCTGGCGTTGGCGCACCACCCTCAGGAAAAAATTTTTAGCCATTGCATTGGCTACGTATGTGTGCATGAGCACCGAGACCGGCATCGCATGCATCGCTAGCAGCTTCCATGTGGGTCGATTTGGATGGCACCCCGTCCTCGATTCGATAGACAGAATAGCACACACGAGCCGAATTCCAAGTCATTGTCTCTCGGAGCTCAGTTGGCCAACTAGAGAACTCAGGGCGTAGATTGGGGCTTGCGCTCGAAGCGTGGCTTCGAGGGTGCGCCGCAGCACCGCAGCGCTGGATGTCTGTGCGTTAGCAGCGCAGGAAGCGCAAACACTCGTTATCGCCCTGCGACCAATATTCTGGACCAAGGTGGATGCACCAACTTGGTAATCTACAGCGACGTAATTTGCGTTCTTGTAATGCAAACATTGAAGTGAGTGGAAAAGGTTGAAAATTTTTTCTTCAAATAAAAAATTTTCAAACGGTAAGTTTAGAAATGTGGATTCTAGCGCTATATTCTACATACTATAGAGCCATAGAGAAAAGAATCAAGTAAGCACGCTTCATTCCACGTGGATGCCATGCGTGTGCGAGGCGATGGCTTTCGGGTTCGACTCGACGAACCGAAGGAAATGCATCTGCAATGTACGCATGGCAATATGGAATCTGTCATGTTACAGTAGACGAAGCCGCTGCGGAAACATACAAAGTTAGAAAAACGTTGGAGGAAAAAAACAAAAAATGTGTGGCAGCGTCGGCGCCGCCGCCCAGGGCTGGAAGTTAACTCCGGCGGGAGGCCTGTAGTCATCGCCGAGCGGCGTGTATGTCTCTCGGTGTCTACAGAGGCGTTCTTTGAGGCTAAACTGGTATGTGCTCGTGTCGATGAAACAGCCATCCGGACAACATACTGGTTTTGACTAGATGGCAGGCTTTCAACTTGATTGATTCTCAAAATAGAACTGCTCACGGACCGACGGCCTACTGGCAGAGAGGGGGGGATGGTCGGGGGCAGCCTGTACAAGTACTTCATGCGTTTGACGCATCTGCACATGCGGAGACAAAGCCATGAATCACCCACGTGGCCAGCGTGGCCAGTCGCGTGGAGAGATCGCGAATTATCCGAAGGGGCAGCCTGCAGAATCGTGTAAATTTTACTTTTTTTTTTTTCTCTCTTTCTTTTCTTTTCAGTGTGTCTACATGATACACACTAGTGATATTTTTATACTGTAAAGTGCATGAAAGATTAGAGCAAACATGTGTAAACACTAAAGACCTGACCTGACCAGCCAGGTCTCGTTATTTGCTCGTTCGCGCTCGGTAGGTTAAATGAACTAGCCCTTTAACTTGCGAGAGAATTATACTTGGGCTCGCTGAAATATTTCCGCACCGACCTCCATTTGAGACGGTACCTGCATATACTTTGTACAAGGCTCAGGAGATTAGGAAAGGTCGCTGGGTTACGTTATCGCGAACCGAAATTATGATGCCAGAATTTGAGGCCTGTGTTTGGGTGGGTATGCCAAGGTGGGTCGTTTCATTTCAGCGGATGGGTGGATTGGGATTCTTTATCGATAGGTTACAAGCAATGTTCCTTGGGACCACACCGTCGCGGAAAGGAGAATTACACCAGAATCTGACGGCACCCTTCTAGAAAACCTTGAAACCCGTACCTACCCGCACCAGGAATTCTTTTTTAGGAATCACTAGGACGTCATTCCCTGCTAGAATTTGCGGAGAAAGTTTGACTTGCGTTGTGCCCAACTTACCATCTCAACCGAACAACAAGGAGGAATCCTGGAATGCTCGGTCGCGGACGGAAAAGAATTTTCAGCTGCTGTCGACGGCTGTTGAGCTGTCATCTTCATACGTATCTGCATGCACATGTACGGGAATCACAGTCGACTGCAGTCTCCACCTGCGTATTTCTGTTCGCGATAGTCGAACTCGACAGATGGTGCACTGCGTCATATGATCTCCTCTCGTATCCAAGCTCCAGCTGGATATTAATATTTGCTCTCATGCAAGGTTTGAGCTGCCCCTTGCATGGAAGCGTTTCAAGTTCTGCTTGGTTTGGCAGGATTCTGGAAAGGTTCGAACGCCAACAATAATTTCCAATTAGCCGGGACAGTGGGGAGGGTGGTTCAACCGAACTTACGGCAAGCTTGCCATCCTTGGAGAATCGGTCAAATCATCGACAGAAATAGCGACTCTTGAAATTGCCTACGGTCGGTCTTATCTTTCTTTTTCTTGTGATCCTTCGAATTTCTTTTTCCGAGTGATGCGGCAGGCGGGCCGGCCTGGAAAACGTGGGCATCAAGAACGTGGGCATCAGATTCTAGGGTTGGCGCATATATGTTCATGCGGACGAATTACATATTTGTTTTTTGTCGCTGGTTGGAGTGTCTACAAGGAATGTATTCGCTCTCATTCTTTCGCAGAATCTGCTAGGGCTGGCACGAGATAGACGATCTTTACAAATTCGCCGGGCCCCATCCATGCCTGTTTCTGCTTCATGACATAAGTTGCCGGAAGTTTGAAGCTTGATCAGATTCAAGCTTCTAAATATAATCTGAAGCGAAGCTACGGGCACTACGGGTGGATATTACGTCTACACATGGGTAGCCCATGGAGTTTCTCGATCGCGAAGAAGTTCGTGCGGCAGCCCGACCCCGTCCGTGCTGGAGCGGGCGTACCTTTTTTTACATCGCCAGTTGGGAAATCTTTTTCTTTTTTCGGGGAGGTCTGCTCGAAAATGCCTAGCGTGCTCCACTTTGGGCAAATCACGCATTCCTGCCAGGTCGCACAGGCCAATCAGCGGGCCGGGACGACACCCCAACGCAAGGAATTAAACGTGGGAGTTTCTTGGAGTTTTTCAAACACTTAGCGCTCTCCCTGCATGGCCTTCTCCTCGTGGCCATTAGCCTATCGAAGCGAAGGTGGGCTGAAACTAATCGTGCATTGGGACTTCTTGAAGAAGAGTGTATTCTTATCTGTCATTCCGAATCACCCCGAAGGATAAAAGAAGATGGTGTGCTGCCTAGCAATGCAGCAGGCTGGGTTACATCTCACCTGAAAATGTTCTGGGACACGTAAATGCCGCGCCCTGGTACGTGCGGGGTAATCAATTCCCCTGCAAGATCTTATGCCATGCCCACGCGAGAAGGAATAGACGGGATTTGAAAAGCAAAATGTGACCGACTGAACGTGGCTCTGGTAGGTCAGATCGGACGAAAACTCGATCAAGAAGGCACATGCGTACACCGCGAATTTAATCTCACCTGTCTTTTTCAGCTTAATGCCCTTTTGAGTATTTAGGCCAACCCCCCACACAAGGGCAGAGGATATCCCAACAAGAAAAAGGAATGTGAGCCACGCGATGAGCGCAAGCGAATGGAAGCTCGCATACGGAGCAGGGGCAAGCTGAATCTGGCCCGATGATCCGCTAAAGATTCCTTTCAGAATTTGAAGCAAATTCTATTACCTAACGTGGGAGTTTCCTGTCTTATTCCATCCTATCTCTGCAGCAAGGAGATTAGGCCCGGCCAGGGTACCTCATACAGGCATAATCAATATGTATCTACCGACGCGACATCCAGAGTCGATCATATTGCTGTCTGCGGTCGGTGATTGGGTTAAGCAGCATCAGCTGCAACTTAGGATATGCACAGTTCGACATGGTCGAAATTACTGCTAATATGCGACATGCATTTACGCTTTTAACCCGGGTGGTTTCGATTCGAGCCCGGTGGGCGGAGGTATACAAGCGAGTTAGTAATGGGAGACATTTGCCATGTGGCTCGGGATATCTGCGTCCGCATGGACATGCGAAAGGATCACCACTCTGGCTATTTTGTCGATGGTGTGGCAGCTCTCAAGCTAAACCTGCCCCACCGCACTCCACTCTTAGCGTACCCATGCCAACAACAAAGCAAATATAGGCCAGGATAACAGAAAAAGCACTAATTAGCCGCACTAGACATTAACTGGGCGGCATTTTTGACGCATGTTGATAGAGCAAACACAGCGGACCATCAATGTAGATGAACCAGGCCAGGATTGACAGGCGCCATGGTTTGCTTTTCAATTTAAGATTTTTTTCTTCTTCTTGGTATTAGGGGTTAGAGAGAGTTACTAACTAGAGTAGGTAAAGACAATGAGAGCAAGGGGTACTTGTACCTGAGCCGAATGACCCGTCACTGGCAAAACGCTGCGAGGTACAGGTCAAAAAAGTTCTTGGCCAGTGCTTTTACAGAGGGATCAGACGTGTAACAATCGATACGATGTACCCTTGCGCATCTCAGTCGCACATTAGCGCGCCGTCGCAAGTCTAGATCCCCGGGTGACGACGTTGTGACGAGCACCCGGAGCCCAGAGCTGGAGTACCTACCGGGTTACCCTCGTCCACTAGTATGATTTCCTTGCATGTGTACTTGTACTATCCTCATCTCTAAATAGTAGTTGCATGTACACCTCCTGCATGCGTTCATGCATGCGTTTACGCCACTCTAACACGTTTTTCTCGTTCCGTCTATGTTTAGGGATGCGATCCCGAGTTTTCCCTGATTCGTCCTCCCTTGCTTGAGATCCACTTGCTCCACTCTTGCATCGCATTTCATGCTGGTCAGCCCTTTTCCAGATAGATGCTCTGGGTTGCGGGTACGTTATGCTGCATATGCAGTTGGTATGCAGGCCATGTTTCCGTGTCAAAGAGCGGGTGCAAGGCAAGGGAGAATCGATAGATGGTGCATGTCGCCGCATCGACCCGCTCCCGCACTATGAGGATGCCGCTGAAGTGCAAGTGCCATTAATAATATCTGCTGGTGGACGTCTGTGCCTGGCCATTACGCCATGTGGGAAAAATTACCCCTGGCTAGCGGAGCTTTGTTGACAGAGTGCACAGCTCCTCCGGCAAGCCACGATTTGAAGTGCCCCGCATCTTTATATACATCTCTACACGTATTTTACTCCCTGTTGTTAATATTACCAAATTGCTATTAAGTTTGGGTCGCAAGGGCCCCACCATCAAATATTATCATTTGGTACTATACCAGTTCTGCGGTGGAGAGAAGGTTGATCACGATGTTGCTGAACCCGATCATACATCAAGTTGCAACCCAAACCGTTCTCAATATTTGTGGTATTATGAAATATATCTAAAATTAATCCATAGCTGCATTACATGGTTTGGCAACGCACTCGGTGCAACAAAGATGGCCCCCACATCATGGCCAGGTTTCGTATGCAGGTACCGTTGTGGCTTTCAGCCAGGAGGAAATTTGCTCGTTAGATCTTAATTTTTATAAGTGCCATTATTATACAAAATATATTGTGAATAGGATTGGGTTGGAGTCCTTTCAGAAACACCATCATTGTTTGATATCTGTATGGACAGGGAATATTCCACTCAATCGCATGTTGGCTCATATAATCGCGGCTGCACTGGCCTGGCAACTCGAGTGGTAATTAAAATTACAACTTGCATATCTCACTCAAGCTACATGCGAGTGTATGTACGTATGTGGCTGTGAAATCATCGCAGGCCGTCAAGCGTAGCTGGGAAAAATCAGAAATTCAGTATTAGATTGGAGGATCGGAATCGGACAAAACAACTGAGCATCCGGGAATTTGTTTTAATTACCGGGTGTGCATGTGCCCTAAACTATCGCGTTCGAGATTAGTTGACGAGATAGCCGCCAGAAAATATCTTTGCATCCTGCAGTCCACGGGTCATCGATATCGGCGTCAGCCGTAAAGCCGTCCATGCCCCGTTTGTTGATATTGTTATACGGGATATCAGCTCATTGTCGCGTCGCATTATGCATGAACGTTCAAACGCGCTGGGGACCGGCAGCCTGGCTGTGCCGCCGGAGACTGATTTGCCGGAGCTCTTTTGGAATTGATTGGCACCTTGATACTTAAGTACCTGTGCTGAGGGTACTGGTCTGACTAGATCCATGTCTGGAGGGAGGAGCTGTAGATCTGTTACCTCGGGTGCCGCAGCTCATGTACCTGATGAATGCAATGCCGGAAAGTTATAAGAAGTTCAACCAACCAAAATCAAAAGCCAGGTCCACCGAGTCCGGGACAGCCGGTTTGCATGTTTGTTCAAGCGCAAATTGTCAGGCTTGTGTCACGGGAGACACGGCATACCTGCCTGCATAGATACAAGCATGGGTGATGCCAATCGGCACAGCTGTACATGTTAACTTAACCTCCATCTAGCTTGTATATTTCCTTTTACGGCCCCTTTCATGCATTCTTAAGATAAGGGAGATATAGGGTAAGACCGAGCCTTTCCGCGTCCGCACACGTATAGCGGCATGCCGGAGTCGACTAGTCTTGCAGTGGCAAATAACCACATCGCCATGTGATTCAAGTTATTGAAATTTAGCTGCATGCGCGTCTGCATGCACCCCTAATTCTGTAGACATCATTATATTCGAGCACACGGTGTACATATCTCGAAACAAAGGGAAACATTTCAGCAGGATTTGTGGCCGAAGGGCGGTTATCGGCTGCAAACGGACTCGACTAGACCGTCAACGCTGCATCCTTGGGCTGGAGATGGCCGATATATTGCAATATATTGACATTTCAAGGCGTTTCTACAGGGCGTAGTATGGCTATGCGCTGAGCCTATGTAATGCACATATGGTTACATGTAAGTGGTCAATCAATCATGTCCTCTCAATTGATATTTTGAAGCATCGGTTCACGATCATATTAATGGGCATGAATCTACCCAGAGGCTGTAGCTAGGCTTCCAGTTTGGGCGCCTATGCGCATGGTACCATGGTGCTAAGCCTGCTGAGTTTGGTATGTAGGCGTGATCAGTATGCTGTAAGGCGGAATTTTCTTTCTCTGGTGGTTCATTCTCTTCACGTTTAGAAAGAAATACGGCTGCATATACATGTATGCGCCGCGCCGTCGCGGCAGAAATGTTAATGTTGCAACGGTGGACCAGGTCCGGATGCGCCATGTTGTATACTCATGCGCAGTATCCGAATTCTGCAGGCAATCAGCATCGCATGTACCCGCAGCTGCAGACTGGACGTGACGGCTCGTTCTCGCGAGGGCATAATAACTCGCGCCGCAATAGCCTAACGATGCCGCTGCCGGCTTCACGCTTCGGTTGTTTATAATGCATGAGTAAGCTAGATCGAGCGGACTCGCTGACCTACAAACATCGATGCATGCATCGCGGCGTCAATATACTAGGCACCCGATTCGCTCTTTCCACTATAATCCTATTCATTTGATATATATATCGATGCAATACTTTGTCTTTTGCCACAAAGGTGCAGCTAACTTTCAGATAAGCATTACATTGTCCCGCTTCGTGTACATGTACACGTATTCAAGGAGTCACGCTCTAGCGCTCTACGGATATGGTCAATTGCTCCATTGGTCGGATGCACATTCCTACAGCTGCAGCCTGCGGCACGGCAAGGCTGGCGTTAAATTGACAATCGGCAGAGTCTTTACCTTGCAGAGCGCTGCTGCAGACAGCGGCCGGGTGGTTCGGATCCTCAGATTGTGCACTCATTGTTGGAGAGTGCCACCATTTCCCGTTGAATGAGCTCCTCGACAGCCCGCCTTATTACCACACGAGGTCCCCAAGAGAAGCTGGGGTATGCATGTTAGATGTGGTGGGTCTGCAGAAAGGCTGGGCCCATGGGCACAGAGTGCGGCATTGTTTGGCTTTTTGAGTTTACGCCGTCTTACAGTATCTGTCGACAATCGTGTCTCAATTTGAAGGTTTATCCTAAAGTTCCGTCTCCACTTCACCTGCGCGCTCATTTGTTATCTTATGCGTTTCATGCAGAGTCCTGTAATCAGAAGGATAGTAGCTCAGCTGCAATTAATAGAGAGTTTTATTGAGTAGCGACGTTATGAAAATGTAAGGATATATGGTACAAATGTATCTCAAACTCAGGGAGTGTGATCACAAAGTGCACACGGAGCTGTTGACGTGCATGTACTAGATCGGTGATGACTCAAAACGTCAAAGTATTCAGGAAATGCTGCACCCTCCCGTTTGCCAAGTTGCGGCGTTATTAACGGAATGACCAACATTACCAGAGACATGATATTACTCGTCCCACTTCAATGTATCAAATCATCTCCAATTTGAGGCACCCCGCAATTCATGCCGTCTCTTGTCACGGGGCTTACCGTTGGCACAATAGTCCGCCGCGATTCGCCATTCTTGGCTAGGAAGCAGCCTTGTGGATACATGGCGTTTTTTTTCATCAAACTTGAGCTGTCAAAAGTTTGACTCAGAATTTGCGGGCCTTTTTCTTTCCCGCTGCCTTGGCCGCTAGCTGCTTCTGCAACTCCTCTCGCCTCTTCTGTGCTGCCTCTTCATCCATCCCTTGGATAGGCGGTGACTTCGTTTTTTCTCGCTTCTTCTGAGTTTAAACTGATGTTAGCATCTGTTATATCTGAGCAGATATGAACACTACATTGGAGAAACAACTTAGGACAGTTGATAAGAAGTATTGATGAAACATGGTATATAGAGCTTCTACAAGAAGATAGCTCTACGAAATAGATGCGCGAGAGGATAAAGGTACAATGGACAAGGGTATCATACAGGTGGTGGTTGCGGGGCGTCCTGCTCCGGATCTACCATTTCCTCCTGATGAAACGTTAGCAGCAGTTAGTACTTCTGCAAAGTAGAATTCTAGCAATATGGACGCAATGAGGGCCATCCAATACCACTCCCGTCATGTATATGGCGTGGTCTGGATCCCCATGTGCTCCTAAATGCAGTGTTTGCTTGCCACATCTTCACGCGGGAATTTTGGCTTAGTAGAAAGGTAAGGGAAAGCTGAGAATCTTACGTCGCTATCTGGTTCCAAATCTTTGCGTTTGGGGGGTTCCGCCCCGGGTTTTCTACCCCCAATGGTCCCTTTGATCTTCCCTAACCGTTTCGGGGGCTCCGGTTCTACCTCGGGAGCCGAGGGTGGAGCCGGTCTTTCGGTTTCTGGATCAGGTGCTGCTGCAGCTGCAGGCTTTTGCTGGATTTTCCTCCCTCCAATTGTCTTCTTAATCTTACCAGTCTTTGGTGGAGCAGCTTTTGGTTTTGCAGGGGCATCATCCTCCGAATCGCTGGTAGTAGCCCCATCGTCTACCAAAGATGATAGAAAACCGTATTGATTGGCGAAATTCTTCTCAAACCTGGTGCTTTCAGAAGATTCGTTTTTCACAGGTTTCGGCGATGTGCTTAAAGTCGCCGAACGTCTGGGGGAGGTGGACTTATTATCCGCCCGTGTTGGTTGGGACGATTTGTGAGATGCCGTTCGGGAGCTTTGCGATTTGATCGCGGTGTCAAGGTCGTCCTCGTCCTCTGTCTAGAGTAGATGTTAGCGCGAGCGACCTGCGAGCTACGGAAAAGCAATGGCATACACTTTCATCGTTTACGGGTGGCCTTATCGTGGATCCTTCGGTTTTTGTAGGAGGTACTTCAGCCCTAGCTCGTACCGGCGACGACCTCAACGCCTCAAAGTCGTCATCAGAGTCGGTGTTCAATCTGACAGGCTTTGGAGGCTTCCTTGGGGTAGCTTGTAGAGTGGGCTCAACCTCTGGTTCACCCCTTACTGAGACTTTCCCCTTCAGTTTCGTCCACCATTGTGAGTCCGGTGGCCGGGGCAAGTCAACAGCAACTTCGTTTTCCTGCTTAGATATATGCTTGAAGGTTGCCTTAACGAGCTCCTTGGAAGCCCCAGTATCCGTACCAGACTTGAGGATCTCTCGTCGCCATTCATCCTCATCAAATTTAGCAATACCCTTCGCTCTACCTGAAGGCGCCCGGCCCTTTTTATATCCTGGGAATACACCGCTAATATCGATCTTATACTCCTCAAATTTGTCTAATAGACGCGTTATTGCTATATCCTTCTCTTCTATTATACTTAACAAACTAGTCGTCTGCCGAGAGAGTAGTGATCCATAGTATAACAAGGGTAGCGAAAATCGTTTTGTAAATTCCGTGGCGGATTGGAGTTTAAGGCGGAAACGCCACTCGAGTGGCTGAAGTGGCGCCTGTAGCTTCTCCTTGGTGCTGATATTGAATGTGTCACCACGGACCTCAAGATCCACGGTGACTGCAGGATTGGTACCCGTCACCCCCGATTTGAGCTTCTCCAGGAGTATTTGCAGCTGGGAGTCATCCGTGGAAGGGTCTATAGAACAGTTCCGATCCTCGGCGCGATCGCAGATAGCGGATTTCTCGAGGGATTCGCTCCAAACGGAGCTGAGATCGGTAATGTAGATGGAGTAGGATGTCTGTGTGAAGTGGCGCTGGAGATAAATAGGTGGACTGGATGAAGATTCGACGGGGAAGGGTTCCCAGGGGGCTATGGTGCTTGGAGCCATCACTGATTATCGCTTGTCGCGATTGAGGTTTGAGTTGTGGGAGGACGCGATATCTATCGTGATCTTGAGGAGCTACGATGATGAGATTTAGTGGTTTTGATACGAAAATTTCGGGGGACCTCAGATCACCACCTCAGAAATAGAAACTGTGGGAGCCCCACCATAATGTGAGAACGCTCTTTAAACAAAAACTTGAAGCTGGCGATGAGTCGCATGATGTCCTTGAAGCTGGTCTGTGGAAGCTTGTGATGTTTTTCACTTTTGGCGGCTCAACGCGGATATCACAACAGAGACCCACTTTAGGGGACACGGCGCGCATTTTCACAGGCTAGCTTACAGCACAAGGATTTTGAGAGTTTCAACACACGAATATATTCTAACGGGGATGATTCATTGATAAGGATGGAGATGATCATCTGGTATTTCGGAAGACAAAGCCGAGATCTTGGCTTTGTCACTGTGATGGTGAGAATTAGTATCAATGACATCAGAGTTTCTATGGAGGCCTGTCGCCACATTCGGACATATTCCAAGCCCTGGAAGCTGTGGAGCCGAGACGAGTGTGTATATAAAAGAGTAGAAGATGTCGGTGAGAGCGAAATGAATGCATAAAGCATAGAATATACAAAACAAGAATGAACACCAGCCCATGGGAAACGACGATATCATTATAAGCCCGTGCCGACGAAGAACGAAATACAAAGGAAAGCACAATTCGCTTGATTTACTTCTTCTTGGCGGCGGCTTCCTTGAGGACCTGTATTTAAAATATTAGCATTGCGGCCTTGGAAAAGGTGGTTTATCTCCAATGTGAGGCGAACCTTCTTGACAATCTTGGCCTCTTCGATCAGGAAAGCACGGACAATACGATCCTGAACGCAGTTCCCACAACGAGAACCGCCGTACGCTCTCGAGACGGTCTTGGTGGGCTTGGAGATCTGAGAATACTCTCGTGGTCGTAGGGCCGGGATCTGTGAAAAAGGTTCGAGTCCAGTTAGATATCCAGCTTCAAACCAAGTGCTCTAGAATGCTAGGTTGCGATGGCGAAGTTTGGCAACAACGGTACTAGATATTTCGTTATCGGATAGTCGGGTATTCCATTATTTGGGTCGCTTCTTCAATCGTTTCCAATGAATGCCGCCTGCCTTAGTAGCGCGATTGTTGAAAATTGTCGAGTGTCGGATATTCAATACACCATCATAACCCTTTGAATCACCTCTTGATATCCCGTTTCCCAGAACCATCGCAACCCCAGTCTAAGAGCATATCCTTAATCGAGAGTAGACTTACACCGGGCAGCTTTGTCTTGCAGTCACCGCATCGTGGCGCCGATCCCCTCTTCTTGATGTGTAGAGCCCTGAGAGCACCGCCGGGTGTTTTGATAACACGGATTCGGTTGCTTCGAGTATTGTACCTGTCGTCGTTGAAACTCGTTAGAATGGAATATAGAAGCAACTTGGAGCGATTGAAGCTGTCGAGAAGCGTATATTGCGAGAACGGATTCGTGTAGGGTGTACTTACGGATTTCTCCGTCTCTGTAGGTGGATAACATGTTAGCAGTGGTCAAGTAGAGAGACGAGAGCGGAAAGAAATACATACGTAGGTGATTCGAGAGGAAGGCATCGTGATTAACGTAGGATGGCGGTATCAGCGGGTTATGATTGACAGGCGATTCGTTTGGCTGTCGATGTCAATGATTTCGTCTATGAGATGTTGAAGCATCGAAATGTTTTTCGTTAGCCGCGATCCAAATCCGTGTTGTAGGTGAGGGCATGAAGCCCTATTGAACAAACATTCCAACTTCGGCATCTTCTACCGCAGAACAACACAAAACGAGACAGGCAACACATTCATCTGACGCTAGCCTGATCTGGCTTAGTTTGCTATATCCAAACTTTTCCCCTACTCTATGCTCCAGACTCATTAGTCCATCGCCTCCATACATCGTTGTCATCCACCTCCCATCATCTATTCATTGGATATTGACGCGACTTGGACTGCGACCCATCGCATATTCATCCAGGAATCGTCGCCTGCCCTTTATCCAGCGTAAGCACATACATTCGAATCGCGACGCACGCGTGCACGTGTACCAACGCCCAAACTCACCGGCTAACGCGAGGCTTTGCCTCATTCACGACGCAGCTCTACTATGGCCGGTTTACCACCGCCTCCAGGATGGTCGGGCCCGATGATGTCCGGAGCACCTCCGGGTCCCAGTGTCCCGTTGACAGCTCCACCTCCACCAGCTTATCGTCCTCCTGCTGATCCACAGGCGGTCAAGCTGGAACAGAGGAAGAAAGAATGGCTGAGAACCCAGAAGAGTCGCTTTGGAGAAAAGCGCAAGGGCGGTTTTGTTGAGGTATGTAACTTGATTGACAATATTGACTAGGTTCTATTCCTAACATCTCGTGATACAGACACAGAAGAGTGACATGCCCCCAGAACATTTGCGAAAAATCGTCAAGGATATTGGCGACGTTAGCCAGAAGAAATTCTCGGCAGATAAGAGAGCCTACTTAGGCAGTCTTAAATACATGGTAAGAGCTGCCCTTCCTTTGATTCTCTTCTGAAGTTGCGAGGAAGCTGTGTACGCTAAGCAGGTCCCCTGGGGATGGTTTCTGTCAAGGCGTACGACCCAGTTTAGCCACGACTAACTTTATTATTTAATCGCTCTAGCCCCATGCTGTTCTGAAACTTTTAGAGAATATGCCAATGCCATGGGAATCCCAACGTGAAGTTCGGGTTCTCTATCACGTTAACGGTTGTCTGACTCTCGTCAACGAAGTTCCTCGAGTTATACCCCCCGTATTTGAGGCACAATGGGCGACCATGTGGACTGTTATGAGACGGGAGAAGGCAGATCGACGACATTTCAAACGTATGCGATTTCCGGTATTTGACGACGAAGAACCGCCACTGTCATATAGCGAAAACATCGAGGATGTTGAGCCTTTGGAACCTATTCAAATGGACTTGGACGAAGCTGAGGATGAGCATGTGTATGAATGGTTTTACGACCATCGCCCACTCGTGGATACACCACATGTTAATGGTCCGAGCTACAAGCGATGGAATCTCGATCTACCCCAGATGGCCAATTTGTACCGGCTGTCCCACCAACTGCTAAGTGATGTGAACGACCACAATTACTTTTATCTCTTTGATAGGGAGTCCTTCTTCACTGCGAAAGCCCTGAATGTTGCAATCCCTGGTGGTCCTCGGTTCGAACCGCTTTACAAAGACATCGATACCAATGAGGACTTTGGAGAGTTCAATGCCATCGAACGGATCATATTCCGCGCCCCAATCAGGACGGAGTACAAAGTCGCATTCCCATATCTCTACAATTCTCTCCCACGATCAGTCAGCATTTCAAGTTACCACGATCCGCAAGTCTGCTATGTTCGCGCTGACGACCCTGATCTTCCGGCCTTCTATTTCGACCCTGTCATTGCTCCCATTAGCAGCCGTGAAGTCCGTGCTGCCAATGCTAGCGTGACCATCGAGGACGATGTGCTTGGATATGGGGTTGACGAGGATGACTTTGAACTCCCGGAGGAGCTGCAACCTTTCCTTGAAGAGGAGGAACTTTACACAGAGAACACAGCTAGTGCTATCCAATTATGGTGGGCGCCGTTCCCTTTCAGTAAACGTAGTGGACGCATGGTTCGAGCTCAGGATATCCCTCTTGTCAAAAACTGGTACCTGGAACATGTCCCAGCGGGGCAGCCAGTGAAAGTTCGAGTATCATACCAGAAATTATTGAAGAGCTATGTTCTGAACGAACTGCATTTCCGTCCCCCAAAGAGCCAGAACAAACAAAATCTCCTACGGAGTTTGAGAGGAACCAAATTCTTCCAAAGCACAACCATCGACTGGGTCGAGGCTGGATTGCAGGTTGTTCGGCAAGGGTTCAATGCACTTCAACTTTTAATCCATCGCAAAAATCTCACCTATTTGCATTTGGATTATAACTTCAATTTGAAGCCTGTGAAGACCCTGACTACGAAAGAACGAAAGAAGTCTCGCTTTGGAAATGCTTTTCACTTAATGCGAGAAATTCTTCGCCTCACGAAACTTATCGTTGACGCTCAAGTTCAATATCGCCTTGGAAATATCGACGCTTTTCAGCTCGCCGATGGTATCTTATACGCTTTCAACCATGTCGGACAACTTACCGGTATGTACCGTTATAAGTACAAGCTCATGAGGCAGATCCGAGCTTGCAAGGATTTAAAGCATCTCATCTACTATCGCTTCAACGGTGGACCAGTTGGCAAAGGCCCAGGATGTGGTTTCTGGGCACCTGCATGGCGTGTTTGGCTCTTTTTCCTCCGAGGCATTATACCTCTCCTTGAACGCTGGCTTGGAAATTTGCTTGCCCGGCAATTTGAGGGAAGACACTCGAAGGGCGTAGCAAAGACGGTTACAAAGCAGCGTGTTGAATCTCACTTCGACTTGGAGCTCCGCGCCAGTGTTATGGCAGACCTAACAGATATGATGCCGGAAGGTATCAAACAAAACAAGGTGAATGTTGTCCTAGCTCATTTATCTGAGGCTTGGAGATGTTGGAAGTCGAACATTCCTTGGAAGGTTCCCGGTCTTCCAGCTCCGATTGAAAATGTTATCTTGCGTTATGTCAAAGCAAAGGCGGATTGGTGGGTTAGCGTTGCTCACTACAATCGAGAGCGTATCCGTCGAGGGGCTACTGTTGACAAGACTGTCGCCAAAAAGAACCTTGGCCGTCTTACCCGTCTCTGGCTGAAGGCAGAGCAAGAACGACAGCACAACTATCTCAAGGATGGACCGTACGTTTCTTCGGAAGAGGGTGTTGCTATCTACACCACAACTGTTCATTGGCTAGAGTCACGAAAGTTTTCTCCAATCCCGTTTCCATCGGTCTCTTATAAACACGACACTAAAATTCTCATCCTTGCTCTTGAACGACTTCGAGAAGCATACTCAGTCAAAGGGAGGCTAAACCAAAGCCAAAGAGAAGAACTAGCCCTCATTGAACAGGCATACGATTCTCCTGGCACAACACTTGCGAGAATCAAACGCTTCCTGCTGACTCAAAGGGCATTTAAAGAAGTTGGCATCGATATGAATGACAATTATTCTGACATAAATCCTGTCTATGATGTTGAGCCCATTGAGAAAATCACTGACGCTTATCTTGATCAATATCTCTGGTACCAAGCTGAACAGCGCCATCTTTTCCCCAACTGGATCAAACCTTCCGATAGCGAGGTTCCACCACTCCTAGTTTACAAATGGACCCAGGGTATTAACAATCTGAAGGATATCTGGGAGTCTAAGGAGGGTGAATGCAATGTTTTGATTGAGACCCAGCTGTCAAAAGTTGCGGAAAAGATCGACCTTACCCTTCTTAACCGGTTGCTACGCCTCATCATGGATCACAACCTTGCGGATTATATTTCCGCTAAGAACAATGTCTCCTTGAATTACAAAGATATGAACCACACCAATACCTATGGCTTAATCCGTGGTTTGCAATTTTCCGCCTTCGTCTTTCAGTACTACGGTTTGATTATTGATCTCCTGCTGCTGGGTTTGGAACGTGCAACTGAGATAGCCGGCCCACCGGGTGCACCAAACGAATTCCTTCAGTTTAAGGACGCTACTACAGAAACCGCACATCCAATCCGTCTTTACTCTAGATATGTCGATAAAATCCATGTCCTATTCAGATTTACGGCCGACGAGGCACGGGATTTGATCCAGAGATTCTTGACGGAACAACCAGACCCAAACTTCGAGAATGTCATTGGGTACAAGAACAAAAAATGCTGGCCACGGGACTCTAGAATGCGCTTGATGAGGCATGATGTTAATTTGGGAAAAGCTACATGGTGGTTACTCGCAAATAGATTACCCCGAAGCATCACGACGATCGAATGGGATGAGACGTTTGCAAGTGTTTATAGCAGAGACAACCCGAACCTTCTGTTCTCAATGTGCGGCTTCGAAGTCCGGATCTTGCCCATTTGCAGGAATCAGAACAATGAATTCCCCGTCAAAGATAGTGTTTGGTCTCTTGTCAACAATTCTTCGAAGGAGCGAACAGCGCATGCCTTCCTACGAGTTACGGAAGAAGACGTTACAAAATTTAACAACCGAATTCGCCAAATCCTCATGTCTTCTGGGTCTACTACCTTCACGAAGATTGCCAACAAATGGAATACAAGCTTGATTGCTCTATTCACATATTACCGTGAGGCAGCCATTTCAACAACAGAATTGCTTGATACCATCGTCAAGTGCGAAAACAAGATCCAGACTCGTGTCAAGATCGGATTGAATTCAAAGATGCCTTCCCGGTTTCCTCCAGCTGTTTTCTACACTCCCAAGGAGTTAGGTGGTTTGGGTATGATTTCTGGATCACACATCCTCATCCCAACCAGCGATCGCCGCTGGTCTAAGCAAACGGACACGGGTATCAGCCATTTCCGTGCAGGCATGACGCATGATGAGGATACTCTTATCCCAAACATCTTCCGCTACCTTTCGCCATGGGAGACTGAGTTCATTGACTCCCAAAGAGTGTGGAGCGAGTATGCAATGAAGAGGGCGGAAGCTAACAACGCCGGGCGAAGATTGACTCTTGAAGATTTAGAGGATTCCTGGGACAGAGGTATTCCTCGTATCAACACTTTGTTTCAAAAGGACCGGAGCACGCTGGCTTTCGATAAAGGTTGGCGTGTCAGGATGATATTTAAACAGTACCAGATGATGCGGTCAGCACCATTCTGGTGGACTTCAGGTCGTCATGATGGAAAACTCTGGAATTTGAACGCATATCGAACAGATGTCATCCAAGCTCTGGGTGGTGTTGAAACAATCCTCGAACATACTCTATTTAAAGCAACCGCTTTTCCATCTTGGGAGGGTCTCTTCTGGGAGCGAGCATCTGGTTTCGAGGAATCCATGAAGTTCAAGAAATTGACTAACGCCCAGAGATCCGGTTTGAATCAAATTCCTAATCGTCGTTTTACCTTATGGTGGAGCCCTACTATCAATCGCGCCAATGTCTACGTCGGTTTCGTTGTCCAGCTCGATTTGACGGGTATTTTCCTACACGGAAAGATCCCAACCCTGAAGATTTCATTGATCCAGATTTTCAGAGCCCATTTATGGCAGAAGATCCATGAGTCCACGACTTTCGATCTGTGTCAAGTTCTCGATCAAGAAATGCAAGCTTTAGGCATCGAAACTGTCCAAAAGGAAACCATTCATCCTCGAAAGTCGTACAAGATGAATAGCTCGGCTGCCGATATCTTGTTGTTCGCTTCGAACAAGTGGCAGGTTTCTCGGCCATCGCTGCTCCACGACACTAAGGATAACTATGAGACAACTGCCAACAAGTTCTGGGTCGACGTCCAGTTGCGTTACGGAGATTACGACAGTCATGATATCTCGCGATACGTGAGAGCCAAGTTCCTAGATTATACAACGGATTCTTTGTCGATCTACCCAGCGCCTACTGGCTGCATGATCGCCATTGACCTTGCATATAATCTTTACGACGCATACGGAAACTGGTTCCCGGGTATGAAGCAATTGATGCAGCAAGCTATGGCTAAGGTTATGAAAGCAAATCCAGCGCTCTATGTGCTACGTGAGCGTATTCGAAAAGGTCTCCAACTGTACGCTTCAGAATCCAACCAAGACTTCCTGAACTCCCAAAACTACTCTGAGCTCTTCAGCAACCAGATTCAATTGTTCATCGATGACTCTAATACCTATCGTGTCACCATCCACAAAACCTTCGAGGGTAACTTGACCACCAAGCCAATTAACGGCGCGATCTTCATCTTCAACCCCAGATCAGGACAATTGTTCTTGAAGATTATTGTTACAGCAGTTTGGGCAGGCCAGAAGCGTCTTGGTCAGCTTGCAAAATGGAAGACTGCGGAAGAAGTGGCGGCTCTCATTCGGTCACTGCCGGTTGAAGATCAGCCGAAGCAGCTCATTGTGACAAGGAAAGGCCTCTTAGATCCTCTGGAAGTACATCTGCTCGATTTCCCGAACATTTCCATCCGCGCGTCCGAGTTACAGCTTCCATTCCAAGCTGCCATGAAAATCGAAAAGCTTGGAGACATGATCCTTGCTGCAACGGAGCCGCAGATGGTGCTATTTAACTTATATGACGATTGGTTGAAAACTATTTCCTCATATACAGCATTCTCACGTCTTATCCTCATCCTACGTGCTCTCCATGTCAACCAAGATAAAACGAAACTGCTGCTTCGCCCAGACAAAACCGTCATCACACAGGAGCATCATATTTGGCCATCACTTAGTGATGAAGACTGGGTTAAGGTTGAAGTCAGCCTGCGTGATCTTATCCTGAACGACTATGGGAAAAAGAACAATGTCAACACTTCTAGTTTGACGAGCTCTGAAGTCCGAGATATCATCCTTGGTATGGAAATCTCTGCGCCAAGTTTGCAGCGGCAGCAAGCCGCGGAGATGGACAAACAGCAACAAGAGCAGAAGCAACTTACTGCTACACTAACGGAAACGGTTAATGTTCACGGAGACAAGATGTTGACATACACGACAACACAATACGAACAGGGTGCCTTCGCTTCAAAGACCGAGTGGCGGAATCGCGCCATTGCCGCTAACAACCTGCGTAGTCGGTCAAACAACATCTACATATCTGCTGACGACCTCGGCGAAGGCAGCAAGTTTACCTACATTATGCCAAAGAACGTTCTGAAGAAGTTCATCATGATCTCAGATTTGAGGATGCAAGTCGCTGCTTATATCTATGGCTCCTCGCCGCCAGATAACGACCAAGTAAAGGAGATAAAATGTTTCGTTATGGTACCACAAGTCGGCAATACTTCCAGTGTACAACTCCCGCGCCATTTACCTCAGCATGAATATTTGACCAAAGAGCAGGGTCTGGAGTCACTTGGTTGGATTCATACCCAGAGCGGCAACGAGACAAGCTTCATGAGCGCTTATGATGTCACCCAACATTCCAAACTGATGGCTTCCCATAAGGAATGGGACTCAAAGACAATCACTATCGATGTTACTTTAGTTTCGGGTGCTGTCTCCTTAAGTGCTTGGGGTCTCAACCCTGGCGGGTATGAGTGGGGTGCGCAAAACAAGGACCCTAGTGGAGGTGATATGCCACAGGGTTTCCGGATGGACATGGGAGAGAAGTGTCAGCTGCTGTTGTCAGACAAAATTCTAGGATACTTCTTAGTCCCAGAAAACGGAGTATGGAACTACAGTTTCTTGGGAGCCCAGTTTAGCGATGGATCAGAGAAGAAGCCGTATCATGTTAAGATTGACACGCCATTGCCATTTTACAATGACATGCACAGACCGCTACATTTCCAGAATTTCAATGAGCTGGAGGACTTGTGGGTGGATCGCAGCGATAACTTTCAATAGAGGACATGTCGAGGTGGCAGGAATTTTGTTTTTTATGTTCGTTTGTTTCGTTGCTGGTTTCACGGCGCACGAGACTGTGACTTCTCAAGTTCTATATTAAAACTGTATATTAGTCTAATGAATAATAGCAATGCTTGATGTGTACCGACAGTTCTTCGTCTATCTGTTTCTCTCGTCTTGGGTAATTTTATTAGCTTGGCGCTGCTTGACCTCGATTGAAAGTTAGCGTGATGTCAGGCCACCTGGTCGGCATGTGTTGTTTGTAGTTTCGGAAGCGTCATATTTTTTGCTGGCGAACTGCCCCCAATTAAGCACCCGATACATTGCCGGCACGCCGAAACCTCTCCGCTCTACCATAATATAACTCTAGACAACAGCAATTGGAACTCGCCAACGGTTCATCCACCGATAACGATGTTTTCCAGATCCATCATCACTACAGCCCGCCGCGCTGCCACGTCGCAGACCTTCCGGCCAGTTGCTCGGAGAGCTTTCTCGGCAAGCATGATCGCTCGTATGCCAACCTCCAAGGATCGAATGAGGGGCGGTGCCTCGAAGACTTCCGACGACGATTTGGATGCATATGAATATGGATAAATGATCGATAGCTGATGTAATTCAATGCTCTAGGTGCTAGCAAACATCCGCCCGCCGAATCGGGAACGGGTCAATCGATGACTTTGGCTGGTACGATACAAAACCCCCGCTATATCAATTACCTAGTTTGCGGAATTACGTTATAAGCATGCGTGGCAATTAGTTTCTTTTTGCTAACATGTGATATAATTGAGCCGATATCTAGACGTCAAGGGCGCGGGTGACATGTACGGTCCTGGAGCTCAGCCTGGTACCGTACCGACTGATCTGGAACAAGCTACTGGTCTTGAGCGTCTTGAAATATTGGGAAAGATGGAGGGGGTTGATGTCTTTGACATGAAGCCCTTAGACGCTAGTCGGATGGGTACGATATATCTATATCCATCGTCAATTGGTTGATCTGAATTGTAATCGGGGATATTAAACGAGTGGTTTGCTGTACAGGTACCATGGAAAACCCCATTATTGCAAGGGGCTTTGGCGAAGAGCAGTATGTATCCTTTTGAAAGGTCTTCAGAAAAGGAGGGTGATGCTAATAGGGCTCTAGTTATGTGGGATGCACTGGATATCCGGCTGTATGTGTGATTCCGCGAAGAAGATCTAACCGGCAAGCTGTGATACCATATTTTTGATGATCGATCTTCTAACGGAATAACCTGGCGAGCAAAATAGGACTCTCATGTCACCATGTGGTTGACGCTATCGCGCTCACGACCCATTGAACGATGTACTGAATGTGGGAACGTGATCAAGATGGAATATGTCGGACCTGAGGACGCGCGTACGTTATCTATTCACTCCTACGAAAATACTCATAGAGTATTCATAGACAGTCGCGACATGCTAACGCGAAAAAAATATATAGACTCCGATGCACCACCAGATCCGAAGACCATAGTTGACTTTGTCAAGCCTGAATACTGGTACAACTAGTTTTTCTTCTCTGGCTTTCTTTTGACTGTTTATCTCGTTTTGTATAAAGCAGAATTGGTGAATTGGTGTGGTGGTGGGCTAGAAGGAACGCGTGAATTAAACATGCAGAGATGTTGCTTCAATTTTCAATTTTCAATTTCGAGCCCAGCGTGGCTTGGTTTGTGTATATGTCCTTGTGAATCGAAACGAAATAAAGTACATAAAACTATCTTGTTTACGAAGTATAGAGACACTAGGTATATCAAATTCAGTCTGTATCGTATTTACGGGACAATCACTTCAGGTGTCGTTTCTATCTGAATCGAATCTGTGACTGTTCTATGGGAATACGAGTGGTCCTTCTCCCCACGGTGTAGACCCCCCTCGTAAGAGGGAAAGCCTACATTAATCATGTCAACCTGGGAATGCTGTAAGCTAAATTAAATATCAGCGTCGGAATTTCCAGGCCAAATTTCGAGGGTGTCAACTTTCTTGGAGAGAAAAGAAAGAAGAGAAAATTTGATAAAAGGTCGGCTTGCCCTGCAGGAATTTATAGTGGCGCGGCTGAGGCTTAAAATTTTCTTGGCAGCTTTGTTCTAACGGCTTCAACTTTTTTTGGTGGACGAATGGTGGGACCACTTTCAACGACAAACTTTAGCACTCACCACCACCATCACCATCGCTGTCCGAGGATTGGAGCGGCGATAATACAACGCTTCAATTGTAAACGTTCTTTTTGAAGACCTTGATACCAAGTATAACTTCGGCTGAGCAGCTCGACCGCTCTTCTAACCGCTCAGCGCGGCACCCGCATCGAAACTATCTGCAGAGATGATAGCGGGGCGGGCAATCTTGCGGTCCTCCCGACTCCATGGACAACCTTTTAGAACATTACCTTTGTCAACCGCCAGATATCGACTTCACTCGACCTCGTCATTACTAAAGGCGTTAGTGCCGCAGCGAAATACTTGGACTCCGCCACTGTCACTGGTTTCGCAGAGATATTATGGGAAGTCTCGACGGCTGAGCGGACAGAACCCGGGCCCTGAGGATCCGTCCGAACCGAAATTGTACCGAGCACCGCCATCGACAGAAAACCCCGATACACCCCCAGAGCAAAGGTTTGATGCAGCAGCAACGGGTCCAGAAGAATCAACTCCTCGCTTCGATCCTCGGACGCTTCTAGACCAGGGCATTCCACCAACCCCAGATCAATATACCACCGAGCTTGCTACAAAACCCGATCCGACAGCCTCACAGCGCTCCCGCGACCCAGTTAAAGCTGCGCAGTCTCGAGGCTCCGGTGGCGGTAATAGCGAATATGTCTCCTCCACGGATCGTAAGCGCGACCGACTGGCTTACACCTTGTTCATGGGCATCTTTGTTGGTGGAATCGGCGCCACAGTCTACCTTGGCCGCAACTGGGAAACTGAAGCTGAACTCAGAGACCACCCGGATGCACCAAATGGCTGGGGCCCTCTGCTCTTTTATAAGCGTATAATAACCCGCCTCAACGAAGTTTTGGACTACTACAACCTCCCTATCGCCGACAAGCTTCTCCCGGATCATACAAAAGAAACATACCGGCCGTACACGTTGGTCATCTCCCTAGAAGATATGCTTATCCACTCGGAATGGACCCGCGAACATGGTTGGAGGACTGCTAAGCGACCTGGCCTGGAGTATTTCTTGACCTACCTGTCGCAATACTACGAAATCGTAATATTCACGTCGCAGCCAAGCGTCATTGCTGCTCCTATCCTTGCAAAACTCGATCCTTACCATATGTACTACCAATTGTTCAGGGAGGCGACGAAGTACAAGGGTGGGAAGTACATCAAGGACCTATCATACCTTAACCGGGATCTGTCGAAAGTGATCATGATTGACACAAAACCCGAGGCGTGGACTGACCAACCGGAGAATGCCATCAAAATGAAGGCGTGGAAGGGCAACCCGAACGATAAAGAACTGATATCCTTACTTCCGTTTTTGGAATTCATTGCCGCGATGCAACACGTAGACCTGCGGGAGGACCTGAAGAGCTTTCCGGAGGGTAGTCATATACCCACCGAGTTTGCGAAGCGGGATGCAATTGCAAGGGCTGAGCTGAATAAGAAATTGGAAAATGAGAAGATGGCAAAACGGCAGACAGGTAGTAGTGGCGGGTTATTTGCCAGCCTGTTGGGTCTGCAACCTAAGGTGCCTAGAGAGGAAAAGCTACCGCAGGATTTGGTGAGAGAGAAGGGCCAACAATGGTATGATGATCTCACAAGAAATCTAAAAGAGCATGGAGATGAGATCTTGGAGGCAGATAAGAGAGCGCAGGAGGAGATGTGGGCTGGGCAGAAGACTAGTTTGTCTAAGCTCTTAACAGAGGTGAGTTTAACCAAACTATTACTTCAAGATTGCCTTGTAACGGGAATGTGCTAACGGGGTGTATAATTCAGGGGATGCCACAACCTCAGCTACCACCACTAGATCAACAGCAGCAACAGCCTACTGACAAGAAATAAGCCCAACAAGCAATGATTATTGCACGAAATCTATTCGACTTTGTATTATATCGATCCCCCCTAATATACACAAAGCTTAATGCTCAAGCCGACCATCTTGCGATTTGCTCTGTCACACATCCCCGACAACACCCTCAGCTCTTTCTTAGGACTCACCTCGTTCAAAAATCTCACTTTTTTTCATATTGTATATATAAGAGCTATTGCGATTCTGTCATGGGTTTTTTCTACGGATGTACATGTACATATACAGCTTGGCAAAGTATGCGAAGAGTAGGCGGCCCGTTCATTTCATTGTAATATATTCCCTGTCTTCGGGTATCAATTATTTTACTTAACAATTTGTATGTTAAGATACAAGCCCATAAACATAGGCTGTTCATATAAATTTGTAGGTAACGCAAGTTTACGAGGGAAATTCCGGAAGTCTCAGAATGAAAGGACAAAAACTTTTCTCATTAGTATCTGGAGATTTTCAATATATAAACATTGAGCAACGCTGACAAGACGATGATGATAAATGACTGCCCGCCAAACCAAGAAAGGGTATCAGGTTGCGATCGATACTATACAAACAAGAAGCAAAAAAAGCACTTCCAAACCATTTTAAATTCTTTTTTCCTTCGTTCTTCGCTGGAACAGAATACCGAAATTGCTAAACACGTAGATATTTGTTCGGCCGTTTCGTCATTTCCTGTGTATTTCATGCGCTTCTCGCGCTCGTTTTATGTCTCGCAAGCCTTTGTCTTTGAGACCGTTCATCCTCCTCTCTTAATACCTCGACTCCCTATACTCGCATACTGCTTTAATTCCGTAAAGCAGTTCTCCCATAAACCTGGCCTGCGTTGCCAACAATGCCATAAGCGCCACATCTTCGCTCCTCAGCCCCATGCCAACGCCTTTCCAGTCTCGCATGCTTACTAACTCTGGCTGCTCACAGATCCGCCGCAGGAAAACCCGCGCCCCCTTGCGTAGGTAAAATTTGATATGGCTGTACGAGTAGTCGTCCTTTTGGATACCTAGCAATCGCAATGAATAAAACCAGACAGCCTCGCGGAGAGGTTTAATGTCTGTTACAGCCGACGAGGAATTGTTCCCATCTTTCGATTGATGTGCGGTGACGAATGACTCTGCTGGTAGATGTTGGAATGTTTCTATCGGTGACTGCAGCCGTGAATTCGGGGTGTAGAATGATTCGCCTTGGTGGAGATGCGCCGGGGTGTCCGCTTCGAAGACGCCGAATTCAGGTGGAACGCTAAACATGCTGCCGACATGGGAGGCCCTTCCGCTTCCTGAGAGTTGGTGCTGTTGGTGAAATTGGGATGGTTCGTCGTCAGCGATTTCTTCGCATATCTTCTTTAGTTGTTGGAAATGGTTGTCTAGAACATCTTCTAGGCCTTCAGCGTACTCTCCGATGACCTCACAGGCGTGTCGTTCCCAGTCAAAGTCTTCCATAGGTAGGAAGGAGTATTCTTCGCTGTTAAGATTGAATTCCTCATGGAAACCAGAGTCGCTGACGCCGGCGATGCCTGTTTTGGAGGGAGCCAACAAGAAGCGTGAGTTATCGTCGGCAAAAACGTTGATGGGGACCTGTTCATTTAGTGACTTGGCAGATGCTTCCACAAGTGAGGAAGTAGAGGATGACGGCGAGAGGAAGAACTCTCTGCCAGCGCCCAGCGGATATTGAGAAATGCTCGAGACCGGGATATAGCTGCCCGGTGCGGATAACGATGTCGCCAATGCAGGTGGCGGCGCGTCTTCAGCTGTAACACAGTCTTCGAATGATTTTCGCCGCTTCTGTAACTTCATTGACCTCCCACCATTTCGAAAGTTTTGAGCAACTGGTGAGGCGTCGCTGGATGCTGGAATAGAGCCTGTAGGGGTCTTGAGCCATTTGTCCGGCGACTCTGTATTTCCTTCCTCGCCTCCCGTCATGCTAAGCTGCTGTCGTTTGCGAGTGAGCAGTGATATTCCCGGCGACGGTGTACGCGGGATATTCAGTCGTTTCATGTCATCTGTATTATTTTCCTTGGCGGCTTCCTTCGGGGGCTTGAGCGGAATATGAAGATATGGGATTATTGAAAGCGCGGAATTTTTGAGCGAGCCAACAGTACCCCCAAGAAGGTCGACCTCCGGTACCAGGCCGCAAGCGAGCGCGAACCCAGATTGAGCATGGTAATAAGAAAGAATGCACATCGCAAGCACTACTTCGGAAGTAGACCAGTTATCCGAGGGCTCATCAGAAGGGCCATTCGAACCCTTAATCAGCTCCTGCACATCTTCATGAACTAGTCTCCATGGCTGATGAGCTAATAGAGTGTTGAGTTTCGCCAACCGCTGCAACTTTTTCGGCGCGTATTCCAACCCTCGCAGCCATGTTTTGTTTCCGCCGTAATCGAGGAAGTATCGTGACAATAGCGAGACGTAATATTGACATTTGTGCTCTGCAGCCGCGAGGATGCCGATATATAGCTTCCAAGTCCGTGACAATGCGCTTCCCGGTCGGCTCATCAACCCCTGGACTGTTTCCATATTGACCTTAGCGAATTTCGGGTAAAACGACAATATCTTGTACATGTTGGTGACCCTTCCATGTGCCATCCATGCTGATTTGTGAAACGAGTGAACTTCGTAAGAGGCTGGTTTTGATGCTGTCCCACCCTGTGAGCTTCCTTGCGAAGATGAGTGTTTCCTCCTCCGTCGTTCTCGTAGCGGTGGTCCAAAGACGTCGCTGCCGGGTGGTGACAACGGAGTCCCTCGGTCAGAGTTCGATCTAGGATAGTAAGAACGATCGTATCTTCGGTTATTTCGATATGACATGTTGTTAACACCGCGGCCTCGGGACCTGGAGCGCCCGTGAAATGTATGGAAAGAACGGCCTGGTATGGTTATGGAACTAGTCCCAGACATTGCAGTATCGTGTATTGGCGATATCGGTACCTCGTCTTCATCTTCTGAATTTTCTTGAATCTCGTTGGTGGACATGTTGCTATCTGTTCTCGCCATGGCGTTGAGCATATTCAGTCCGATGGTTTCGTGTAGTGGCACCAATCTTGATGGCCCAGCGGTAACGGGCTCCGCTAACTGAACACCGCTGTTCTATAGAGTCTGTCAGTCTCCGTAAGCAGAGGTTTGAACGAGATGGTTACTTACAACAACTTTCTGCAAGATCAGTCGGCTGTTGACTCTGATTTCTTTGTAAGGGCAATCCACAGACAGCCTTAAGAGAGTCAAGTAGTAGTTGTCAAGGTTGTTTTTCATTTCATGCATCGTCAACACTTCATCTTTAAGGTCTTCAAGTCTCATCCGATCGTCTGCGTTCAGAATGTTTTCAAAGATGCTAAGGACAGATGTGTTGTAGGAGATTGTGAAAGTTGGCGGGATATATCCAGACTTCTCGTCCATATCATCTGAGAAGCTGGACTCGTGTGTTGGTGTCAGTGGTACCTCGATGGGGGTCCGGGTAGCTGACATGATTCTTGGGTCAGAGTCCCCATCGAGGTCGTCGAACACATCATCAAATTCGAGCCCAAGTTTTGATGAAGCCTCCCGCCTCAAGCCCCTAATTGACATAAAACTCGCACGAGGGCTTTGGCCTGGAGTCTGATGCGAGGGCCGAAAACCACCTAGAGGGTGAGCTGTAGATCCAGGGATGTCCTTCGTATGGCGTAAGTAGTAGTGAGTCCACTCTTCCACGAGAGAGCCGATGGCTCCGAGGACGGCAAGTCGAACCTGCCGGTCCTCTTTGTACAGCCCGCCGAACAGGAGGTTTCGAGCGAAAGAGCTGGAGGGGGTTTCAGTGACATCTTCGTAATCCGCTATGCCAAGTGTTAGGTACGATCGGTCGAGATAGATAGAGTATGGCAGGGGGGAAACTTACAAGCTTTAAACATGGTGAAATGGAAGAAGAAAGAACTTTTATATTTTAAGAGGCATAGCAACTCGATAAGTGTGAGGAAGAAGCAAAATGCTCGTTAAGAAGGCAGTTGAAGCTGAAGGAGGATCCGATCCAGCAGATGTCCTCTTGGTATCTTATAGTGTGGAGAACTTTTGGTGCGGCCGTGAAACAAATAGAAATATGCAAAACCTCAAATTCAATTCACAGAGTGGATGTCGGAAGCATCGAAGCCATATTTGGTATAGTATCGTTCCTATATAGTAGTAGTATGTGAATGTTGATGCTGATTGTCATGTTCGTCCAAAGGTTGGATTCTGAGACTCAGTGACACGATGTGATGCCAACACAAGGACCGCGAAACGCTGGGTGGTGGAGAGTGCCAGAAAGCGCTTGTTAGCATCTTTTAGCCTTGAGATATTTAATTATTCATAGAAACAAATGGGACAGCTCAGACGGCAAGGCTTTGAACCTTGCGAGGCTAGTCCATGATCGATTAGGATTATATGGTTCAACGGAGCGGGTTTTGAAGAACGTTAAGAAACTTTGTGTGAATGGTCAGGGACGTGTCCGGGTTAATATGCAATCCAATATGCGGTGCAACAACAGCTCACTGTGACAGCGCAGGGGCCACAGCTGCTGGGAGACGGACGGCAAAACGCAGAACGCGAAGGCATAATGACTAGGTGTTATATATGCATGCAAGAGATAATTTTTTTCGACTGGACTATTTCCGATGGGAGATCGTCTTCATTCTGGGGAACATGAACTTACCGAACGGGAGTCGAAACATTGTTCACAAGTCAAGCAGAAGCGGTGCTGAAGGGTGCGGCGTCCGAAAGGCTTTCCTGCCTGTGCATTAGTTGAAAAACCTCGCCAAAATTTGTATCCTGCTTCCAGTTACAAAAGCAAGTCTTGGTTGCCGGCTGTCGTGCCTGATTGCACAATTCGCAAGGGTTCTTATGAGTTTTTGTTCTCTCGACCCCGCAAAAAGCCTTGCGCCTGTGCGTCCGTCCACGGCTATTTCTTTTAAAAGAATGATCCAACCCAAGATTCCGAGCTTCCCGCATGCACTAACTGGTCAAACCTAGTCCCAGGGGCTGCATATTTTTTTGTTCTCAAAGGCAAGAGCAACGAGAAACGTTCGGACCGGCTAGGTTAACCAGAAAAGAGAGTGACTGAAGGCGAAAGCTGAGAAAGAATTTTGGGCTTTAAGATCAGCCGTTCAGAATGCAGGTTTCTAAGTTGGAGAGTGGGTTCATCATAATGAACACCTTTTTTTGACGGTTCTTTGCTTTTGCAACCTCGACCAATATGGCGCGTGGGGGCCAAGATTCCTGCGGAATTTGGTGGGTCATTTTTTTGCTGATTCGAAGATAGAGCATGCGATAAGGGGTTGATTTTCGGACGGTTCTATCAACCACCAGGCTGGGTATCTCAACAAGAAAGAGATGCACAAAAGAAAAATTTTCTTCTTTCTTCCCTGATCATCTGCATCCTTAGCCTTGCGGCCCAGAAGAGGGAGGATACTGCCATCAACGGGTGATATTTCCGTGTCCTGGAAGGTCTTGTCGCTGTATTCCTCGGTTCACCTGCCAAGTCGCTGCTTGAACCGTTCACTTGGGAATCACAAAAGCAAGCAGATCCTTAGCAAAATTTTCCATCACCATTGCGTGGCCAAAGAAGATAGCACGAAAAGAAAAATTCATTGAAAATTTCTTTCACACAAATGCATGGCGTATCGAGGAGGCTGAGGAACAGTGACTTCCCTGTTTCCTGCATGTTTCCCCCACTGGTTCCCGCAAGCTCTCACCATGAGGCACGGACGCTAAGCTGAAGAGGTTACAAAGGGAAAAAAAAAAAAAAAATTCGACAAAAGGTTTTGTCCAGATTGCTCTGCTGAATGCTGGAGGTAAGACGAGGCGCAACACTGCCATGGGTTGACCTTGTTAGCCCCGCAATTATCACGTCGAATGGGAGGAAAGCAGCATTTCGCAAGTGGGTACACACAGGCATGCATGCACGGTGGGAAAAAATTTCCATTCATGCAAAGATCATTAGTCGTGGTTGCGTCCGTGAGCGACGTCTCCGTGCCCTTCGACCAGGTCCGGGCTAGCGAGAGGTGGGACGAAATAACACGGCTTACGGATACCTCGCAAGCGGGCGGTATATTCCGTACCCAGTTTCAAGCCGGCAAGAGTCTCAGTTTCAGAGCTAAGACCTGTCGATGGCGGCGACCTTCCATTCAGATTGTTGGAATCAACCGTGAGGGACGAGATCCCACTGAGTGTTTGGGTTGTAGACTTTAGTTGCCTATTCTCGTATAGGTCGAGACGCTAAGAGCCGTCGTCAACGTCATAGGTTTCGAGAATAGATCTCACAGATGCATGCTTACCGCACTAAGTTTTTTTTTTTTTTCATTTTTTCAATCGAGAAGCTCGAACAAGATTAGCCAGGCCGCCTACACAGGCTGGATCTGTGTGCTGATGGGGTTTGATATTGACATGGTTGTGCGCGTTGCCCAAGCGAAGCAAGCTAATAGTAAGCTAATTAAAACGGAAAACTCGAAAATTCAAGATTCGCAATATCTTCCCCCAATTTGACAGTTCCGCGAACATGTCAGCACTTACAGAGCTCGCGGATGTCGCAAGACCTCTCCTCCGCTTGTTCAATCGCCGATTCGGAGCCTATTCCCATGGCTTTCACAACAGCAGATATCACTTTCAGCCTTCTTATCTCCATCTTGAGCGCCACCACTTTCGGCAATCCCGACCCCTCAAGGTTGCAGCAGCAATCGGCGCTAGATACAACTGGAGGCAGTTCCACAGCAGTCCCGCAGAGTTTAAAGGTCCCAAACCGTCTTCTTCATCTCAGGAATCTCCACCGAAAATCGGTCCAAAGAAAGGGGGGAGTGATCCTAATGAGGTCTTTACGGATATGAACATCCTTTCCGGGGTACCACCACCGGCTAGCGCAATAGATATAGTTTACAACGATGGGTTTCTTCTCAACAACGGGATGAGATTTCACGGCAAAGATGGGATCGTAATTGTTCACAACGAGGCATTCAATTGGCTTACGGATGGCGCTGCAAGGGTTCGCAATGGCATGTTGGAATTGGATGAAGAGCTATGGGGGGTATTGGACGTCGTAGCTCCAAAGCCAGGTACGGCCCTGCCTAGCTCCTTCAGCTTGGATGCACACGCACGAGAGATGGATGGATGAAAAAAAAAGATCCGATTGCATGCTAACCACCCTCCCTCCCTTCCCTTCCTGCATGGTGCAGAACTACTAATCCTGGGTACTGGCGCGCGCTCTCTGCAAATTTCAGCAAGGACGAAGGAACACCTGCACAATTTGGGTATCCGTATCGACAGTATGGATACAAATAACGCGGCGTCGTCTTACAATTTGCTGGCAACGGAACGGCCGGGCCAGATTGTCGCTGCGGCCTTGTTGCCGGCTTCGTTTCGCTGACGTGCGGAGAATTTCGTCTAAAATCGGACCGAGTGTCGTGCTTGGTGCTGGGGAAAAATGTTGGGGGATGTGAGTGTCCAGATGTCCTGTTTTCTGCTGAACTCAAAAACGAAATGGCTTGCGGCGATGGAAGAATTGGCCGGGTCTCTCTGACCTTGCATATGCATGCATATGTTCTGAGTGATCGCCTCGTATTTTTGGGGAAATGCGGAGGTGGAGGAAAGCAACGTGCGCGTGGGGGATCACAGGAATGTACGGGGGGCTGGAAGTTTAATATCTGCACGTCGACATAGCGTGATTCTACTGAGGTCTACCGCAATACCCGCTAAATATTTGCGAAAGTTGAGAGCAATGAAAGTAACAAGGGCCAGGGTTAATTAGCGAACAAAAAAAATGTGATACATCATATTTCTCGGTTTCAGTGAACACACCGTCTCCAGAATATGGTAATAGAAATTACTTAAGTATTCAACCCTGAGCGATTTCCTGATCGATGACCTTGTTGACACTCCGGTGGTCAGCGGCAAGTGGAGATCGGTCCTGGCCTGTGGGGCGCCGGCCTCGGCAAAAGAGGTCATGTCATGCACCCCGCAAAAGGCCGGCTCACTTTCGTAAGACCTCATCCAAATAGACAGGTCATGGGACGAGCGATGCGATTTGAAGCAGGATTCCGTGATCTGAAGAGGCTTCGGGAACTGCTGCCTGGAAAGTCAGACCAGGCTGGCTTTTACGTACTCGGTTGTGATACTGGACAGCCCTTGCGTCTACAAATAGCCATGGCGTTGAGTTTGTGGATGCCCGAACGCGACCTTGTTCGCCGTGTTGGACAAGCCTCAACCTTGTGCAGGGGCGCACCTTGGCACTTCAGCCCAACAGCCTGCAGTCGCAGAAGTAGAAAGTTGGAGTAGATGCCGGCGTTTCTACCAAGCAGTGCTATTATATATGATAGAATTGATTGATAGAATTCCTGCTCTGTCGTATAGAGTAGGCTAGTCTAATTCCCGAAACTAATTAGGCTACTTAGATATACCCGTAGGCCCCTATAAATCTCTAAAGGATATCGAGTTTTGATACATCTCGAAGCGAATACGACTCGCATATCAGGAAAGTATTAAACTCTCTTACTGGGTCGCATAAAATCGCCCCCTGCATTTACAGGTTGTCGGTGGCCGTAGATCTAGGGCCAATTTTCAAATCCTGGGCGATTTGATTTGAGAAATGGGTTAGGACGTCACCAATCGCTACCGCGCCATTCTGATCAATTTTGTGTATTTGAAGTTACAATAAGCCTACTCAGCTAACTACCTGGATAACGTTCATAATAGAAATTCGCTACAATCCGCAGGGACATGCTGCAGATTCTTTAACGATTTGTTGTTCGTAGAGGAGCAGCAACCTGCATGCTATCTTAGAGGTTTCATCAAACTTTTATATTATTTATTGTCTTTTGCTTCGCCGCTTGTAGATGGATATTCGGCAATAGCTCCATTTGAACCAAGCAAATATAACAATTTTTTTAATTTTTTTTTTTGAAAAAGGGAGAGAACCAGAGCGAGTGGATTTTTCAAAAGGGAAATTGTCAAAAAAAAAAAAAAAGGAGGGAGAATACTGATACTAGTCTATCGCGGTTATGCACAAGTTTTGATGCACTTGGATAAACCTGGCTTCGAGAGTACATCTTCCGAATGATAGAATTATTGCAAGCTTGCGAGTACCATTAATAAAAACCTTGCCGGTACATACTATGAGCATCCCTGTTAGCAAATCGTACAATTATTCAAGGCAGACCCTAACTCACAAAACCTAGCTGGATAAAAATTGACAGCGAAGAGGTAGAAGAAGGGGGGTCTACAAGCTCCACTTACTTAAATTGCATATTGTCCCACTGGCACTCCGTCGCTGTATCCGTATCAGTAATATGATTAATCGCTCTCACGACCGGCAAATACCTCCCACCAACCTCATCCACATCTTTCTCACTCTCCTGCCAATGAATCGAAAATTCTACACGATAATCTGTCGCTGACCCAATCATAATCCGCCTCAGCGGTGGCTTTGAGCTTTTGCACATCCTCGTAAAGCACAACCCATACTCTCGTGCTACCTCCTCGACATGGCGTCTCAGCGCCTTCAGCGCCTTCTCACACCTCCTCTTCTCAGATAATGTGCCCCTATAACGCCCCGTAACTAACCTCGATATACCCGGAAGAATTTGTCTCTGATATGCGGGTAATGTGGGCACCAGCAGTATTCTGCGTAAGTTAGAGAGACCATTAAACTGGTTTTGTGCCGGCTTCTGCACAACCCAGTCCAGATCCTGAATCCCACTACCCGAATAGTAATAGATATAATCAAAAATGTCGATGTCACTACTGTCGCTGTCGCCGGAGGATGATAAAGCTTCAGTTACTGCGGTTGAAGGTGCCAACTGCCTCAATGAATTTGTTACTTGTCCGATTTGGTCTGATGGAAAAATAGAGGAGGCGGAATTTAATTTAACCACGAACCTTGAGCGTGAAGGGGAGACAAACTTGTACAAGATTGAGGAATTCTGGAGGTATCTTGTATTTCAATTGCAGGAGGTCATCTTCTCCTACGCCGTACTGGTAATGAGAAAGATGGCAAACTTTGGTCCTGATAACAAGCCATGTAAAGGATCTGAGAGACGTGGCGTGGCGTTCAACGAACCCGGGAGAGAATAGGAAGGGTATTTTGCGAACTCCGTTTTGTGACATAGAAGAAGCTGTCCGAGTTACAATGCCCACAGTGCGAAGACCGGCTGGGAGTCGCTCGAAGAAGCTTAGGTCAAGTGGCCCTTCTCGACTTGCCTGTCTCTGGAAGCTGACGTTTAGGGTATGCAGCAGCAAAGCCTCAGGCTGGAGGGCCTGAAGGAATCGTTGGGGGTTCCGGCAATTATGGAGCTCTAGAGTTCTTAGGTTTTCAGTTGAAAGTTGGCAGGCCATTTCTCCCGTGAGTGACATGTGTGATAGCCTCAATCTGGTGAGCTTGCATCCGAATTCTACGATGGGGCTCAGTAGTGAGAGTTCCATAACGCGATGCGATTTGGCGACCTGGTGCCCGAATCCTAAGATGGAAACGGCCAATAAATCATACCGCGATAAGTAGTTCCGTGCTCGAATACCAAGTGAAAGATCGAGCTCCTGTAGAGTCGGACAGGCGCATAATATATGATTAGCTGGCAAGAGTTGAGATACCCGGTCGATTCCCCAAATCGTGAGTTTCCTCAGCGATGGCAAACTGCCTGGGGTCACAATCTTACATGAACCAATACGGGCGATCCGCCCCTTGATAATAGGCTTATCGGGAAGACTTATGTTCAAAGTCGTCAGGTTTTGACCATAATTACGGAATAGCATCCGAACGAATTTCCAAGACAATGCGTCTTGTGCGAGCCACCTTTTGAACGGCCAGTGAGCAAACACGTTGACTGCTGGCAGTGATATAATATATATGATTCAACTTACTCGAATCTTGTAATCGGACCACGGAAGCGTTTTATCAACTGAAACATCTGCACTTTCAACTGGTCCGTCAAAGCGTAATGACTGCGATCCAGATTGACAATCTCACGGATATATTCCAAGTAGCCCTCGTTCGAAAGTAGCGATTCTATGCGCCGTTCATCTATTTTGGGGTTTGTTTTGACGAAAACCGGCCATCGTCAGGCACTAGCATCCTCCAAATGTCTACATTCTCGTACACTGTTGGCTGGGCTATTGAGTGAAGCCGGCTGCAGCATTTTGCAACATGGCAGCGGTCAGTACATGGGAGCTGTATAAGAGAATTGATACGTGTGTTAGAGAGTATCAGCATCTGGGTGCGTGCTTTGAAGTTCGAGCGTGTACGTACATAGGTTAGGATGATCCAAATGAGCTCGACTGGCAGTTTGTCCAGCATCTTGAAATCTTGAAATTGGTGGTTGGATTGGGTGGGAGATTTTGATGGGAGTTGACACGATGATGTCGGTGCAATGCTGGGACTTCTGCCTCAAGTAAATCCAACCTCGCATTTTTGTGTTGCCATGTTGGATTCAGCAGGCGGACCTCCTTCAAGGCAGCAGCTGAGATGTAACGCTCCACGTGCGGTGGGCCAGCTCCTACTCTCGCTCGCCCGGACTCGCTGCTTCTTCTCGAGCAAGTGTCCGAGGCAGACGGATGCTTCTGCTTCTTTTTTATTCTCTTGATGCATCTTTTGCACCCTCCAGCCGGCTGTCGTGGTTGCGTATCATTTTAAACCTCCCAAGATGCAGATATCCATATCCATTCTGGTCGTTGCTGCGGCGTTGATCTCGCCGGGCCTCACCAAACCACCTCCCGGATATCATCACCAACCTGACGGCCTCCACCAGCTACCTCTCTCCCCCGTCCTCACCACCACCGGTGACAGATCAAGTGGCATACACCTCAACTCGACAGACGTTGCCGAACCCCTTCGCTACCTCGTCCACGCCTTCGAGACCCTTCAGTCCGTTTTCTTCGCTCCCGACACTGGAGACTACCCTTCGGCCATCGACTGGACCGCTGCGGTTGTCCAAACCCACGCCGTTACCTCCCTGCACAGCATCCTCCTCTCCCCTCTCCCCGCAAACACCACTCAGTATGTCATCGACCTCTACTTCCCCGACATCGTCGCCTTCTACCGCTCCCAGAATGTCGGCTCGCTCAGATACCAAGCCTACGACGACATGCTCTGGGTCGTCCTCGGTTGGCTAGCTGCCGTCCGTTTCCTGGATGCATACCGCACCCTACTCCCCGAAGACTACAACTGGGTCTTCTCCAGCTGGCGCCGCGACTTCGCCTTCCGTGCTCAGGAGTTCTACGGGTACGCCGAAAAGGGCTGGGACGAGCTCTTCTGCGACGGAGGTATGATCTGGAATCCGAACCTGCAACCATACAAAAATGCCATCACGAACGAACTCTTCATCGCTGCCAGCATACAAATGTATACAACCTTCCCGCCAGAGCATGCCCTGCCGGACGACCCGAAAAACCCGGACTCGGAGGTAATCTACGAGCGAGATTCCAACCTTGTTTACCTGCAGAACGCAGAGAAGGCATACGCCTGGTTCCGTGGTAGCAACTTTACCAACAACGCAGGAGTAGTCGTCGACGGCTTCCACATGAGTACCTACTGGAAGCGCAAGTGTGACGTGCGAGATGAGCAGACGTTTACGTACAACCAGGGTGTCGTGCTCAGCGGTCTGCGTGGACTGTGGGAGGTTACAGGTAAGGCAGAGTATCTATCTGATGGGTACGAGCTAGTCGAGAGCGTGATTGCTAGCGAGAAGAAAGTGGGCGGTTTGGTACGTGGTGGCGTGCTGGAAGAGCACTGCGACAGCTGGGGGTGGTGTAACCAGGATGCACAAGCGTTCAAAGGTATCTTCTTTCACCACCTGACGGCATTCTGCTCACCGCATCCGTACACGGGGACGTGGAATGCCAGTACTGGGGAGGAGCACCACCCGCCGGGTTTACATGCACACTTGGAGAAGTGTAAGTACTATTTCTCGTTTGTGGGAGGTAGTGCTAAGGCGGCGTGGTCGACACGGCACGAGAACTCGTCGGTCTTTGGGATGTGGTGGTCTGCGCCGCTTTTTGAGCAAGACCCTAAAGTTGCGGACAGGCTCAAGCATGGGATCAATGATGTTGAATTGAAGCGAGATCCCAAGGCGGTTGATATGATCAATACTATGAGGGGGGACGACTGGGAGAGGCGAGGTGCTACGGAGGCTGAAGTGGCCTTGGCTAAAGCTGGGAAGATGAACTGGGCGAAGGTTGGTACGGAGCCCACGTTTAACACCATGTCACGGAGCGACTTGAACGACAGGTTTCGGGGACGAACAGTGGAGACTCAGACCGGAGGCATTGGGGTTATGCGCGCTGCTTGGGAGTTAGGGCGGTATTTGGACAGGAAGTATCCTGCGTAGGTGTGCACCTCGGCATTTTCAAAATGGGAGTATGGTCCTAGAACATTACATGGGCTTTGGAACGATATCTGTATTAGTTTCCTTTATTGGGCATAACTGTTTTCCTGGAAGTTTTTGCATGTTACCCGGTTCGGTTGCATATATCTTACGGCGATGGGGAATCTGATATAACGGAGCCTCGCTTTGTTTTACTAGCTTTCAGTTAGAAGAATACCATCTACATCTTGTCTTTTGATATATCTGATATCCTGGCTGGCTGGCTAGTAATAGGCAGAGCCAAGCTCGTAGCATCGTAAAGATAACCCGCTAAGACGGCCATATCAACCTACTAGCGACGACCTCGTACCCCCCACCAATAACATCCACCTCTCCATCCTCACTCACCACCTCGACACCTTTCTTCGCTCCCATTTTACATATCTGCACCCTATCTACTTCTAGTCCTTCTGCGAACACGGTCTCCCGGTACCGGTCGAGCACATCGCTAGCATCAAACCGGAAATCAATTCGCCTTCCTCCTCCCCTTCCCCCTCCTCCTCGTCCCCCCTTCTGCTTCTGCTGCTTACCTTGCTTCTTGCGTTCCCGTTCTCGCTCCCGGGCAGCTTTATCCGGCTTGCAGTAGACCGTATTTACAATTGTGGCATGTAATTTCAATGGCCGGTTTTCCTTTTGCATGATGCCCTTTGCGACGAAATGGTCTCGTAGTGCAGAGGCGAAAGCGTACAGACGCCCGCTACCCGCACCGCCGCTTCCACCGCCGCTGCTACTGCCAACAGTAGAGTCCACAGGCGGCAGCATGAGCACCCCGCATTTCTTTATTTGAGATGGGCTGGCGGACATGCTTTCCACGCCTTTGAGGTCGATATACAGTCGTGAACTACCAGCACTGGTACTAGCACTAGCAGTCGTAGAATCAGTAGATGGGTTATTATTGCTACTACCCGGTACGAACTGGCGTAGGTCGAGCGTCTGAAGGGCCTCAATTGCAGCGGCTACCCTCTCGGGAGCGGTAAGCGACATGACGCCGAGGGTTAAGTGAAGGGTGTTGAATTCGCGGATGGCCCCGCGCGGGATAGTGGTTGATGTCTCTGCATCTGCTGCTGCTGCAGATGCATCTTCATCTTCTGGCGGAGTTTCATCGATTGCGAACTGCTTTACAGCCGATTTGAAGCGAGCGTAGGCCGGTGGCGGCGGGGAGAAATGCTGGCCGTGGAGGGGGATGGCGAGGAAATGGGTGAGGCGTTCGCGGGGCGGACGTGAGCTCTTAGGCTTGCTGGTAGAGCTGGACGAGGGCTCGATGTCGACATCGACGATGTCAACGTCAATGTCAACATCGGATGCGTCTGAGTGGGAAGACATTCTGCGTGATGGTGAGAGATGCGAACGGGAGGTACATGTGCTCCAGGCAATCGAGCAGCAGGCGCTGAAGCTTTTGAGCTGTCGCAGAGTCCGCGCGGACGGCGACGCGTACATCAGCCAAGAGTCATCGAGTAACGTTATCGCGTTTATTTTAAATGTTGATGTCAAAGATGCAATATCTGTAGATTTTATTCTACGTTACTCGGCCGAGAATTCCGACCTCTATGGCGGATTTGATATAAGAACGAATATATGCCTGTTCTAGCTCGGTGGCGTCCCTCGTAGATGCTCCGGCAGGTCTTCAGGCCGCACTTGACCTTCAACCCACCCGGTCGCAAATTCCTTCGGTAGACACCTTTCCATGCACAAATTGTCAAAACCCCCCACCCCGCTGCGTCCCTCGTTCATATGCCCAGAATACACATAACCCCCCAAGACAAACCCTCGCCCCATCTGCCAGGTTGCACTGGTATTCATCCCGAGATACCGCATCATCCACCCACTCGAGACCGCAGCCGCATCTGGCGCGCAGTTCTCACACACCCACCGTAAGCAACCTGAACACCGCCTGCTAAGAACACACTCCCAGCAGCGGGCATACAGCGGCGGGTACGTCCCATCACGCAATCGCGTCGGCCGTATACCAGCGTCCCCGCTCCCTGCAATCATAGGCACCGGGGCAAGTAACGGCAACGGCAGCTGCTGCTCAGCAGGCGACCCACCATACCTTGCCGGTCCTTCTGGTGATGTCCCACAATTCATACAGCCGAACCCTAATGCCTTCGCCGCCAACAATGGAGGCGCCACCTGGCCCTCATCCTCCGCCCACTCTGTTCTATGCTGCGGTCCGCGACACGGCACGGCATCGAATTGCATTATCCCCCTCGTGGCCTCAGTAATCTGCGGCCAGCGCTGAAGAGCCTCTGACTCGGAAATGTTATACTCAATCATAGAAAACCGCATGGGGAGGTACCAGGCCTCACGTGGTGGATCTTCCCGCATGTTGGCAGGTAGGTACTGCAGCACGCTATCCGGCGAGTAAGGCTCGAGAAGGTCATCCTCTGGGTCCACGGCGAATATATAGAGCGATTTAAGTCGCGGGTAGCCCGCAGGGCGGTCAGGTCGTACAGCTCGTAATATTATATCGGCGACTTTCCCGCCCCTGTCCTCAGACAGCAGCCGCGGGATGCGCCTGACGCTGAGAGTGCGCACGTTGAAGCGTCCTGTGGTATCGAGTACGATGTCGGAGAAGACGTCGATGGTGACATCGCGTCCGTCGAGGATGAGGGTGCTTACGTTAAGTAGGATATGCTGCTTTTCGAGATTGTAAAAGATGCCGCGGAGCGGGCCCGAGTAGAATTCTTCCTCGGTGAGAGCTTCGTCCATGCGCTCCGCGCGCCAGGAGACGCCGCCGCGGTCAAGCGGGGTTCGGTCGATAGGGGAGGACGATGAGGAGCCATCGGAGGCGTCTCGGACGGAGAGATCGAGGTGACGGAAGGTATCTGGAGACGATTTGAGGAGGGTATGGTAGGCGTGGGAGGTGGTGGAGAGCGCGAGCCGTGAGGTGACAGGGAGATGGGGGATTATGAAGTTGAATAGAACGGTGTTGGAGAGGAGGTCGGATAGGACGACGGACGGGGAGTCTGAAGCCATTGCATTTAATATTTCCCGATGTGTACTGAAGTAAAAAATATCGTATTTTGCATCAACGTCGCCTTTCGCTCCGCCCCCAAGCTGATTAGAAAATTACATGCATACAAATAAAAAAATGCCTGAGCAGTCGGCTCGCGCGAAGCAGTGGTACGCGTATGCGCTGCTGAGTCTCCAGCTATATCACGATCAGTTAAGTGCAGCTGTGCTCTTGGCGGTGGACTGCACATAAATTTGGGACACCAAAATAGAATTCAAATTCGCTCGACAGATAAACAAGCTCAGCTTCTAAACCGGACAATTTCTCTGCTAATTTCACTACCAGGTCTACGTCTAAGCACTGAGCGTTCTATGATTTACTTTGTACCATCTCCCCGTCCCCAGGCGACTAACACATATCCTGAGAAAGGTGATTATGACCAGCCTGAAGACCCTCTCTTTAGGCACACGTATCAAATCGCTCCCGGCTTATGCTCTTCAAGATTGCGTTACGGAGAGAAGCTAGGAGTAGTGGCAACTGCTGCTTTTCATCAAACCCCTTCGGAATAGGGTAATCGCCGTACAATTCGGCCACCGAGATGGTTGGATCCATGTCTTCCTCCTCTGGTTCTGGTAACAACCTCTGTGATATTGTTTCAGCAAAGGTTGATGCACACATGTATGAAGTAAAGGAGACTTACACTACGTTGATCACAATCTTCTTTACGCCAAATCTCAAAATATGCAGAATCGGTGCCCATTATTTTTATGAGTATGACGACCTTGACAGCATTGTCGCTTCCCTCCAGCCAGAGGTCTTTCTCCCTCGCCAATTGAGCATATGACTCTGATGTTCCAATCTCGATTATAATGGATGGAAATAGAGATTTGGTGGAAGTGATACAATAGTCTGGGTCTTTGATGCTCCCCGTATGGACACCAGAAAACCCGAGATATCCTAAAGAGCATCCTGTCAGTAGTCCATGCCTCAATCAAGCTCATACACAACCCTTACTTGGACCCACTTGACTCAGTAAATGAGCACTGTAGTCAGGCGGCAAGACTGGATGCCACGTTATCCAACAGTGCTGCATCCAATCAACGATGCACCCGTGCAAATTGCTCGGTATTCGCACAGTTATCGTTTCTCGCTCGCTATCATATGTGTAACTATGAGCTTATCCCTCGTTAGCAGCACGGCTGGGGGGAGGAACCTGGACCCGCAAAACGTGCCGGATATTTCTTGGCTCAAACTTGCGCCCAGATATTAATGCGGTGAATTTCCGGGCGAGAGAGCCATCAATATTCTCAAAGGTGAGAAAGTCAGGCCGGCCTCCCCGAAGTGCCTCTTCGAGGGTCTGTTCAAGCCTTGAAATCGACCAAGTTGATAACATTGTTGTCGAAGTTATATTACACAGCTGTTAGAGAATATATTTGACCTTCACTGCCGGCCTGCAGAGAGGATTATAGGTTGATCGTTGCTTGAGGAATGAGAAAGGAGGGGGGGGTTAAAGATCGGAGAAGTGGGAGGGGACCGAAATAGTCCGCGACACCCATGCGACAGAAGATGAGCGAATTTTATAACAATCGGGATATCACGACTAAAACAGAGCTTTTTAGTCTAACTGGCAACTTTGGGTTTCAAACCACCACGTACATCACATGTTATCGTTACCCGTGCCTGCCTCGATACCCACTACCGCATTGATTAATTGAATCCCTAGCCAAGTCCTATCTCCCAATTCAACTTTGTCTTCACTTACCATAGCAAGTAGTTGTTTGCAATGTACCCAATACATTCTTCTGGTTTATACATATGGGGGGATATCATAGCGCTGGAACGAAGGGCAAAGAAGGCTAGCAGTGAGCCATCCGTCCCGGCGCAGGCCAGTTCGAATTCTGCGCCAATTAACACCTTGCGGCGTGATAACAATAGTAAGCGGCTTCAGTTTGTACGGGTGCTCACATAATAGGATGACCGTAATACTGAATCTATATTAGTTATATCCAACGAAATTTCGATCTCCAAAACCCTATTATACACCTCTGCGCTTTGTCTGACAGCTGCTATTATTTTTTGGCTGTTTGTTTCAAGTAGTCCTCATTTCTATTCTCAGGATTTCTTCGACTCTCAGGACTTGCTCGTATCTCAGGGCTTGCTCGTGTCTCAGGGCTTGTCCGTATCGGAAAGAGAAGCCAATAGTCAGCTTGAACAGCAAAAACAAGGCCTCCCTAGTTGGTATCTGGATAAATATATCCAAGTTTACGGCAAATACGGTCTCAGTCGGCTTGATGTCATATCAGAAGGACTAGACCTTGCCTCGCTAAGAGAGAAACTGGAAATTGATACACCCATCATAGACTATTATGCGATTACCGAAGATTTCACTGTGCCTATTGAATTTGAACGCAACTGGACTTCTTCGTTCGGGTCCGGTAACGAAAGCGAAATCCCAGACTATACCGAGAAGCTACGTGAGTCGCTGCTGGGAAGCATCGTGGTGGAGAACGAGAGCGATGATATCGGGCAACAGGCGGCGTTCCTTGAAGCGTACGGTACTCTTACTAACATCGGCCGGCTCTCTTGGCTCTCGATAGCGAAAGTACATGCGGCGCTCTATATTACAAATGAAGCCACGGACGGTGACGACATTCCAGGGAATTTCCGGTGCGTGGAGGCCTTTGTCGGCAATTCATTGACAGCGAGTGTTTTCGAAATCAAATCATCGGTAGATAAAATATCCAAATATTTCAACGATAAATGTGTGTTACTCGGAGATCGGTCTCTTGCATATGCGTCTTGTGTGCTACACTTCTACAGAGGCTACGAATTGATTCATCCATTTACACATGGGAATGGGCGCACCGGGAGGGCGTGGGTCAACGCTATGCTATTGTGGAAATTGCTGCCGCCGCTGTATTTTAAGGATGAATGGTTGAAAACACCGGCCTCGTACCATGCTTTGTTTGGCGAAGGGAATAAGGACCAGTATTTACGGGAACACATGGAAGCAATCTTGATGAATAATCTGGGCTAGGGATAAACCCTTTGCATTCATGCCTTATAGCTCCGACACCGGTATCATCAGCATTTTCTTTCGTGCTGTGGTTAGTAAATGAATATTACTGATTCTTCAGCGCTGCAGCGTGGCGACGTAGTATTTAAAAGAAAGATGTACATAAAACATATGCAGCATTCTCACTTAGATCACGATTACATTATATGTAATCATTTCGCAACTTCATCCGTCAATGATAGTCCATGTGGGCAATCTATTTATAGACACCGACTCTTCAAGAATCTTCAGCTCATTAAATTGTCAAATATAGATCTTTGTATCGCGAACTTGGACCTACCCCAGAGCGCCACTGTGAGGTCAGCCGCATATTGAGTTATCTGCCCTATCCACTTCGTCAGATGTTGAATAGCTAGCTGCCTGGCATGTTGGATTTTCCGCGTTGGTCGTAAGAGACCCAGCGAGAACGAGCGCTCGGACGTTGAATCCACCGCCGACCGCCGCAGAACGGAGGCACGCCCGGGAAACGATGATTGATGTCGGACTGTGTACACTGATTTCGCATGTAAGGCGACCGACCAAGCCAACCAAGCCTTTGTGGGGTACACGCCTAGCTGGGGCATGCACGGTACCTGCGTACGTCTAGTCGATGCAAGGCCAGCGAGGAGGTGCATGTACAGGAGATCGCAGCCACTTGAGACCGCCAATTACAACGCGTTGAGTCTGGAACCCGTGAGGCCTCAGAAAACTCGTCCTGCAGGGACGCATTCCAATCATCACTATTTTTTTTTTGTCCTCCTCCTGTGCATGTGGATAACTCGGGTCGTCGCGTCTGGGAATTCAATTTCCGCTAGCCAATGAATGACGTCGCCCTGAGGGGCCCCTCGCATCGCCCGCGAGGAGACATGGGCAACGAGCACATATATTTATCTTTCATGAGCATAAAATGTCTGACCAGCCGGGCATTACATAATGTTCATGTATGCGCATACGAGTTGGAAATTGGCGTGATTATCAAAGCGCTCGTCGCGGAGGACGGCACTGGCACGGCGCTGGTGGGATCAGACGCGCATTCATTCCTCCCATCAGGGCAGCTGCATGCTCCGTATTTCTGGAGGAGGGAGGGCAGAGGTACCATCCCTGAGCGGCTGCGGATGCCCCAATCTCCTTGCGTGGTACGTACCCTGATCCGGACGTGTTTTTGACTCAAGTTGGAGTCTTTGGTCGAACGTTGGGCATTTACACCAATCAGCGTAGTTTAGGAAGACGGGTGTGAACCGGCTCCTCGACCGACTTCGGCGTGTAAGCGTCAACCGTATTGTTCTCGCAGATGCTTTATCATCAAGTGATCATGAGCTTGCTGTTGATAAAAACCTCAAGCGCAAAATATGCATTGTAACCTTGCGGCAGCCGGACAAGCTCTCTCTTGGTGGAGACGGTGGGACACCCCGGCGCAATACAACCCACCGCCCCCTTTAAATAGAAGTCCGAGGACACAAGCGGACTAGTCCGGTCAGGGAATTGGGGAGGGATATTGAATCGAATCGAATCTGCGTCTCTGGCCCGGGGCCCTGTCACAGCTGTTGTCAATTTCCTGCTTCTGGGGGGTTGCTGTATCCGGCAGTCGGGTTTTCGAAGCGTTTTCTGCTGTGAAGTATGCCGTAGAGTTTGAATTTCATTGACTTTCTCCCCTCTTTCCTTTTCTTTCTTTTTTTTTCCCTCTTGTTTTCTTTACCCCAACTCCACCACACACGCCATATTCATTTTGTCGACGACGGCTTCCGGCCTTGGAATAATTCAACTGCTTGTCATTCGTTTCTCGCAGTTGTCTTTCTGTTCCCGTCTTCACTGGCATTCCCTCGTTACCCTTTTTCTGATCCAGTCGTTAAAGTCTCTTTTTTTTAAGTTTCGTAACGCTCGTTGAGGTTGTTCGTGCCGTTGTCGCAGTCGATCGCTTGGAAGGACGAAAAGGGGCAGCAGAACAGAACAGAACATCAAGAAAAAGAAGAAGACGTAGCTTCAGCGACAACGCAAGCAAAGCAGGGTAAAGAAAAAAAAACCCGCTCGCGCGAAAGATCCGTAATTCTCGGTCGATAATCTCACCACGCCGCGGATCGTTGTTGCCATATCATATTTGCGGTAGACGCTGTATATATAGCAAAGCGCCCGTTAAGGAGGAGGATACGCATACATCGCCGTTGAGTGGGATACATACGCCCAACAACACTTGCATCTACACATATTCACATCTACACACACACGCACACTCGCATTCACAATGGTCCGACTATTGACACTGGGAGCCGCCGCTCTACTGGCGACGTCCGTTTCTGCCCAGCTCAAGAAAGAATGTGGTGGTGCTCTCGGAAAATGTCCGTCGAACAAGCCTTGCTGTTCCCGTAAGTCCCAAGCATCGATCTCAGCATTACAACTTGAATGAAAACGACCTAACATCATACGTCGCGTGCCTATAGAGTACGGCCAATGCGGCGTCGGCGCATACTGCCTGGGAGGCTGCGATCCCCTAAATTCTAACACTCTTAACTCCTGCATGCCCGCACCGCAGTGTCAATCCAAGACGTACAAGTTCACCGACTCCAACTCGTCCCCCATCGTGTCCAACACCAGGTACCTCGGCGATCCGTCGAAGGCCGACTGGGTTAGCGATGGTCAGCCGTTGTTCGCGAACGGAGTGGTCTACCTCACCATGGCTCCAAACACCGTTGGAACTGTGCTGGCGTCGACGAGATATGTTTGGTATGGTAAGATTTCCGCGAGGATGAGGACCTCTCGTGGCGTGGGTGTGGTCAGCGCCTTTATTATGATGAGTGACGTCAAGGATGAAATCGACTACGAATGGGTTGGTGTCGACCTTAAGACCTCGCAGACCAACTACTACTGGAACGGTGTTCCGGACTGTAAGTTTGCACTTTTTTTTTTTCGAATCCAAAATATGCACGCATTCATACCACTCAAAAGAGAATCACGCTAACTCTTCCGTCCCTGGTACCTAGACACCCACTCCGGAAACATCACCATGGGCGGCAGCGACGACACTTACTCCCAATGGCACGTTTACACCATTGACTGGACCCCTGACAGCATTACCTGGTCTGTTGACGGCCAAGTTGGTCGTGTGCAGAAGAAATCCGACACCTGGAATGCTACCTCCGGCAACTGGGAGTTCCCCCAGACACCGTCTCGTGTTCAGCTCTCCCTCTGGCCCGGTGGTCTCGCCACCAACGGTCAAGGTACTATTGACTGGGCCGGTGGTCTGATCCAATGGGATACCGATGATATCAAGAAGAATGGCTACTACTACGCTCAAGTCAGCGATGTCACCGTCCAATGTTACAACCCCCCAGCTGGCGCCTCCGGCAATGGCAAGACCTCATACAAGTTCATGGACCTCAAGGCCGTCAATTCCTCTGTTCAACTCAGCAATGACCGGACCGATCTCGCATCCTTGATTGCTACCGGCGAAGAACCAGACAAGGAGCTTGCGCCCCAATCCTCCGTGACTACAACCATCGTCTCGACCGATGCTGCGGGCAAGGCTACTACCGTGGTTAGCACTGTCGCGCCCACCGACTCTGGCGTTGGAACCGTGCCTGGTCTTGATGGTGCTGGCTTCGACAGCGGTGATTTGAACGGTGGAAGCGGTGGTCGCAGCAGCGGTGGTGGCAGCGGTGGCAGCAACCCCAACGGCGGTAGCGACGGCACTAATTCGAATAAGCCTGCCACCACCGGATGGAGTCAGGCGGATAATTCCAAGTCAGGAGGAACAAGCGATGCGCCCAAGATGTTTTTGCTGTGGGGCAATCTGGTAGCGATGTTATTAGTTGGTGCCGCGATGGCGACGTTGTAAGGCGTGAACATTGAGCAAGACGCGCTTGGAGGATGTGTAGCTATCTTGTGTTTTTAGTCGTCATCCTGTTTTATCCTGGAGTAATATCGTTAATGCACACGCTTTTACCTTTTTTCATCCTTTGGGAAGTTTTCTCGACGTCTGTCTTTTCCTTAACCAAAAGAATGGATTTTTCTTATTATTATTCTTAAACATTGATAATGGTTTCGTTTCTTTGCTTCAATGCATGGAGGGTTGTTAACCTCAATCTCGGGGATTGCATGCGCATGGCCGGCCAGGGCGTAAATATGGCTGGGATATGTTTTCATCGGATTTCGCGGGGTTCACTCACTCTTTGTAAATGCGCTTTTCTTTGAATTTCGGTCGCTCACGCTCGTTGCACTAGCATTAATGCCCGACGTTATAACTATACCTGCTAATGGTATATGGTACTTACTTAATTACTTTATTCTTGTACAAAAGTTTTTCCAAAACTAGGCGGCTATACCTACCGCAAATAATTAGAGCAAGATTGATTTAAAATCTTCGAGCTTCACCCTAGAAATCCTCCAACAGCAGCATGCATTTGGTCTTGTGAGGTTACTTTACTATACATTTTTGGCATGTTTAGTCGGTTCTAACGCTGCTAAGTGACCAGTTACCCAATCTAGCCTAAAGAGGGGGCGCCATGCCCCTCAGAACGTTAGAGATGCAGCGCCAAGCCTAGAGAAAAAAGGCCGAAGGGCGTGTACCTTGCAGCATCTGGTCTCGTGTCACCCAACCCCAAAAAAGTCTCAACGACATACAACGCCAAACGCGAGCGCCGCTCGTATTACGAAGCGACGGCCGCGACTATGGAGACGTCGACGCACGAGTATCATAAATATATCGTGCTAGATTGCTCCGCCTGCGCTAGGGGTTGGTTTGTGTTGGACCTACTAGCCTGACCGGGTTAGTGCTGGAGGCGTTAGGAACCGCCAAGTAGAGGCGTAGGTTTCTAAAACAGTGTGAGTGCTATGTTTGTGTATATACGGGTTACAGTCGCGGAGCATCGACGCTTGGCTGGTGTGTTTCTAGAAGCAATTTTTAGTAGGATGTATCCATGGTTCAGATTGGGGAACATGTGGCCCTCGAGATGGAGCTGCGATTCGCGAGGAGTGCCCGATGGAGTGCCCGAGGGATCATGAGATCGTGGGAATTCGAAGTTGCATTAATTTAGAATAGAGGAGATGTTTCGTCTCCAGACGGGTTCCTATTATAGGATATCTATAACAAACGCTCATACATGAGGCCTTTGCATCTTCCACTATATATTCACGGTGGTATATCTCCGCTCTCTTTCATTCTTCCGCTCTTCTTTTGTTCTTCGTTCTATTCTCCAGCAGCTGGATCTGGGAAATTTCCACTCTTTCTTTAACCTTCTTGAACGTTTTTCTCTTTGGGCCGGTCCCTAATTTTCTTCTTCAATTCTCTGTCATTCTTTCCATTCGTAGCTTAGCAGTTGCCTTTTCTCTTTTCTTGTCTTTACTATACCCATTGAGTGGGAAGCATATTCCTTGCAGTTCAGCACGTGAAGATATCATACCTTTATATTATCGAATTAATAATCGCCATCATGAAGTACTCCACACTCATCTCCACATCGTTGCTCCTAGCAGCTTTGCCCTCTACACTCGCAGCCCCCACATCATCGTCTCCCTCCACATCCCCAGCAGCGGTAGATGAACCAATCACCGCCAACCCCGCACGCCGGGTTCGTCGTGCCCTGCCCTCCGCAGGTGAAAGCGACCCAGAAAACAACTACGTCGTCATCATGACTGCGAACGAGAAGCGCCCATGGCCTGAAATCTTTGACGAAATGGGCTTCAACACCTCTGACAGCTCCCTGCGCGCCCAGGAATCCCTCGACTATACCTACGGCAAACAAGTCGGCGAAATCCGCACTTTCGGAATTAGCATGCGTGCATTCACCATGCGTCTCCGCGAGTCCGAAGCCGAGGGCATGGCCGACGCGGATAACATCCACATCATAGAGCCAAACAGCGTGGTCGACATCCCCGCCATCATGGAGGGCGATGGGCCACAGGAAATGTCGGCCACGAGCTTCTCCTTGGACGAAGCACCCGTTGTCCCCACGAACGCTGTATCGGGATTCGTTTCTCGGCTCTTTCGGCGACAGCAGCGACAAGGACAGATAAAGCAGCAAGCCCAAGCGCCATGGAATATTGCTAGGGTTTCAACACAGAGCCGTGTGGTGCCTAATGGGCGTCGTGTCGGTGGGTTGGGATTTAACTTCCAGTTTGAAAACTCGGCGGGTGGTGGTGTGGATGTTTACATGTTGGATACTGGTATGAATGTCCAGCATACGGATTTCGGTGGCCGTGCGAAGACGGTATTTAGCGCCTTCAATGACAACGGACAAGATAACGAGGGACACGGGTAAGGCTTTTCCCTTTTTTCATTTTTTCATTTTTGGATATCACCCATTGCTATAGATATACGCAAGATGCTAATTTTTATACTTATCTCTACAGAACTCACACTGCCGGAACTGTTGGCTCGCAGACTTTCGGAGTTGCCAAGAGTGTTAACCTGCTAAACGTGAAGGTGCTCGAACCTCGTGGCCGTGGAAGCTTCGCAGCCGTATTGCAGGGAATTGATGCTACGGTTACGCGACACAACCAACAGAAGAACCAAGCGAACTTCAAAGGTAAGCGAGCGGAGTTTACATATTTCTATTTAAATTTGTCATTTCTCTTTCGTTTAGTGAGGCCTGGCTAACTAATAAATCTTGCTTCACGCTAAAGGTTCCATTATCAGCATGTCTCTCGGCGGCAAGGGTCTCCCGCAGGCTATGCTTATGATGCTCCAAAAGGCTACTCAGGCAGGCGTCCACGTCTCCGTCGCGGCTGGTAACGACAATACGGATGCCTGCGGCTTCAACCCAGCGGGTTTCTCCCGACAGATCCCAATCATCTCCGTTGGCGCGACAGACATCAACGACGCTAAGGCGAGCTTTTCCAACTTTGGAAACTGCGTTGATATTCACGCCCCAGGCACGCAGGTACTGTCGACCTGGAAGGATGGACCTAGGTAAGCGCTCTTGACCTTTTCTTTTCTACGATGCGCCAGTCATCAAGTATTCTAGAATGTATTGCTGACGAGTGTTATTCTTTCGTTTGTACAGGAGCACCAACATCATTCAAGGAACCTCCATGGCGTGCCCGGCTGTTACGGGATTGCTCGCTGATATGTTGATCAAGAATCCTAACCTTAGGTTGAACCCTGCGGGTATGAAGCAGCTATTGCTCTCTCGGGGTAGCCGGGTGCAGATTCGGGGATCTCGTGGTGGGCAGATTATGCTCAGCAATGGGTTACAGGCTCGTGCTTGAGAGAATCCCGTGCGGGATTGAGATTTGTTCTTCTTTTTCCTTTTCTTTTCCTTCCCTCTGTATATAAGAGTATCTTCGAAGCGATTTAAGGCAGGCTTTATGGCGGAACTTGGAATATAGTGTTTTTTTAGAACACGATATTGTGCTATTTAATGGCTGAGAGCCCGCCTCTATATCTAGGATCTTCCGAGATGCTACCTCCAACTGTGTGATCTGTATTGCAGCAACTCAGAGCTTGATTCGTCTCTCATTATGTCCTGTGTTGTAAAGAGGAGTCAAGCTCAAATATTAAAGTCGGTTGTCTGACATCTGGCACGCCGTCACCATATTTATATACTCAAGTAAGTATGTACCTAGGTCAGGTGTGACAACAACGCGAATAGGAGCGTCAAACCAAGACAAGTGTTTTTCCTTATGCAACAACAACGAAGTGGTGTCCGCACAAAAACAAGTCTGGTTACAAGACTGAGTGTTACTATGGATGGTTCCTGTTACTACACTAAGTCAAAATATTACCTTTTCTCGAAGCTTAAATTTCTAGTTACGGCTTTAAGTACTGGTTGCAGCCCTTTAGTTTGATTCTGTGGGCCAACTAATGAATACAAGCTGTACTTCATGAGCTAGGCATAACACCAAGAAGTGATGTCCGCATAGAAACAAGTCTGGTTACGAGAATTTGTCTGCACAAGCTTGTGGACCTCTTGTGTTGTTTTTGTTGTTTATTTCAACTAACCAATCATAACCCGCTCAACGCAGCTACAGCCAATCACACGAGAGACTAACTCGGTCAAGACTGCCAATTTTCTTGGAAAACACCAAGCAGACAACTCCTACCATGGGCCCAATTGCAATATTATAAAGAGATACGGGTCACTAGCCATTACGCCTTGTCTCGTAAACAATCTCCTTAGCCACATCAAAAGAAAAAATTACAGAATACTGCATCCGTATAGGTGCTGTAATCATGAACGCGACCATATACAATACATTTACCTCTCTGTGATGCCTACGACACTCTTATAGGGCGCGACCTAATCTTCAAAGGATGCGCACCCTCTTCGCGAATTATGGCAGAGGGTAGGGCCTCTGTCTCGCCCACCATTACTGCCCGCTATTCAACGACGAAGTTATGCGATCGGATGGATATGTTACAATTCCGGTGCCCAAATCCAAGACTAAATGGCCGGGGGGGAAGTATAAATACCTGATGGAGGATACGGATGGTAGAAGCAACTTCCTTCCGTCGCAGGGCGAGGAGCTCGTGGGTACGAGTGGTGTTTATGAGAGTAACTGGAATTTTGGCGGTGGACTGGAAGAGTGATACGACTGTTCGATCCAGTGTAGGTTGGATGAGGGGACGCAGGACTCTGGGCACGTTGACATTCGCGATAAATTTTCAGGCGGTGAGCCTTCAGCGTTAGCAGGCGAGTGTACCTAGAATGTGACTTGATAGTAAATTAGTAGTTTATTTCCGCATGTCGTAGCTGGAATGACATGCAAGTCTAGAAAGCTATACAGTTTCCTAGCGGAGGCTCTAATGTCTAAACCATTAGATAAACCATGCGACAACATCAATTAGGGTCACAATATTAAATATAATTAATCAAGTACCCCCCCAAAATTGATGCTCGCACGAACGAAAGTCTGCGCACAAGACTGAAGCAAATCTACCTACGGGATTTGTTGGGGAAACTGACTGGTTATGCTCAAGCGAGCTTTCTAAGCAAGAACCGCCAATTCAGTCGGGAACATTTGAGACGGCATAGATACCGCATTATAAGGCATGTACCTATTCGGCATGTGCCAACGTTGCAGCAAGCGATATCGCCAATTAATGCTTGAGGAGGATAGTCTAGAGCTATAAAGATTCATGGACGGTACAAGCAGGGTGCCGATACTTAAATATTAAAGGTGTCCTAAGACACACGTACTTGAAAACGTTCTAAAGAAGTAGCCTGCGGTTTCCCGGGGAATTTTCACACGGCTCGGAAAATTTTACAAGAAACTGGCCTGATATGAGCGCCGAGGTTTTCTTTAGGTATTCTTAGTTGGGAAGGTCTACCCGTGCTACGACAATATCGTGCCTTTGATTTGTTCTGCCACCGCCTTATGCAGAGATTTCCTTTCGCCTGTTTTGGTCTTCGAATGGATGACTCTGTCGTGTGGCTTGGCAGGCAACTGGCACCAGTGTTCTCGGTTGACATACCCCTTTCAAACTTTCCTTCGGAATGACGCAATTGCTGTGTGAAAAGTAGCAATAGTCTTGATAAATTTGTCACTGTGAATAGATTGGTATGCCGCGAAAATTAGAAGAGACGTAATTAATCGGAACAAAATATGGTGACCGAAGTTCTACTACAATTTTCTAGTTGTTTGGCCGTCTGTCTGTCAATTGCTATGAGGATGTGAACGCTATCTCGTTCGTCAATGGCTGATACTAACTTCAATGAAGATAAATTGGCGGCTCTTTTACTTCATTTTATTTATTTTGTTTATTGCTGGATATATTTTTTTTTGTTTTATAATATTAGCAGTTCTGGTGGTGGTGGTCGCAGAGGAAGTGTGGGGATTCCATACTAAACATCTGGCTTGCTTAAGCGCTTGTGGAACCATCCTGTGGGACAATTTTGCCAAGCAGCCTTGTGGCACCAAGTAGAAGGACCAAGGAACATTTTGCCAAGTGTTGCACAGGATAACTTGGTAATTCAGCCCCAAGCAACAAAACAGATGGTCAGGGGTTGTCTTACAAAGTCAGCCTTAACTAGGCGCAGGGGGCCTTCCAACAACAAACCACACCGCTGGGTACCAGATATCCGTTTTCAAGAGTGAAAGTTCATAGTAAGACGCTTACGTTTAGACTATTTGTATTTGAGTTTTGTTCGTATATTAGTTCATTTTAGAGCAATAGAGGAGTCCCACAAGATTCAACACACCGCCTTCTATGGGTTCCAGTGCACTCGATCGAAACGAAGTAATAGCGAGGCTCGAGACTGATTTACCTAATTAATTGCAATGCTCATCATGAAAATTTTGCGGCGATGCGACATAAGCTTACGGAACAATTCAATTCTGGCCCCTGCATGAATTCGAACGAGAAAATTATCGGATTTTCAGCCCGGTGAAAAAAAAAAAGCCTCCGCTTAGCATGTGCCGGAAAACAAGCGGCTAGTAAAGGTACACTGGCTATTATCAGCTGGGTCCGGATTTGGTCAACGTATGCGCAGCCATGCGTTCTCCTGCTGCCTGTGCGACCTGCCGTTCACGTCGAGTTTCAACGCAAGCTGAACTTTTATAAGACAGATCTAGGCCACGAGGGGCTCGGGACGACTGTCAATAATTTCTGCACCAGGGATTCGGAAATGCAGTGTTACATCCCCAAACCCAAGAAGAGAAACCGCGGTATCGGAACGTACGATGCTTCTGATTTTCGCTCGGCGATTGCTTGTAGTCTCCTTCCCAAGATCGGAATCTTTGTAGGGCAAATTTTTGCTCCATGAAAGAACCCTTGTAATATCTATTTTGACACATTTTTGTCCCTAGACCCTGATGTGAAAAGTCTGACAGATCGGTTACAGGCTGCATATCGGTGGCTAGATTACCCGACTCTCCGGGAACCGACGATTGAGTAAAAAGAAAAAAAGCAGTAGAGGGAGTATTGTGGTGGGAGTGGAAGCAGAGCTCGGTGGTAGAATGTATTGGCGGCCTGGCCGAAGTGTCTTCCTTACCTCTTTCTGTTTTCTCCTTTTCTTCTTTTCTTTTTCTTTTGTCTAGAAGGATAAGGTGGAGATAGAATAAACTAGCTAATGATAGGTAGGTTAGACTTAAGTCAATATATATGCAATACCTTATATATATTCTCGAAGTACATCCGGACTTTTGGTTTTGGAGAGAACAAAATTTTAAATTATAATATATAAATTCCTTTTATTCGACTGAAATATTACACTGTATGATTATTTCTTCATAATATCACGCGGTTTTACTACTGCGGCTTCATTCATTTCGATACACTCTTTTACAATACATCCGCACCAACAATGTCTACTCAACCAACAGAAATTACGGTCGAGCCGTTCTCCCTATTCAACGACGTCGGGGCCGTTGACAGGGCCCTCACAGAGATTGATGCCCACGGCATCATCCCCCGCTCCTCCATCGTGGATCTCTATCCATGCACTTCCATGCAAGAAGGTTTCATGGCGCTGTCCGATATAAATAAAAACGCCTACATTTGCCCAGTTGTGTTTTCGTTACATCAAAATGTCGATTTCGAACGTTTAAAAGAAGCTTGGAGGATCTTGGAGGCATCATGCGAGATTTTAAGAACACGAATTACGATAACGGAGGCTTTGGGGACTGTTCAGATCGTCACATCAAGCGAGACGGTTTGGAGAGAAGCAACAACGCTGGAGGAGTATCATAGTCGGGATATGGAAGAAACGATGGGTTTTGAGCAGCCACTAAACCGTTGCGGAATCGTGCGAACTGGCAATTACTTTATATGGACTTTCCATCACGCAATAATGGACGCATTCGCCGTCAACTTGGTCTTCAGACGACTAAAAGAAATTTACGGAGAGCTGTCAAAATCGCCGTCACCGAACCCTGAAGCACCATTCGTACCGTACAAAAATTTCATCCACGGCCAGGTTGCTACCGACCTTACAAAGTCAGAGAACTATTGGCGGAAATACTTGTCTAACTGCCCGACGTCGTCATATCCCAAACTCAACACTGACAGTAATAACCGCCCATCGCCGAACCAAATGATGACTGATCATATGACCATCCAACGCGTTAACGGATCGAAAATCAAGACATCAGTTATCTTGACTGCTGCATGGGCGATAGCGTTGGGACACTACTCGCAATCTGACGATGTCGTTTTCGGATCGATAAGCGCAGGTCGAAAGGGACTTGTCCAAGGTGTCAGAAATATCGTCGGACCAACATTAGCAAACTTTCCAATGCGCATCACACTTGACCCTTCTCAAAGCGTGATGAGCCTTTTGGAGACCGTTCAAAGGGACGACGACGAAAGAATACCACACGTGCAGTTTGGACTTCGGAGGATTGCGCAAATGGGTCCCGATGGGCGCAAGGCGTGTGAACTACAAAACCTCTTTGTAGTTCAGCTTCCGCCTAAAGTAGATTACAGTCAAGAGCCGTTACCTGTGGAAGTTGTCGCGGTACCGCCAAACATACACCCGTACCCTCTGGTGATGGTCTGCATAATGGATCAGCAAAAGCTGACCTTCGAGGCGGCTTACGACGACTCTGTACTGTCTGTTGACGAACTGCGAGGGCTTCTTAATCACTATATGCACATCGTGCAGCAACTCGTGGAGGCTGAGTCTTCGCCGCGGTTGTTGCAGAACGTGGACCTTTTTAGCGTTCAAGATAAGATGCAGGTTCAGAAGTGGAACGGCTTGTCCGTGGAGGAGAAGTACGTGTGTGTACACGAGCTGTTCGAAATTCAGGCGAAGATGCAGCCAGACGCCGCAGCAATCTTCGCCTGGGATGCCGAATTCACTTACAGGGAGTTGGACGAGGCAGCAAACAAGCTAGCGGCAGAGTTGATGAGAATTGGGGCTGGCCCCGAGAAGATCGTGCCCGTGTGTTTCTCCAAGTCTGCATGGGCGCTAGTTTCATTGCTGGCGGTATTAAAATCCGGGGCAGCCTGCATGGCAATGGACCCGATGCATCCACTATCCAGACTTCAGGCAATCGTCGCGGACACAAAAGCCGAGATAATAGTTGCTGGGCCCGAGCATGTTGAGCTATGCAAAAATCTGGTCCCTCAAGTTGTGCCTGTAAGCGCATCCTTGGTTCAGAAGCTCCCAAACGCGAACGGTGTAAAATCACAAGTCACTCCGAACAACAGGGCATTTACACTATTCACTTCTGGGAGCACGGGAACCCCCAAGGGGATAGATATCGAACATCGATCCATGTCGACAAGCTTACTTGCCCAATGTGCTGCTTATGGGATTGGACCGGGAACACGGATTTACCAATTCTCTGGATACAGTTTCGACGCCAGCATCAGCGACATGTTCACATCCGTCATATCTGGCGCTTGTGTGTGCATTCCTTCTGATCATGACCGAATTAATGATCTCGCTGGAAGCATAAACTCAATGAACGCAAACCAGATGTTACTGACGCCCTCTGTTGTTGGCCTGCTGGAACCTAGTATGGTGCCAAATATTAGATCCGTGTTGCTTGGAGGCGAGGCTATGAGCCAAGACAATATCCGAAGATGGGCAGGCCATGTGAGGCTATTCAACTGCTACGGTCCATCTGAATGCTCAATTTTCGCCGCGACATCGGAAAAGAAATTGGGCGCTACACAGGCAACTTCGACTAGCATCGGTTACCCGTTAGGATGCCGACATTGGATTGTGGACGCACAGAATCACAATGTGCTGGTCCCAGTCGGGAGCATAGGCGAACTGGTCATTGACGGCCCAATTGTAGCCAGAGGCTACCTTAACCGACCTGAACAAACCGCTGCCGCATTCGTCGAGAATCCCGCCTTCTTACATGCCGATTGGGGCTACCAGAATACATCTTCAAAGGTGTATAAGACTGGTGACCTCGTACGCTATGATGTGGACGGTGCACTCGTTTTCGTTGGTCGCAAAGACACCCAAGTCAAGTACCACGGACAGAGAATCGAATTGGCTGATATTGAAGAGAACTTGAAGGGCAACAAGCACGTTCAGAATTGTGTAGCGCTTGTACCAAAAGCAGGACCACATTCTGGACAACTTGTTGCTATTCTTGAACTCAATCATTCAGTTGATAATTCTACAGATGCGGAAGAAGATTTCATTCTAAACATCGATGTCGTGTCTGGGAAGGTCAATGCAATCCGGTCGTACGCATCTGCGAACATCCCGCCATACATGCTACCTACAACTTATCTGGTTTCAACAAAGCTTCCGCTCAACCGATCAGGCAAATTGGATAGATTGAAGATTAGAAAGTCGGTCGAGACTATGGCCAAGACTACTGAAGAAATATTGTCAACGCCCTCGCAAATCATCCCGGCGATTAGCAACAAACCGACGAACACAGCGGGAGCTGTGCCATCAACAAGAACTGAAGAGGTTATCCGAAACTGTTTCGCAAAGGTCCTCAGTCGCCAGCCCTCGGAGATACCACTTGACCAGCCTTTCGTAAGGCTTGGGGGAGACTCTATCTCCGCAATGGAACTTGTTCCCATGTGCCGCAGAGAGGGTGTCATTGTTACCGCAAAGGATGTGCTACAGTGCGAGGGCGTTTCAGACCTCGCCACTCGAGCAGCAAGCAATAGCGTCCAAACTGGTGTGAACGCTGGAGGCAACTCTAGTCACCAGGCAATCAGGCCATATTCTCTTCTCGGTCGCGTTGGAGAGCTACAGGACGTTATTGGCGAGGTTGAATCCAGTCACGGTATACCCAAGGGTTCCATTGAAGACATTTACCCATGCACTCCTTTGCAAGAAAGTCTCATGGCACTTTCTAAAATGCAAAAGGACGCATACGTTGCGCAGTTGACATTCCCGTTTGTCATGCCAATTGATGTCAACGGGTTCCAAGCAGCCTGGGAGCGCGTTGTGGCCAGGAACGACATCATGCGGACCAAGATCATACACTCGCCACGATTCGGTTCTCTGCAGATTGTTCTGAAGACCATTGATGCTTCACTTAAGAACGTAGCGAACAGACTCGACACTTACCTTGCTACCGATAAGGAGGTTCCATTCGACTACGGAACTTCGCTTTGGCGGGGTGCAATTGTAACAGAGGGTAGGCAAATGTCCTTTGTTTGCACCATGCACCATTCTATTTACGACGGATGGTCGGTACCGTTGATGCTGCAGCAAATAGTGGAGAGTTACAATCAGAAGTCAATCTCATCATCCGGTCCTCGATTTTCCGGTTTCATCAAGTACCTCGAGAATGTGAACAATGGCGCAGCAGACCAGTTCTGGCGTGGACAACTAGAAGGGTACCAAGCAAGAGATTTCCCAGCGAAGCCAATGGATGCCCACCATGTCCGTCGGAGCCAGAGAGAATCATTCCCAGTTTCTTTCACTAAGCGTCAAGGCCAAAATACAACAATAGCGACGCTGATTCGTGCTGCTTGGGGGTTTGTGGTGTCTCAATACTCCGAGTCTTCCGATGTTGTGTTTGGAATGACGATGAGTGGACGAAATGCACCAGTCGATGGAATCATGGAAATGATGGGTCCCACCATCACGACCGTGCCTGTCCGAATTCAATTACATGCACAACAACCGATATCGGAGTTTCTCGAAGCTGTTCAGGCACAAGCTACTAATATGATCCCTTACGAGCACAAGGGATTGCAAAATATTGGTAGGATGAGCCAAGATTGCAAGAGCGCCTGCGACTTCCAAAACCTGTTGGTCATTCAAACTTCCAATGACCAGAACGCTACTGGAAGTCTATTTGGACCTGCAATCATGCCTACGGAGTCGGCTGCCAACTTTACCTCATATCCATTATTGGTGGAAGCTAACCTCGGGAAGTCTTCAATCCACCTGGAAGTTTCATTCGATGCAAACACTATCAGCAAAGTGCAAGTTGAACGTCTGATGTTCCACTTCTCCCAGGTTTTCGAGACCCTTCATGCCGCTCCTGCCTCAATGGCAGTCGGTGAGATCGATATGTTCAGCTCTTATGACCGAATGCAAATAGAGGAATGGAACAAGGACTATCCCGAAACCGTATACGAATGCATACACGAAGTAATCGAGCGACACGTTCATACACGACCATCCGCTGAAGCGGTTTATGGCTGGGACCGGAGCTTTACATACGCCGAGCTGGACATACTCTCGAGCCATCTTGCTGAATATTTGGTTCACAAATTCTCAATTGGACCCGAGATGTTCGTCCCCCTACTATTTGAAAAGAGCGCTTGGGTAGTCGTGGCTATTATGGGTATCATAAAAGCAGGGGCCGCCTATGTGCCCCTCGACATGAACCACCCTAGGCAAAGGCTGGAGGAGATCATTGGGCAGACTAATGCCGAGGTCGTATTGGTAACACCTACGACGGAGAAACTTCTGGATGGTATGATGGTCAACAAGATGGTTGTTTCGAGAGACTTCTTTGAGAATGGCTCTCATCTTGACGGCTCTTCAATGGGGCTAGAATCGACCCTAACTCCAGGATTTCTTACACCTGCGAGCTCAAACTCAGTGACACCATCTTCCGTCTTTTCACCAACCGGCCATACGCACGGAGGAAATACCCCAGTTGATGCTCCAATACAGCTTTCAGTGGGAGAATATGGCAGGGAGCTCGTTGAACACGCCAACATGGCGAAGACGCTTACTCAAACTAACCTAGCACGTTTAAACGCACTGCATTCACGAGCAAATCCACACAGTCCTCTTTATGCCATTTTTACATCTGGCAGCACTGGTAAACCCAAGGGCGTGGTGATTGAACATGGCTCGCTATGTTCGGGGTTGAAAGCGCGACAAAAGGCATTCAACCTGTCTCCTGAGAGCAGGGTACTACAGTTCTCATCATTCAGTTTCGATGCTAGCGTGGAAGACATTCTATCTCCCTTAGCTTTCGGAGGCTGCGTGTGCATCCCATCTGAGGAGGGACGTTTGAGTAATTTACCTGGGTTCATAAGGGAAGCCCGCGCCAACACTACCTTTCTTACTCCGTCGTTCGCAAGCACGATCAACCCAGCAGATGTTCCATCGCTTAAGTACCTGAGATTGGGCGGCGAGAGATTGACATCGGCCCAAGTTTCGAAATGGGCGGGTGCGCTGTGTTTGCAAAATGGTTACGGACCAACGGAAACCTGCGTCTTCGCCACCATTAACGAAAAGGTTACCTTCAAGACCGACCCTTCTAATATTGGCAAAGGCGTAGGCATCGTTACTTGGATCGCAAACCCAGAAGATGCCAACCGTCTCACACCTTTAGGTATGGTAGGTGAACTATTGCTCGAGGGACCACTTTTAGCGAGGGGCTATTTGCACGACGAGGAAAAGACACGCAATAGCTTTATCGTGAATCCAGCGTGGGCAGTATCCGGACGACCAAACGAAACCCGAAGATTCTACAAAACTGGCGACTTGGTGAAGTACAATGCAAACGGGGACATCATCTACGTTGGCCGCAAGGACACACAAGTCAAATTGCACGGCCAGCGCATAGAACTCGGCGAGATTGAGCACCACATCAGTCAACACATCCCACCTTCGTGGAAGGTGGTGGTTGAAGTCGTTGATTCGATACGTGGTGGACATAAATCTTCATTTTTGGCCGCGATAATATCCGTCGAGGACAGTAGCAGCGGCCACATGGTTCTGCCAATGACGGACGAACTCCGAGATATTTTCCAATCTTTAGAAGCGAAGATCAGAGCCAAGCTTGCGCACTACATGGTACCACATCTATACATACCTCTACGCGGGTTCCCAATCACCATCGCAGGCAAGGCGGATAGGAAAGCCTTACGGGCGCTCGGAAGCCAAATCGCTTCTATGGATTTCGCATCGTTTTCGATATCAACAAAGCCGAACAAAGAGATGCCAGCAACGGAATTGGAGGCAGGTCTGCAAGCAATCTGGGCAAAGATCCTCTGCTTGGACAAATCAGAGGTCGGAGTGAACGAGAGTTTCTTTCAACTTGGAGGCGATTCTATCACTGTGGTCTCCCTGTCCGGCGCGATCAAGAGGGAGTATGACGTCGCCGTCAGCATACAAAGCCTAACAAACAGCCAAGCCACCATCCGCGATGTAGCTGCGCAAATACAACATGCAAAGTCTGGTGAAGTTGTGGAGGAGCGAGAAATTGACCTGGTTAAGGAGTTTGACGACTGCATGGAGGACATTCTCCAGGACTCGGATAAATCTAGAGTATTCCTGACTGGTGCGACAGGGTTCTTGGGAACGCAGATTCTCCGACAGCTTCTAAGCATCGAGCATGTCAAGAAGGTGATCTTGCTGGTGCGAGCGAAGAGCGCCGATGCAGGTTTGAAGCGTATCGTTGACGTTGCTCAAGAAAACATGTGGTGGAGCGAGGAATTTGCAACCAAGATCGAAATCTGGACAGGAGACCTAGCGAAATCTCGACTCGGCTTGACGGCGGAACAATGGATCGACCTGAATTGTTCGGTTGATATTATCATCCATAACGGAGCGGTCGTCAACTGGATCGCCGACTTTGATACTCTAAAACCCGCAAACGTCAACTCAACTGTTCAGCTGTTGAGGATAGTGGACAAATCACCAGCAAAACCTAGATTTGTGTTCATATCTGGGGGGGCCGCCTTCGAGGATGACGTACTAGAAAAGCGTCATGAGATCAGTGGTAACCTTGCGAAGAGTAATGGTTACGCTCAAACGAAATTCCTTGCGGAGGTATTAGTAAGACAATTCGCTACCACTCCAAGGGCAGGTGATCGCGTCTCGGTCGTCAAGCCTGCATTCCTGATCGGTACTACAGAAGAAGGTGTTGCAAACACCGACGACTTCTTCTGGCGCGTGGTCGCTAGCGCAATGGAGATTGGCGCATATCCCATCGAAGCAGAGAACTGGCTCGCTATTTCCTCTACAGCCAATGTCTCCGCTACCATTCTCAACCAAGTATTCGGCGACCATATCGATACCTCCATCCAAGTCAAAAACGGTTTGGCTGTGAAAGAGTTTTGGGAGATGTTGATCAACGAATTGGGCTACGAGATGAAGGCCGTAGAGTGGTCAAGTTGGCTTGAACTGATGCGTCGAAAGCTAGAGCGGGTGGGCGAAACTCATGTGCTCTGGCCCGTGTTTCAATTCCTCGGCCAGCTAGGTATCGGCACGAAACCCGCCAAACCGGAGGAAACCCAAATGCGTCAAATAAGGACGGCGCTGAAGAAGAATATTGAGTACTTGGTTGGAATTGGCTACCTCCCTAATGCAAAGGGAAGGAGATCCGGAGAGACAAGATTAAAGAAAGGACGAACCGCTATTGTCCGCGCCAGATTATAGAATTTTTTTTTTTTATTGTGATGCTTTTCTTCGTGTTTTTTTTTTGGGCATTTATGTTCAATGGGTTTGCATTTTGGTGGTGTTCGGTTTTTCGGTTTGCTTCGTTAGTATAAATTTTGGGACAGTTTGGTTAGACCAGGGGCATATTTAACTTTTCGGTATAGAGGTTGCGATAGATTTTACCAAAAGCACTTGAGTACTCAATCATAATTCAGTTTATTGTATAGAACATCAATATCCTTCCACAGATGAGAATTACTCTTTTTACGTATATATGAGTAGTGATTTTGGCAACCCTTCGGGTTTCACGACGAGGTAAAGCCACCCAAAATTTGCAGTGGACGAAGGTTACACCACCTTTCGCCTCTGCCTCTCTCTAAACTTACTTAATTGGGTCCCTTAAGCGACACATCCATTCTTGTGTTACCCGAGTAAATGCAAGCTGTATTTTCTTTCGACAACTTTGTATGTCACCAGTATATAGATGCGTTTTCAATGGCTTCTTTTCGTTTCTTCCCTCGTCATGTTCGAGGGGATATATCGCATCTCGTGTCCAGCAATCGTTTTCGTCAAACGCACACACTTAACTATCAATAAGCGGGGTCACCGGCCCGCCGGTTGTGAATCGACTCGGACCAGACGCAATATCTCCAATTGCAAGGTTCAGCACAATCTATTGAATACACTTTTATATTACCGTACCTGCAATCACTTAGGCATCTCGAAATAAGCTACTGGGGACAAGCATGCATATTATAAATTTTCGTGGCTGTCCAGCTCTAGGGATGGGAAAATCGGAAGTTTTTGCTCGAATCAGAGGCCACAGATACGTATACCCTGCACGTCTAGGCCTAGGTATCGATTTTAAAAATGGCTCGTGCCGTCGAGTTCCGTGGAAGTGCTCGAAACCAAAAGCTTTTTTTTCCTTGGTTGGGTTTGGTTTTAGAGCACCGGACCCACGGATGTCAGTCGTTTCTTTTTCATGGTTGCGTCAAACCGTTTGACGAAGACGTCGTATCCAGTCAGGAACCCCATGTGTGCGTGTGTGACGACCAGGTTCGCAGTGCAGGTGAACCCTGCTCGCGCAGCGCGAAGCCGAAAACCACAGAGCAGCAGTTGCAAACATAGACGTCATTCGGGATCGAATGCCGTCGCTAGACTCGCCCGCATAGCCGAACGTGAAAGCTTCGAAAACGAGTAACAAACTGGAGCCTGATGTCTACGGTAAGATGTTGCGAGAAGAAGTAGGTTTCGCATGTCAAAGTTAAAGAAAGTTGACGACATTCTCGATGGTATGCACGCCACAAAATCAACGCAAGAGACGGAAACTTCTGACCTGTTCTCCACATTATTGCGAACAACCGGCGATCGTATTGCCAGGGTTATTTAACCAACAGCTCTGCTGCAGCTGTCGAAGGCTCCACTATGCTCTTCCAAACCAATGTGGGCGCGGCGCAGCCAACTTTAATACCTCGCCCATAGATGTAAACTTTCGATATAAGTAGCCTCCCGCCTCTGCTTGCTCGAGCATTACGCAGGAACGCTCTCGCTCACCGCGATTAGAGGTAGTAGATACTATACCATCACACAAAGCCATGTCTTTGACAAAATTTCTTACGGTAGTTGTTCTAGCTCTAGTCTCTATTCAACCCACAGTCGCGGACTACGTCATAACCCCGTCGACAAATTGGGGCGTCTGGCAAGGATGGGGGACTTCGCTCGCATGGTGGGCTAAAGCTTTCGGAACCCGAACGGACCTCTCTAAGATATTTTTTACAACATCATCTACTTCGTATAACGGCCAGTCCATACCGGGACTAGGCCTCAACATCGTGCGTTACAATGTCGGCGCCTGCAGCAAGAACACTTACAGCAGCACTTCGATGGCTGTATCGCCAAATATCAAGTCATCTCGACAGATAGACGGATTTTGGTTGGATTGGGGCAGCACTGATCCGTCGTCATCGAGCTGGAATTGGAACGTCGATTTGAACCAGCGGACGGCTATGATAAATGCGAAAAACAATGGGGCTACTCACTTCGCGCTATTTTCAAACTCGCCAATGTGGTGGATGTGCTATAACAAGAATCCGAGCGGATCGACCGACGGGTCTGAGAATATCCAGTCGTGGAATCTCCAGGATCATGCAAAATACCTAGCCACTGTAGCCAAGCGTGCACAAACCAGCTGGGGAATCAATTTCGAATCGGTTGAAGCATTCAACGAGCCCAGCGCAAACTGGTGGAAATCCACCGGAACTCAGGAAGGTTGTCACATCAACGTTGCGACGCAGTCACAAATCATTGGCTACTTGCGTTCGGAATTGAACAACCAAGGCTTAAGCTCGACTATGATTGCTGCATCTGACGAAAACACCGTCGACGGGGCGAAAGCCACCTGGAATGGATTACCTTCGACTGCTAAGAACCAGGTCAACCAGATCCATGTCCATGGCTATCAAAACGGTGGTGATAGGACTGGTCTCTACAACCTTGCCAAGAACGCTGGTAAGAGGCTATGGAACAGCGAATACGGAGACGGCGATTCGACAGGTGTCACACTCGTGGGAAATCTCATTCAAGACTTTCGGTGGTTGCATCCAACAGCATGGGTTTACTGGCAGGTTATCGACGTACCAGGTTGGGGCCTTCTTGAAGGTGATATCCAAGCGGGAAGCCTCGCAGGATTCTCCCAGAAATACTATGCACTAGCACAATACACACGCCACATCCGTGAGGGGATGACCATCATTGACGGAGGCGGAGACGTCGTGGTTGCGGCGTACGATTCTACCAACCGCAAGTTGATCATTGTGGCCGTCAACTGGAGCAGCAACAGCCAATATCTTAATTTCGATCTCTCGAAATTCTCCGGCGTTGTCGACGGAGCGACTGTGCCTCGTTGGTCTACGCAGATGACCTCCGGGGGCGTTAAATATGTCTCTTACCCGTCTGATACTCATATATCTGGGAAGAAGTTCTGGTCTAACTTTAGCCCTCAGGAAATTCAAACCTTTGAGATATCTGGTGTTACTTATTAGCGTCTAAGAGGCCGCAAATTTAAACACGTGATGCTCTCTGGATAATGTATATATATTGATGTGTATTTCAGTTAAAAATCTTAGATTTCAAATATTGATATATCTAAGCTCAATAGTTGGTGGTAGAAGAAAGTTCGAAGCATCAGTCAAATTTTAGTGAAATTCACTAAAGAACTTCCAAATGCGGGGAATATTATAAAGCACAATATGCAATATATTGAGATTTCACAAATAACGTGTATAAATATTTGGTATTCTGTGGCTTTGTGTCAGCTTTGGCACGTCTTACCCACCATAGCAACGATCTTGATATTCTAATAGCTGCAAGGGGCGCTGGTTACAGAAGTTTTGGTCTAAAGAGGCTAATCTTATTAGTTAATCTATTAGTCCGAGTCTGGGCTCTATCGATCGCAAATCATGTACGTCTTTCATATCATTAGCAAGATAGGATACTACTAGCTGGCCGGTTTTGGAATCTATCAATCATTGTATCATAGAAGTCTCTCTGGGTCTCAGGTTGCGAAATGCCTTGGTTGCTCGATATAATTCCACCAGATGGGGTTATTCAGAGGATTTTAGTTTAACGGATGGCATGGTTGGTGTGTGTGTGTTTGTCGTGGGCACTCGGATGCGCGTTGAGAGAAAGTCACGGGACTCGACAAGCCTCAAACAAGACGAGATCCAACACCGTTGGGAGGTCTGTGAAACTCTTTCGGCCGGGAGTGCTTAGGTTTTCCTTGAAACCTTGGTCGCAGGGCTCGCGAAATTGTGCTCAACCGAAGCTTATCGTGCCGGAAAGGCTTTCAGGGATGGAGATACAGGTTTGTAGTTCGAGCATCACGTAAGTAAGTACTTACTCAGCAAGCTGATTTCATGTATGACCACCTGCTTGGTGCCGAGAGTTATATGTCGGCCTCAGCAGCAGCGGTGCATACTTGAGCTTTGGGTGACAAGAGAGTTCCCACAGTGATTTCTTGGTAATACCGACACTCGTCGCCTTTATGTCCGGCACTTCACATTCCCCAATTGCGGTTCGTCGGATCCCTGTACCAGTCTAGTCCGCAGGCGTAGGTTCAGCCAGTTCGTATCCGGTGCACAGTCAAACAACAAAACCTGCATACGTGCGATCATTCCTCGGCGCCTCTCCCTTGAATTCGAATGGACAACGCTTGAGACTCAGGTGACCAGGTATCAAACCCCAGCGACTAAGCCGGTGCAAAAGACGGAGTGGATTCGCAGGGGTGTCGACGCTTGTCTGTGCCTATTTTTTTTGCTACGCCGCCGACGGCAACTCGATGACGATGAGGGCAGAGTCAATCGACCAAAGTAGGCACATGGTGACGAGATGGAGAGGGTCTGGTGAGAGGCAAGGAGATAGTATGCTAAGAGACGATCGAAGGGAAAGAGGGCGTCCAGGGATGTGCATTTGCCATGGGGAGGAGGGCATTGACAACATATCCTCGTTACGTTTTGGTTTGTGCTTGCCCAAAAGCTGAGGGTATTTTGTAGCCGGATTATGCGATTTGTTGTGCCAAGTTGGCTGGAGGCTTGAAACCCACATGCGGGGACTGCGAGAAGGAGAAGGTACAAGAAAAGGAGGTACGGAAGAGTCGACGAGCGGTGTACTAGTTACATTGAACTAGCGTCGGGGGGAGAGAAAGAGAAAGAGAGAGCGAGGGAGGGAGGGAGCGAAGCGGATGATGAAAGGGGCGTGATGGCTGGGGCTGGGGGGTTTCTGGGACACGGGATCGTATCACACCAGACGGATGGACGGACGGACATAGAGACAGACAGATGCTGGGTCTCCCGCGATGCAGCATTGACGACGATGAGGAGGACGAGAAGGAGAAGAAGGAGATAGACGGACAGACGAAAGGCAAAGGATAGGATGGCTTCCGTGGACGAGAGCATATATTAGGGTACGGTACCGAGGTAGCGATAATAAGATGAGCGTGGATATTCGGTCCGGACCAGCTCGGCCGTAGACGCCTATGTTGTGCTGCGGTGGCTGCCCCGAGCAAGGCGTTTGTTCAGGAACCGAGCAGCCGACGCGTCCGTCCCCATCCGGCATGGCTGCCCGGGCCCGGAGGTACTCCCCGAGACATACCGGGCACTCCCCGGGACACCCCGGCTCAATAATAACATTAATCGACCTCTCAGCACTCTCACTTTCCAACGGCATCGCCCACTTTTGCTGGTGGTGAAAGGCAAAACACCAGCTGCGAAGGATAGCGAGAACACCACACAAAATTCCTTCCCTCTTCGCAGGCAAGTCTAAACCCGCTCACATTAACGAACGCTGGCTCGACACACAAAATAATAATTCACACCACCTTTCATTAAAATAATGGCTCGACAAAATTCCTTCCCCTTTCCTCTCCTCCACCTCCGCCTCTCATCACCACCATCACCACCACCATCACCACCATCGCCATCAGCATCACCGTCATCGGTCCGCTAGCTTCGCGGTCTTTTCTCACGCTCTTCCTCTCCTGCAACACCTTCACCACGTGCGTTTCACCATTTTAACACCGCCGCTCCTCCGACCACAAAGAAACCCACCGCTGGCTTCTCCCTTCGCCTACGGAAAGGAAACAGGTGTCCCATACTCCACCATCGTCTTTTCCTCCCACAACGGCCTTTCCCATCACCATCGAACATTCTACTTTCTCTTCGGCCTTGGAGAATTCACTGGTGGTTGTCTCAGAATCCAACTCGGAAGCAAAAAAAAAAAAAAGAAGAAGAAACGTTTATTATCTGCCCTGCTACCTTCGGCCCGTCCTTTCACCAGCCAGACCATCGTCATCGGCCTCATCACCATCAGGTCGGGTGAACGGGCTTACCATATTTGGTCAGCCGGATCATCCGCATTATTAAACATCGGCGTCGTCGTCGGCGGCTGACACGTCTCCCACTCGGCTCAATAAATTGATTTCCCTTTCACCAAAAAGACTGGCCTCTAGTATAGCCAGTCTTTATCCTTCCACCTATCCATTTCTCAACCTCGAGGGTTCCTCTATATACAGATACAATGTCGTCATCGGAATCACCGTCTTCTCCATCTTCGCCCTCGAGACTTCGTCTCGTCGTCACGCTTAAACTCTCACCGTCCCTCCTCCAACAATTCGTCCACCGATCGTCCACCGCCTCGGTCATCAGCACCCCGTCTAAACCGCCATCCGTGGCTGATGGTGAAAAGACGCCTTTGGGCGCGATGTCGCCTGCCACTGCAGCTTCGCCTGTTCCAACACCATCAGCAGCCTCGCCTGTAGCAACGGGTCCAGGATCTCCACCTAACCCCGAGGGCAAGGCTGTTAATGGTGTCGTCGAGGCTGTAAAACGCGGTGGGAAGCGTGCCGGCGGCGGTGGAGGCAAGCCAGGACCCAAGAAAAGAAAACTGTACGTGTTACCACCCACCCTTTACGTCACCCTCTTCATCTATTCTTATCACTAACACATCATTGCAGCGACGATGGATCATCACTCCCACCATCGCGCTTAGGCCCCAAGTCGTCCGGCGGTGCAATTAACGCGGGCCTTCGCGCTCTGGACCGAACCGGTGCTCCTTGCAAGAAATGGACTAAGGCAGCATTCACTCTCAAGAGTTTTACCGGCTTCAAATTTACGCTTAAAGTCTACGGATCTCCAATTACACCCGCCAACCTAGAAGAACCGAAGGAAGGAGTCAGCGTGGCAATGTCGGATGCCGCGTCTTTTGTTTCTGCTGGCCAGAGCGATGTTGGCACACCAAAGGAAGACGTGACAATGGATACGAACGGTGCTCTACCCATGGAGGATGTTCAAAGCACGAGCGGCGATGCACAACCCACTCCGAATACCCCGAGTACTCCAAATGGCATCACCGGCGGGATTAATGGAGTTAATGGAGTTCATACTTCGACGCCTGAGGGGATGCTCGTCGCGCCTGTCTGAGTTGCTCCTTCACCACGATGACCAGTCGACAAAGTACATGCATTCGCCATTTGTCACGAACGAATTGCTTTCTCAATTCTAACTGCTTCCGTCACGTCTATTGCACCGGAAACCTATCGTTCTCTCTTGCTCACTCTTTTGTACTTGGGTAAAATACTGGCGTTCTTGGGTCGTTTATTCTCTTTTCATCTGGCTCGATATAGATGCACCTTTCTTCTTATCTCTCTCGTTCTATTGTAAATTATTCTTCCCTACCCCCAGTCTTTCCGACTACGTTCGGTTTTTTTTTTCTACCTTCCACAAATCTTTCTTTGGCCCTTTCATTTTTTTCTTGTGTATCTTGACTTAGGGGATCGTCATTACCGGTGTTATTTTCGGAGTCTCATTCGTTTTATCTGCTCACCGGATCGCTTCGCTTTTGTTCTTGCTGGGGTGCATGACACGGATATCTATCATTACTCTCTGGTATAGTTATTCTTGCTTATCGTCGTTTGATCTATTTCTTTATGCCTCGAACAAAAGGTTTCGTACAAATCTGCTTTAACCTCTATACTGCCCCCTTGAACTGTATGATATCTCAGTACCATCCTTAAAAAAAGTTTCACGTTGATGTCAGTAATAAAATTAATATTATTCTTTCCCGCCGGCAGTGGTGTGCGGAATGCTTATCCAAGAAACGCTATTCCTTCCCGCTTCGTGGGTGGTAATAGGGTACAAAATTTGTCCCGTCAACCCAAACGCCCGGCTGGCTGGCTGGCTGACCTGGGGGAAGCAAGAAGAAGAAGAAGAAGAGGTGGATTCGAGTCAGCGTATTTCGGCTCTTCCTGCAACACCTGCAAATTACCTAGGTAGTTCTCGAACCGAACATCAACCTTTGTTTCCGTGTGCCATAGTTTAATAATCCCGCTGCCACACGAAGGCTTTTTCTCTTGTACCCTTTTCGGCTGTCCCTTTTTTGAGCGCTGTCCGCATGCATGGAGGTGCGTACACGGGGCAACTGCATTGATCTATGTGGCCGCCCTCCCTCCCCGCCCAAAGATGAGGGCTTATATATAGGCTCTGGTTTCACGGAGCCTGACTAGCAGATTCATGACGCCCGCTGCATTGCGGACGCTCAGGCTATTAGCTAATCCGCTCCCTTGTAGACCACGTGACTGGGTACCCTTTTTAGGATTATAATTATGCGTCCTGCCGCTAACGTTAGCTGCAGTGTTAAGTTACCAAGTATTGTTTCTACATACACGTTTACGCGCACTTCTGAACATCAATTGCAAGGAAATGGGAGCTTCGTGTCGATATGTCCACACATCGATATCAACTATGTTTACTTTACGAGGTACCGAACTAGTGCCATTATTCTAGCCTGGAGAAAATTTTTAATTGGTTGAGAGCAACCCCGATAAGCTCGGATTTGGTAACTATGTCATGGGAAAAAGCGGAAAGAAAGAAAAAAAAAGGTTAGGTATTTTGCCACGAAAACTTTTGAGGTACATAGAAAACCGTCCTTCCAGATCATAATCATAACGGCATGACACATATGCAAGTGGTCTGCATACAGCAAGTTTCCTTCCTTCCGTTCCTTCCGTTTCTTTCCTCATCCAGTATACAGCCAACCAGCCAGCCAGTTACTTAGTAGTTAACAAACATGCGCGCATAACTATAGACTATATGCACATATGCTATAGCTTAGCTGACAACTGCTCCTCTCGACTATCCACCTCATCTAGGCTGGCTCCTTCCCAAGACTACTGCCCCACGCCTCCTTCGCCTCAAAGCAGACGTTAATAGGATCTTCACTCGTTCCATCGGCCCTTCTAGCGTGCAGATCTGTCGTCCGCGTCGTCAACACAACCTTCCCCGTCCGCACCTCGGCCACGAAATCGAACTCCGTCTCAGCGGAGCGGCGGTCATGGTCACCGGATCGCGGCAAGAGAGCATACGCCGGTCCTAGCATCGCAGCACATAGCACGCCTGTAGTCCATGCCGCACGACGGCCACGGCGGCGAATGCCGACCCAGAAGTCGCGGAGGGTGACCGGTGCCAGCGGTACGGTTTCTAGCATGAACGATACGGGTTTTAGCCCCCCGCTTCCGCCGCCGCTGATGGAAGGGACGGCGCCGGACCGTCGCTTGCGGTAGTGGTCGACTGCGTTGCCGTTTATCTTGGTTTCCTTGAGAGAGGCGATGGTGGTGAATGCCGACGCCATGATTTCGAGGTGCATGGCCGAAGTGAACATTGCGGCGGCGCCGAGAGCTAGCGAGGCCAGTAAGGCCAGCGAGCCGATCTGGTTGGTGGTGGTGTTGTTCGGGCTGTTGTCGGATAGCTGGCTGGAGGTCCAGGAGGCGAAGCCGCTGGAGAGAGTGACTCCCATCATGACCATTGCGTTTGCGATGACACGATCCAGCGCGAGGACGGAGGCTTCCGTCGCGGTCGTTCGCTCGGCCTTTTGGGTGGCATCGATTGTTGCGAGCGCCGCGCGTAGCTCCGGTTGGTCGTCTGGCGGGGTGGTGGAGGATGAAGAAGACCCGCTGGAGTTTGTGAGCGTGGTAGCTATCGTCAGGGTGCTGCCTTTCCTGAGAGGCGATGTAGCTGTCGTGGAGGAGGAGGGCGTGATGGGGGAGGTAAGTGGGCTACCAAGGGAGGCGTTGAATATCTGCGGTATGAACTTCTCGCTCGATTTGTCAATGGAACGGAAGCCGAAGTTCGTGCCGGCAGAGGCCTGACGCAGCTGGTTGTTCTCGCCGATGACAAATTTGGATCGCTCGAGCAAGCTCCAGGCGGCCCCGCCAAAGACCGTGCGGAAGAACCGCAGGCAAACGATCCAGACGTAGGAGAAATGCGCAATATACGCGGCAATGTATATCAGCATTACGGTCAAGCGTGGGTAGCTGTCCGGGCCTCGATTGCCCGTGAAGAAGCCGTTGAAGAGCAGCGTGCATAGCGTCATGAGAACCAACAGCCACCCGCATACCCATTCCCAGATGAGCAGCTGGACGACATTCTTCGTGAGCGGAGAGCCAGAAGCCAGCCAGAGAGAACGCCTGTTCTCCTCGCCTACAGGTGTAGCTGCTGACTCCGTGCGCCCCTTGGCAACCAGGTCTGGGGAACTATCGTTGGCCATCTTCCCGATATAGAAAAGGGATATGGAGTTTCCAGATTGGTCGACGTTCGGTCGGCGGCTGGATTGGGGCCATGTGGCATCCAGAATCGTGCCAATATTGGCTTCAATCGGCTTGCGTGGGTACAGCGAAGTTGTCGCCATGAGCGAGCCTCGTCGGATCAGCAAGGTGTAGACAAAAGTGACCAGCGCAATAGACAGCACGGCCATGACGGCCTGCGCTACCCTCGCGCTGACGGGGAGCAGGAAAACCTGAAGCCCGGAATCTGTCATGATTGCAGATTGCGCAATATATATAACAGCAATAGCGGCCAGAGATACCCGTAGGGTCGCCTTAAGGGACGGGAGGCCCGGCAAGAGGCGTCGGTGGGTCGATGAATTGATGGTCCTCCAGGTCTTGTCGCCAGGGCTTGGGCTTTGGGTTGGACGTGCGCCCATTTTTATGTCTGTGGGGGCTGAAAGGCTGTCGGGATTCAGCGTAGGAGTAGGTCACACCGCGAATACAAATGCAATTGTTGGGGGTTGCTCGCCAAGGAGCAAAGAAATCCAATGAGCAGTGCACGGTATCCGCGAGCGAGGTTTTCGCGCTGAGGGGAGAAAGTCGACAGCCGTCTGTATTTCTAGCTTGACAGCATGCGTTTCAAAGCTGAACGATGAGAGTGTATCACTGAGCGGATAGATTCAATGCCCATTGAGATACTGCAGCTTCTTCTCAATTTATTCTACATTGTAAAGATATAACCTAGAAATCAGGCTTCATCGAGGGCAGACTCCCTCCATCCGCTAGCCGATCGTTCGCCTGGGCGGAACTGCCGTCTTCCAATAGAAAAATAGCCATCGGCAGTGGCATAATTCCTTATGTTTGCCTAGCTCTTCGCCATTGCTGTAGATACCTATCTCTAGTTTAGTGGCCAAGACACGGACATCGGTCCATGGCATCCTGCATCGCCAGAGGGTTCAAGCATGGATATGTTAACCAAAGACGACTGCGGGACGATGTTAGGGCTGCCGAAGTTTGTGGTTCTATGATTGAGCTCAGGCCTTCAGGACCGAAAATTTTTTATTAAGCTACCGAGCTCCATGCCGGTTACTGTGGAGGATCTGGCAACCCCGCTCGAAATGCAGCTTCGTTGCGAAAAGTGCATTTCCTCGGAATTGAATTGCGCCTCAGTTGGACAGGCGAAGATGCGGCTGACGTTATGCTGCGGTTGTGTCGATGGAGGTTGCACACGGGAAACAGCTGTTAGTCGGCTGCCCAATTGCCTGTTGCGGAGTCTAACTAAGCGACAAACACCACCAACAACGCTAACCAACTCGCGACGATGGATGACCGCCCTCCCCGTCCTCCCCGTTCTGCCTTGACTCACCGCTTCGGTACATAGCTTCTTCATGCCTAGGTGCGATACGATATCGTAAGATCCGATACGAGGAATAGTGACTCAAGAAGCGTAAGTTGTTACTTGCCAATTCCGTTTGTGTTTTTGCTGGACTATATATGTATACATGCTAATAGTTGTAGTCATTCTCGAGCAGGCGCAACTATAAGAAGCGAACCTTCATATCTCAATTGGAGATTATTGTTTCATACATCCAATCGTCAAAAAATAATCAGCCTCTTAGGATTGGTTCCAAAATGCAATCGCAGATGGATCAAGCACTGCCACCGGCGTCTACCTCGGCCAGCGATGGTAATCAGCAACCCGCATGGAAGCTTCATCCGCCAACTGCGCAGGACAGCACATCCTGGATCCCCTTGCACAATGCACGCCAATTCTTCGCAGTCGACGCTTCGGGCTCCTGCTTCTACGGCGACCCAACTATGAGGGTCCAGCATGGCACAGTTGACGTGCTCCATGCCGGACATGATAATGACAAGATACTAACATGGGGCTCGGATTGTGGTCTTCCCGTCTCTGACTTTAATGAAATAAACTGGAACCACAATAGAGGAGGGACGACGCCCAGCATGGTCCTGCGACAGCCTCAGGCTGTCGAAGCCATCGGGGAGTCTGACCTATGGTATCTCCTCACAGACGGTGAAGTGGGAGAGTATGATGTGCAGAATCTCACCGACCGAGGCCTGGAGTCAGGGTTGCTCAATGTTCCCACAATATTCGTCATTACGCAGCGAAAGGCGGCTGCGCCCAAGGATTTAAATGTATCCGTTGGTATCACGTTCTTCGCAAATGCTCCGGATGCCTTGATCCTATTCAAAGATGTTCTCAACAGCGATTTGTACGTCATTGCTGCCAAGGGTTGTTTCGCGAAGCTCGCTGGTGGTGATTCTGAAAACGTCCCGGATCTTTCCACATGGGGGCCATTGAGGAAGATGGTCAACGAAGAGGAATTCTTAAGGCTTTGCCTTAAGGAAAATATACAAGTGCCTTCCGCGGCCGGGCGGCCGACACTGGCGTCTGGACTGGTGAGCCTCGGACCAGAGTATGAGCGGGATAACAACGGAATGGCTATCGACATTAACCTGCTTTTCTCAAGTGGGGGTATTCTTAGCCAGACCGATCTTGAGCAGCTTTTGGCCGAAGAAGCCTTTGGTAATCTCTCTATGGCCTGTAGGACTCGCGGCCGCCTACAGGAATTGCGCAGCCTTCTCCTCGCTCAGAAGATGCAGGAGGTCACCGTCAAGCTGGAAGATTTCTCTGGTGCCTCCTCACTCATCTTGCAGCTTAGTGATTCTACCTTGGACAATGAAACTCGAGGAACACTGCAGCAGCTGCTCCGCGAAGCTCACGCCAACAACCGTCAAATCTACCAGAAAAGTGTGCATGACACTAAGAAGTCCGAAGAGGGTGCCCGCATGCGCAATGCTCTGGTCAACCAAGCGCTGGAGGACCTTGCTAAACTTGAGAAGTCTTCCTACACAGCAGACATCCTCGCCCGGCGAAGCAATCGTGCACGACGGGCGGATACAGTGGGTGCCAAAGGCGAACTTTCGATCACTGTCTTGGATCTCGATACCCCCAAGGCTTACCGCGGAGAATGCTCTATTTGCTGCGGCGAAAATGAAGTAATGTCCATCGCTGTGAAGACTGGAGCAGATGGCGCGGCGAATACAGATGACTTTGGCCTCGACTTCCCACTCGCTGCAGGTCGTTCAGAAAATAATCGAGAGTTAATTTCTAGCCAGCTCGTGTGCTTCCAGTGCGCGCTAGCATTCAATGGCCGTTCGATATATAAGGAAACACTAGCTGCCATCATACCTACGCTGGACTTTACATTCAGCAATAAGGCCTACATCACGGAGCAGGTGTACAAGGGACTGACTGGAGGCCTGCGAACAGGAGCTTCTGGCGCCTCGCAGATGTTCATGACGATCCTAGATGCGACAATAAGGGAGAAGCAGTGGGCAGCCGAAGGCTCCAATGATGCTGAAATTACACAGCGGCGTACCATGCTGGAATGGATGCTGCAGAACATGCTCGAAAACACCAGCTGTCGAGAAACGTTTAACGAACAGGGGGCTTGGGTCACATATGGCAAGGCTCTAGCATGGGCTGCCAATGATTTCCGCGAACGAGGGGTTGACAGTTGGGCCGTTGGGTATCCCCTCGTCGGTTTTAGCCAGCTAATTATATTCGGACAGCGGCTGGGGTCTTTCGATGAGCAGACGGTACGTGACCTCCGGATGGCCAAGGTGCTGCACTCAGTTGCATCGGCATACCTGGCACTACTACTGAAACATAGCCCGATACCTTTCGATGAACACTGGAAGCAACCACTGTTGGATATGGTATACACTCAGTTTAACGCCACACTTATCCCCGTGGATACTCGAAGCACGGATTCACTGATACACGATCCGGCCGTATTCTGGGAACGTCTAACAACCTTTCTCACAGCTGACGCAGCTCTCCTAGCGAATTGGGAAGCCAACGATCAGGAGCGCGTCATGCGCCGTGTGCAACTACTCGCCTTCTGGCTGGTCTACCACCAGAAAGCACACACGCGACCCAAGACATTCTTCGAGACCCTGCGAAATACCCAGGAGCTCGCTCCCACCGTGCTCGACGTTGCAGGCCCTACCCTCTCCGCCGACCTGACGAACCCAGTGCTAATGTCTCTTTTCCGCAAGCCTACTGATAACACGGATTTCGTCGCCAAACACACTGGCGTAATGCCATTCACTAATCCGTTCGGAGGGAGCGTCCTCCACTGTGGCTTTCCAGAGTGCGGCGAGTGGTTCTTGCCAGAGGACCAGATCCCCGACGCAGGCGATGAATGGACAGACAGACAGCGTGATGCACTGCGACAAGCGCGTGCAGAGCATCTCGTCAAGGCATTTGCTGTCGACCCTAAATTCGCGGCTGCCTCCCCAACGGGAATGCCCACGGTGACTGTTCTCCCTGCTGCACCGTTGAGTCTTCATGCGAACTACCACATCAGCATCGCACGGGTGTGGTCTAATCTGACGAGACCACATGAGCGAGTAGCTGTTGCGGATGGAGATGAAGAGAATACTAAGGCCTTTGTAGAGGATGTCAGGGAGGAATTGTGTAGAAGCCGGCGTGGGGATGTGTTTACGTCGGATGTGGATGAGCGGGTTAGATTGTATCTACCTAGCTTTTTCGAGGCGCTGAAGGTCGCTATGAAGCGGGAAGGGAGAGAGGGTGATCACATTGCCGAATTTGAGCATCAGTGGGAAGATAACACGTTGGTATGGAAGGCGAATTACGAATTGTCTCTGAATGCGCCAGCGGGTGAGAAGAGAGAGAAGACGCTTGTGGAGAAAATCAGGGCCGCTAGTCTCGGAGGGAAGCCCAATTTGAATTATTACACTTTTCTATAAGTAAGTAAGGATGATGTTATTAAATGAATTATGAAATGAATCCAAATAGATGGTTTTGGTCCGGATGTCGGGTTTGAACACGGACAAAGATAAATTGAGCCGCTGCAATTAAAAATCCCAAAATGATTCAGTAGAGTCGCTCGTAAAAGTCAGCCACTGCATCGTCGTACACTTTCAAGAACTCATACAGTTCTCCTTGTGAGAGTGTCGCCTCCTTCGTTAGATACATCGGACGCAGAGAAGGGTATAGTCTCATGTCTAGTGTGTCTCTACCCACGACTACGGCCAAATTATCGCATTGCTCAAGCAGCGAGGCTAGTCGCTGTGACTCCTTCTGAGTCACGGAAGCAGATGACTTTCGTACCTCCAGTTGCTGGAGCCTATCCTTCAAACCGCCTTGAAGTTCCTTAAGCCTTCTGATTTCAGCGCGGTACATCTCTGTCGACTTGGCATAGAATGTTGCAGAGCCATTGATGCTCCTGAATAGACCTGCAGATATGAACGCCTGCCAGTGGGGACCTTGCTGCATCTCCGCGAGCCATTTGCTTCCGCCAGTGGCTGACTTTTTAACATACCCTATCGGGCAATCGGCATCGAAATTCATCGGACGGCCGTCCAACCCAAGCTCGCCTTTGAAGATGAGATTATCGATGACGCTGTATTCCTCGTGAATCGAGATAGAACCGAGAACGATGTCCGAACCGTTTTCGTACTGTTGCAGGTCGGTTTTCACGACTTCAAGCTTCCTCTTCACCCTCCCAAGTTCCATCGCGTCCTCCATATCCCTCTGCTCCAAGCTAGCCAATCCTCTTCTGACGACATCAAGCTGGCTCTGCACCCCTCGTTTCACGCTGGCCACTGCAGTCTTAACATGCACGTCGATTTCCTGCATTCTCGGCGTCTTCAACAGCCGGAAGCTGGTCACCGGCTGCGCAGGTTGCTCCTTAATATGGGAAAGCAACGCGCAGGTCTCGTTCATCGAAAACATGACAGCCAGCGGGCTGAACGTGTCTGGGTCATTATCCATGAAGAAATGAGCTAGTTCGAGGTTCGTAGCTGCTTTGAACCCTTCCCTACGGATTTCAGCCCAGTCCTTGCCTTCGCGCATGTATGACTCGATTTTTAGCGCGGTGTAAGAACTATGTACTACGATCAAGCCACGGGCAAGCGCAGGCATAGATCTCTGCAGGTAGTCGAAAAACACCTTGAATGACTGGCCAAAGTGCTTCCCCATGTTGCGGACGTAAATCACCGCGTGGATGTGCTCCAGTTCGGCGACTTTACCCAGGATTCCGGCCATGAGTTCCATGTCTTCCCCCTCGCTGTCATTGAGGCCCGGGGTATCTAGGAAGGAGAATTTGAAGGTTGGGGTTGTCGCGATGGCTGTATCTTCGCCTTGCGGCTGGCTCTGTACCACTTTGGCATCTTCCTCGCCGTAGCTGCATGCTTCTCTGTATGTATCCTTGTTGATCTCGATAGGGTTTCCTTCGAGATCTTCGAGATGGAAAGAGCGGAGTGGGATGTCGAGATCGTATTTCGATGCCGAACGGGTGCAGGATTTATTACCGTTCCCGATTTTGATGTCGAGTTCGGGGAGTTCTGCGTAGGTATTTAGGTTTTGGATTAGGGTGCTTTTCCCTTGTTGGGTCTCTCCGACTATGAGAACGTTGATTCTGTCGGTGATGATACTGGCATTGGAGGGCCCTGCACTACTAGAAGCTGTAGCTTCTTCATAGCGAGGCGGAATATCTTCGCTCTCCATCTTGGGGATTTAAAAAGACCAAACCGGATTAGTTTATAAGAATGTAGGTCGATATACTGAAATATGCCAATAGTCGCATACGGTAGAAGAAGTTCTAACTATCACGTTAAGAATCTCGTACGCCGGAACTTGGCAGTATGATTTGGGAGATATCGGGATATATAGGTATTCGGAGAGCTTTAACCGCAAATATGTATTCTCCATGAACTTAGAGCTGAATCGCGCCTTCGGATTGTAGGGAGCCTTGCGGCCTGCGCGACTACCACAATGCAGGAGCGGGGTGTCGCTTCCCAGTGAATGCTGCCTCCGCATCCCACCTATCGCAGCCAAGAACAGCAACAAGCAGGGTGCGGCAAACGGAAACTTCTTGGTCCGAACGTCCTCAGCCGCATGTTCGCAGATCGTTTCTTTTGGCAGTTTTGCCTGCATTGAAAACCGGGCTCGAAGATTTCAAATTTGCAGCTTAAATCTCCACATGGCTCCACAGTCACTGGTATCATCTGATTGCCACACAATTTTAGCGCTGGCGTAGATGCAGGCGCATTTTCCGTTGTCCGAGTCAAGTTGCTGGAACGACTGATGGTCGGTTGAGCCCTTCCTGCATGCTGCATGCATCTCGCCACTAGCGAATCCCACTTGTCCCCTCACGAGAAAGCTTCGTCCACAAGGCTCGGAATTTTCGAACTTGACCGCTACGCTGGACTTCTATCAGTTGTGAGTCGCTGTCCTAATAAGAGTTCGTCCTGCAGCTTTTCTGTTGCACTTTTCAGTTAGCAGCTCTACCATTGTTGTATCTTGAATCACAACTATACATAACAGCTGGCAGGCAGATTAACTACTTACTTAGGTATCCAAGTTTGAAGCTCGGAGCAAGCGGAAGTTGCCCTTCCCTGTCCCCGGGTCTGTGGAACCAGAGACAACCTTTCAACGCCTCTAACAACACATCTTAAAATTCGAAGACGCGTCGGATCCCGTTTTCCAAAAAAACTTGCCGGAATTTGGGCCAGCAGGGCAGTTTAGTTAAAAGATGGATGAGACTATCAATGTTCTAGTCATTGGGCCGTCTCAGAATGGCAAAAGCACCTTCATTAACAAGATCCGAGAGCTATGCCTTGAATCGGAAGAACCCCCAGCAATGACTGGCAGCGGAACTGAAAGTTGTACTAAAGTCTGCACTGAATATAACCTCTGGTTTCCAAGAACCAGATATCAACTCATTGACCGCGAAACGCGTGAACCCCTTCACGTTTCCGAAGACAACGAGCTGGACTTCTTTGGAAAGCTGTGGATGAAACGAACCTCTAAAAATAGCACAATCCGTCCCCTCGAGCCCGCGTCCTCGTATCTCAAGCTAAGACTCATCGACACCCCGGGACTTGACGACAGCCATGGTGCCGACGATTGGAATATTGCACAAGTCATGATGTATCTACACAAGATGCAACAAGCTAATGACGGGTCGAGCTACATTTCTGCGATTATCTTCACGATAAGCACTGCGGAGGCGTTCTCCGATGGCTTGCAGCATATTTTCAAGTATTATGAGCGCTGCATGCCAAACTTGTTCGGCGGTATGGCTGTCGTCAATACAAACTTCACGGTCGAGCAATGGAAGCAAAAATATAATCAATCACGACGCAAGCATGGCCAATCCAGCAAATTGGAGAAATTGAGCAAAGCAGTCAGGCCTGATTCTGCTAAAGTTGAAACAATGCGCGAAAGACGGAAGGATTTCTATGAAATCTTTCGCCGCGACGCTCGACACTTCTTCATCGACAATCGACCATCTGACTACTATATCCTCGAAGAACTCACAACACGCAATCAAATTTACGATATTGTCACCTATCTCGCTTGCCAAAGTCCCATGCCAATTGAAAACATGAAACTCGCGAAAAGCACTTCCATGATTCAGACCGATCTGAAACTCTCAGGTTGGCTCCTGGAAGCTAAGGGAAAGCTAGAGCAACGGGAAAAGGAGCTTCTCGCTCTATCGGATGACTCCCAGAAAGTACAAGCCCTGAACGCCAAGCAAAACGTTGGACTGAAAGCCGAGATTGAACAAATAGAAAAGGAGCTTGCTATTTATGATAACGACACCAAATTTACCATCAGAACGCACTCCACCGCACCAAGCAACCAGATGTCGGCCCCCAAGGCCATGTGGAAGTGGGTGGTCCGTACGAAACTTAAAAACACACTGGTCGTAAAAGAGGATGATCACCCAGGATATACTGTCGAAGCTAAGAACAATGAGCCTTATTCTCGCTGGACTTCTGTTAAATGGAATGACGATAAGACGTCCTGGTTAGGGCAGTACGAAGCATCACCAGGTCATACACCAATGCTCGATGCTATCACAATGATCACAAATAGGAAGCACTATCGCGACCAAATCAATAGGCTGAATAAAAGCTTAACGCAAAGGAAGCTCGACTTGGAGCAGGCTCAAGCGCTTCATTCTTACCTCCAATCCCAAGACACAGTGAAACCTATGGATCCCGAGTTGAAAGAAATCTCGAAGATAATACCAGAGTGCGATGATCTCGTGGAGAAACTGTCGTCGGACTGGGCCCCAATCGAGTCTGGCTTCAACGCTGCGGCCCGTGACAGATACGCAAAGGGTTTTAATAGCGTGGACCTGGCTGATTTGTACAGGATGGCTGAAGATAACGGTTACCCTGTCCTTGCTTCAAAGCTTCGCAACACAGATATCGCGAAAATTTGATGATCTAATATCAATTGATCAGAGTAGCTTGATTTACTTAGAATGACTTGATTTTCAGTCTTCTAAACAGACCCGAAGAGAGTACCTGTATATGAGGTTATTCTTACGACCATAGGGGTCTAGTATAGGATAACCAATGTAAACTAAGACTTGCTAAGCAGTAGCCTAGCTAAGGACATGAGGTTGTCGTGAAAACGAATAGCGGATAGGGTTAAGGTGTAAAGGCTTCTCGTACATTCCTTCGATTCTTTGTCAATGCCCGAAACCCAGCTCTCACGGTCTTGACAGTCTTAGACTCCTTGATGGTGTGGAATCGCCCAGGGTTTTTCTGCCCATGGTCTTTCTGGGGTCCTTCTTGAGGCCCCCCTTGAGTTTCTTCTCGAATCCCTTCTTGAGATGCTTCTCCTCGAATTTCTTCTTGAGATTCTTCTCGAGGTGCTCCCACTCCCAGTTCATGGCCCTTTTCCGGCTTGAGGTTAAGCTTCCGCACACTGCAAAGCTCGCAACAGAATGAAAGGGCGTGAGAACCGAAAAAGCCAATTGCGTCAAGCTCCTCAAAAATCTCTCTGATGGGAATGAAGAAGGCTTTGCAAGATATTGGGTGTATTCCTACGAGCACTCCCAAAGGAAAGAATATATTGTCATGCTCTTGAAATGTGTATATCAACGACCCAGAATCTCCCTCTTCAGCAAAGGAATCGCTACTCCCTAACGAATCTACTACGCAATAATTCTGAATAGTCTTAACACTAAAGCGTATGTAAGTAAGTAAGTTTATCACAGCCAGCAAACTATGTACAGGTTACGACATATATACCTTGAACCTAGAGGACGTGCTTTGATAACCCCTCCCCAATAGCCAACATTGAAGCCGGTAGCTGTACCGTGCTTGTAGCACTTTCTTTTTCTGATTGGGAAATTCTTTTCGGGGTTATTCTCTCCTAGAGGTTGCAGCTCTCTGTCGTATCGAACATTCAATTGAGGCAACCCCCTGAAGTAACGGGAATTGATTAGAATTGGGTCAAACTTAACGGCAGTTTCTTTATCTACGAGATATTCAAGCTGTTAGTACAGAATGCCCTATTTATTCATCCCGAAGTTGAAGAGGAAGTAAACCTTGGTTATTATAATGATGTGTGGCGAGGTTTTGTCGCAAACAGTTTAGATCGACATGGCTTCTGAGTTTGACGATAGCAAAATCGAGATTTTTGGACTTATGGATAACCTCACCATGGGTTACGTCGTCTCCGTATTCATTGAATATAGTACAGGTGCGTTTTTCCGTATCGAAGGTATGCCCTGCCGTGAGAGCAAAGTGATTGACGTTGCCATCTGGCCCGTGGGAGGATAAAATCGCGCCAAGTGTTCCCTAACCTTGGCTGCGAATTATCTCTTCTCCTGTCGAGGCTGTAGGCCAGTCGTCTTGAATCACGCCACTGGAGGAATCAAATAAAACGTTTTGAGCTTTGCCAGTGCCAGTATTGCTGCGCGATATCTCCTTAAAAATCACCTCTGGTTCAATGGCCATTTCAAACCACGGCAAACCTCTAAATTCGAGCGGTAGAGTTGGTATTTTATCTGGGTGTGTCACCTTCCAGATCTCCAATCCCTTTTCGTGGCCAGAGACGTATCCTCCTCTCGCGACGTCTCTATACTTTTCTTTAGCATTTTAAAGGTTTCATATTGAAGTGCGATAACAAGAAGGCATTTATACATACTCCGAAAACAGGGGGTTTATTACGCGCTCTTCGATAGATCGAGATATTACCTCATCCAACGATAGCGATCCATCGTTGAGCTTCCACAGCTCCGCAAACCTTTCATTCTTCAATAAAAGTTCGTGGCAAAGCTGATCAATGGATTCAAGCTGTACAAGTCGTTTTAGAATGAGGGCAAGTTCTTTTGCGGCGAAAGTTAGCTGATCTACGAATTGAATTCGATACCGCCTCCAGTTTGACTTCCGCAGATTTTTGAGTTTCTCTAGTACCTCCGGCGGTGTCTGTGTGCCCTCTTGTAACAGTAGGTTTGGTGTTCCACCTTCGATACTACCGTTATCAGTCTGAATGCAGTGGTCATCCTTTGGGGTGTTACTGTCCGTCCAGGTGGCAGGAGCCTTGCCTTTGGTCGATCCGATGGTAGCCATGGTTGTTGTTTAATGTAGAAAAAAAGAATTCATAGGCTGTTGCTGGTGAAGGATGAAGGTGGTTGAAGAAAGAGACGAGAGTTGTAGGTGGATATGCTGGCAATTCTCTTTTTATGTCCACCTCGATTACGTCACAAAGTTTGTTTTAATATAGAAGCTTCGAGTACGAATATTTGCTTCTTCTGCTCCAGCACAAAGTTTTATTTTTACGCAAAAGTGCGCTTAAATATATATATGCACTAAAACTAGACTGTTATAACATATCTAGGTGTAAACATATTGTGGNGGGGGACTTTTTAATTTGACAAAGCACCGACGCACCGCCGCACCACGATATTTGACAGGTAATTACTGATCAGGAAAAAAAAATACTTCTATTACCTAACGGTCAAGATGGAGATACAACATACAAGTATTTACTAAATGGTATCAGACCATGCATGCGAAGTACATCAATCATCCCACCATAGTGCCGAGCCAAAGATAGTATCTGTGTCCACCGGCGCATCTAGCATATCCAAATCACCATCTAGAGATACTGTCCTTGGAATTCCCACATAATCTAGGACTGCTGGCATCAGTTCTGGAGAAGGCACTAGCCTTGGTCTATCCAAATGGTCTTCATCTATGAATCCCGGCATAAAAAGTTCCAGATCAAAATTTGTAGACGCCGGCCTCGGGAGCTCTATATCATCGTCTGTAAATGCTGGCCATACATCATCTAAGGGGACTGATGTCAGCAGTGTTGGAAAGGGGGCTGGCGCCGGCACATCCACGTCGTCGCCATCGTCGCCTAGGAATCCTGGCATAAACAGTTCTAAATCAGAACTTATAGAAGCCGGTCTAGGGAGCTCAAGCTCCATATCGTCGTCTAGGAATGCTGGCATCGGTAGTTTTGGAGAAGGTGCTGGTGCTGGCACACTCATATCATCGTCTAAAAGTCCTGGCATAAAAATTTCCAAATCAGAACCCATAGACACTGGCCTCGACACCCCAATATCATCATCTAGGAATCCTGGCATTGATCGTTCTAGAGAAGGCGCAAACCTCAGAATATCCACATCGCTGTCTAGGAATCCTGGCATAAATATATCCGAATCGGAATTCATGGATTTCGGCCTTGGGAGCTCCATATCATTGTCGATGTGTATTAGACTCGATGTGCTACTATAGTAACCAAAGTTAGGCTTCGTTGCCAGCTCTTGCTTCGTTGGCGCTGTCTTCATCTGGTAAGCCCCGGCATTTGTCTGGCACTGGAGTCCATATGCAATACTTCGGTACAGCTGAACAAAAGGTCCTGCGGCGTTTGGTTCCCTTTGCGCTTGCTCTATCCCCCGTTTGATGATAGTAAACTCCCCGACAGTATATGTGCTCTTGTCAACTATCGGAACCGTCAAATTGATAGCGGAGATTGACGCTTGGTGGAAATAGCTTGTTGCAAACCATTTCTCGGTATGCGAGTTAGTTTCGTCGATAGCAGAAGTTATGGTTTCGATTCCCTCCTGAATTTCTTCTAGCGCTGTAAGAATCGTTTTTTTCTCTAGTGTTGTTGAAGTCTGCCATGATTTTAGGGCGGAACAAGCTTTGAGGCATAGACTTTGTTGTCGCCTTTGGAGGAATTGTTTCTCCTCTTCGGAGGATTTGGAGGAATTGTTGATATCTTCAAGATAATCGACAACGGATGGTGGCGCATCAATTCTTTTCTGCTGCTGTTCGCTCTTTTTGAGCTGATCTTGTAGTAGTGCTTTAGCTCCTTTGAATTGATCTAAATATGCTGTTTTTCTTTCACGGTCAGCTTTTAGGAATTGGAAAGTTTCGTCCGCGAGAGCTTTCATCAACTCATGCTTCCGTGTCAGAGCTCTAAGCTCTCGCTTGACAGCAAACTTATCCATTTTATTTTTTGGAAGCAGATCCTCTGGGATCGAGACCTGGAGCTCGTAGCCTAATGCAGTGCAATATATATCACTTGTTAGAAGATAATGTCCAAATTTCAACAACTTGGACATATCAATAACGTTGGACTTGAGGTGTGTTTGTATTTCTTTCTCGACTGCTGTCGTCTTTCCGCTGGCTTCGCGGAGCTGGGCTCGATGCTTCCCGATCTCAGAATCGATATCCTGCAATTCTTTATTCGCTCTGTCCCTGCCTTCTTGTGAATCCCTGATACGCTGTCGAAGGGATGAAATGCGGTCACTTTCTACCTCTCTCTTATACCCATACAATGTAACCTTCCTCGTCACCATACAAAACCGGCGGGCCTCTAATGTGGCATCGAATTTCTTCGTCCCCGCCCAACTATTTTCGTACCAAAATGCATTCGAAAGTAGATTGGAGGGAGGATCGTATTCAACCTTTCTGATCGGAGCATCCGTTATTGTATAGATATAAGCTCTGGCCCTCGAGAACCCAGCGTCTGCCGTGCATGTCATCGGCTCCTCGAGCTGCACATAGTCCGATGTGTCGAGTGACCGAACCTGCCTCTCTAGATCTCCGATCTGAGATGAGTGGAATGATCGATTAGTCTCGTATGGTCTTTTTGAGAGCTCAAGACGCTGAATTTCTCGCTCTAGACGCCGCTTTTCGGCTTCTAGCGAAGATAGATAGAGGCTCATGCTGGATTGCAAAGCTTCATCTATAGACCTATCGGCCTTGCGGAACTGAGCTCCAGAGATCGTCGTCGGGTTGGTGTCCAAGGATAGTGTAAGGAAGAACTCGGATAGTACTTTATCCGCGAAATACCCGCTTAAAGCGAATCCTTTTTCTCTATCCGGCTGATTGTTGACAAAAAAATGCTTTGCGGTGATGCCGAAAAACTCCTCCGATTTGGATATCCGGTAAAGCGTTGATGCTTGAAACATGGTCCTGTTTGTGACTTTTGTGTGAATAATGTAGTATTTGAGATCGAAGCTTATCCGCTTAAGCATGTCGAACAAATCTTTCAGCTTTGCGAGCTCGGGGCCGAAGTTCTTTCCATTCTGGATGACGAAGCACACGGCATGTAGGCTGCCGATTTCATTTATAGCTTTGATTATACTTAGCTTATGCTTCTCGTCGACCAGGTTGCGGGTGGATTGCGAAGCGGCTCTTTCCGCTTCTTCGGTTGTATATCCTCTCCGTTTAAACTCTTCAATCTTTGCTTTCATGCCTCCCGAATCGCTCAAGCCAGGGGTGTCGTATAAATTCAAATGCAAAGAAAATCCAGAATCTTCAGCAGGGTCGGGGACCAAGTCTGCTTGCAGTTCGTCGACGGAGGTATCAAAATCTTGCACGAAAAACCGTTTTTGTTTAGTGGCAGGGTCTATCTCCTGCCGTATACGCAACGGCTCATCGTGCATGCCGACGAGCTCGTCGTCGCCGTCATAGAGCCTGATAACTCGAGATCCCTTAGAGTTGTGGGTGATATCTGTTCGCGTTCCACCGCGACGTGCGATGTGCCGCTTGATCTTGATCGACACCGGATAATTTGATACATGCTGCGTTTTTGATTTGGTTCCTGTTCCTTCTTCTAGTGTATCTTTGTTGTACGCCACACCAGCGTATTCCATGATGGAGCGAATGAAGGACGATTTGCCATTTTGGGTAAGACCGAGGACGATGATATTTTTATAGTCTTTGGGTTTAGGCGGTTTATGGGAATTGGATGATGGCATTAATCGCATTTCGATCGGAACTGCCTAGTCTAGGGGCTATGAGGCCATTCAAACTCTGTTGACGCCGTGAAAGTAGTCGCGCGAGGTAATTCGAAAGGTCAAAGTCGCGTGAAGTCTTGGGGGCGTTTGTCAGCTTGGGCCAAATTCAATACTCCGTTCTAGTGCAAGAGATAACTCTGAATATAATCCGCACTTGAGACCGCGCCGGGTTTTCGCATTCATAAATGCGATGTTTCTGGGTTAAGAAGGCTGTCTGATTTCGGGCAATGCAATGACAGGGGTATTGCCCCACCATCCACACCTCGTGTGCATATCGGCCCACATCAAATTTATCGAGTGCTCAGCGGCTCGTGCGGCTGAATCTTGGACACGAGTCAAGCCTACTGAAAATAAAGGTTTGCCACCATGAGCATGTGTCGCTTTGATATGAAAGTGTCGCTTTGATATGAAAAATACCTGTGGAAACCGCCATTGAGGGGAAAAAAAAGGAAGATGAATAAGTTAGAATTATATGAATAAGTTAGAATTATAGAAATGAAAGATAACGTGGCATGCCATTCTCGCCGTCCAACATGGTGTTGATTTGGAATATCTGCATGCTCCACAATACAGAAGGAGATATCCCTGCACATAGTCGGTTTGAATCTAACCTGGTCCGGGTACCATATCCATGCTTTGTGTTACTCCGTTCGGAACTCGCACCTGCGGAACTAAAGTTGGTCCTGGGAATGCTGCTCTCAAAGATATCGTACGCTAGCAACGCAACCTTGTTCTACTCACATTGAAATTTAAGTCGGGTCGGCTTGCTGCCGATCATACGACTAATTCTATCGAATAGCGTATATCAGAATATATACCGAAGCAGATCCAATTTCATAAAAAAATACGCCTTCCTGGTGGCCCAGCTTGATAAAAACGCCTCACTCCAACACTCCAACGCCTCAGCCTTCCGACCCTGACGTGATAACCCTAAGCTAACTTGCAACCCGAAATCCTTCATACATCGAGACCATCCCCTCCAAATCCGTCTTATGGTGCAAAAGGCTCGCACATGCCCCTAATGATAGGCACTGGTCTCCCAATGCTGATAAGAGCTTCTCACAGGCTTTTGCATCTTGCGTGACATCTTTTTTAATCTTGTCTACGTCTGAAATAGCAGCATCCGAGATTGCTATATTGACGGTGACAGGATTCGTAACGCGGGTTCCAATCTCACCCATGTTACCCTTCAGCTCTGCGAACTCTTTGTCTATATGTGTCAACAGTGTTGAGGCTTCTTCAGCGAGCAACTCGAACTCTTCAGCGTGGCTGGTCCACAAGTAATTTTTTGTCGTTGCCTTTTCCCGCAAAGTGTCGATTTCATTCTTGTTCCGCTGGATTTGGCGTGCGCAGGTATCGCTAGCTATGGAGGCCGCTGACAAACACCTATTCAGGGCGTCCACAAGATCAGAGCTAGCCTTTCTCCGCGCCCGCATGTTACTCAAGACTTTGTCATTGATATAGTGACTGTGGATGTTATTGGCGCTTTTGAGCAACGTTCGAAAGAAATTACCGTCTGGAAAGCGCTTTATATCGCCATATTTCAATAGCAGAAAGTCTCTAGCCACCTGACTTTCGAGGCGGAAATCCTGCGCCATGCCAGACACGCTGCTGTTCTGAACATGCTGTCGCATCCTCGCGAAGTTCCAATCCATGTCATACGGCCTTCTCAGTAATTCGAGGTCGTTGACAGATTTAACCAATAGGTGGTCGCGTTGACGTTTGATCTGGCGAGCATCATCAAGTTCGTATTCGCGGTACTTTTTAGATTGCTGATGTTGATTAACAGTTGATTGGTTCAGTGCGATTTGACGTTCAAGCTCTTGTATTTCAGCCTTGTAGACCTCATGGCGATATCCCCAAAGTTGGAAGCGGCACCGAGCATCTTTGAACATGTTGTTTTTGATATGGTAGGTGAATCTTTTCATGTCGCCTGCGATGTCAGATTTTTGCCATTTACCCGTTGTATCTTCGGAGATGCGTTCCACGGAGCGGATGGGGAACTCGGTTGTGATGGAGCCTTCGAAGTCTGGTGTTTTCAGTTTCCGGAACTTATAAACATGCGTACGCTTTACTTCAAGGAGGAATTCGGGCGCATGACGCTCCGACCAGAATCTTTGTTGGCTCCGGGCCTTGTTGAGGATGAATTGATGCTCTTCGATTTGGTCGTTGAGCTTTTTGATGATTGATTCGACTCTGCGGACTTCCTTATCTGCAGCAGCGCAGTCTGCAGCGAGGTAATCGTGCATGATGTTGGCAGTTTCGACCAGAACGAAGTATAACTCGGCTAGCTTTGGTTGATTTTGATGGTCCTGAGCATCATTCGCAGGGCTTCTTGGTTCGCAACTGGTTGCTATATGTTCTTCGTCAGAGCAGGAATCGAGGTCTGCTTGAGACCGAGAACAATCATGATCAGGCCCCTCCCCGTTTGTCTCCAAGTTGACACCGTCAAGGTCAAATCCCATTGCCGCCAGATCATTTTCTGGTAGATCTTCTTCTCCTTCTGATTCGCTGCTCTCAGCCTCACAGTTCAGCCCTTCCGTATCGAATCCAAGAGCCTCGAGACCATCTTCCGATAACTCCTCCTCTTCATCCTCATCATCCTTTTCACCCTTTTCTTCCTTTTTTATTTCAGCATTTTTCTTGCGTGATGTCGCTACAGGTTCTTGTACCGGTGCATCCACTAACAGAGTCTCGAGAAACCGGGTAATTGGACCATCATGCGCATCCGCCTTATAGGACCTAGACAACCAACTCATCATGGGGTCCTCCATCGGGGCAGCATTTCCGTTCAGACAAAACCGGCGGACATGTTGCATTGATTCGTTTGCCACTGCAGCATCGAACAGCATTTTACTCGGCCGCGTAAAGAATAAAATGTACAGGTCGACTTTGACGGGGAACTGAGGTTTGATGACGGTCTGGAAGAAGCTGTGGTACCAGTCATTCCATTCCATAATACCAACCTGTGAGATAGCAGAGTCGTCGCTGACGACAAGGCAGATAGCCTGCGGGAAGCTACCGCTGAAGAAAAGGGTACTCCAATATCCAATATCTGAAGCCTAGATTCCCAAACATGTTAGTGATATTTTTTTTAAAAAAAGCCTGTCGACAGATACAATTGTTTTACGAGCGGACGTGGCAAGAAAACTAGAGAAAGTTGTGAGTTAAAGGTGTGTTCCTACATCTCGACTTGATATAACAGGACCCTTTGTGAAATTAATGTTCCCACAAAATCGGTCCTCGTCGGTGCTTAGGATTGTGGTCGCGGTTGCGGTGCCTGAACCTCCCGAGACATAGTTAAGGCTGTACTGGGCCGCGTCCGGTTTGAAAGGATTTGTTCCGGTATCGGGTTTATTATCGTTGTTGGAGACTAGATTCCTCCTTGTCGCGAAATCGCGAAAGGCAGTGACCGCTTGGTTACAAGCACCATGAGCAGCTCCAAATAGCAGAACGTTTGTTGGGCGAATGTTCTTCATTTGTAACAGGGTCGACTGGCCGATGTAGGAATCTACGCCAATAGCGCCAGTCCCTTATGCTGTAAAATCTACGAGGCGAGGGCTCACGCTCGTCCTCTATCGGGTGGAAGGTGAAAAATATAGTATTGCATTACTCGCGAGATCGATTATCGGCATTTTGGTCGCTTTTACTCTCTGCAGCTCCGCTTAAGAGGAAGCCAGGTGGAAAGGCTCAGTAATTTCGGAAGCAGGTACGCCAAGCCCAGACCCACATGAAGCGGGCTGTCGCTGTCGCGAAGACCATGCCACTGCGACCCACACGCCATTTTGGCTTGGACAGATTCAGTGGCAAGCAGTGCTTCCCACCGTTTCAGCCGCACTAGTTCATCCTGGTCACGCTGCACCTGTCGCACCACTGGTTGGGTCAATCATACAGAAAAATATTCACCGTGAGCCGGTATCGATAACTCCTAAAGCAGATTGGATCGGAATGCGACTGCTGTTGCGCGCAGTGCAGTTAGCTAACATAAGCGGCTTTCGTCAGAAATGCCAATTTAGACACGCCACAACAGTATTAGTCCTATTTAACTCCTGCCTATCGAGCATCGCCGTGGACTGCGCTGGGAAAATGCTTCACATCACACCGCTTCCAGAAGCAATTGCATTATAACAGAGCAATCTATCCCAATCCTCTCCCTCTAAATACGGCTTCTTGACACAATACGCTCACTCTCTTAAACAGCCTCCGCCATTCAACTGGATCTCCCTTCACCTTATCCCAACTAACCACGAAAAGCCCCTCCCCGCCACCGCTTGTCACCCTCTCGACCCCAACAGTTCCCGCAAGCACACACTTCCTGCTATCTCTCGTCTTAATTTTCACATACGAAGTCTGCCCTTGTATTCGCAACTCTGTCACCTCGCCGTCATAACTGCGCGCGTCAATTGGTACACTAGCCTTGCGGAGTGAGCTAAGCAGCAATGGCAGAAAGCGGGAGTACGGCCAAATAGTGTAAAACCTCGTCATTCGTCCTGATGGACAGATATCGTTAAACCGGCGCGCCGCTTGCGTTAGCGTCATCGGCACGGATGGCTGCACTGAAAACTGCGACTGCACAGGGTCCTCGCTAACGGAAGCTAGGATCTGGTCGTCGTTATAGTTGTACCCGCTGCTGAAGAAATCACGTGCCTGCTGCTGTTGCTGTTGCGGGGCTGCGGAGGCCTTAGAGCGCAGATACTGGCTCGGCTGCTGGCTGCAATTCAGCTCTGGGTTTTGGTCTCCCCAGTCTAACGAGAGAGAGTCCATGTCTTCACTGAGTGCCTGCGTGCTCGGAATGACTTCCGTAGAAGCCGAGGAGCTGCGGTAGTAGCCGCCATCATCTCGGCCTTCTTCGTAGTCCATCACGTCGCCATCCGGAGTAGCGGAGACGAGGGTGCTCGGGTCTTTTTGTGTGAAATTTACGTGTAGACCCTCAACGAGTCGAGTGGCAAGCGCGAGACCGTCGCGGCAAGTGCCATTGCTTGTCATTAAAGGATTAGAAGCGGTGTACCAAGGGTGTTTTCTAATATCGGCTATAGTGTAGCGTTTTTCAGGGTTCACAGCCATCATGCCGCGTATGAGGGCTTGGGTATGTGTTAGCTGTAGAAGAAGAAGCTATATATATAGCTGATGTTGAACTCTTGAAAAGAACTCACATAGAACATCTTCAGCAATAAGATTCCATGGTTCGTATGTCGCCTTTCCACCAGTAGATTTATATTCGTAGAATTCAGGCGAGCGGTCCGTAGGCTCGTCCCATGGCGTGTTACCCGTCAGTAAGACGAAGAGAACGACACCACAAGACCATAAATCAACTTGGTCGCCTACATAGCCAACCCCTTGTGATACCTGCAGTAGTCAATCATCCAGCAAGAACAGAGACCTACGAGTTAGTGTCAGTCCTTCTAATATGCAAACCAAGTTTCCAAATTAGGAAAACCCAGGTGTGCACATACCTCTGGCGCGACATAGGGCGGGGAGCCAACAAGCTGCGTGCTAGTCTTAACTTTGCCTTTGTGTTTGTATAGAGTTGCAAAACCAAAATCTGCGATTTTAAGATTCCCGTTGGAGTCCAGTAGGATGTTTTCGGGTTTTATATCGCGGTGCGCAACACCTTTAGAGTGAATAAACTCAGTGCCGGCGAGTAGTTGATGGAAGTAGAAGTGGGCAATGTCGCCCTGGACACCAACGTCGGCCTCTATAAGCTCAGACTGTCAAAAAAAAATCCTCGATAGATAGACTTAATCACTAGCTCGTACCAATCTTATCGAACAGGTCGCCACCGTCAGCGAATTCCATAGCTATCCAGCGCCATGTGTCGTTTTCCTCGCTAGCAAAGAATCTTATGATGTTCCGGTGGTGTCCGACGTGTTGGTGCAGGCCAACTTCGAGCAGCAGCTGCTTGGGGGTTATATGGCCATATTTCTCGGAGTATTGCTTGTGGATGAATTTGACGGCACATATGACGCCAGAGACAGGATCGCGGCCCTTCCGAACGCTAAACGCGGGAGCCGTCAGCTTGCAGTTTGATTGTGTAACGCAGATGAAGGAAAGAGTACAATGCATATGCACCACGGCCAAGGGTTTCGGATACAAGGTCGAAGGGGAGGTTCGTGGGTAGCGGGGCTAGCTGACTGTGAGATGTCTAGGCAGCACGGGGCTATCAATTAGCAGGAGTTCACAGAAGCCATCATCGGTTTATTGTTCTTGTCGTACTCGGGAGGCGGCTGCTTACCTGGGCCATTGTCTTGCAGAGTTTGAAGTCGCGGGCACGCGCAGGACGCGGTTTGAAATGTGATACCGCGACGAGTTTGTTTGACAGCTGCAGGGAACCGTCGCTTGTTGGTGAGCCATCAAGTGTGAGCTTTGTGTTGTCACGACGAAGCAGTGCCGAGACGAGGCCAAGCACTAGCATTACTGATATATCGAGACCACTGTAGACTCTAAGATCCGATTATTTGGTTTTGTGAATTTGTATATAGACAAATCGCTAGTTATAATTTACGACTTAGCTGCGGTAGAGGAGATGTGGAGTGTTCTGCGCGCCCTTAGAGGCCGACATGCATTGCAGGGGTCATATCACAGCAAGATTGATGCAAATTTGCCGCCAATAACTTCGAATTAGCTACCATCAAAACTTTTCCAACGTTGACCGCGGGGCAATCGTGCAACAATCGTCCTCCGGTTCTAACGGGAGAAATAATCTGTTCTATAAGTTTTGTCCTTCACCACTTGGAGTTTCGACGTCACAGTGCATATAACTTTTACAACAAGGCCCCTTGACATTATCTTGGTGAGCATTCTTAGAGCTACAATACAACCCTTGCTGCAACCTCCGCCCGCACTTTCGCACGAAGTAATATACAGACACGCTTCTAAAAACGTTAATTTTCAACACTCGGGAAAGTTTTCCGAAATTAAGAGATTAGGAATCGATTTAAATCATCATATAGAACCTGACATAAATACAGTTTCGTAGCGTTTCTCATTCGTTCCTCGTGCGACTTCTATTTCGCAAAAGACATTCTGAATGAGTGAAGAATGTAACCATAGCTTGCTTCGAGCTTATGATTTGCATAAGTTCGTTTGGCTCACATATATATCTTAATATCAAGCACGTGAGTTTCATTGCATAGAGTCTTCAAATAGTTCGGGGATCAATTTGACATATTATAAATTCCCTACCTACGGCGAACTTGAGTGGGTTGTTGTAGGCTACGGTTAACCTGGTAGGCTACGGTAACCTGGTAAAACGTGCATGATTTTTTTGCACATGAGTTTTTGTTTGAAGGATATGTCAGGCTAGTTGTTGATTTGGACCTTCTTATTGTCGAAGAGTAAGCCGTAGCGATTGAACAAGTCAAGTTGTTGCTATGACCTAAGATAGTCGCCTAGCTCCGCCGATATTGATAGAACGCTTGATATCTTTAACTTTGCGCGTATGCGGATATGACATGATGATATGAGACCTCGGGGTGGGTTAGCATGTGGCTAGGAAGGAATGTAAGCTCTAAGACCGCATTTCAAGCTCAGGTAATTCTGTCGCATCGGTCCCATAGCTCGCCGGTCCTATAGCCCGGTTGCCTACTCGAGCACTAACATAATGTCCCAGTTGGGATGCTAAGATTCATTTAGGGTTTGAGGACAAAGCCATCCGATCTGGTAGGGTTCGATTGAAGCTGACTCTTTTATGCCTTCGCATATAGACACAAGCTCGGCGATGACGAAATTAATCAATCTGCTTGAAGATATATTTGTATCCATTGAGGCCCGAAAATGGCGTCTCAAAAGTATATGGCAGCCGTGCTACTAACTTATTTTAAAAATATTCTCGAGTGCGACTCGAGTGCGAGTGCGACTCTAGTGCGATTGCGACTCTTGTGCGATTGCGACTCCTATTGGGATCGTCTCTGGATTCCTTATTTTCACTGAAGGAAACACCTACGTGGTTAGCGGAAAGACCTACCCGAAACAACAACGACCTAGCCAGCATCAGGCGCTACACATTAACCGAACGCCGAGCAGTTGTGACTTTCGATAAAGCAGAAACAGGCAACGCGAGGCAATAGCACCAACCTGTATGTACCTCGCGCTATAATCCGAGATGCATTCATGCACATATGCGATTATACTACCTGTATCTACACCATTACGGATCCATAACTTCCCACGCCCTACGCACTCGAGAAATAAACCCGGCGGGGTATTCATTAACCTACACGACTCCAGACCCTCGCTACAACAACAGCAACAATAAATAGCTAGTCTACTCATATATAGAGCTGCGGAGACGTTAATCGAGACTGACGTGCTGCCCACAATATCGATAGGATGTATCCGCCGCGCCGCACTTACTCAGACAAATCCCTCTAGGCGATGATCAACAGTTTGGACAGGGGCTCTTGGGGTTTAATATAGCTTTATATAAATATGGTTGTTAACTTATTTTATAAAGCCCTAAGTGTATGCATATCGTAACTTGCGTACTTATCCGTAACGTCTCCTGGCATGCAGCGTGCACCCCGTAGAGCCTAATAATCCTCAAGGTCCCCAGTTTCCATTTTATAAATTCTTTTTCTCTATTTTGATTAACTAAAACTCTCCCATTGCAGGCTTTCTGCGGTGGTGCTAACGGTAATTTAGAAGACTATGTACTTTAGTCTCACAATTTGTATTTTAGATGTCTCGACGTCATCCGTATGAGGCTTGAAGCTAGTGGTTTCTGGTCCCAATTAACGCGTGCTATCGCTATGAAAAACATCACAAAACAGTGAATACATAGAGTGGGGCTGCTAGTCTAAGGGAATTTGGCCCTATAAACTAGCTGGTATACGTTCTCTTGCGCTCTCGATAATTGCCTCTATTATATCTTGGTATGAGAGCCCTGCCTTTTTTGCGATAAGACAGAGCGCGGAGGCATCTGGAATAATACCGGGTAATGGGTTGACCTTTGGAACACATTAGTGTTTTTCTTTCGAAATATAACTGAATGGCGCTTATACCTCGATAACACATGGTACAGCATCCGGGCCAAATACATCAGAGCGTACATCAACCCTTCCCATATCTCGACATTTGAAAATACGCCAAGCTTGAATCGCAATCTCACAAGCTCTTTTGACTTCGGGGTCCTTCGGGTCTGGGGCGGATTGGAAGCCTTTTGTGCCCCGCCCTGTTTTCAGATCGTGGGTCAAGAAATCGACCATGTCTTCCGGGGTGAGCTTGACTCTACTTGTACCAACTGCATCTTGACTCACGTCAACGGTATGTCGAATGTGCCAACAGTACTCCCAAGCCCCAATAACCCTTGCCTTATCCCCCGTTCCAACGATACCGATGGTAAATTCCCGGCCGCTTAAAAAAGCTTCGATAAGGATGTCCTGCCCTGGATATTGGTGAAAAAGTTTTTCGACATTTCGTTCCAACTCACTAGTATTGTTAATCTTGTTGCCCCTTGTAATTCCTTTAGAGGTACCCTCGGATACTGGTTTAACGAACAGAGGGAATGAGTTTAGTAATCTTGTAGTATATTTAGATTGCTCAATCGCTTCCAAGATGTGTTTCCTTGTTTTTACGCCGTTCGCAACATAGTCAAGATGGGGCACGATAGCGAACGGAGCAGTTGGTACACCGTAGAGATCCATTGTCATCTGGGTCAGATTAGTTGAAGTTAGTAAGGTCCAATCTCGTGCGCTTCAACTTGTAAAGCTTATCAGTGTCCATATTGAATACACCTTTGCTAGGCCTTTATTTATGCAACTCATAATAGACTGTGCACTTGAAAATGTGAATGGAATGTTGTACGCTTCGAGCAATCCCGGGACTTGTAATTGCCTGGCGGTCCCAATAAAGCCCTCGCTTTCATTGAAGACAAGGTCCCATTTTTTAAGCGGATCTTCGTGATCCGCAATGGCAACAGCTTTGACCAAGGCTTTTATGTCCCCAACCTGTTCGACGGTATGTCCCAGACTTTCGAGGGCCGAGATTATAGCGGCCGTGGTACCGTCATCTGTTAGTTCACAGCACTGCTCAAAAGAGTAGCCGCGAGACTGGTACTGTTGCCTACTCTCCCATATGTATGCTATTCGAAGAGGTTGTTGAGGCATAATTGACAGGCCTAGATGGTAGATTTATAACTATAGTATTGGGAGCCAATGATGAAATTCTTAGCTGATATTTTGTTCCATAATGCTAAATCGTCTTATGGTTAATACCTCATAAGATTTCAGGTAAGTAGGCGACACGATCATATTCTTAAACTCTCATGCGGCTCAATTTATGGTTGATGGGAGCTAGAATGCCACCCAAATTTCTGTAGATTGCAACGTATACAGGCGTCTGATTCGAAAAGGTGAGGTGCGCCATACAGATTGAGAGGGGTTTGTCTGTCGCAGCTTTCGAGATTTCAGCCGCGTTTTCCTTCTTTGGTCGTAGAATTCCCGTGCGCACCTCGAGACGAATTGCTTAATGATCAACTCACCCTGGTTGATTTGACACGTGTATTGTATTGTAGTATTGTACTATATTAACTTCTGTATATACATATCTATACGAAGTCACCCTGTATGTGTGCCCGCATGGTATAATTAATATTAATTGCATGAGGTATATAAGTCCACCCAATCACTGAACACCACTTCATTCCGGATAGGTGAAGCAGAATATGGCGGGATTTCCAATTGCTGCTATAAATTGACCAACCTCGAGTGAGATTCATCCTGCATGTACTACTGAACGGTTCGACATGCATCCCATGTGGGATTAATTGTACGTGGGTACGGCCAAGACCCTGCTAACCTCAATGGGGACACCCGGAGTCAACGGAAATCTGGGCCTGCGTCCTCGAGACTACGGAAATCTGCCCTTTATCTTTAGGTTCGGTGGGGGTCGCGAGGGGTAGCAAAGCTGAATTGAATTGAGCTCTTCTACTTGTGCTTGGTGGAAGTCGCTTCCCCTGTATATCTCGCTTTCTGAGTCCATGGTACTTACTCCGCATGGGCCTAGGCGCTTTCCATTATTATTAATTATTTTTGCTATGTAAATTAGCAGCCTCTAATTAGTATCCTAAAATGAAATTGGGGCTTTTCCGAAACACGGTAGCAAACGATGTATAGCTACCACCCTAATTGGAATAGCTTGCTCATTATTCCTGCAATAATTACGCCACGTTGAAAATTTGACGTAAAAATCACGGACGATAATAATGGAAGGTCCGGGGAAATTTCTATTCGTTCACAATATACGGTTTCCGAATCTCTGTAACTAAAACGGGAATAAGAATTTCTCTTATGTCATATATTAAGTTATAGTTACGGGAGTAAGGCAAATTTCAAAATAACGTATGGTCCTTACACAGAGATGAGAAAAAGATGAGATGGTTTGGAATAAAGAAAGAGATGGAAGCTGAAAGACGGTAAAGCTGATCACAGTGCACCGAGTAGTATTAAATTGAAGATTTCTTGAAGATTGCACTTATTTAACACGCCAGCAACACATTGCTTCCAGGAATCCATCAAGCAAGTTGAATTCTTGACATAGGTAAGTGGATACTACCATCTCGAATACCTGGGTTCTTACCATCTAGAAATTCTGGGGAAGAGAGGTGAGCCTTGTCGATTTTGGTCGCCTCACGTTTTACCAGCCCGAGTTCCCCTCGAACCAGGTTAGGTGCTAGTCCGTCAATAGCATCTAGGGCGAAGCTGTCCAGTTCCCCTAGGTCGTCGCGGATCATCCGTCTACTTTGTAATGTCTCTAGGATTTCTAGCTCATCTGCGGCAAGATGCTTGGTTATACCATTAAGCGTCCTAATGGCAGCTACGCCAGCATCTTCAGACGTTGGGCTAAAACTCTTCAGTTTCTGTAGTACCTGGTCTTTCTTTTCTGGTGAAACGTAGGTGAATGCCTTGAAGCAAAATTCTAAAACCTTCGAAATTCCAGATTGGGTCAATTTGCCTGTACTGTCGGTGTCGACGGTACCCTGAATGACTAAAGCAGGTAGCACGTGGTTAAATCAAGAGCCCAGATTAACTAGTATGTGTTGGCTAAAGGAGAAGCTTACTGGGTCGAAAGAGATCAAATGCTCTTTGGAATCCTTCTTCATTCAAGTCTTGGAGAATTGGCTCATACTGCTGACGAATTTGCCTTGTAGCACTGCTAACTGCTAGGAAAAATCGGGTATAACTCTCAACTGTTTTTTTAGAGTGCCATGAGCCCGCCGTCTGCTCATCACAGTTGCCCTTAATTGAAGCCATAATAGTAGCTGCAGCGGAAAGGCCACCGACTACAGCAAGATGAACACCTGAGGAAAACAATGGGTCGATAAAGCTACCGGCGTCTCCACAAATGCGCGCGTAAGGTAAGTGGTAAGTTGAGGCAGTATAAGACCAGTCTGAAGCCGATTTAATATCCGTAACTAACTCCGCCTCTACGAGGAGTTTGTTGATATTGGGGGCCATTTGGAGACACTGTTTATAGAATTCTACGGTTGAGAGGTGCTTTTGGCTTTTTTTTTTCTTTTCGGTTGCCATCTGTTGGTTTTGAACGATGCCTACAGAGCGAGTGCCGTCGTGGAGTGGTATGAACCAAGCCCATCCACTAGTATCTATACATTCCATGCAATTTAAGGTCAAAAACGCTAAGGTTCACCTCGAAATTAGGAATGGCTGCTTCAACTGACCCTCTAGTGCTTCAAAGTAAGGGGAGCCCTTTCGTACTCCGGCACCATAAACGGCATCAGTTTTCCAATAAGCCCAATTTGCAATATTTTTAAGACTGTTGTTGAATCTCCGGTTCTTAAGATATTTTGTGCTCAGTAAACCGCGTCTTCCACTGGCATCCACAAGATAATCGAATTTGATAGAGCCAGTGGTACCATCTATACGCACCCAGCTGGCAGAAACCGGTCGGACGGAATGTAACAGCCCATTGCTATTGTCGCTCGGCTCTGGTTTTGTTCCACTAGCATCTACATCAAATTTAATATCTTGAACTTTAGTCTCATCAAAAATATGAGCGCCACAAGTGCCTGCATGTCTAAAGAGTAGGTCATCAGATTCGGATCGGATAAGATTCCAAGCGTATCCGTTAGGACCGTTTTCTTCAAGAAAGTCGGTGTCTTGGAAATATTAGCAAAAACACGTTGACCGAGCAGCTGTAGAGAAACGATCAGAGAAGATAAGAAATAGGCCTACAGGCATCGGGTTGGGTTTGGACAAGACGGAACACTGCACCGTTCTGCGAGATGTATCAGCTTTTTCTTCGTAGTTTAGGATTATATGACTACTTGGGTACCTTGTGGTAGAACCCGTGGGCGTTAAGAGTATTATAAAAGTCTATGAATTGGAAGAAATGGCGTAGTGAAGGGATGGTGCTTTCGCCAATATGATATCTACCAAAACTGTCATAAGTCTACTAGGACAAATCGTTCCATAACTGGTGTTGAAAAGCTTGTTTTAGTTACCAACCTGGGGAATTTATCTGCTTCAAGTAGCACAGTATCGACCCCCTCCCGTGCTAAAACAGCTGATGCGTACGAGCCAGCCGGCCCCCCCCCAATGACTAGCACAGTGCAGCTTTGCGGGATTGCCATGAAAGTCCGGATAGAAGAGCGGAGTCGGTCTCACTTGTAGGATCGAGATCCGTGACAGGTAAACTCTTAAAGAATCAATAGAGATTGTACTTAGTTGTAAGCAAAATATTGGGCTTCTATTGAGAATTTATCGCAATCTTGCCCTTTCTATAGGCTCTATGCTGCGTGCACGCGAACGAGCAGCTCATTGGAAATGGAGCCAGTAACAGATTTAGGCTACCAATTGCAGAATTTGCAGCTCTTACCTCCCCTACATACATACATACATACATACATACATATATACATATATTCATGCATGCATGCATGCATGAATACGGTTCAAACCCCTGTACACATTGGCCGTGCTTGCGAATGAGATTCCAGGGCCGGCCGAAGTTTTTCAGGCCACAATAAAAACTAGCCATTAAAGCGCATTGGAACACAAGCATAGGTAAAAGAATTATCTACGACTATCTTTACCACGCCCAGGTAAGTATTTTGCGGCGTTCAATAACGCTACCAGCTGAAATCGTCTGTGCCCAAGAATACTTGCATTTTCCTGGCGTTCTGAGAAGAGCGACTAGTCCCGATCAAGCGAATTTGAGGTTCTTCCACTTGCGAGTGCGACCCACCCGGCATGGCTGAATCGCTTTATTAAACTGAGATAAATAATATTAAGACACGTGTTCAAGTTTCGGGATATAGCGTTGAGTTCTCAGAAATATTAACGAAAAGGTTGACGTGTATGCCGTCGATGCTGATCTAAGTGGCATTACTTCTATCAAGGTGCTTAGAGGGCATATGTCATTGTGCGTTTCCTCTGGTTACACTAACTTTCTATAAAGAAAGAGCCGAAAACGGAAACCCCAGCGGCCTGGCACAGCTCGGTAGACAAGGTTCTGAACTGAAACAGCACGGCAGGCCCCTCGGATCCACTACACTAACGACAAATTAAAAGCTGACTAGCTGTAGGACCGAAATCATGGTCTTGAAGCGCTCTCAGGTCCATGCTCGCTAGTCTGCGAGATCAATTGCGTTCTTTGGAGGGACCAATGAAACTTCATCGCTAGCGCAAAAAATCCCTCATTCAAGTTACTCTTGAACGCCTTAACTGGCGGGAGCGTTTCAGACCATGCTCCCAGATCCCAGTAGTCTTCAGCCATGCGTAAGCCTTCCCCACGAACTTGTCAAGCTTGGAATAATGTAATCAGGCTTGCTTTGCCAAAAAAAAAAATCATTCCCCCAGAGTGAGTTGATAGGGAAAGACTTACCAGAAAAAATGGTTTACGGACTTAGCGAGAGAAAAGAGCAAAGTTTGCCTGAACACGCATCAAATTTGATTGCCAAGATTTCGAGGCTTCTCCTAGGCAAGCCTTCGTAGTCTCAAAATTAAGAAAAGCTAGAGGGGCACTTCTTCAAAAACGTAGCCGTTTATCTTTTAGTCTAGAGGATTTAATAAACAGAATCAGAAACGCATGTTATCATGCCTTCGAATCCCAGAATCCGAGGTCGAGTCGCAGGTTCGTTGCGTTATTTTAACCTTTCTCGAGCAAACAGCCAAGCTACGTCAATACGATCGATAGGTTTCGCGGCTAGTGAACGGGGGCCGTATTGGCAAAAGATAAGTCGGTGGAAATGTGTTAGCGAAAAGGACTTTCTCAGTTATCGTTGGCAAGTAGGTTTTATGCTATGGTGTACCAACTGATTCTTCACAGCGTATTGACGATTCATGATCTGATTGGTCAACAGGTAGCAAATACTATACAAGGCGCACCCAGTTTATTCAAATTCCTAGATGATGTATTACCAGAAAGGATTCCTCAAAGTGGGATATCTCAAGAGCATATCTCCACAAGAAGTGATTTCATCCTTGATGTTATAGATGGCATCAAAGTGGCCCCTATGTCAACACGTCTAACGCCCCACATCTTAAGCCGCATTGACTGGAACAATCCCCTAAAGGACCCTTTACGGAAACAATTTATACCAATGAAATCAAGCCTATTGCCGGATCACCCGATGTTGTCTCTTGATTCTCTCAACGAAACTCATGATTCGCCGGTGCCAGGTTTGGTGCACCGGTATCCGGACAAGGCGCTATTTTTAGGTAACATAATGATCTATATTATCAACTGCAACTTTTGCGTTTGTTAACTTCAGTTCTAAATAATGTAGCAACATCCGTATGCCCTGTCTACTGTCGGTTTTGCACCCGCTCCTACTCCGTAGGGGCGGAAACAGATTCCGTTACGAAAACAAGATTTCTACCTACACGAAAACGCTGGGAGAAAATCTTTAAATATATAGAACAAACACCATCAATACATGATATTATTATATCCGGCGGTGACACATACTATCTTGAACCAGAGCATATATTTGAAATTGGAAAGAGACTGTTATCTATTTCCCATATTCGACGCTTCCGCTACGCGAGTAAAGGGTTGGCCGTATGCCCTAGTCGAATGATCGATCCTACAGACTCATGGGCAAATGCATTAATCGAGGTTGTAGCTCAGGGCAGGAAACAAAGCAAGGCCGTAGCCTTACATACACACTTTAATCACCCTAACGAAATTTCATGGGTTACTCAGGCGGCAGCACAGAGACTATATGAGAATGGTGTGGTTGTCAGAAATCAGACCGTTTTACTAAGAGGTGTAAACGACGATTGGCTAACTATGCGAACTTTAATTCACGATCTGGCAAATATCAATATCCAACCTGTAAGTTTGCCGTTATTTTGAAGGGGTTAAAGCCGGATGATAATTAACTTGTGGCCCGGGTAGTACTATGTCTATCAGGGAGATATGGTTCGGGGGGTGGAAGACCTAAGGACACCTCTACATCAAAGTTTAGAACTAGAACGAAATATTAGAGGTACAATTGCTGGGTTTCTTACACCACAATTTGTCGTTGACCTTCCAGCCGGTGGTGGGAAACGATTGACATCGTCATATGAAAGTTATAACAGAGAAACTGGCATATCAAGGTTTGTAGCACCTGGGGTAAAAGGCCCAGGTCGCGTTTTTGAATACCACGATCCGTTGTGGTCGCTAGATAGGACAGAAACTGTCTTGCCCGGTTACAAGGGAGTGGTTAAAATATCGGATGAAAACGCAGCCGCTCACTCATGAGCAGATCGCTACTTTCCACCCTAAAGAGGGGGTAAATCTTCATGTTATCTATCATTGGTGGGTATGTGGAGTGTCATTTACACCTTTGAAAGATGTAAAGTAATCAGTTGAGTATATGCCTAAAATCGCACCGGGGAGAGGCTAAGGACCAAACACAGCCATGAAGAAAATCATGTCAAGCACACTCATGTGTGAAGACCAGCTCTTCCTCTGGATCTGTGTTGAGAAAAACAAGTGCTCCTGTCAAGAACACCCCTCCGAACAAGTTGTTAAGATGTGACAAGATGGATACTAGTGTCAAGCACAATCAAACAGCTAATCCCCTCTTCCACACCGAAATCATATCACCCTTCCCATCCTCCACATGCCGCTTTGGCTTAACATGCAATTCTCTCTCAAACCCAGCACTCTCCAATAATTCTTTGTATATTTCCGACCTTAACGGCCATGGCGGCCCGGGCTGGTCGAGGGGCCTGTCTAGCGGGAATTCAAGACATATAAGCCTCCCGCCCGGTTTGATTAGCTCCGCCATTCGCGCTGCCCATTTCGTGCGAAAACCCTGGGATGGATCGAGAGAGCAGAAGAAAGTGTAGTCATAAACCAGGTCGAAACCGCTCTCAGCGCTAATAACGTTGTTATCATTGTTACCGCTCGAAACTCGTGAGGAAAGCCAAGTGGATTCGAAAAAATCGCCGTTTACAAATTTATATCTACCGAAGGACGACGACGACGACGACGACGACAGGTAACTATCTTCAGCGTTTTTCTGAGCCTCCGTGACGGCTAAGGAGGTGAGGTCTAGTCCGTAAGCGTCGACGCCGTGGGAAGCGAAAAGAAGAACGTCGTAGCCGCGGCCACAGCCGGGGACTAGTGCCGTAAGTCGCTCGCCTTGCAGGCTCTGACTCAGGAGTTCTGGGTGATCTTCAAGTAGATCGACAAGAGACGGAGAAGAGGCACCTCGATCCCATCTGTTTTTGTTGGTTTCATAAATTCTTTAGCCAGGTATGATCTGAAATAGAAAAAGGGAATGGGGAGAGATTATACGGGGTAAACTCACGGAGTATATTCTTGGCTCCACAGGCCTTTCCAGAAAGCTTGATGGTCACCGTTGGCACTGTTCGTCCCCAAAAGTGGCAATGCATTAATGTCATATGACACAGACATATCTTTGAAAATTCTCCTAAGATAGTATTTCTTAGTTGGTGTTGGAGAAATTGAGCTACTCACAGTGTGAATAGCTCCGGTATGTCCGGGCTGGCCTCGCGATTTGAATTCGGTGTTTGGGACATTGGTATCTTGCTAAATTAAGACGGGCGCCAATGTTAAGAGACACTAAATATACTACTTGTTGATCAATTGAGCACAGAGTCTCACGAAGTTCGAATTGAGAAGTCGGTAGGATTGAAGCTGTATATATGCTCACCCTTGCTGCAATTGTAAAATAGCAACTAGATCGGAACTAGAAGGGCTATGGGTTCTGGGGCCACGGGGTTTTTGTACCAAGAATAACACCTTGCCAGGGTAAAGGCCAGATTTATAGTTAGGATAGGAATTTTCAGGCGATCTTGGCATGCCACTTTGCAAATCCTCAGTTGGCTAGCGGCTTGGTCGCAGTCGGAGGAAATTGGAATTGGTGTGCGAGAAGTATCCCTACCCGGAAAAGAGAGGGCAAAGGACATAAGGTAATATCTAGTTAGTCTGCCTCTCCATACTCAAGTGATAATAGAAACCGCGTGAAATTCTGAGGGATAAGTAGCCGTCGTCCAAGAATCGCAATACAATCAAATTTTGGTGGTGAATGGGACCCGTTAGTTCAAGTATCTCTGGGGGAGAATTGAAGATGTTCATTGAGTGATAGTATTGTGATTGTAAACAGCATCAATAAAGCTCTGTTTTACAATGCCGAGATTATCGCCCTATTGTTTGCTTATAATCCAGTTATTGAATTACCCTTCCATCCAACCACCCAAGATTAACGGGGGCCAAAAGGGATACCAGTGGTGTATCTTACTTGCGTGATAAAGACTTTTGCTTAGTCTAACTCACTAGCTTAGTATCTAAAAGGATAGTGAAAAGCTTTGTATTGAAGTTGTTTTTGAAGTTGTTATGGATATCTCTAGTTTTTAGTGCCCAGAGTTTGCTTTATAAATGCTATTTTTACTATAAGATGATGAATTGTTTACCATATTCCCTTAATTGACTCCAAAATAATTTGGCTTTATATTGGTGTTTATCCTTGAATTTTTTTGTATTTTCCTTCCAGGCTTTCTTAGACAGGGTATATACAGTGTATAAGCTTTCCTCACCGCCCGTTAGCTTAACTAGCTCGGCCTCGATAGCCTCTGAAAGCTCTAGTTTAGTTCGGTCGAAATCAACGTCAAAGGAGAGAAACTCGCTTGGGTGTTCTACAATAAAACGGATTAACTGACCAGGCGCGTTAATGAATTCCTAAAATCTGAAATTACCAATACCTTAACCAATTCGATCCATTTGCTTCCAGAACCAGGTGCTGATAGACTCACGATCCTGTACCGTTCGCATGATTTTGCTGTGCTTGGCCGTGAGTATTGGCACCATTGGCTCCCGGTCCCATACCATTCGCAATATGTTGTTGTGCTGGGTTCTGAGGATTCGCCCCATTGACCCCCGAGTTCTGTCGAAACCTCGTATGGAACGATGACATTATTGTTTCAGCCGACCCGTTCATTCGGTCTACCAATGCTGCACGCTGCGCCTCAAGCTCCACCAAGAACACCAGGTCAGTTGGTTCTTCTAGTCGAGTTTCCCTGGATACTTTTCCGATTTCGTGAAGAACCTTTGATAGGCCGCTAATTCTGCGTTCGTGCTTGACTATTTCCCGGTCATACTCGACGGCCACTTGCGTAGCAGCGCTGGGGTTTGTTCCGGGAACATACAATCCCAAATTTGGGCCAGAGGCCATGTTGGATGGTAGAGGGATGCGTGAAAACAAGAAGAATCTGCACGAGATTTAGACGATTGGATTGGGGTATATATGTGGGTAAGCTGGATGGAGTGAAGCGAGAGCCTGTCGCAAAGGAGTTTCTGTGGATGTCATTTCATGGCTAGATCGGATACTATGTCGTTCATCGCAGATGATTCACTTGTCGCAAAATTCCGCAATAAATATATATTCCTTTTACAATAAGTTTGTCTAACTGGTGATATACGACATTTCTCTAACTCACATTCATGGAGATCAATATGGTCAATACCTAAGTAGGTTCTTAGTTGATGATCCGATACATATGCCTAAAATGTACAATGAGATCGAACCAATTTCATTCTAGTTCTTTAGGAGCTTTAGAATATTCGAATGTGACTTTACCTTTAAAAAAAACTGTTACCGTTAAATTTTTTTATTGAATTCACCAGTTATCGAACCTTTTTTGTGAGCTTAGTGAGAAACTTGGACTGAGGAAATGCCGGAAGCGGTCATTGGCCATGGCGCACCGATGCACGGACGGACGTTCGAAGCGCGAGGCTATCGAATAGCAGATTGACAGGTGACAGCTGCAGGGAATATGCAAGTTTGACAGTGCTGCGTTGAGGGGCCAACAGCCGCAGCCGCTGTCAAACAGCATTCGCCAAGCAAAGACCCAGATGGAGAAGCTTGAAGTCCTGGATATACTTACTTAGGTAAGTAGTTTTCAAAGTTAGCTACGATTTACATGAATATCTCAGCCGCGGTGCTCTGCTGGTGCGCACGCGGTTGTATTTGCGTAGAATAATATCAATACTCATGTAGATATGATATTGGACGGTGGGAGGAGGTCTCCAAAGTCCTAGAGCCCACGCCCTTGTTCTCCATGCATGTGGCTTTTCGAGGATTGAGGGCAAGAGTTAACGAGTTGGCGAGGACACTTTATTCCCGGGCCCGTTCGCGCGTGCGTTCACTTTGGATCTTCGCGCATCCACACGGTGCGTCCATGTACAGTTTATTTTGCCGATGGGGATATAAATATATATATACCATATCATAGTTTGAAATTCAGATAGTCGAACTTCGAGGTCCGACCCCGGTCAGTTTCCTAATGGCCATGTGGTGCTGGCGCGGCTTGGCGATCGAGACTCGCTGTCAGTGCTCCAGGCAGCGTTGTTGTGTCGGCTCGGAAGAAGGATGTTGTGTTTAGGTGTTGACATAACAAACGTCCGCCCACCGTCCCAAAACTCTCCCCATTTGAGCATCCAGCCTCCTGCTGCTATTCTCTCTTTCTTTCCTTCTTCCTTCTCTTGCTCTTGCTCTCCGCATTCCTATACCACCTGGGCTTCTTCTCATCACCGGTTTAGCTGCAAATCTTCAAATTCTACCTTTCTACTCATCTTACCTGACATACCGCCGACATGAGTCTATCTTCAGCGACACCTGCGGCAACAGCCGGCGCGTCCACAGCCAGCGTTACCAAGCGGTATTATTCCCTAGCTCTTTCGCGCCTTCCTCCAAGCGCCTGTTGCTAACTCTCTACTTCTTGGAACCGTCTAGTCTGCAGAAAGAGCTAATGCAGCTCATGACGACGCCTTCTCCTGGAGTCTCCGCCTTCCCGGACGACCCGTGCAACTTGCTCAAGTGGACCGGAACTATCGCTGGACCGGACGGTACTTACTTCGGTGCGTCAGATTCATACCTTTGAACAGGCTCGAGTTGAAAACCCTCCTTGCTAACGCTATCCTTGGTACTATAGAAGGCAAGACGTTCAAACTCTCGTTCAGCTTCCCGGGCGACTACCCGCTACAACCACCAACGGTGGTGTTCAAGACCCCTATGTTCCACCCGAACGTGGACATGGCCGGACGCATCTGCCTTGACATCTTGAAGGACAAATGGAGCGCGGTTTATAATATTTCTTCGATCTTACTGTCACTACAAAGCTTGCTTGGTGAACCGAATAACAAGAGCCCGCTCAACGGACAGGCAGCCCAACTATGGGATGAGGACCCGAAGGAGTATCGGCGGTTGTTGGAAAAGCGACATCAGGAAGAGTAATCGTGCGATATATGATATGGCTAGCTATATTCTCATAGTGGTGTGTGTCTGTTATTGAAGGGGAGGGCGTTGAATGAACGATTGAGACGTTAGGAGATCGGGTTGAAGCCACCTAATGATAAATTGTCATTGTGCTCATGCCTTTTTACTGCTGCCTGATTTCGCATGTTCACGGTCGCGATCTTTTTTTTTCTTTCCTACTGGCTTCTTTTTTACTCTAGCTTTCCCCTTCCTTACTCCTACTTAATGTGCTCTGCTCGATTAAGCGCTGTTCTTGTTTCCTACTTCCATTTCTCTCATTGCTAGCGGGGGGCCAGGGCTGCTCCTGGAGGTGCTTTTCGACGGCGTTTATGTTTACGTTTCACGGAAGGATGGGGGGAGGAGATTGGGCCAAGAGAGCAATCTTGTCAATTCATTGGTTGGTTGTGCTGCGTAGAGCCAATTGCATTCAATATTCACAGCTCGTGAAACAAATCATCCAGTTCCGTATAGGCGGCCCGAGCACGACCCGCCCTCCTCGGAAAGGTCACGTTGAATGCCTTTTTGAGAAAAAAAATTCTTTAGAAGTACTTAAGTAAATATAGTAAAGTGGATTTCGATTTGGACCCTGAGCATTAAAGTGCATGGTGGACCGTTGTTTTGGTACCGCTTGTACCAGATAGGGCAGCGTAGCCGAAAGCTTGACAAGGCATGACAGCTATTACGTGAATCTGCGCCTTCCGTCATCCGTTTCCCTTCGCACTTTCATCATCGTCCGCGACATCGAAACTAATCGCCGCGTCCAACCGCTGCTTCAAACTTTATCTCGACCTCGATCCGACCCCTTTTCCACAGAAGAAGCGATGGTCAAGCCGTTACAGTTCAAAGGCGATAAGAAGCCGCTGAAAAAGCGAAAGCGAGTCGACGAAGATACAACAACGTCCACATCCACGGCCTTATCCGCGTCGACTGTCGAGAAATTCGGGAATACAGCGTCAGCATCATCATCATCACCATCGGTAGCTGTCGCGACGTCTACAGATACTGCCGCGGTTAGCGAGCGAAGCAAGGCCCGCGAGTCGAAGAAGAAGGGGTTGAGCGAAGAGTTGGATGCGGATGACGGATGGGTCAACTCTGAGAGTTTGGAGGATATACGGGGTCCCGTGATCTTTGCGTTTGTAAGTACACCCACGCCGACGACGTCACCCTCACGTGCAGCTTTTTGGAGCGGGGGAATGAGGGGGAGGATGAGGAGGAGGAGGGGTATTTATTATATTACGGCGGGCGTGTGGTGTATATGTGCCTGCATGCTGTTGTCGCGTGCCAGTATGGGATTCTGGGAGGATGATATGGGAAAGATGGAGTATGCCATACGACTTCTGTCGATGGTGATACACGGTACCTGGGAGTTTTGTCTGCAGATAGGGTCCACAAGGCTGCTGCATGGGCATGCTCGCGTGGGTGGGTGTGTCTACCGTCTATGCAGGGTCCTGGGGATTTGTTTTTTGTGATGAGCCCCTTGCTTTGTTTCTCACGATGTTTGTTGGCTGCGCTCGGAACCGGCCGGGTGGGGGATACTCGGACGTCGTGGATGATATCATGCTAACGGATTTTGATAATTACTACAGGCTTCGTCGCCGCCTACGTGCCTTGCGTGCGATGCTAATGGCAAGGTGTTTGCTTCACCGTTGAGGGATGTTGATGGCGAGGATTTGACGACTGCAGAACCGCACGATGTACGTTTGGTCTACTACACATCTACACGATATACACACGAGTTTGATTTTGGTGTCTACGGAAACTAATAGTGGTTCTATATGGGTGGTGTAGGTTCGCCAAGTTTGGACGCCGACGCGGATTCCAACGTCCACGAAATTTGCCTTTAAGGGTCACCACGGCCGGTACCTTGCATGCGACAAGATCGGGTTACTGAGTGCGACGCGCGACGCGATGGGACCGGAAGAGGAGTTTATACCTATACGGACAGAGACTGGGTGGGGAGTGCAGACGTGTCGAGATAAGTTCCTTAGTGGGGAGGAGAAGACACTGAGTAAAGGAGGTGGCGGCGTGGTGGAGATCCGAGGGGACGCGGAGACTATCGGGTTTGGGGAGACTTGGGTGATCAGGGGACAGAAGAGGTTTAAGACCAGGGTGAGGAAGGAGGGAGACAAGGAAGATAGAATCAGTAGGAAAGAGCTGGAGAATCTGTGAGTGTTTTCTTTATTTTCGTTTTCTTTGATTTTATTTTTAGAGGTATCCGGCTGACCACTGTGATGTTTATGTAGGGCTGGCCAGCAGCTGGATGAAGACCAGGTGAGGATATTGAAGAAGGCGCGGCGGGAGGGTAACTTGCAGTCGGCGCTGTTGGATATCCGGCAGAAGAAGAAGCGGGACAAGTTTGCTTGGTAATAAGCTGCAGCGACGGCTCGGGTTCTTCCTCCGCATGTAGATCGTGTCTACTAGCACTCTAGCGAGTAGGTGGCTCGAGATCTTGGGGTAGCGGCAGCGGCAGAGCCTGCACGATGCGCCTCGAGAAATCCAGGTTTTCGACCACACACACACTCGCGGTTGGAAGGTGGAGTTGAGGTGTGGTGTGGTGCTGCCTGCAGCCTTAATGTCGTACACACACCGACCACCTCAATTTCTGTCGCAACAACAAGAGAGGATGTACTGTACATCCCACCACTAAAACTCCGAGACAAAGAAATAATAGATACTTCAAGATAAAAGTTGGCGGTGTAGATAACGTGGCTGCAATGGCCGTCTTTCACTATAGTCACAGGCGAGGGAGAGAAGAGCACAGCCATCTTTGTGAGCTCCCCGAGACCAACGTCAAACATTCGTAGTGACGTCGGGCAGGATCAGCTGACCAGTAAGAGGAGTGACCTAGGTCAGCGTTATCGTAGACGTAGACGGTACTTCTGTCAACAGCGGCTGATGGCACAGGCACAGGCACAATACATGTTACTGCAGGGCATGCACATGTAAAGATGCAAGGTCGGTGACCCGCATCACTCTTCCGTTTTGTTTTGGTTGTGAAGAACGAATGGCGGCGGGTGTTTGATTGGCGAGCTCCCGGAAGACCCCATCACATTGCCAAATGGGGTAATGTTATTGTTTTCCTCGGAGGTGGGAGTGATATGTCCAGAATGGACATTATCATCTATCTATCTTTTATCAGGCTGGTGGCAGGAGGAGGGGCATTTTCTCTTTCTCCCTCTCTCTTTCCCTTTCTTTTACTTTCTTTATCTTTCATCGATAATTATACCGTCCTGTAATATACCTACCACATTAGCATAGCGATTAGCTGTTTATTGCGACGACCGGGAAGCATTTACCTGGAAGCTGCTGTCGACCTGCCCAAGAGTTCTAGCTCCAGCGAACCGAGAACCCAAGCCCTTGCTTTTTTAAAAAGTCGGCTCTTTTTATCTGATCTTATCCACATCCACCTGCGGGCGTCGTCCGTCTCGCCTATCTGTTACTCCAGCGGTATGTACAATGTACTGAGCAGCCAGTCCTTGGTGAAAGCGCTGTGGTGTACCTGGCCGATAAGGTAAGGTCAGCGAGAGGGAACGAACGAACGAACGGACGAGCACTGGGAGGGGAGCCCCGGACAAGCAAACAAGCAAACACTAGCAAAGTACCACGGGGCCAACGCAACACATCAACACATCTCTCATCCCATCGCTCAAGTCCTCCCCCCATCGCACGCACCTTGTGCTGGGCACTCGTTAACTAGCCCCAGTTGCTAGCAGCTCTTAGTGCTGTGTGGCTATCTCCCCTCCCTTTCCCTGCCTCCCTCCCGCTCGGCCTCCCCTCCACCAGACTACTTCCCACCATCCTCCCATCGCTGCTCCACCATCGCCGGTGGTCTTCTTTCTTAAAACTTCCGACTTCGCAGTCGCCCATGCTGATGCATTCTTCTCCCTCGCTCAGACCCGACCGTTCTCTACCAACCAACAACATTTACCCGGATCCTCCTCGCGATCCTTCGTCTTGGCTCTCGACTTCTCCTACCCTGCTACTTGGAGGCCTTCCGACTGGCCCACCATCCTGAAAGAGTCATAAAACAACCAACAGTCAACGCTACCATCGACGCCATTGCTGCATACCCCTGCGATTACTGACGCGATAACGCGAGGTCACTCGAACAGGCGATTCGCAAGAGCTTGTTCTTGTTAGTCAGCCAGCTTGTCGCGTTTTCAAATCTCGCCGATTCAGTCTAGTCACTTCTCTCAAAGTGGGTACTATATATACTGCCCCTCCCTTGCGATCCTCTTCTCGATACCTGATTCCTGCTTCTCCTCTCTTCGTGTTCTTGCCCATCGCTGGAACTCGAATTGCGAACAGGTTGAAGCGCAAAGCTACCATTAGGAATCCACTTACGCTCCTTTGTTAACGAACCTTTCGCATTCCTTTTGTTATCTGGCTTTCCTTCTTTTTTTGCATTCGACTTGCTTGCATTTTCTCTCTTTTCGCTCTATTGCGATTTTTGCATTCTTGATTCTTGTTTTTCAGCATTCATTGCGACAATTTTCGTGTAACGATGCAGCTCTCTAACCATTTCGCAGCCAATACCATCGACAATTCTATTCCTCGGCAGCAGCGTCTTGTCAGGATCACGCTGCCCCGCAATTCTCCCCGCATGCAAGACGACATCCCTCTAATCCCTCGCAGGGATCTGCTAGTTCCCAAAACTTGTATCAACGGAACTACCATCTTTGACACCTCTGACGACGAGGGAATATTCACACCTGGACCAGAATACTCGTCGGCTGCGACAAGCATAGGAACCATGTCTAAGAAACCGATTCTCCCGCTGTCGCGCCCCACAACACCAAAGCCACTAGCTACATCGACAGCTAATAGCGTCAATGCGAGCCCCGTAGCTCCACTCCCCCATCATTCCTCCGCCGCAGAGCGCGAACGCGAGAGAGACAGAAAGCGCAAGAGGGAACAAACGCCTATCGATGATGCGACTCAGCTCCAGCTCCAGCTCCAAGCTGAAAATAAGGAACGCGATGCTCGACTGTTGGATCGCCAAGTCACAAAATCACCGAGTCCCGCTAACATGCACCTTCGCCCAATTATCAAGAGATCGCCCAAGAAAGCAAGTGTACGTTTCTCATCAGACATTCGCGGTCCTATGTTACCCGCTGTGCAAATTATCTCCAGTCACAAGAAGAGGACTAGTGTAGATGCCGCTACTCAAAAGGATAGCGTCAGAGTAGAGGAGTCCGAGTCGGATACTCTAGAGGAGGAGAAGCCGCTTTCATCACAGACCACGTCGCCTCCTAAGCCGAAGCGACGGAAAGCAATGAATGGAAGACGAATTGGGTCTGCCTCTTCGACAATGGTCACTGCTGGCGCTTTCGCCTTCTTTGGTTTACTCGGCATGAAGTTCTTTGCGCCTGAGTCGGCCGAATCTAAGCTACAAACAATCTGTAGTCTGCCTGGCATGCAAGGAATTACTGAACATCTACCATTCTGCGAAAATGGTGGCAAAGCCCGCGGCCCGTTTAAGTATGGCAAGGGGGATCAAGCACCACCAGATTACAAGCGATTGATGGAGTTGCAGTTTAGCTTTGAGAAAATTCTGGAGGATTCCGTTGGTGGAAGTAGACTTGCATACGATATGAAAACTAGTGAAATGGCTGTCAGAGATCTGACAACTTTGGTTAGGGTTAGCGGACTTGCGTGTCGGTGCGTACCTGATCCTCTTCCCTGAGACCCCGCCAATTGGCTTGGAGGATGCCAGCTAATGAGGTTGAATAATAAACAGCGACCAGCTATCGATCCACTTAGAGCAATTTGGCGATACTGCGCGCGTCGCATCACGGAGTCTATCCCGCTTTTCTTCACGAGTAATGGGCACAATTGATAGCATCCTCGCACTCGACGAATGGGCCAAGAAGACCCTGGAGGATATCAGAGATTCCGAGGCTGCCACAAAACTGTCCATCACGAGTTTAGTGCTCTGGCGTGACAACGAACAGATTCGCAAAGACGTCTCCAATACTTTTCTTAAGACGACAGAGGGTATGGATGGACAACTGCAACGTCTCGTTATGGAAGCGCAGGGTGTGCTGGCAATCCTGGATCAATTGGAAGATCGACTAAACACTATTCGTATGTTTTCCTTTCACATACTTGAGATGCCAACGTGAAACTTGATAGATTCTAATTGTGCGATAATTAGACGAAATCGTCTCGCGCGAAGCTAATCACATCAAGATCGAGAACGATGAAGTGCTTTCCGCCATTCTTACTAAGCTTGGCGCGAACAAGCAGAAAATCGCCCGAAACAAGGAACACGTCAAGCTCCTGAACAATGTGAGCCATTATCGAAAGACTGCTTTGAGCCATGTTTCCGCGACAGTCGTCGAGCTCGAAAGAATGAGCGCGGACCTTGAGCAGCTTCGCGAGACTGTTGCAGCACCAAGTCTGTTGGAAGGTGTTGTAGAAGTTCCGATTGAGCTACATATTCGAAATATCGAGCAAGGAATAATGAGGTTGACGGCGGGGAGATTGAAAGCATCTAGTCGAAAAGAAGAGTACGTTATCATTATGCCTCTTTACTCAAGTTCCACTAAATATTCGGCACATGGCTGACTTGAATTTCAACAGATACCATCAAGCTGTAATGGCGGGTATCGACTATCAAAACAAGCTGATTAATGCACAGATTGCAGAGATTGCATCAAAGCCATTGGTTCACAATGTGGACATTTGATACAACAGGAATTAACTTTACTCTTCGCTGATTCTGATTTTTCTTTTGCTTTTTATTTCCCCTGGCTCTTTCTCTGGCTTGATAGACCAAGATTGCAACTGCATTTTATTTCCTATTTATTGTTTCTATTTCATATCTCTGTTTGTCCTCGTTCGTACTTTAAGGCCTTGATTTATCATTACACAAGCTTTTAGCAAGCGATGTTTTCGGTTTCCTGTCATCTGCATCATCATGTTTATCTTCCCCATTCTCTGGTTTTATTTTCCGGTTGAGGAGCTATCCTTTCTGTTGAGATCTACAGACTGTCGATGTGCCCCTGGGGAGTTTCGGAGTTTTTCGAATACATCCATCCGTCCATCCATTTTCCCATCGGGTTTGTTTTATTTTGGGGTTTACCGCAGGCTTGTGTACACATACGTTGCATGTACCGCAGACACGCAAGGCTCTAGTCGACGGGTATATCGGATGGAGCTTATAGCGGCGCAAGGTCTATATTGTCGTTTCTTCTGCTTTTCGGCCTCGGTTGCCTGTTCTGCTTTTTTTGTTCCAGCATTTTTCCTTTCGTCATTTCGGCTGATTAACTAGCTACCCTTCATACTACATTCTTACCTGTATTCTTTAATATTTGTAAAGTCTAGTTAATCTCTTTGTGTATCATGTTCAGCGATACTTATGTATAAGTATACCCACCTTTTTTCTCCTTTTCTACCTTTTATTTCCTCTGAGATTTGCTGCACATTCCTGGGTAACCTTGATTTTTCTGTGTTGTTTTTGTTCAGAAGCCGGTACATTCTAGCAAAGTTGAAGTTTCGTCAGAGGTTAGCGTTCACATTATTACATGTACGATGGAGTTGTGTCTATCTGCCTGCCTGCCTGTATCTGTACTATGCGTTATGCATTGGACATTTTTACTTCCTGCTTACGGGAAGCTTTTCTTTTCTTTTCGTCTTGTGGGGGGACTAGCTTGCCAGACCATCGCTGCCCGACAACATACTTAAGACATGCAAGCATAAACCTTTTACTTATATTTTTTCTTTATTTTCTAGCCTTTGTAGTTTATTTAATTTTATAGCTTGCCAGGTGCCTGGCATGGCGTTTCCATTCTATGATGCCGTTCTTTAAATAATTGTTCATATACAATGCATCAAAAGCCGATATAGGGAAACCGGTGCTTTACTACAGGTACAACCACCTCTTCTTGATTCACGTCTATACTACACAGAGTAAACTTACAAATTTAGTAAGCGTAAGCTAGACGCCTTACAATACTCAGAAAGTAAACGATTAGTAAAGTTTACCATAGACATTGAACGGGACGAACGACACTCTATCTGCATACGACGCATCTACGGCTTATTGTATTCCTATTCTTTGGTATGTTTTGGGAATAAGTGGTGCTACACCAGTTATTTATACTGGATTGAGCTTAGGGTGAATTAGTTATAAGACATGATTTCTAATAAAGCTTTGACCTAACCCTTCTATAAAATTATGGCTCAATATACCTTATGGACTGTCCACTAGAGGAATAGTAGCTAGAATCGTCTCAGGACGACAGGTTACCCTTTCAGAACATCAAAATCAAATTCAATGATTGAGATTCCGCCGGACTCGTGGCCTAAAGCGACTTTGTTTCCGTGGATAGCTGAGCAATCTGCTCTTTTATCATGCGGAAGGCGAATAAGCTCGGCTTCGCCTTGGTTTATCCACTCTTTTGTAATCTGGATATTTTCATTCTGGGGAGAGAATAGACGAGACAAGTCCGATGGACAGGTAAACGAATGCCGTTCAGTGGTAAAATAACGACCATCTGCCGAGAAAGATAGGCGCTTAGGCCGACCATCCGTAGCCAAGGTTTGCAGTAGAGCGCCGGTTCTTACGTTCCACAACTTGATTGTTTTATCGTAGTTTGAGGAAACGATAAAATCGCCCTTAGGACTGAATGTCACAGCGTTGAATATATATGTGTGTCCAGTGAATGTCTTCAATAATTCACCAGTCCCAACGTCCCATAGTTTGATGGTACTATCGGTCGATGCGGACGCCATTAGTTTGCTGTCAGGAGAGAAGGTAACGGTATTGACCGGTTGTCTATGCCCTCTCATCGTGCGGCTTAAATCACCCCGTAGCGAAGCATTTCGACCTCCAGTCGCCGCAAAACCTAAATCCCAGAGCCTAACAGAGTAGTCATCGGATGACGCAGATCCCAGAAGGTCGCCGCCAGGGGAAAAAACTACAGTCATAGGACAGCCTTTATTACCTTCTATCTTTCGCACTAGTTGTCCCGTTTTCGCATCCCACAACCAAAATGTATCATCTCTCGAAACAGTAAGTAAAATTTCGCTATTGGGTGAGAAAACTGTTGTTTGAGGCCAATTCTTTTGGTTCTCCAGTGTACTTATCAGCCGCCCTGTACCTAAATCCCATAGCAGAACTGTGTCATTGATGAACGGTGCAGATGCTAGAAGCTTGCTGTTCGGAGCAAACACTACAACCTCAACGCTGTGAGAATGTCCTTCTAATGTGTTTAGTAATTGGCTAGTGCCCGCATCCCACACTTTGATTGTTTTATCATCTGATGCAGAGACGAGAAGCTTCCCATTAGGTGAGAACTTCACAGACTTGATGTAACTCTTGTGTGCCACTATTGTTGATGTCTGGAGTGGTGTCCTACTTGTCACATCCCATAACTTGACCGTTGGCGTACCCGATATATACGATTCGTAGATCGATTTTGAGGCTAAGAGCCTGCTATCAGGGGAGAACGGCATAGATTTGGACCAAGACCCTTGCTGCTCTAGCGTTTGCAATAATGTTTTGGTAGTTAAGTCCCATATTATGATCTTTTTATCGCTTGATAACGATGCGAGCAGTTCGCCGTCAGGAGAAATTTCTGCATGGGAAACCTTTTCCTTGTGCCCTTCTAACGTATTTAGTAGTATTCCGGTATTTGTGTCCCAAATCTTGATTGTTTTGTCCTCTGATGTAGAAACGACAAATTTGCTCTTTAGAGAAAACACTAAGGATGTGATAGTATTCTGGTGCTCGCGCGGGAGATCCACCACAGCCCCAGCACCTATCTCCCATAGCCTGACTATATCGCTTTTTTCGCCGACCACTATCCCCAGGTATTTGTTATTGGAGGAGAATGCAGCTACAATCGGGAAGTTGTTTCCGATTTCTGATCCCTGTAGCGAAACTTCAGCTTTTGATCTTATACTGCTCAGTGTGATCACCCCTCGATCTATAGATGCTATAATGTCGCCGTCAGAAGAGACGAACGCCGAACCACGGCCGCCCAAATTTCCGTTTTTCAACAGTGCCCCTGTGTTTACATCCCATAGCTCAAAGTTGTGAGGGGAGTAGTATGGCTCCGATATGCAGGTTATAAATTTGCCGTTAGGTGAGAATACTATATGTCTGATATAGGCCCCGCGTTGCTTTAGAGTTCGGATGAGGGCTCCGGTACTTATATCAAATAGCTGGAAGGTCCTATCGGCTCGTGGAGATACGAATGCAAGAGACTTGCTATCAGGAGAAAAGGCCATTACGCTTCCATACCACCCTCCGTCACTGCCCTCATATTTTTTTCCCAGAGTGTGAATCAATGCCCCTGTGCTGGTATCCCATATTTTGATAGTGGTATCGCTTGACGCAGATGCGAGAACTCTGCCATCAGGAGAAAATTTCAAGATGTCGATAGTATCTTCATGACCCTCTAGCGTTTGCAGTAATGTATCCCACTCGCTTTGAACTTTGGGGAATTTGGATATCCACCGGAGCCCGCGTCGGACTCTCGAGTTGAACAGCCTCCGAATAATACTGTTTTCCGGCGCAAATATCATCGCTGATACGTATATCTGTGAGGGTGACTCCTGTATCATGGATTGATTTCGAAGCGAGAACCGCTTCATGTCGTAAATAAGTTTCATGAATTCTGGGCAGACACTTTTCTAAATAGTTATTAGCTAACGTTAGGTACCGATAGGGAGCAGGGATAGTATATATGCATACCGAGGCAATGGATTCTAACATATATACCGCGTGAACGGCTTCTACAGCCTTTCCCATCCAGCCAAGCGCTTCGAGCCAAGAAAGTAGATTGGTTTGTAAGAATTTGTGGACTCGATCGTGGTCAAATAATTGAGTACCGGCCTTTTGAAGATGTCGAACCCAGTACAGACAGGCGTAGCGAGCTTCTAGAGGAAGGTATTCTTGTACTTGGGGCCCTTCCCTAGTAGCGGACGAACTGTCGAGAATTCCTAAACCATTGATTTTCTGTTCCATGAAAGCGATGCATTTTTCTGCTAGAGTTCCATGTGCCTCTTCCTCACTAATCCAAAATGACGGCTTGTTAGAGCCCTGTCTGCCATGAATGAAGTCGCGGAATGAGTTGTGGTAAAGAATTACAGGGGACTCCGGTCCAGGCTTGCGGGGTTTCAAAACAGCACTAAGGTCCGTTAAGATCTCGTCTATAAGATCTTCGAGATTTTCTGAATCAGAGCAGAGTCTGTTTAGCGCGGTTCCAGAGAGCGGATCAAATGCAACTGTGATGGTGCCAATAACCCATCGGAACCCATCTTCCTCAGAACCTCTTGCGTGGAGAATAATTTGCTCATACATCAGACTGAGCCTAGATATCGACCCCCCTTCGGGCGCACCACCTTTACAGATCAAATCGAGTCGGTCTTTCAGCCCTACGCCTCGTGCTTCCGCGGCATCTCCGATGAATCGACACAGTGTCGCAGCGTAGATGAACAAGCCACCAGCCCTCTTTGTGAGACTAGCTATAGTCTCCTCGTCCGGCCAACCCGGAGGCAAGGTGCTCCTACGAGCCCTTAGTTTGCGCAGTTGGTCTCGGAAATAGACAGCGATATCGTGGTCCGTAGTAAGCTTCTCGACGTTATCAAGACTGTAATGTTGACAGGACTGTGTTGAGTAATCACTAATAATGGCATTGATATGTGCTTCCGGTCTACTGGTTATAAGGACCCGCATCTCTATCAGCGTTAAGTCGTTCTCCTCGAGAAGCATCTTAAGAACAGCCTCTACATCTCTTTCCTTTATACACTCATCTAGAGCATCAACGACGATGACAATAGACTGTATTTGCCCTTGCTCAAGTTTTTCAAGAGGCCCTAGGACAAGCTCTTCCCACTGAGCGGAGAGGTTCTTTTCGATGATGTCCGGATGCCTAGTGAAAGCTTCCGAAATGTGCTTGGACAAAGATGGCGAACGGTGTGCTAGCTGCATAGCGATCGTTGTAGCGAATAACCCGGCGTGACTGAGTTCGTCATTGTTCCTAGAGAAAGTAAAGCTCGCCACTAAGTGTGTTTTCTTCTTTCTCTGGTAATCCCGCGCGACTGTATGCGCGATTGTAGATTTGCCGGTGCCAGCGCCTCCTTTCAGCCAAAAGACCTTGGATTTATCTCTCGCGATGATCCAGTCATTTATACTACTCCGGACGTCGATTCGGGTTTCTTCAAGGCAAAGAGGGTCATCCTGGTGGCTTCGGGAGTCGAAGCCAGCTTCTTTGGCGTGAGGCAGCGCCACCAGATTGGCAGAAGGCGGCTGTTGGCCATCGGCTAGATAATAATTTATAACTCTAGTCAACCCAGTTAATAAATGCTGTGCGATATGGTTCCGTTGAATTATCTTACCCTCTGTTGCTGAGAGGCCCTTGGTGCCCTATCTTGCTGTCCGTGTTGTTGTATATATCCCCCATGTTGCAACCGAGCAGCTTCGCGCTTTGCAGTCTCCTACACTAAACTTGAACAATCTTTTCTTCGCGCAGTCTGTACGGGTCTTATTATCATGTTCTGTGCATGCGCATATGCGCAGAAGACCTAGGTTTCACCGATGCGGTTTAAATCAAGCATCAGACGTTTTTTTAAAAAGGATTTTGTTCCATCCTTCACCGCCATATAGAGGTAGGTATATTTTATATGTATTGCTCGCCTGGAAGAGCAATTCCCGACCCCGCTTTTCGCCGACAGCATCCACCAATTCATGTCGGCTGGCACCCCTCCGTTAGTCTCCCTGCACACCAGATGCGCGCTACACCCTGGAGAAAGCAAGCTAAATCTCCGTATTAATTAACCCAGCCAAATTAAGTTTCCTCCAGCAACTTGGATATTGGAAAGATCACAATTGGAGTTCATGGCAACCAAGCAACGTATTGAAGTGCCTTCACAGGTTTTTTTTTTTTTTTTTTGTCAAATAAAACTTCAAAATTGGCAGCGAATATCGAAATATCGTCGTGCAATATCGCCTCACTAATTTCGTGTTGGGCGGTTTGAAATGGGATTTTGAAATGCGCCTCGGGACCTGTATTTGTTAGAGGATCCACTTAGCTGTGCTTGGAGATATGCCGATAACATATATCTCAAGTACTATTGTCTAGGTCGAGTCGACAAAGTATCAAATTAGGCCAGCTTCGTCGTTGGAGCAGAATCATTCGCTACTAACGCCTGCACCCCGGCAAAAGTTCGGCTCTGCATATGCAGGAATCGATGCTTCTCTAGCCTAAGATATCTTAGAGGAAAAATATCACAGCTAGCCGTTGAAAGATTTCTCCATTCGTAGCTCCACTTTCGTGCACCTGCCAGCCGCAGTATGGTTCACCCGGAAGTAGAGGGGGGATCTGCCCCTCATGAGCCTAGCCTATTTCCGGTCGCACCTTTCTGAGCTTCTACTTATATAGCTCCTCTGAAGCTTTTCAACGGCCTGGTAGATGTTCGTATAACTATTCTCATACGCTGCCCTAATTCCCCTTTGAAGAGGATACTAATATTATTTTCACCTTCCTTGTTACCTCTCTAGCACTCTCTCGACTTTACGTTTTATCGCCGGAATGGCTTCCGACCGCGAAGATTTCGAAATCGGCATCATATGTGCCTTACCCCTAGAAGCTCATGCAGTGAAAGCAATACTAGAGGAATCGAATGAAGAAAATGCGCAGGATGGGGGCTCGAGTGGGGCTGGAAAGGCGCTAACGGACACAAATCTTTACACAACGGGCAAGATTGGTAGCCTCAAGGTGGTTTTGGCGCATATGCCGGGTATGGGGAAAATACCCGCAGCGGCCGCGGCAACCAACTTGAAACAGAGCTTCAAGAATATCAAACTCGCTTTAGTCGTTGGAATCTGTGGTGGGGTTCCTGGAGACCAAACTACAGGTGTTACACTCGGGGATATTGTCATTGGGAAACAGGTTGTCCATTATGATTTCGGGAGGCAATACGAGAATGGGTTCATCAGGAAGGATAGCCCCGAGGATGGATTAGGCAGGCAAGGTCCCGAGGTCCGTGCATTTATCAGGAAGCTTGAGTCGGGACAAGATAAACTCAAGGAGGACGTATCGAAATATCTCGCTGGTATCCTCAAGTCTAGCCCTGAGATATCGGATGGACTGTACGACGACCTCTATCCGCCAGATTACTGGCATATCCATCAAGATGCCAAGAAATGCAGCGGCCAAAAATGTATAAACGGTCGGGACGTCTGCGATGCTGCGCTGGCCTCCTCGTGTGAGGAGCTAGGGTGCGACCTAGACGAGTTAATACGCCCACGAGATCGTAAAGAGCAGCCAGACATATGCTTTGGCTCAATTGCGTCCGGAGATACGGTCATGAAATCCGCTGCCGCCCGCGATAAAATTGCTAGAAAAGAGGAAATTATCGCCTTTGACATGGAGGTTGCTGGGGTGTGGGATTATCTTCCTTGCGTCTTGATAAAAAGCGTTTGCGATTATGCGGATAGTCACAAGAATAAAAAGTGGCAGACTTACGCCTCTTTTGCTGCTGCAGCTTGCACAAAGGCGATATTAGAACAATGGAACCCGACAGACTCTAAAAAGTCCCAGCAATACCAAATAGTAAGTGAGATACTCATTCCACAGTACCAGCCATAGCTAATTCTAGTGTAGAAAAACCAATTCAACAACCATAATTCAAAGATTGCTTACCAGGCAGACCAAGCCCATAATTACGGCACTCTGAATTTCAGCTTCTCATAGTGCTGAAAAACTCAATGTTTATCTCGCCCTAAGATCTCTCTTGTTATTTAGCTTAGCTCAGGGCTCCTCAATCTATAATCTCAGTTTTTTATACTGTTAACTACCTGATCTAGTCAGTACATTGCGGTAGAGACGACAAAAACATCTAGATATACAATTGATTGGAAGCTTGAAGGAGGTTGAATTTAAGTTTAGTTAAGCCTTCTTTAGCAAAAGTCAAGCATATCATGTTGTGGAATTTAATGCAATCTCTGGGGCTTTATAAAGAGCTACTGGTGAGGACACAGAGTACCTTTAATCTGCATACAAAGATCTATCTTCAGTTTGAACGAAGTCTTCAAACTTCAGATATACTATAACTATAATTTTCACTAGATCTATAGACCGGCCAGGAGGCTTGAGGTACCCCTTCAATTAATACGCCAATAGCCCTGGCAGTTCGAGTCTGTCTACAATGGCGTCTATAACTACAATGTAACGCATGTAAGATGGAGCTATCTCCGTCTATCTGTTCATCTGTCTGTTCGCGTGAATCTGACTGTCTGCCTGTATAGCTGTGTCTCTATTTGCGCGAAGTATTATACCACGACACCTCGTTGTTTATGTGCTGACGCAATTAGACCATCTAGCAATGTATTTAGTTTCGTGCCATTCATTATTGATGCTCTTCCGCTTGTTATCGATATATAAAGTATGCAATATGGGTATTTAAATAGCACGGAAATTTCTTATAGATTACGTAGAAAATGTTTGCGCAAAATCAATTTCTGCCGTTTTTATGGTTTTTCGTCGTATAACAATTTCTTGAAGGAAAGGATTATATAAAGTTATAAACCCTATAGAAATCATAAAAATTCTAAAAAATACATTATTGTTACTTTTTAATTTCTGTGTTACTATATAGAAGGCAGGCGCAGAAACTTTGGTAGATTACCGCTGGAAAAAACGACTGTCTGTATACTCACAATGACACAATTCTTTTTTTGCGAATCTTTGATACATCAATTGATTAAGTGCAAGGCTGTTAAACAACGCTTGCTTAAACCCGGGCCGGCCAACAGAACCATTTTTGGTAGCCTCGATATTTGGATCAAATTCGTAAATACACGTGGTTTGGCCCCCAGAGCGGTCGCTGGACCCTGGTACACCAAGCCGGAGGGCAGCGTCCCTAAAACTAGCTTGGTCTTACCCTTGATTGCTTCTGTTTCAGAATCGGCTTGCCTCCGACGATGATTGACTGTCACACAGAGGTGCGCGCTTCCAACAACATCACACATCAGCCTTACTTTCAGGCCATGCATGATACCGGTACACGTACACTTTATTGTCTAGAAATCGCTTAGCTAAGTGGCACAAGCTTGCAAGGCTGCAGCTTTCTAATAAAATGAAGAATGATAGCACTTTCATCAGCCCCTTCCGGGCTCTGTACTGGTTATTGAACTGTGAGTTACCCCACAGCGATGAAGAGTACGGAGGTATATCGTATTACTTTGGAGCACCCTATAAGTTGAGAGGCCGAAGCTTCCCACCCACGTGCTCATCACTTTTTGCAAGACAACGTTCCAAACCATTCTTCTTAACAAGCACGCTAGCACCACTCACAGTCGATCCAATCCATCTAAGACTTCATTGCTTAGCATAATGAATCAAATGTCGGACATTAAAGACCAGGTATACGAAATATGCTTGATATGCACCTTTTTCTTAGAGTTTAGAGCCGCGGTAGCCATTTTAGATGAGCAACATCCTCCTCCTGCTGCGAACGCCGGGTATGATGGCAACCACTACGCTTTTGGCCGAGTTGGTGAAAATAATGTCATTATCGTATGCCCCCATAACTTTGGAGATGCCAACTACTCCGCCTTGGATGCTAAGGACAGCCTACGACGGAACTTTCAATCTATCATCTATTTTTTGATAGTTGGTCTTGCAGGCGCAACCCCACGTCCCCTCGATGTCGACATCAGATTGGGCGATGTGGCTGTGGGGATCTCGGCCCATGCTAAAGACTCGAAACAAGGGCTACGTGACCATGGCCCACGATATCCTGAACCAGAGGAAATCTTCCGGAATGCCCTCGACGCGCTCGGGTCTCTTGAACTCCAAAGTTATCTTACGAACACGGTTATAAACGCTGCTCTACAGACCCCTCTCCTTTCGCAGAGTTATGCGCGTCCGCCAGTCAAAAGTGATCTACTTTTCCACACACATTATGGCCATATTCCCGGTAAACCTTCATGCGACGAATGCGGCATGGAGATCGAAAGACCCTTTCGGCCTCACAAGTATCCATATATCAATTTCGGCCGAATATTAGCCAGCAAAACGACTGTTAGAGATGGCGTTACTAGGGAAAAAATACGTTCTCAAACAAATTCAGTCTGCATTGGAACAGATGATACAAGAGAGTGGGATGAGGTGCCTTCATTGGTCATTCGAGGTATCAGCGATTACTCAGACAGCCACGGGAACGAAAAATGGCAGCGCTACGCGGCATTGGCTGCTGCCGCTTACGCAAAAGTCGTCTTGTTGCAACTAAAACCCAGAACTACAACAGTCACAACTCGCTCCCGAGACAGCTCATCGGCTTCATCACGAGCAAGTAATATTGAGCCCATAGCCTCCCAGCCTTCAAATATGTTCAGGGAACGCTCTATAGCAACAACCTCTTCGATAGGCTCGGAGGCAGTGTCCTCAAGGACCTTCGAATTGGGCCGCAGTTCACAATTAAATACTGTTATAAGAATCGATATCAATGCGTTCATTGATGATCTTGGACCTATTAACAGAGTTACTGGTAAGACTGGAGCAACGGTAGGATCTGGTTTGCTTGGTGGCGATGAAGGAATGAATCCCATGCATCCGCCGATAGAAGATCCAAACACTATCTCAGAGAAGGCCTGCGAATGGCTTACCCAGCGCTTATTTGCTGATGATGAACTTCGCTGGCTCTATTTGGATGCGTTCGCACGGCTAGATGGAAATAGATTTATGCAAAAGCACGATGAAATTCTTACGGCATTCTTCGATGACGTCAAATTAGAAGCTCCCGCAGGTATTGTTTATGCGCGGAGTATTCGATTACTCGAAAGACGGCTTAATAGAATTCGGATAATGACTTGGATACGTGCGCTCTGTAGCACTTCTCTGGACCCGGAAGCTAAACAGACTACCGACAGTGACAGAACGCTCCCGAGAGAAACGCCCAATCTCTACTCACAAGTTCAGCATGAAGATTTCGAGCGATCTGTTCAGTTCAAAGAAGGCCAAGATACTGAAAGAAGCGATGGTAGTGAATTTGAAATAGATCTTGAGGATGACGGCGATAAGACTTCACCTATTCTTTCTAAGGATCCGAATTCGGTACTGGGCTTCCTCGTCACGGGAGTAGCATTCGAACTGTTGAAATCAAATATCCGCACATTAATTCATCCTTCTACAAGTATTCCGGCAGCCATTAAGCTTAAAAAGCATACTAACACGGTGCTAAAAAAACTACTGGAACAACACTTTGAGGTTGTCGCGATTGAGAACTATTCTTGGATACAAGAACTGAATGAAGTGGGATATTCTAGGCTCCAGATCGCTGATATTTTGCTTCAAGAGGCGAAAGATACACCCTGGGTATATTTGGAGCCTCCGCTATTAAACTTTCAAGCTGGAAGCAACCTACCCAAAAAAGGACATCATGTGCTAGGATGTATACACCAATCCCAAGGTAAATTAGGTCTCGCAAGCAAGCACACGGACAGGAACTTTGACCATCTAAGGGATCTGGAACGACCAACCGCATATCCCACTGATGGAGATTTGGACCAAACAGTTCATGGGCTGTGTGGTCTGGCCGGAGTCTTGCCTATCAGCGGCTGTAACCGGTGGAATGGTGACGTTACCTTTGAAGCCAGCAATTCTGTTGCAACTATATCCTACCGGACGGCAATATCCGATGGATCTCACGACGTAGTTCTTGCAAAAATCTTGGCGACACTATCGGGGCTCTGTTATGCCGCCGCTTTCATGCAGAAATCAGGCCTCTTATGTGATAGCTTCACAGTCATTATTCACTCAAACTATCATTCAAAAACTAGCTATCAGGCGCCTACAGTTAGCCTCCGACGTATAAACCTAGACCAGGTTATGGAATTAATGCATTTGATAGAAAAGTGGAAATCGAGTTCGCAGAGTCCTACCCCTTACCAAGACCTCAAACCCCTTAGGATTGTCACAGTTAAAATATGGGACTTGCTTGGATATTACCCGGGAGAATACTTTTACACTCAAAAGGAAGATTTCATACACCTTCTGAGTTTGACTACCCAATTCCTTTCGCTCAGCTTTCTCTGTTACTACCAGGGGCATACTGGGCCACTTCAACCTTTGTTCCTCGATACGCCAGTGCAGAAGGTGGTTTTAGCTGGCTACGGGGGGATCAAACGGCCTCATAGCTTAGGTTTAGTAGCAGAGATAACGAAACTTACGTGTATTGGGAGCATGATTGGAGGTCCTGTCTTTGCTTTTAAAAAGTACCCGTTCACAGGGAGGCACGAAGACATTGGCATTGAAGACAAGAGGTTTGACGTACTCGCGACCCCTGAAGATTTGCTAGACACCTGGGGCCCCGGAAGTTTTATTGTTCGAGATTCCTCTGACTCCCAACCTATTGCTATCAAAATTATGGGAGGTCTTATATACCAGACGCAGAATTATCCCAGCCGAAGCAACTCAAACTTCCATTGGAAAAGCACAGGCACCGTAAGCGCTGGCGACATGGTGCCATGGCCTTTCCATCCTGGAAAAAGCATACGAGTGGGCGCAGCAGTTACATTAAACCCGGACTGTACAATTGATGAGAAAGAATGTAAGGATAAGTCTTCATCCGCCTTCCATGTCCTCGGCACGCATGACGACTTTTGGGAAGATAGCGAACGTCAGTTTGGAGGCCAGGTTGGTTACAGTTATGTCATGCTGCAGGCGAATCGAACAAAACACAAAGTTTCTGGCATAACACTGAAAAAGAAGATCTTGGACCAAGAAGATGAAATACTTGTGCGGTCATTAAATAGTCTCTACGGACTCCAAGTCAGCTTTTGTACCGGTGTTGCTCGAAGAGTACCCTTACGCCAACTAATCTCTGATCTCTTCTCGGTGTTTGCGACAATATTTATTCGGGATGACGCTATATGGACTCAGCTTAAGCAGGAATATAGAATTCTTGGTGCGCTCAAACCAGACGCCATCGAGCCAATTCAGGTGTATCTCAGGGGCTTACCAAATAAGCTCTACAATATCGTCCTCCAAATAGTTCGACGCGTTCTTACTGTTCTCCAGCCTACCGGTGTTAGTCCCGAGGGAGATTTTTGCTCAGTCGCCTGGCCTTACACTGACCCCCCCTTTCTCTGCCTCCGATTACGGTGTGACGAAAAGGGAAATTCGTGGGTTCGGCTCCTCGCAGATTCCGAAGACTGTGCAACATTCGCATACGTCTCAAGAGACTGTCTTGTGACTCGGGGGATACCCTGTAAAGGTTCCCATCCGTTGTGGCATAACTCCGCTCCGCTACTTGAAACTGCCATATCTCAATATAACGAAAACCCGAGCCAACCTCTACCGCCTTTGCAACCAAATAAAACATACTATTTCCGAAAGCAAGGTTCTCTGTTAAAGGTGGAGGTAGACCTACAATCCGTGGCTGGGAATAAAACTCTATTCGTTTCTCAAAGTTCTATCCCTCCCAGACTTATGCAGAGACTATATCAGATGGACATCACGAAAGGTCGCTTTCCGCGTATAAGAGAGAAACAACAGCTTTCAGAGAATGGAGCTGAGGACGTGACAATACTGACCAAGGGTGAGGCGAAGGCACATCGCGAGAAAATATCAACCGTTACGATTCTAACTTCAAGCTCAACAGTTTCAGCATCGAACAATGTAACTTCAACAGTACCTACAACAAGCTCGACATCGACTAGAGCAACAGCAAGGATCACGTCACCTGCCACTATTTCAAGCCCGATACCAGCTGCTACGGTTCTGATATCTACTACCATAGTCTCAGCATCAACTTCGACAGTTTCGGCTTCAATGCCATAGCCCCAGTTACAGATGCTGTAACATCCAAATAGCGATGTTAACTTTTCGGGTACCTAGTACCCGTACCTTGAAATCAGCTATAATCGACCAACGGGGCCGTGTGGAAGTCCGGCTGCTCGTCTAGCCGTTAGCCTAGATTATTTACGTTGTCTCTAAATACCAATACTAATTGTCAACAGTTTATAACCAACAATTTACAGGGCAAATTGTTGATGATAATTTTATAAATTTCCATTCTTTTCGTGATTAGCCCGCCGACGGGCAACATAGTCCGCTATTGAAAAGGTTCCATATCTAGGAGTATAATTATCCGGGATAGCAATATCACGAAATTCTTGTGCAGCGTCTTTCACACACCGCGGGAACCCCGAAGCTCCAATGGATGGTGGTAGGTGCCCGTATAAGTTCAAGTTGGTAAGGTTTTTAGTTCGGTAAATACCATCCCGCTGAGCATCCAATATTAGGACGGAATTAGAACTACTCTTGAGCAAAGGTTATTCCAATACAATCTCCCACTCAGCAATCGCTGCATTAGATGAAACACATCGTCCCTATTAACCTTGTACAGCCCTTTGGCATTGCTTGTATGGATGTACGCGTCAGAAACCTGGGGACGTTAGCACCGTAAAACTCGCGCAGAGAAACATTATATTAACTTACCTCATTACCGGTCTCTCCCCGATTGAAATGTTTAACACCTCCAAAAATTTGAGTTTCTGCCCATAGTCCAACAGCGTCCTTTTGCGTCCACAGATGGGTTTTGTAAATTTTGGCAGTAGAGGAGGTCGGTATAACTACTATTATAAAGCGGAGGCATGACAGGGCCAGCGACCTTGCCCATAGCCGGCTCATATTGCTCTCCAGCGACTGCGCGAACCACCTCAACGAGTACCTCAAATTCGACTAATCAGTTCTCTGTATGATCAATATACCTCTAGAGAATCTTTTATTTGTTAACAATAGTGAGGTTGATATGAATATCTCATTTCATATTTTAATATCAAAACCGTACATTTCATTGCAGAGTTACTTGCGAGATCAGGTTGTCGAATCTTTCTATGAATATCGTATATTTATGAAAGCTGTCCTCCGAGGGGCCATCTTGACAGTTTTGTGCGTCAAATAGATCTAACGACTTTAATGGCGCGCATCGCCCATATTGCAACCTCATGCAAGGCGAAATACATTTTGCGCGAGTCATGTCAACCGCTCGAGCTGCAATGAAGGCAACTCTCCGAGGGGAATACGGTTTACCATATTGACACACAGCTGCACAGATGCTCGACTATATTCCAGTGAGAATCGTGATCATGTGATTCAACTGCGAGTATGATTCCCTGGGAACACAGAAGTCGTTGTCGTTGGTTTGTGCAACAGGTCAGCTTACCCCTGCTCCCACTGTCCAAATTTGTGCCCGCGTTCCCAAATCGGGGTTAAATCGGTCGACGTCACAACAACACGTCCTGAGGTCATAGACATTGCCTCACAGCGGCAGCTCGCCTTAGATAATATACCTTATTGCAGAACGATATAGGTGAACAAGTTGCGAATAACCTTCGGGATATAAAACCGGGAGTTGGATCTTAGACAGCCATCCAATTGCGTTTGTCCTGTTTGTCAGGAGTTATACGGAAACCTCCAGATTACGCTGTGGACCGATCCGCAGGCACTGGCCGATGGGTGCACTCGATCCACATTTACCTTCCGAACGCATATACGTGTAATAGTAAAGGCATGTGTTTATTACATAAAATCGCGGCTGTGGAAGAATTCAATCTGTAGCAGTAATCAGCACGCAATGCAGACGTCATGTTGTCCACGTTCAATGGAACCAGGACAGCCTTTGCAAGCAGCTCAGCACTCGTTTATATCGAAGTCCCCTCATCTCAAGCTACTCTAAACTTCTCTTCTTTCTTAACACCCTCATCCAAGTCAATTGGCCATCTACAAGCTTTGGGATACCCACAATAAGCCAGACTAGTCACAGTGTGCAAATTACAAAACCATGTCCTCCATAATGGAGAAAGTACACCACAAAATCACGCAAGCAGGAGATGCCATCCAGGACTCCGCGGCCCTGGGTAACGCAAAGGTCGCCAGTATCAAACCAGATATGGTTGATGGCCACCTCAAGTCGCAGAAGATGACGACAGACTTTGGCGTCGGCATGCCAGAGGCTGCCACCAATTCATGGCTGAGAGTCGTCGATGCAGAGGGCAGACAAGGCCCTATGCTCCTAGAAGATAGGTATGAGCTCTACATCAGATAATTACTGATTTTACCCATTGCAGACAGCTATGCTAACGATACACGGTTGCATTCAGTATTTCGAGGGAGAGAATCCATCGATTTGATCATGTTAGTCGGCTGAAGCTCACCTCCCAGCATGACGAAGTAACGCTTCTAATCTCATTTTTCACGCCTCCAGGAGCGAATCCCAGAACGAGTAGTCCACGCCCGTGGCGCCGGTGCTTTCGGCTACTTCAAACTCAAAGAGTCTGCCGCAGATGTATCCCACGCCGGTGTACTAACCGACACCTCACGCACCACTCCCATCTTCGTGCGTTTCTCAACTGTTCTAGGCTCTCGTGGGTCCGCCGATACTGTTCGTGATGTTCGTGGCTTCGCGGTTAAATTTTACACGCAGGAAGGAAACTGGGATATCGTCGGCAATGATATTCCAGTATTCTTCATCCAGGACGCTGTCAAATTCCCGGATTTAATACATGCGGCAAAGCCAGAGCCGGATAATGAAGTACCTCAGGCACAGTCGGCGCATAATAACTTTTGGGATTTCAACATCTTGCATAGCGAAGCGACGCACATGCTAATGTGGGGTATGTAGCATATCTGCTTCTCCAATTTATCGAAATCTAGCATAAGCAGTAGCAGGATAGCCACACAGAGTCACTTCTGAGCTTGAACAAAAGCTAACGTATACGCAGCAATGTCTGACCGCGGCATTCCCCGTTCGTACCGCATGATGCAAGGCTTCGGCGTTAATACATATACCCTTATGACCGCTGATGGCAAACGTTCATTTGTCAAGTTCCACTTCAAGCCAGAGCTCGGTGTGCACTCTCTCGTATGGGACGAGGCTTTGAAACTCTGCGGTCAAGACCCGGACTTCCATCGTAAGGACCTCGAAGAGGCAATCAAAAACGGTGCCCCTGCGAAATGGGATTTTGGCATCCAAGTTATCCCGGATGAAAATCAGGATGATTTCGAGTTTGATATTCTCGATGCAACGAAAGTCTGGCCGGAGGAGCTGGTGCCTGTGCGTTATATTGGCGAGCTGGTGCTCGACCGATGTGTCGATGAGTACTTTTCGCAAACAGAGCAAGTGGCCTTTTGCACTTCTCATGTTGTCCCAGGAATTGGATTCTCTGATGACCCGCTATTACAAGGCCGTAACGTAAGTTTAATGCATAAGCCTTGCAATCTACTGTATCTTCACAAAGATACTAATTGTTGATGCTTTTCACGATAGTTCTCATACTTCGATACTCAGATCACCCGTCTAGGCATTAACTGGCAGGAACTCCCCATCAACCGCCCGGTCTGCCCATACCTCAACATGAACCGCGACGGGGCAATGCGCCATCGCATCACTAAGGGTAAAGTAAATTACTGGCCCAATCGGTTCCACGGCACAGCCCCTGTCCTCCAAGCTTCGGGCGATAAAGTATCCGCATACAACGAGCACCCACAGAGAGTCATCGGAATCAAGCAGCGTCTGCAAGCCCCTAAGTTTAAGGAGCACTTCAACCAGGCGACACTCTTCTGGAACTCGATGACGCCAATCGAGAAGCTACACATTATCAAAGCATTTTCCTTCGAGTTGGCCCATTGCGACGATGAAACAGTATTCAATAACGCCTGTGCTCGATTAGCGGATATTGATGTTGAGCTGGCCAAGGAAGTGGCGACTCGCGTGGGTGGAGTGACCCCGGACGAGGTGCAAAGTTCGCGCAAGAATCACGGGAAGAAGAGCGAGACATTGTCTCAAATGGCATTTATGCCCGAAATGCCTACTATTAAGAGTCGGCGAGTCGCGATACTGGTTGCCGATGGGTACGAACAGGCCTTTGTTGTTGCTGCAAAGGCGGCGTTGACAACGGCTGGAGCTGTGCCGCTTGTTATTGGACCCAGGAGGAATTACATCTATGCCGATGGAGAGGAAGTAGGGCGAAAGGGAAGTGGTATTTGGGCAGATCACCATTTCGAAGACCAAAGATCAGTTAGTACCTTGACATCTCGAACTTTTGGCGTTAGATACACGTAAGGATACTAATAGTGGCATGTATAGACCATGTTCGACGCACTTCTCATTCCACCAGGTTCGCATGCCGCGACTCTGGCATCTAACGGTCGCGTGATCCATTGGATCCGAGAATCGTTCGGACACCTTAAAACAATTGGTGCGGTAGGAGCATCTATCGATGTTATTAAGCGTGCACTGCAGCTACCCGGTGTGGAAACTGCGGATGTGTCGTCTAGAGCAGCTGTGGATTCTTATGGTGTTGTCACCGTGGGGAATTTAGAAAGTCGTGGATTGAAAGAGCTTGTGGAGATCACAAGGGGAGCTAGTGATTTCATGGGCAAATTTTCGTATCGCATTAGCCAGCATAGGTGTTGGGAGAGAGAGCTGGAAGGGTTGATGGACCAGGTTGCATTTTAGGCAGCAAGATCATGACAATGCGTGCTTTTCCCCTATAATTCTGTGGGAAGTCAAGAGCGGGTGCGTACAATTCGAATTCTGGCGAAATACGCCTCTTACCTATGAACAACGGTATCGCAAATATTTGCATGGGTTGGTTGGTCGAACTGCGATGCGGCCACCAGCAGCTTTCTCGGACGGCCGTTTGGTTTACGACAAAAGTAATGTAGTGGATTATGTAAATAGCCTTCTCTACTTTGAATGCTTTATGCAAACACAAATTCCTCTACCAATCGACATAGGGAATGCATGTTCCCTTATTGCCATGATAGACTATTGTAAGCTTAAATACAAAGGTTGGAAACTCTGGCTTTAACACAGTTCACAGTGGATACTTTGGAGTTTCTACCACCCATACAAACGAGAGTGGCATCATGAGACAACCATTCGAACACCAAATATTAAAGACGGGGGCTCATTTACAATTACGCAAAATACGACTGTAAGACACGTCATAATTTAGCGGTAGCGTTCATTGCGCTACACTGCAGTATGTACATCTCCACGTACAGCTCGTCCACTCATACCTCACGGCTAGATCGACCTAGATGGGGCACGGCTATAGACAAAACAGGAATCGTCAACTCGCAACAGAGACAGCACTAGATGCCCAGGAATAACAACCAATCTCAGTGGTTCCGTTCCACAATCTCCTTCGCAAAGGTGGCAAAATCCCGATGGTCAACCTTGTCGAACAAATTCGGCTCTGCACGCACCAGAAATTCACCAATTAGCAAACCCGATTTTCAAACAATTGCCTGTCACAGCGCAAATGGAAACACATCACCAAACTTACGAGTAAATACTGCAAGAGTATTCCTGGCAACTCCGGGCGCCTTGGAAGCCCTCGCACCCCTCACAAAGTGCGGCACAGCCTTAAACTTCCCCTGTGTGATAACCTCCAACGCCTCACCTGTCTGAAACGCCAGACAGCTCCTCGGGATGCCAACCTTGACAATTTCATCATTCCGGTTCTTGATGTACAGCCCAGCCTCTGGATCCGGCGACGCTGGTAGCTCTTCCAGTTCTACCTTCCCGCCGCTGGTCTTCAGCGAAGGTGGGTGCGCCCGCTCGTCGACAAACATGGCGGACGTCAGACCCGTAAGACAGCCGTGGTCAAGATGCGTACCGCACCAGCTATCGAGGTCGTCGTCAGTTTCTTCCGTTGCAGAGTCCGGTGGTGGGAAGTAGTGCAGTAGCCGGGCCTTGCTGGAGGACGACGTTTTGACGACATGCTCGAGGTAGCCTGCGGTGTAATTATCGATATTCTTCTCGGCGTAGCGGTCGCATGCGCGTGCTACCAGGACTGCGGTGTCAATTATTAATGTGCACTAGATGTAATCACAATTAGGCTGTCAGCCAGGCCAGCGCTATTGATCTACCAGACTTGTATCGTATCATGCAGAGAAAGAGTAATGCATAAATCGCCAAACAGAAGCTCGCACCCACCAGCTCTTGGAACGTCTGCTTGAAGCCCGACAGCGCATCCTCCGTTGGCCATATATTGCCCTTGGTATACTCTGGCAGGTGCGGATAGTCGCCTTCCGCGCCATCCAGATTAGGGTCCTTGTACCACGCGCAGTTGACGTAGTAGCTCCCCTTCAGCGTATCGTATCGTCCATTCGCCAACTTTTCCTTGCCGCACGACCATCCGACTAGCCATTTCGCCTCTTCGCATTCGAGTCCCGACAGCTCCGAGGCGGGCAAGTTGGCGAGGTGACTAGCGTAGGAGAGCAGTCGCAGGCGCAGGGCAGCGAATTTAGCATCGAGGTCAGATACGACGAGGATTCCGAGAGAGTCAGGACCGAATGCCTGCTCGAGAGATTCGAAGGGGACAGCGCCGGATTTGAGCGCATCCAGGGTGACGGTTACCGGGTCGGCTTTGGCGTACGCCATGGCTGCTGCAGGAGGTGGTTTAGAGTTGCCGTTTGTGTTTGCGCGTGTGTAACGTTGGATAACAAATGCACCGTTTATCAGAGCTTATCGATATGAACGCCTAGTCGAGAGTATAGTATGTATACGGATATAGGATATGTATACTGATGGTAATGATAATGTCTACAGGTATCAATCCTGAGGCATGTGCATGCGACTGCGCAGGTAGAAGACAGAGTCTGTTAACTTAAGTAGCTAGCTAGATGCGAAAAATTGCGACGGACATCGATCACGTTTTAAACACGCCCCGCTGCAGCTGCGCGAGATCGGATAGCGCCGGTTTCCTGTCGACAGAGCCGTGTCTCAGACCTGCGTCGACCAGAATTCGGAAGGTGGAAGAACCGCCAGCTATCGACACTGCGAGGGAAACCCTGTTGGTACTCTCCAACACCAACACAATAATAGTAATATGTCAATATCTCCACAGGCGCACAGGGATGATATAGAAATCCATTACGAAAGGAATAGATTTCGATTTAATTCTCTATTCGCCCAAATTCAGAGTAAATACAGCTAACTATCGCCTGCTTAGTCAAACCGTTCGTACTTCCAAAACTTCTCGTTCCGCCAGTCCCTGGGCCGGTAGTGCCCATCCGGGGCTGATACCCGAGACCCAAAGGCTGGAACCCAAAACCCCCAATAATCTCGCCGATCAAGTATGCTCTTATCCGATAAGCTTTTCGACGGCTTCGGCGGCCATTCCCGTGCATCTTTCACGACATCACCAGCATCACGATCATACCCGGCCCTATAGTCCCCTCCTCTCGTCCAATTCACAGGCGGCATCTTTGTATTCGCCTTTGCAATATCCTTTCTCTTCTCGTGAATCTCTGTCATCCTTTTATCTTTGTATCTCGGGTCGATGCGAAATAGCACCACCGGTTTCGGTTCGTGGCCCCTAAAATGGCGTCTTACGGCGGCTCTGCATCTTTTCGGGGTTGAGTCTATGCCGATGTCGTGGTGAACGTAGACGATGATTACCGCTGCTTCTCTGGTCTCGTAGGAGTCCATGCCGACCACGTAAGCACCTTCGACTTCGAGGTGTTGCTGTATGCTGTGAAATCGTACATCAAGGAGTTCTCTAAGCTTGTTGGATTCTTCCCGGATCCGTTGCTTCTTTTTCATGAGGTCGACTTCGGCGAGGAAATCTTCGATTGTGGTCGGGCCAAACCAGAATTCGGCTGCCGATGGGAAAGTGGGCCGGTCCCCTGTCAGCTAATGCCATCGTGAAAGTGGACTGTCTTCCAGGTGGGTTAATTATGACTTACGATCGTCTTCGTCTAGGAACGCCATGGTATGTGGTTGATATCCTAGGGTTAATATGCAACTTTGTGGATAGTTTATGTAGTATTTGTTGATTCTAACTATATCGACCTATTGAAGAACCGTGGTCGCAATGTAAAGCTATAGTATCAGGTAAATAAAAGTAATTTGGTTGGTCTCGTAAAATAGAGCAAATCAATCGGCCTAGGAGAAGTTCGACACCGTTGTATTAACGTATTAGTATATTACAGATGGAAGACGTCTGCGATGGGTATGGGATACAAACTTAATTCCATCATAACTCCCTCCATGCGCCTCAAACTCAGTTTCTTAGAAAGGGGACGTCTCCCGTGTTTATCAAGATCAGCAGCGTATACCTAGGTATATACCCCAAACTCTATTTGTAGCCATCAGTTTGCGTTGGCCCTTCCCAACGTTGAGCTTATCCCGGATCCTGCAGATTGGTTTGACAGCATATTAAATATTGATGGTATCGAAGCACCTGGCACCGAGGCTAAGCTATAAAGAGAGCACTGTATTACCTAGGGCTTGGGCGTGTGTATGCTGCCCCATCAGGTGGGGCTCCCGCGAACACATCAAAGTCAATGTGATCTCGTCGCCCAACCGCCCAAACCAAGCTCTACAAGCTCCGTTCTAAACCCCAGGGAAAGCGAAAAAGTTACCAGAATGCCACCACCATACATTACCGACCCGATATTCCTTCAGCGCCTCGCAAGGCTACCGAACGTGAAACGACTGCAATACAACGATATCTGGATAGCTCTACTGATCGCCGAATTCCCGCGCCCATGCTGGAGGCGGCTGTTCTCTGTGGCGAGAGACCCTGTTGAGCAAGCCATGACCTTTTACATCACCTACTATATCAGTTGCAACATAAGGGGCATGACCAACCTAAACTATCTAACAACGATTGTATGGGCTCACAACACCATTGGCACCACCGCCAACTTTACCACGCCTGGCAGGCACAATAAATTCGAAGACAATGCGCGCCGAGAAGTCGTTGAAGCCATAGAAAGTAATATCCACAAGACGGCCGAATACCCTCAATACTTTGCTGCGGCAACAGAGCTTGTGGTAATGTTCTTCGAACGGTCCGGTGAGAAAAATAGTCCGGGACACCTACAAAAGCTCCGCGTTGAGGACTCTGAAAGCGGGAAGGTCTATTCGGGGCCATTGCATCTGCTCGACGATGTGGATGCGGTGCGGTTTATTCTAGAATATATCAAGGACAAGGAGGAGGAAGATAGAGCTACTGGATTCGCTCGGCTGAAACTATAGATCCACAGAACCCTGAGATATAAAAAATCACCAATGACTCTCAAGTAGAGGTCAAGCAATAAAAGGTAGTTCCAAGTCTGCGAAGGAGACAAGCTAGCACCAAGAAACCCACCACTTCATGGCGACATATACCAATCATCCCAGCTTCGAATTCCAAACAAGACTAAAGTGCAATCATCCTGAGCCATCCCAAAATTCATCCAGCACCGGCTGCCGCAGCTCCCACGCCTAAGCTTGCCGTTAGCAACCACTCGCATCAATAACCTCGCAAAAAGCCGAGCTGAAACATTAACGGCATCCCACCCATCATGCCGATGAAGCAAGGAAGCGGAAAGGATGACCCACCCAGTGATGACAAGTCTGATGCACAACCGGACTAACCTCCTTCCCATCACCACCACTTTCGCCATCCTCGTCGAAAACCTCCCGCACGCCAGCATCACGATACCGCTTCAACAGCGCTCTCCGCCACCTCCCGCGCTCTCCGCAGCATCTTTCCCACCGCTTTATCTGTCTTTCGTCATCGCTGCACCGCCGACCTTGGTAAAACCTACAGTACCACTGGAACCACCCACGCACGTCGAATTCGTGATTAATCCACCCGTTTGCCTCCCATTCCTCAATGCTCTGGCCGCAGGATACGCCGTACTTGTTCACGGAGGCGTCGTAGGTGCTCGAAGTAAGGTAGCGGGCAATGTCCAAGTTGCGCGTCCAGGATTCGGGGAGTTCGGTGTAGTCGTTGGAAACAGTGAAGTTGAGACGCTTGGAGTAGAGTGGGCGGAAGTAGCTGCCCCCAAAGCAGCCTTCACTTATAACTTCGGATGGGGTTTTGTTAGGGAGAAAGGAGGGGTGCGAAGCAAAATGGAGAGTTCCATTGTCAGAGCGGGTTGGCAGTGGAGCTGTTGGAGTCCACGATGACCATTTGGTGAGACTAGCAGAGTCAGGGGAACTAGGGCGGCTTGGTGGTGTAGATGGTGATGCTATAGAGGATGGTTTTGATTTGTGATTGTGATTTGTCGATGGTTCGTCTTTGTAGGACGGTCGTGGGATGGCGGATAGGCGAGCTGATGAGCGGGTCGGCGCGGTGGTTGCAATAGCATCGAGCTTTCGTCGTTTTGCAGGTGGCTTGTTGGATGATGTTACTGGAGGTTGAAAGACTGGTTTATCCAGTTCAAGTTCTGAGAGCAAATCTTTATTACGCTGAATATTGGCGAGACGAAGAGACTCGTAGTCCGCCATTGCATTGCCATCGATTGTTGATATGTTAGACAGGAGGTTGCAACCGCAATTGAACCTCGCGATCAACTGCAGCCGTGCATACCATCGCGTTTCGCTATGACGTCATGACAGCGCCACGCAGAACGGCGTTCCGCTAGACACCTACATGAATCGAAGCAGTCACATTATCGTAGGCCGTAGGGATCGAACCGCTCATTTCAATATATCGCGAACATTTGGTATGATCTAGAACCCATGTACGAGGAGACTCCTAGGACTCTTTAATTGTGTGAACTATGCATAGGTCGACAAACATTGGCCCAAAAAATTCGCAGGACAGCATGAAACCGTCCTGCAAAAGCAAGCTAACTACCAATGGAGTAAATTCGGCTCGCAATGTCATGCGCCATAACTCCAGCGATGCACACAAAACCAAACCGAAACAAAGCGCCCCACGGGAATCCTATTACATCGTACGCATACAGACTATTCGCCCATCTTCATCGTCGCCCATTCGCACCGTCCGCTAACCTCCACGCATGCATGTCATCCCGTTACTTCCCGTAATAGCCTTGTGCCGGATGGTATCCGTGTTGTAGCCCGCCGTCGCCACCCATATTGTTCATGGGATGCTGGTTCGCCAGTTGGTCAAGTTGTTCCTTCGATATCTTGGAGCGGGCGTTACAGATCGTGCAGCTGAGTTCCTCGTGGTAGGAGAGAGGGATTATAGGGATGTAGCAGAACGTGAAGAAGTTGCGGCGTTTTATCGCGATCACTACACATATAACCGAGGCATTAATTAATACATAAGCGATCGCGATCCTGCTGAGTGGATTGGCAATTGAGGGACGTACCGGAGTTGTTGTGACAATTCGAGCAGTTTACACGAACGTTCTCGTAGCCTTTGAGACGCGAGGAGAAGTCTTGCGTGCCCTGTATGCCAGATCCACAGGTGGCCGGTTAGCAGTGCGGCGACATTTAAATGACGGATTGAGGCCCGGAGCGAGCGGATGAACGTACGCAAACAAAGATGAATGCCATGATAACGGTCAGGAGACAAATCTAGACTGGCTAGTTTATACGTCGATACGATGGAATCGAAGATGAGAGCTAGGGGTTTTTATATGTGGATAGCGGCGGGTGCGAGAACAGAGGGTGGATGTAGTAAGTAGTTGGGGGGGTTTTTGCGATGAGGGTGTCGCGGTGGCGCGGAATTCTGTGGAGTTTTTATTATCCGCGGGCAGCAGGCTGGCCGCTGTGTTGACTTGAGGCGGGACCAAGACAGGCATTCGCTTGGCCACTTCTCGGCGGCGTCGGTTGCCGGCTCGCATTACGCGTCATTTTACCGCAGCGGTTTCGCCTCATGCCGACGGTGGTGAAGAACGAAGTTGAAGATGTTGCAATGTTGGGAGGAATTTGCCATCTCGAATGTCGAATGCTGGAGGTGGCAGCGGTGACTGTGCAGCGAGAAAGTTGACAGGGGCCGTGGGATCAAAGTCAAAAGCGACGCAGGATCAAAAGCCATGGGCAGGACTCAACCGGCCTGTCCTCCAGCTTCATCACCTCTCCCAGCCTCAACCAAACGCGCACGAGCATTCGAGCATTGAGTCCAGTCATGAACTATAAATTCTCCGGCCAAAAGACCAGCCATTAACGCTGACAATGGCTGCCAAGCAGATAAAGTTGACATCAAATACTTCAACCAAGCCATCTCGAGCTACAACTGTCGTTTCAGCTCCCTTGGCCAATCGCAGGCCTTGTCTAGTTCGGTACATCGAACCCAGGAACAAAGAGCGCCGTATCTGCATTCACACCTTTCTGCATGCAAAGCTGCCGACCGGCGCTACGAAGCCAGCCATCGGAGCTTTACCTGCGCGAGGCTAGGCCGGCAAACACCGCAAGCATCAATGCAGGATGGCCTGATAGGTTCGTATCCTAAATCGGGCGGGGAAGCGAGTGAGCTCCAACCGATTGAATAGGCTCGACATGTTCAACTGCAGGTCGGTCGATGGATCAAGGTAGCTCTGAGATGAATATCCAAATCGCAGACAGAAGGCCAAGTCTACGGACGACCGGCAGTTAGGATGTAGCTATATGTGCCTTTAATGGCCGGCTGGGATTATTTACAAAGCATTGTCCCGCCTACCTGCAAGTTATCGCCCAAGCTCCAGCTCGCCAATCCAGACTTCACCACGCTGAGGGATCTAGCTCTGCAGGTGACACCCCAATCAGCCCTTTTGAAAAGATTAGGCTATTTCGGACAGGGGTGTTTTTCGACCTCTCGTTCTTCTTTTTTTCACAGGCCCCCATGGACGCCGGAAAACCATCCGGACGGACCACGCCAACTCTGCGTTCCCCGAAACGCATCGAAACATGCCAGAGCTTTGAAGCTTCCCATTTGATTCTCGGGTGAAAACTCCTAGCGAACGAACGAGGGCACCACACCACTTCCATTCGATTCTCATACAGGGGACTTTTTTGCAATATAATTTATAATATTTTACCGAACGCAGTACCATGTGGACAACTTCAGATCAGTTCCTTGATGGGCAAAGGCGAGGAGAACCGATGAAGAGGCAGAAAAGCTGATGTGCATGCTGGATGCCGGTTAAACCAGGTTGCGTTTAGCCCCGCTTGACATCATGACATGGACTAGACGAACGAAACCCTCGTTAAACCTCCTCCCCCGTTGAAGACGGACGTACTTGCGCTCTCAGTGAGGCAGCCTCTTGAGCTGTCGTGTATTGCCTCAAGGACCAACTGAAATTAGATATCGAGACGCTCAATTGAATTGACTGGTGTGAAGGCCCGTCCGCACAGCTGGAAACAGCGGATGCAAACAGATGCAACATGGCTGTTGACATATCACACTGCATCCCAACAACTCGAGCTCGAACAAATTCCCAGATCGGAAAGAAAGAGGAAAAAAGGAACAATCACGACAGCGGCTTCGCAAGCTTGGTAAGAAAAAAACAAAAAAAAGGTGGAGGTGCCAATGGATAAGGAATCGAAGTAGGTTTCCTTCGGGTTCCCGGCGCTCCACTTCCACGCACTCTTTTGTCGTTACGATTGGGTCCAGTCCGGTCCGGCCAACAGAACCGAGCAGGGTCCCTGCCCGCTTGCTCCACCGCCATGGCAAAGCTGAAGTGAAGCTACAGGCCTAGTAGACAGGAATGAAAACCAAGAACAAGAGGATACCCACCCGCCCTCACGAGTATATAGGCCATTGACTTCCCTGGTGCGGGCTACAAAAGGCCGTCTATCCGCCCGCCTGTCCACCCAATCCTCTCAATTCCGTTCTTCAATCCTACCCCTCCTCCTTCTCCTCCTCCTCTCTATCTCCATCTTTCCCTCCAAGTATATCAATCAGTATGAGGTGGACGATAGCTGCACTGGCTGCAGCGCCAGCGATAGCGCTTGCGCAGACGACATGCACACCCATCACGAACGACCTGCCCGCACCAACATTGGCGCCAGGATACCGGTCGGACATCGCAGTCGAGGGACTTAAGTTCCCACGCGGGATCCAGTGGGATACTACAGGTCATCTGCTCGTCGTTGATCGCGGCGCGGGGATTTATCGATTTTCCGTGGATAACTGCCTGCAGCTGCAGGACCAGCGCCTTATCATTAATGACACCGAGGTATGCCCGCCAACACCCCAACACAAATTTTACACTCCAACAAGCCTCGGCCGCGAGAATGAAAAATTGCTGGATGTCGAACTATATACAACCTTTCTACAAGGTAATTGGGTTTACTAATGGATACGCATATATCGCTCTATAGTTGAACCACGGGATTTCCATGTCTCACGATGGGAAGACCCTATTCGCATCCACAAAAGACGTCGTCTACTCATGGGGTATGTTACTCGACAGCAGTATCAAAGTATTGACCATGTATTAATATATATGCATATATACAGCCTACGATGCAAACAGCGGCGATGTCAGCGATAGAAATACGCTGATTACCGGCATGGCTAATAATGCGACCGATGCCCAGGTTACCCGCACGCTGCTGAGCCCGGTTTCCAAGCCAGACTGGCTTATCGTTTCCGTTGGCTCGCAGTCGATGGCAGATGTCAGCACGCTAGATGTGACCAGTGGAAAGGCGCAGATCCGCGCATTCAATGTTTCTGAAATATCTCAAAACCCGGTCGTCTTCCATGAGTCTGGATTCGTACTCGGGTTTGGACTAAGGAACAGTGTTGGCGTGGGCGAGGACCCCATGGCGCAGCTATGGAGTGTTGAGAACTCGATTGATGGTGTCACAAGGTACATTACACTTTCTATTACCTTCCTGTATATCTATAACTTTATAGCTAATGGCGCAACTTTTCTCTGCCCTTAGAAACGGTGCGGAAATCCACGAGAACAACCCCGCTGAGGAACTCAACTTCCATGGCTCCCTTCTCGACATGAGCCCGCGCGGCGACTACGGCTACCCCAACTGCTTCGCTGTCTGGGATGCCAGCGAAATCCCTGACCAAAGCAACCTTGAAACCGGCGACCAATTCTCCATGTTTGTGAACAGCACAATCAACGACACTCTCTGCAGGGAGGCATACCAGCCCCCACGCATCTCCTTCCACGCACACCAGGCCCCGCTGGACATCAAGTTTGACAGCGACGGGCAAGCTTGGATCTCCTTCCACGGATCATGGAACCGTGCCGAGCCAATTGGGTATCGTGTTGTTACCGTCGCGTTTAAGGACGGCCAGCCCGTCGCAGCGAATAACTCGCAGTCGGCAGCTATGGAAATCATGGCCAACCCAGATCTGTCGCAATGCCAGAACGCATGCTTTAGACCTGTCGGACTCGCTTTTGATACCGCCGGCCATCTGTGGATGAGCTCCGATGCCACTGGAGAGATCTATGTGATTAGAAAGTCGGATGGCAGCGGCGTTGCAGCGTTTACGAGCACCGCTGCGATTAGCGGGCCGACACCGGGACCTACCCCAACTGGCGGAGCGGCGGATTCGAAGAAGGGGAACGCTGCGAGCAGCGTGACGGCTGTTCGGGCTTGGTTGTTGGTTTTGGGACTGGTCGGAGTGCACCTTGTTGGATACATGTTTGAGATTGATATGATGTTGTAAATGGGGGTTGTCCATCCACCTACTCGAGTGCTTTAGCTAGCTTTAGCTCAGTAGTGCGGAACGTCACGGTATCGTAGCTTGGGACCGAGATACGATGGTGGTGAGTGTATATTTGAGTTTGATGCACGGAATTATTTATAAAAGTCTAGATTATGGCTATAGTAGTGCCATCTATACGGAATTTTCAATCTGCTTGATTCTGATGGTGCGGAAAGAGCTAGTGTATGACCGCAATAGTGATAGATATATAAGTGCGTGCTTACTATAAATTATAGATTGAATCCTTCGCGTAACACGAGATTTAAGATTTGCCTGTCATCGATCTAGATCCAGGCCTGGGAACAGCTGAAGCTGGTGGTTTGTGTGTCCCTAGACAACTGGTAACACAAACCTCTGTTGCATCATGCCATGGCCACCCAGTCGACACCAAACTTCTGGTCTCGAGTTCAACATGCCACCTGCCGAATACTAAGCACACATATGCACTCCAATTATCATAAACCCCATCGTCCTGGAGAGCTCAGACGCTGCAGCACTCGCAAGCCCAGATGACCCACAGCCAGACTATAGCAGCTTACGATCCGAAAAGATTCTCGCAGATGTATAAAACCCTCGTTCCCCAATGCATCATCAATCATCCCATAATCTGTCTTGACGCTCTATATCATCGACATCGGTACAAATACGTACGTTGCATATATATATACATACATTTCAACTGACCAAAATTATACAGTTCCAAGACTACCACGGCCTGCCCCTCGGAGGTGACCTTGTCCCCGTCGGCATTTTCAAATACCTCTCCTACCCAGGCTTCGAAATCGGCAACTCTCCTCTCGGCACCGGCACCGGCCAAGCAAATCTCTTCCCCATCGACGCACAAGCACCCTACCCCATCGCGCGTTTCGTCGACGACGACATCGAACAGACCCCACCAACGATAACAGTCGCCTACGAATCCTCACCGGTCAAATACTTCACGCTGCATTCCCTCGACTTTGGTTGCATCACTATAGTGCTTGCAGGTGTCCCCGCGGCGACTTTGATAGAGTGCACGCTGCTGTTCACACCAATCGTCGATGGGCAGAGGAGAAGGGGCTTTGAGGCGACATTCACACCAGCAAAGGGGAGTGAACTGCCCTTGGTGGTTACGCCAAAGTCGCCGCAGGCGTTTGTGGATCTTGAGAAAGCCAGCGATAGCGCTGGTGATGGAGGGTTTAGAGGCATGACGACGCTGGAGATATTGTATAAGAGCGGGAAGACTACGGGGCCTGTGCCAGGCGTTGGTGTTCCGTCTGCTTTAGTGGGGTTTGGGATGGATAATTTGAATTATACCGTTTATTTCAAGAATTAGGGTTCGGGGCATACGGGTATGGTACCTGCATGCATGGGCTATGGGCTATTTTCACTCTGGTGGGTTACTGATGTTTAGTATATTGAAAAATGCGAACCGACACAAAGCAAGGTATCTAGGTGAGCCTTGCGGGTAATCGCAATGGGGGGGTATTTTATATACAGCTTGCTACCCGATCGATCGTACAATGACAACGTGTAATTAAACTGCGAAATGAAATATAGAGAAAGTATGCTGCGACATAAAAAAATAACGGTATCATTAGTTCAGGTGCTTAAATATCAGATAATACTCGCAATAAACTTTGAGCGCTCGCGCTTCCAGTTGTTTCCCCCTCATATCATTAACAACATACCGACTCCCATTTTCAACAAAAATCAACCTCTGACCAAGACTCGAAGAGAGCATGGTATTTATTTATTATCTATTCTCAAATCCATCGTCTGCCAATATGAGCCAGTCCGCCCATAGTTAGTAACGTCTGCTGCCTTCTTAACCTTCCGCCAGACCCCCTCCGGCAGCTCATTGAAAAGACGCTCGGAATTTCTGTCCATCGGGATAAGAGCCACTCCCTGTAAAAGCACCCAATCGATGTTACCCTCGCGCACCGCAACGTTGGGCGCGCGGTTCCAGGTCAACGTCGTATCCGGGAGGACGTATTCGATAGTTAGGTCATAAAACCCTCCGAAGAGCTTGCCTATGGGATTAAACAGGTGTCCTAAGAACCGACTGAGCAATCCTGTATTCATTTTTTTCATGACTCTCCGAAAGTCTTGCTTCTCTTGCTCGCTGACCTGGTAGTGTTTTTCGACGGTATCCCGCAGAAGTTCCCACAGGAGGAGTCGCCGGACGCCTACAGTTTCAAAGCAGGCGAAAAACCCGGCTGCGGTCGAGAAGGTATAGTTTGTGATGGTCCCACTGACAAAAAACGGGATGCAAAAGTATTCAACTTCGCTCTTGTGCGGCCAGAACTTGATTTTTTGGACCGGGTTGGACGAACGTGAGACGGCATCGACGAGGTTTGGATAGAGATGGTAGAAACGGTCGAGATAGAGCGATACGGTGGACATGTCCTTTGGAAGGAGCCGAAAGTTGGCGGAGTAGAACCATAACCATACTGGGAGAAAGGCGAAAGCGAAGAAGATACCGACGATGATTGCAATGACGATGATGGGAATGATGGTTATAGTTAGGGTGATATAGTGAAGGATGGTAAAATGCAAGGTACCGGGTTTTGTAACACGCATTGTGGATGGTATTTAACGAAGCGAAAAGCTTAAGCTATCGCGGCGCAGGACTTGAGAGAAGCCAAGAGGCGAAGAGTTAACTAGCGATATACGGTCGATGGGAATTACACTTGAAGGGGAAGGAGTCTTTTTTATTTCCCCCGGTTGAACATTATTAATCACTATTGTGATACTGGAGCCCAGCCCCGCATTGTTTGTAAATTCGTTGAGGTTAACGTTATACACGCATATCCGAGCGATTAATATTTGACATGTTAACTGTTTCGACCCCAGAATATTAGCCTGAACGAAGGACCTGCCTGGCCGCGTGATTGAACGAAAAATAGGTCCTCCAAAGATACCAAACCTCGGTCTGGGTACCCAACGAACGTCAGAAAATAAGCATCCGGCCACCGTCCAATTAATGGCGCTAGTTTTGGGCCCAGAGCTGCAGGGCTGCAGAGTTGCTCGAGATGTGGATCCACAGATGCTGGGACTGTGGTTTTCTCTGTGTTGCCCGTCGCGTGCTTGGCAGCAGCCATCCTCAATCCGTCCACCAGCATCAGCACCACCCCGTTACACCATCCTATCAATCAATCACATCGCCCATCGCTCATTGCACCCAGCATGAAGTCAGGTCTGTAAGGCGCCCTCAACCCCCTCCTCCCACCGTACGCACACACCAATCATCGGTACAGAATAGCCCTCTGAAAAGAAGCAAGAGGCTAACATTTACAACTCACGCGCGCAGACGAAGAGCTCGATGCTCTGGTCACCCAGATCGCGAGGGACAGCACCATCCCGTCGTAAGCTACTCTATCCTTAGCATCCTTTATACCCACTAGCGCACGCAGACAGCCTAACACCACAGCTTACAGGGACGAATGGCCAGACGTGCTGGATTACATGCTCAAGAGGCTAGACTGGGTACGTACCATACGACCTACCTTCCCTACTATTCCACATAAGCTCGCAAACGCTGATAAAAGGCGCCACCTTTCCATCAGATCGCATACAACTCCTTCCCGCTGCCTAGACCGCCACCAACGCTCTCTAAACCGCCGGTCAGCATCTCCCGCGAATCCACCGTGCTCATTCAACCCTCGGAGGAGCAGGACTCCCAGGGCCTGGCAAACTCGCAGGCAACGGAACCTGAACCAGCTGCTGCCACCGTAGATGTAGCAGCCACGCAGGAACCACCGCCACCGCCACCACCTACCTCATCGCAGGACGACGACGGCTCTTCATCATCCCAGTCGACGGCTATACCGTCCACCCAGCCCGCGTCGGACGACACTCCTACCGCTGCGACAACCGAAAACGAAAACGAAAACACACCTACTAACAATGGCGACACCACCGATGCTATGGCTACCGATGGTGGTGAAGGAGGAGGAGGAGGAGGAACTGTCAGTGTTAATAATACCAACGGCGGCAGCGGGGCGGACGAGAAGGAGAAATTCCTGCCACCGACATTAAAGTCCTCGCTTACCGCGATTGTCAACATCCTGTCAACGTCATTCACCACGGCGCCACCACATACCGTCCAGCGGTTCGCGGAGCTACTTTTAAAACCTACGAGACATTACCGCTCGCTTGCCAAGTTTCTGCGCGCGGTGCACCGTGTCGTCGCTGTCAGCTCGGGGACGGACAAATTCCCGTTACCCGTGGTGAGTACAGATGGTGGCATTGGCGGTGGTGTCGGTGGTGCTGGATTGGCAATGGGGAACGCGATACCGATTGGTAGTGGGCTGGTTAACGAGCATGATGACGGCGCGACGGGGGCGACGCTGACGCCGATCCCCTGGGCGAGTGCGAGGGAGTATGTTGCAAATGCAGCGGCTGCTAATGCTGCTGCTAATGCCGGAGGCGCGATGGGAGCGGGAATTGTGGCGATGAGTGAGGCAGAGGGTCTTGCGGCGGCGGCGGCATTGGTGGGGGATGGGGATGTTAATGGCGGGATATCACAGGGTGAGCTGTTAAGGAGGGAGCAGGAAGCTGGGGTGGTGCCGCTGTCGCAGGCGGGTGGACCGTTGGAAGGGAGCGGGAATACACCGGGGGAGGGGGAGCTGCATGTTGGGGGGCCACCGGAGCTGGGGGCGGCAGACGTGGGCCCGCAGCCGGAGGGGACGGTGTTTGGGCTGGTGGGGGGTGATAGTGGTGCTAGCGGGGACGGGGAAGCGGGGGACGCGAAGGGTGATGAGATGGATGTCGATGAGAAGGTTGATGAAGGAGGGGAAGCTAGTAAGGCCGCCGAGGAAAGCAGCTCATAGGACGAGTACTTCAAGACGATCTTCTCGAGGGCAAAGTAGTGCTAGTAGTGTTAGATGGATCTGTTATAGTTACGATTAGCGAATAAATACATAAGTTTAAGTCTCAATTGATCTGCAGGAACTAGCTGCAGAGCCAATTTTTGAAATATTGATGATCTATTTTGACGACGAAGATTTGAATAGCAGATCTTATCGGCCGTCGAATATAAAAGATTGTAGAATTCATCTGGCCGCAGATATCTTTCGCGCCACCACGGCATTATCCCTCAACTGGACCTCCACACTTATTGCTAAAAAGCTACTTACATAAAGCATTTATCATTATAATTATAAAACAAGAACAGTTTACAACGTAGAAGCAGCACGGCTTTAGTATCACCACTGCTACTCCTACAAGCCCTCAATTCCACCTACCTATAGGCCTATCTACCAACCCTGTCTAGCACCCGCAGAATGTCTCCTGACCTCGCCTTCGAACTGTCCGAACTCGAACACGACGTCGACCAACTCCTAGCCTGCACTATGGCGGGCTGGGGCCACCGCCCAAGGTCTGTAAGAGGCACGCTGTGGCTGCGCAGGATGGCTGTACTGCGCAAACAGCTCGAAACCGCCATGATACAGATGGAAGCGGGGAGAAGGAAGGTTGTGATACCTGTCAATGTAGCCGGCCTTGCGTTGGGTGTGTTTCAGAACTGGAGGAAGGAGATGCAGGCTGCACCTGCGGATATTGGGACCGGGCTGCTAAGGAGAATCTATGAACAATGTCGGACGGAGTATGACGAGGTGAGGGGGAAGCTAGAAGAAGGAGGGGAGGAGGCCATGGAGCTTGCCCGGAGCTGGGAGGATGGACAGTTTGGCAGGATTGGGTCAAAGCTGGATAGAGCTAGGAGTATGATGTATAAACGGTTGAGGTATATGGAGACGGAGTTGCTGGTGGTTGTAGAAATGGAAGTGGCGAGGAGGTTGATGGTGTCGGCGAAGGCAGAGAGCAAGGGCTGCGAGGTGGAGTTTTGTGAGAGGGATGTGCTAGGGGAGATGGAGCTGGGCATCGCTGAAGGGGAGGAGGTTGAGTTTGATACAGATGTTAGGGTGATGATGGCGGAGATGTACGACAAACTGAATACGAGGTGCTAAGGAATATCCGATGTGTATTTACTATGTCTTGGATCCATATCATCTGCATCTTTAGTTTATTTTGTAGACGAGATGTCTGTTTTATCGATCGTATTTTGGTAAACGAAGTTCTGAGACAGAGCTGGGAGCTGGAGCCGAGGTATCTTTCAGTTCTTGCCGCCTCAAGGAGAAGATGCCCGTGCTTAATATCGATGATATATTCATTCCCACGCTCGAAACGCGGGACGATGCGGATGGGAGATCGCGTCTGCGATAGAGTGCTTGCTAAGTTGGCGTCGGTTGGGTAAGTAATTTGTGGTGTTTTGTTGCATTTTGACGGTGTTGGCCGTAACGAGCAGGTCGACGTCGTATTCCAAATTAGCCATCACCTTGGCTCGGTTGCAAGCCAGCTGTATTTACGGATAGCCTCATACTAGTCTGCCTCGGCCACATATTAAGATGAGCAGGAGAGCCGCCCGCGCAGGCTTGCATCGCCAATACGATAGTGGTATAGCAGTAGTATACACATTGCACCGTTTTTCCATTTGAGCAGTAACTTAAGTTCCGCAGGATCCTCGAGCCGAGCATGAATAGTTGTGGTTTGATACGGCCGGGCTGTGAGGCTTGCAGGCCGCGACTGCCTGCATTGTGCAGCAGATACGCTTGGCTGCGGGGAAAAAAAAACAAGATATACGACATATCTATCACTCGAGATATTCTTGCATCCCGTAGTAGTATCCTTGAGTTTGCTGAATCGTGTCCCCTAGGGAGTACTGCAGTGGTATTCAATTCAGCCACCAACGTTCGACGTTAACGTTCCGTCGCTGTGCTCTGTGCAACCGACCTCCGCCGTTACCCCAAATTCCAATTCCAGGATGTGCACCACCTAATGATGAAATGCACTTCGACTAGATGAGCGAGCATTCGGCTACTGCTTGCAGGCCAGACAAGACGAATGCTGTTTGACGAACGGGGCTGTTGATTGCTGCGGCCATCTGCATCTGGCTGTGTTGTGACTGCATTGGACCGAGGATATTAGTATTATTGCTTCTGAGCGTTGCAAAACTTATATTTGGAACCAGACTGGGAACCTCCCGGGTTTCGTGATTTGCCCTCCCTTCATCGCCATCTCGCCCTCTTATTCTCATTCCCGATCGAGCCCTCATCCTTGCTGCTGTGCATTCCAAGTTTTTTTTCCCGTTCGAAACGGTTGTTTGTGCATGTGGACTGGGTGGCCAAACTCTTCGCGATCCAAGAAAAGCACACACCAGCTCGACCAACTAAAACTTCTCCTGCGAACCTTCCGTCTGCTGCCGCCCCTGACAATAATGCAGCCGTTAACCTGCTTCTCGATATAATCCAAATCCAACATTATTGCCTTTTTATTCTTCTTCGCCGAGCGGAAGAGGAGTCACGCCTTCTCCGGACATCATACCTACGTTTATATCGATATCAACATCGACATCATCATCATCATCATCAACATCCCTTCACGGCACCTACAAACTCCGACCTGCCTCCAACCATGACCGGCGCTGGTGCCTCCAGATCAGCCCTGTTTAATCCATCCAGCTAGCCCGTGGTTGCTGACGACGACTGTTGCCGTTCTGCCGGTCAAACCGTTTGGAGCCTCCCTCCTCCTCTTCACTCTTTTCGGGCCCTGCCAAAACCCGCACTCCGGATTCCACGGCCAAAGCCAGCGCGGAGGATTGCAGGAGTTGACCCCATCTCAGCTTCCCACAATTCACCTCCAGACACTGCATCGAAATCACAAACCATCATCCAACATCCTTCTCTTTCGACTCAGCGTCTGCCTAGCGGCATCGACGTCGGCATAATCGGAACAGCGATTAGGACGCGGCGGCCGACGAACGGGGGAACGTTCGGCTCCCGTCGACCACCCCGACCATGTGTAAGGCTCGCCCGCCCTCTTCTTTCTTGGCATATGTACTTGTTCATGCACTGTCGCTAATCCGAGCCTGTCTGATCCAGCCGCGACCTCGTTCAACTTTTCCGTCATCGTCATTCCCTCCGTCCCATATGGCGATCCATCCAACCCCGACTTCCCCACCCTCAATGTTCGTGCCCGATACCTCCCCACTTTCTTCTTTGCATTTTCGTCCACCGTTATTGCGTTTTTGGTTGTGGTTGTAGTGGTGGTGGTGCTTGTGGTGCTGACGTGTTGTTGCAGCAATCGCTCTCGTTCGCCCTCGAAATCAGCTCTCCCAATGATTTCAGCACTCTCTATTCCCAGGATGGCAACCGTGGAAACACGTTCAAAGGCCTCCTCTACGTTCCCGACCTAGAGTCCGATGACCCCTGCGACAATTCGCATCTCGTACCCCGCAATGTCACACGCAAAGCCAACCTGCCGATGGATGACCTCAAGCTCATCGCGTACGCCCCTCTTATCACCCCGCACTGCAGCCGCCAGTATATGGAGTCGGCGGAGAACGACAATGTCGGTGCCTTCATTTTCTATGGCGTGGATTCCAAATACTCGAATGGGACCGATCCCATCAAGGGGGCGAGCTACCCCTTCGAATATCCTGTTTACTACCTGAACGGTTCCATCGGACAGCCGCTGATGAATAAGCTGGCGGAGTATTCTGGAAATATGTCGGAGGTCCAGAACGAGCAGAGCCTGGACGCAGCCGGATACGACTTACGAGATTTTGCTAGGATTTACGCGGTTATTTCGACGAGTAGGTTTTTTTTTTTCTGCTGCGTGGCGAACACGTTGCCTTTCCTCGTACTTTTCCTTCCCCACAGCCTCGTGCGATATTTACTTTCGGCAACGATTTGCAGATAATCTATGAACTTTGGAGAGGAACTTTGTGTTCAAAGTGCTAATGGATTTCAACATAGGGAGCACGAATCCCATGCCGGGTCTCTGGCTGTTCCTACTAGTCGTCGTCGCCGTCCTTCTGTTCATCATCGGTGCTTCTTCGCTGCTCATGCATCTTTGTCAGTTCCACTACCGACGCAGCCTACGACAGCGTATCGCAAATGGAGAAGTCGACCTGGAAGGCCTAGGCATCGGGCGAATTACCGTGCCCAGGGAATTTTTGGCTAAATTCCCTCTGTACCTGTATACAGCGGAGCCCACACAGGATCCGAGGCTGCCACCTGCTGCTGCCACAACTACGACTGCGGCCACGACTACGACTACAGTACCGCGACCGATGGAGGGCAGTACGGAACCTAAAGCGCCAATAGAGGAGAGCGCGCAGCCGTCAGAGAGAGAATCACTGGGCACAACTGTACAGGCTCCTCCTACTGCTTCTACAACCACGCCTCCCACCACCACTACTACTGCCACAACGAATACTGCTACAGCAGCCCCTACAACTACAGACACAGGTGCTACAGCGGTAACAACAAGAGCAGCGATCCGACAACTCGGGCGTGGGTACAGCCAGACGGCTTGTCCCATCTGTCTGGATGATTTTATCCACCAGGAGACGACGGTGCGAGAGTTGCCTTGTTTACACGTATTCCACCCGGAATGTATAGACCCCTATCTGGAGACACAGTCGTCGCTGTGCGTCCTGTGCAAGCAAAGCTGTTTGCCGAAGGGGTATGTGCCCATTCGGCTGACAAATGCGATTGTACGACGAGAGCGGCTGTTAAGACGGGTGAGGGCGCGAAGTCGGATTTCCAGCTCAGCGATGATTGGAAGGAGAGATTCTATGAGGGTGAATGATGGCAGTAGCGGTGAGAGAGAGCTGCTGGAAAGCGCTGCAGGGAGGGGCGGGATCTTGTTTCGGTGGCGCGTGAGGCGGCTACGAAGACAGGAACAGGATCTGATGGGGAGGGAGGCGTTGAGTCGGGCGAGCATGCGAACGAGTGGTGGTGGTGGAGAATATAGATCGGGGAGGTCGGGTCAGGAGCATACATCGTCAAGGCAGACAAGTGGGCATAGTCACCGGGTAGCGGAGGCAGTGGAGGATCCGGTGCGGCCGAGGTGTAAGTCCCGTTTCCACGTTTTCGGTTCCTGCGGTTTGAAGTTTTGGGATTCGATTTTCTAGGCGGCGAAGCTAACAATTTTATGTCCAGGGCGGGAAACAATGGATAGGATCTTCCCGGGATTTCGGTAGCGGAGAAAGCAGTTTGTTTTGCACTTACGGTGACCGCGACAGCACATCATAAGATTGTTCGCGGCTGGCATTCATATACACATACGCATGAATGATGGGGTGAGATGCAATGCTGATACGGCTGTTAATTGTGATGTAATGAGATGTTGGTATACTTAGCAATTTTTTTTGGCATTTGAGATATACCAGATCTTCCCTGATATTGCATTTGGGTGCATTAAATGTTTTTTGTTACCTTGCTCCTTTTTCCCTTTCTGTTTTGATCTTTCTGGTTACTTCACGAGCGGTTGCATGGGACTTCGATTGTTTTCTCTGACACAGGTGTTTTGCGGACTTTGCTTATCCTCGATTGTTCGTTTCTCTTTTTTTTTTTTTTTTTTTTTTTTTTTTTTTTTTTTTTTTTNTTTTTGGCTGTCCTGGTTATAACAAGTCGTTGGATCCCTGGCCCGCGTGGTTCGCGAAGCTGGGCCATGGGGCCGGATGTCTGTGCATGCATTGCGCGCTTTGGGCACTCTCCATCTTTGCATATGTACCGCGCACGTTTGTCCGATATGCACAATCCGTGGTGGGGGATTTATGGTTACGTTTATATAAACAACAGCTTGGGTCAGCGTAACGCTAGGCTGGCGTGCGAGTGTATCCAGCTATGAATATAATGGATAAATTTATAAATTTATAAATTTTCAATACATTTACTTATACGTCAAAGGGTGACTTTTTAGGGTGTTCTGTAGGTTACGGGCTATGTACACACGGATGTTGGTCGTCAAGTAGTTCCCCATGCGATGTTGGAAGTTTGAATTTACTTCATATGCTCGCATGTGAACGGGAGGATCGATACGGGTTTCGGACAGATGGACAAAATTGGATTCCATGCATGTATCGTGGGTAGCCGGTAGTGGATTGAGGTTCGGGATAAACATTTTGCTGTCCGGCGCGGCGTTTGAGCGGGTGGTTGATATGATACGATGACGTTGAGCGGAGAGCGGCACTCCGCCGCTAGCTGGGTAGGTCCTTTAAAAAGGGTTGATGGCGGTGGCGCGTGCGCCGCCTGGCTGCATGTGAGGTTGTTTGAAACCCAGGTTCGTTTTTGTGCGCGGCGGCCCGACAGAACCGGCCAACACGCGCAAAACCGGCTTTTATATATATATAGTCGAAAATGGTAAACGACGCTTAAACGACGGTTTTAACGAACGAGCGAGCGAACGAGCTCGCGCTCGAGAGTCGATTCGAAGTACTTGGTGGGTGTGCTTTTCCATGGGGGGCGGGCGGTGCTCCGAGCGGGCTTTTTTGTTTCAGCGGCACCCGTGGTAGACCGGGTGGGTTCAGCTGGCTAGTGCTATGCTAGTGCAGTGGGTTCGTTCTATCGTGGTGGATATAAATTCAGCAGGACTGCAGTGGATCCGATCGATTTCAGCATCGAATTCAGCCACTATGTATGCAATAAAACAATGACTTGGAGTAAGTACAGTGGCAAACCTTCTCATTTTTGTCTGTCCATCAGGGTTGAAAGATCCGAAAGTGGAGCTCGTTAATATATATTTTCTCGATCTATGGTATACAAGTAACCAAAGGCAAGACTAATATTAGCTAAATTTTCATCTTGTGATTAATATATCTCGTCGGAGCATCTGACAGCGAAGTGTATGTATGCATATGCACGGTTAACTTACATGTATCTCATATATATCCGCGTCCCCTTCGAATTTTTCTAGTAGGTGGTGGGTGGTGTTCCGGATTTTTTTTCTCAGTTTCTGTACCCTGCAGAAATCAGGAACGGCGGCGCAAGCTTGTTGATTTTCCGATCAACCGACGTCGCGACAGGGTCTGTTGGTCTCTGGTACCGGGACGTGTGAGGCCGAAGGGATAAGACGCCATTGGAAGCCGGAATTAGCAGTGCGATACAGTGCATTTGCATTCCCGGTGCATTGACATCGTCCATTGTAGTCTGCATACAATATAACTGTGCAGGGGGGGTTAACGTTAGGTATAAATATGTACAAGAGTTGGCTCGGGACTCGATTTTTCGCGATGTTGCTGGTTGATGCATATCCGTCCTCCTTTTTCTTTACAGTCATATATTGCAATTTGATATATTATTTATTATATATATCTTAATTTGCAACTGGGTAGCCTCCTATCGGTTGTGGGAGTTTAGAGCGTGGAGAGTTGCAGAATGTTGGCAATTCTTTCTTTGGCCCTTGCGGCTCTGGCTGGTTCTGCCGTTGCACAGACCACGACCTATGAAGCGGAAACCGCTTCTTTATCTGGTGTTACCGTCGCCACCGCAGTCGCGGGGTACTCTGGTGAGTTTTTGCTTAACCTATACGCATATATATACCTATATACTCCTATAACAAATTTTTATAATAATAATATTCCCTACAATCTCTGCGACGGATGTTAATTTACGTACACTTTTTTGACAATATAATATAGGCACTGGTTATATCGAGGGATTCGATACCGGCACCGACGAGATCAAGTTTACCGTCACTGCCCCCTCGCAGGCTCTTTACGACCTAAAGATCGTTTACAACGGCCCCTACGGTGATAAATATACCACCGTTGTACTAAACGGAGCGGGAGGCGGACAGGTCTTCCTGCCGGCTACGACAGCGTGGACAACAGTCGCCGCTGGACAGGTGCTCCTGAACGCGGGATCGAACACGATTGAAATCCAGAACAACTGGGGATGGTAAGCGCATGCACTGATATATCACATACTTATATATGTGTGTGTGTCGATAGCCACAGGGCCAGTATGAGGTGCCGGTGCTAAACAGTATGTACACAATAGGTACCTCATCGATGCCATCCTGCTGTCGCCATCCGTCCCCAGAGGCCCCCACCAGATCAGCACCACACCGGTCAACCCGAACGCCAATTCCGACGCAAAGGCCCTCCTAAAGTACCTGGGCAGCATCTACGGCAAGCACATCCTCTCCGGCCAGCAAGACCAAGCCTCGCTCGACTGGGTGACCACCAACGTTGGCAAGACGCCCGCCATCCTCGGCGTGGACTTCATGGACTACACGGACTCGCGAACCTCCCGCGGCGCCGCCAGCACAGACGTGGACAAGGCCATCGCGTTCGCCGCTAAAGGCGGCATCATCACCTTCGTCTGGCATTGGGGCGCCCCCGTCGGCCTGTACGACTCGTCCGACGAACCCTGGTGGTCCGGTTTCTACACGGCCGCGACTGATTTCAACGTTGCGACGGCGCTGGCGGATACGACGAATGCGAATTACACGCTGTTGGTGCACGATATCGATACTATTGCGGTGCAGTTGCAGAAATTGCAGACGGCGGGTGTGCCGATTCTGTTCAGGCCGTTGCATGAAGCTGAAGGTGGGTGGTTCTGGTGGGGAGCTCAGGGCCCCGCGGCGTGCAAGAAGCTGTATAATCTTGTTTACGACCGGATTACAAATTATCATGGGATTAAGAATATCATTTGGGTTTGGAACTCCGTGGCGGCGGATTGGTACCCTGGAGATTCGATTGTGGATATCGTCAGCGCTGATACGTACACGCAGGGCGATCATGGGGTATGTTGCAATTGGAGTTTTGCCTTCCATCTACTTGATAATTTTTTTTATAAAAAAAAGAAAAAAAAAGGAAAAGGAATTCTGGTCCCAAGCTAACGGTGCATCATCGGTATCCTTGACAGCCCATCTCCGCAACTTACAATGCGCTGTTGAACCTCGTTAGCGACAAAAAGATCATTGCCGCCGCAGAGATCGGTTCAATCATGGATCCGGCACAGCTGCAGCTGTATCAAGCCGATTGGGTCTACTTTGTCATCTGGAGCGGCGACTTTATCTCCGGCGGCAGCTGGAACTCGGTGGATCTGTTGAAGTCGGTCTACGGCACGGACTACGTTCTAAACTTGGACGAGATCCAAGGCTGGAAGAACCCTACAACTACCACCACCACCACCACCACCACCACCACTACTACTACCACCAGCCGAACCACAACCACATCCAGTCGCACGACGACAACTTCAAGTAAGACTACGACCACGACCACCACCAGCCCAACTACAACCACCACGTAAGTTTTTTCACCTCCCGTAAATCATAGTAACCCTGCCAGCTGGCCAGCGCTCCAGTCTTTGCTAATACAATACAACGGTCTATATACAGTTCCCGCACCACCACCACCTCATCTCGCCCGACGACTACCTCCAGCCCAACCACAACCACCAGCCGCAGTACCACAACTAATACGACCACCCGGCCGACCACCACCAGCAGTAAGACTACGACCACGACCACCACGACGAAGACCACTACCACTACGACGAAGACTACTAGCACCGGCGGCCCCAAGGCGACGCATTGGGGACAGTGTGGCGGTATTGGGTATTCCGGACCGACTGCCTGCGAGTCGCCGTATAATTGCGCGTGGCTGGTGAGTTTTTTTTTGCCCTGTTTCCTTGATTTTGAGTCGTAAGGTTGATTGAAGTTCCGATTTTGCTAACGTGATGGATTTGGTTTGTTAGAATGATTATTACTTCCAGTGTTTGTAGAGGGGACGGGTGAGAGGTAGGTGTAAGAAATGGCTTGTGTATATGGATACTTATATATGGCTAGGCTTGCCGGGGAGGAAGGGTGACCTGTTATAAATATTAACTAGGAGTAAGTAAATAAAGTAGTTTTGTATATATAATTTTCATTGATTGTTCAAATTTGTATACAAGTGTATATAAGTAAACCACATTGGGACTTTTTATAAATTTTGTGCAAAGTTGATTGAAAAAAAAAAAAAAAATTTATTTTGTCTTGAAAATTTTTTTATAACGTGAAACAATGGGGTGGGTAATTGGAAGTGAATGTGAAGGGCTTTGGTAAGTATTATATTTTACAGGCACGTCAGGCACATCAGGCACGTCAGGCACGTCAGGCACGCAACGAGCTGCGAGTTGTTGTGGTTGTTGAATTGAAATTGTAGCAGTAGCGGTCCCTTCCTGGTTTGGTTTAGTCTCCGCAGCATGCCTGCATGCAGTCGTGCGTCGAGCTAGAGGTAAAGTTGACGTGTTTCGGAGCCGGAGAAACTAGGAACAGTCGTGGGAGATACGAAAGATCGAGCCAGTCGTGGTCGATCACGACCGGATGGCGTATGTATGTATATACTACTTGGTTATAATATAAGATTGGGAACTGCTCTGCATGCCATTCCTACGTTAACATGACGCGAAGGTTGCCAGTTTAGGGATGTCCTTTTGGGTAGACGGATCTATCTATCTTAGCTTGCGTGGACTGGATGGATGGATGGATAGTGGATAGAGCTTGCCGCGCAATGCACGATGTAAAAGGTATCTATATTTATACTTGCGACGTTGACGCTCGCCGGGGTTGGTCCGGTCCTAGCTTGCGGGACAGCTAGCTAGCTAGGTAACCACCAGCGGGAGAGCGTTCTTCGTGTAGGAGTAGAGTGGTGGTGGTGTGGTGGTAGATGGATATTCCATCGTCCGTCGAGCCTGGTCTCACGACGCTAGAAGGGCTCGAGAAAAATATGCGGGCCATGTTACCACGGTGGCCGGTCGGTTCTAGAAATGCATGGGGTCACGCTCATTGCTTTGGTGTACGGGTACTTCGATTCTGGCGGTCAAGGGTGCCAAATTGATTCACGCGAGCTCGGTTGGTCAAACTTTCAGGCTTGCATTTGCACTTGGCTTGGCTTCTGGGGGAGGAGGGCTAAGATAAGCTGGCTAGGCCCAGGGCAGATTATAAAGCGGGAGGATCCACCGTGCGTACACATGCTCGAGCGAGGATGAGAAACCGAGAGAGAGAGGAGAGAGAGCGAGCTAGCTAGGTAATTATGCTTGCTGGATTGTTTCTCGAGACGAAGCGGTTTCAACGGGCTAGGGTACGGGAGGGAGGGTAGCGTAAACGTATGGTAGGGCAGGTACAAATTCTGAGGCGGTCGAGGCGGTCGCGGTTAAGATGGGGGTGCTGGCGTTGTGCGGGGAAAAATATCAACATCGAATATCATATGGAGCTAGAAGGGACTAGAAAAAAAAAATAAAAATAAAAAATCGAAAAAAAATCGAAAATAAACAAGCCGCAGCCTGCCGTGGGACTTTGGTCAGGCCGGAATTGTCGGTAAGTTCTTACCTATAGGTCCCTGTGTAGTATATACCTACTTAGGTACCGAGGTATACATAAGTATATGACGACAATCGACGAATCTAATAAGAGTGAAATCGCACAGATGGAATCTCGTGCAGACCCGCTCGCACGCAGGAATACCTACTTTTAGATAACTATGGCGTCTCGTGGAGACTTTTCGTGGGGGGGGGGGGAACGGTGGTTTTGTTAAAAAGGCGTGGGCGTGGAAGCTAACTAGCTTGTGATTGAAGGGTTCAGCGTTCCTTGCCTGATCTGAGGGTACGTTGCCGACACGCAGACAGACAAACAAACACAGACCATATAATCAATCGTCCATGCACGAAACAAACCTTCGATTCGCGGTGGCGTATTTACCTCTTTCTATTACCGGATCGGTTGGTGAGCGTTGACCGAGCCTGAGGTGGATTTTGAGCTGAGCTGAGCGAGCTGTTGCTGTTGGTGGGAAATAATAATCGACTCGCTAGAGCGAGCACGCACGCACGCACATGCAGGCATACATGGGTGAACGAGTGTCTGGAGGCGTGGAGGTATGTATGTTGTATGGATGCGATGCGTGGCCGTAGCTTCGAGACCAGGCCTTGCGTGGTCGGTACGGTACCTGTGCTTCTGCGTGTGCGTGCGTGCGTGTGCGTTTCTTGCGTGCATGGGAGTGGAGTGGAGGAGTGAGGCGACCACTTGCACTCGCACCACTCGCAGCTCCCGTAGTGGCAGCCCTGCATGCGTCGTTTTTGCGGGTACCCGGGTGTGCATGTGTTATAAAAAAAGGTACTTGCGGCGTGGGTAAGGGTTCAATTGTGATATATATTTATACATCAAGGGTCGAGATGCCTGTCTTATATACCGATGCGTGACCAAACGCGACGAATAGCAAAAGTTCCGATAAGGAAGCTTAGCTGGGTGGTCGAATACTGGTGCACGATGAGATGGAGCTTCTCGGAATTCCCGGCTACTCTGGATTGTATATATACATACTCAAGTATATATATATATATATACGAGTCCTCTATAAATTGAAGCGGAATATTATTCTTATTCGCGATCACAGAAAATGCAAATGAGGTTGTGCACGCATGCCTGCGCGTTGATCCGAACGGCATGATGTTTGGATGGGGTAGATGCCAAGTAGCTAGTAGGCATCTGATCTCGACGCACATTTACAGGTAGGTACGTTCAAACTAGCCGCATGGCATCGAGTAGGATTCTATGCAGGCATAAAAAGATAGCTGGACTGTCATGTCATGTTGTGCAACGTCTGAACGGGACCAAGGTACTCATACCATCCAATTGCCCGTGCCGTGCGTGCCAGTCAGGCAGGGTACGACGGCTGGAGGGAGGGAGGGAGGGAGGCACGTTATAAAATACGTCAAATGGCAAGATATGGTCTAGAAGCGAGCAGGATCCATCCGCTTTCCAAAACTCGAACTTCGAGAAGGTATGCAAGCGGATGGAGGCGGACATCATAGTACAATGTAATGTTGGAGCACTACATATGCCTGCCAGACATGACCGAGAGACGTCGACGGATTTGAGACATATGCGGGCACGGATAGCTAGAGATAAGTATCGATAATGCACGTCTGATTAACTGCGAGGAGGGGCGTGCACCGTGTGGTGGATATCAATATCGATTGATGGATGCGGGGCTGGCTGGTAGGATCCAGATGGAATGGGGTGGGATGGATGGGATGGATGGGATGTGATGACGGGTCTGCGCGACTGATGTTTCACGAGGGAAGCCGGGCGTACGTAAATATGCGTCAGTCATATTTTTTTATTTTTTTTATTTTTTTTATTTTTCCTTTCTTGCGTCCGCATTGGTTTGCGTGCTGGCTTGTCGCTTTGCAGGTTGGCGCAACGCAGAGGGCAGGGAAATCGTCCGGCATGGGATTTCGGCCTGCTCCGTTGTTTTATCTTTTCGTTCTATTCCATTTTGATCTCGAGGTCGAGGGACATGCATGCGAAGAAGGAAAGAAAGTACTTTTTTTCTTCTCTGGTTCCCTTCCGATCTACTGGTTTCAAAGCTGCTTTTACCCTATCATGTATTCGTGATGGCCATTGCGGTTACGATAGCGGGATGGGATACGTAGAGGGTAGTCAAAGTTGTGCATCTACATAGATACTTGTGTATACAGAGATATATATTATCATATTCTATGTTCTGGACTTCTAATCATTATTGTTTTGGGCTACGTGGGAAGGACGGCGCGGGTGGATGCGGGTGTTTCGGTGGATGAGGATTGTGGGGATATCGTGACTGGTGGTTGGCTGGCTGGCTGGCTGGCTGGTTTGAGGGAAAGGGACGGACGGTCAGGCACCACTCAGATTCTGGAGAGCGGAGGGACGCGAGACGAGTCAGAAGAACAGCACCAGGACAGGCGAGCTGGGGTGCATCGGAAAGAAGATGGACTGGCGTGCGGAGAGATATTTTGGAAGAAAAACGACAACAAGGGAAGGGA